>JAOQGH010000001.1:38784116-38913556 GCA_025769975.1 Gallinago jamesoni
GTGGTTGGACTCGATGATCTCAAAGGTCCCTTCCAACCACTAAGATTCTGTGATTCTGTGATTCTGTGATTCTGTAATTTAGTTCTGTCCCTGAATACTGCATTTCTACCTACAAGAACTGACAGGCTTTCCCCTGAAAAACATTCTCTCTCCTTTTCCCATACTCTTGACACTATTCTTTTAGTGTAAATAGTGTAAATAGTGTAAATAGTGTAAATAAAAGCTGGTGTAAATAGGCCTTTCCAGGTCTTTAAGCACTTTTTCCCTCCTCGACGGGTTTTACAGCAGTAAGAAATCCATTTTGTGAGCCGTAGGTGAACTGTTCTCAGTATCGATCTCTCTCCACTTTTTTTATTATCTATGTTATGAGAGCACTTTGGAGCTCTGGTCATGGACCAGCATCCCACTGCTCTAAGCGCTGCATAAATACAAAAGGAAAAAGTCTGCTTGGAAGTTCTCAGGGATAAATTCTGAATGAAAATATGCATAAATAGAAAGGGAAAAAATGGGTAAGAAAGCCTACAGGCCCTTCCAGTGTGGAATTCAGAGGCTTCGCAAAGATCTGCACTTTACTGGATTTCAGCAAGTTTTTATTTCCATACCAAAATTTCTTTTTCCACAGTGGAGCTTCTCACTCTTGCAGGCAGTGAAATACAGCACAGTCCTAAAAACTGTTGCTTTATGGTACAGTAAAGCATTTCTCATCAAATATGGGACCTCATAAATGATACACTAGATCCGATTTTTCTATTTTTTTTTTTAGAAGGTAAGTGACAAACAATAGAGCCATTGTCCACTAAGTACCATTCTTACACCAAGAGCCTTTCATAATGACAGCAGCATCATAAAAACACTTTGATCTATGAAGGATCAAATATCTTTGTTTCCTATTAACATAACTTTCTTTCCCAATGGAGCACAGAGCATTCCTGATAATGGCACTCTATTAGGATAATTAGAAAAAGATTGTTCAGCTCTATTTCTCCCTTAGAGCTCCCTGGCAAATTTCTCCTTTCGTGTCACTCAGATTTTCTACCCCAAATACCTCTGTCATAAGGAAAAAATTTAAAAGTTTCACATTTTATAGCTCAGAAGTTTAGGCTGCCAATGTGATGTTAACCAGCCATTAACAGATTCTGAAGAAGGACCCAGAATGAAAATGAAAACATCACCTTTTTAAAAAACTAATATTATTTTTTTTTTTAATCTGAGCAAGAATTTTGATAACTGTCATAGATCTTGAATAAGGTAGCAGGAATGCGCCATGGGTTTATTTGCAAGAGAGGGGTAAGAAAGCTTTACAGGAAAAGCTTGCCCCAAGGGATTTGTGGGTGCAATATGACCAGAAGCAGACTTCGTATGACAGATGAAGGAAGACGCCTGCTAGGAGACTATTCCCAGACATCCTATTGGAAACCCAGATTTCTTACTTCGTCTTGTTGTGCAATATTCAGGCTTATGCCTCTTCCATCAGAGATGTAGATCTGAGGTCACAGGCAGTTGGAACCACCTGGAGAAAGTCGGTCTTTTTTCACCAGGTACCTAGTGCCACCACGTGCCCAAGTGGGACTCACTGCTGGTGTGAAACACTTATTTTCCCTTTCGGTTTCTGGTCCAATGAGTCATCCCTCTTCCAGAAGGCTCAGAAGGACAATTTGAGGAAAGTCCCTGGACGGATTTTGGGAATTCTTGTGGAAAGGATGCTCCCAGGTTCTCCCACGTTGTTGGTCGTGGAGACAGGCAAAAGGCTGGCAGGGGGATCCCTTTGGCTTCAATGGTTTTCCACAACACAGCATCCTTGATCAGCAAGATAGTTGCCAGTCATGGCAAAACACTCTGAACAGCAGAAAGGAAATAATCAATGAAGAGATCATAGAATCACAGAATAATGAAATGATTTGGGTTGGAAGGGACTTCTCGTTCCAAACCCATCTGCCATGGGCAGGGACAACTGGTTGCTCAGGTTGCTCAAAGCCCCATCCAGCCTGGCTTTGAACACTTCCACGGATGGGGCATCCACAGCTTCTCTCGGCAACCTGTTCCAGTGTCTCACCACCCTCACAGTAAAGAATTTTGTCTTAATGTCTATCTAAATCTACCCTCTTTCAGTTTAAAACTGTTACACCTCATCTTATCACTACATTCCCTGATATAGAGTCCCTCCCCATCTGTCCTGTAGGTGCCCTTCAGGTACTGAAGGGGCCACTATAAGGTCTCCCCGGAGCCTTCTCTTCTTCAGGCTGAACAACCCCAACTCTCTCAGCCTGTCTTCATAGGAAAGGGGCTCCAGCCCTCTGATCATCTTCGTGGCCCTCCTCTGGATCTCACTCCAACAGGTCCATGTCCTTCTCATGTTAGGGGCCCCAGAGCTGGACCCCCAGGTGGAGTCTCAGGAGAGCAGAGTGGAGTATCAGTTTTATCAACTGATAAAACTGATCAAAGGGCTCCAGCATTATAAGAGAAAACTATCTTATCAGTCACACTGAGGAAAATGACAGCAGGAGAGTCAAAGGCATAGAAAACAGACCCAAACTAAGCAGATCTGGTAGAAGGAAATCATGCACAGAGGACTCTCATGTCCATACAGAAGAGTGGTCAGGAAATCAAGGCAACTTAGCGCACTGGGACTGGGACTTTTGTTCGTATCTATGCATTTATTATTCTATAAAAAGCACACATTCCTGCTTGCTTCAGCTATCTAAAAGGTAAGCTTTAAACCCAAAGTATTTGGAAGGCTGGAGATGGGACAGGGATGTTCTGAACCTGTTGAAGTGTTACAGTTCCCGTTTCCAAAATCTAAAGGCAGGTGGGACACTAGAAAGTGTGCTGGAGAAGCCAAGAAAATGGCCAATACTGGAGCCCACTTTGACAGCACTCTCCCACCCGACGTGTGCAACCTAAATATTGCAGCCCAGCAAGCATGCAGGTGGGCAAATTATGGCAGGGAGGAAGACAAGAGACTTGCATGGCTCAGAAGCAAAAACATCCTAGAACATACCAGTCTGCACACACTTCACTGCTCAGACAGGGGTCTTCATTGCTATCACCATCAGTTTCTATAAGCCATGTGGAAAAATAATCACTCTATTAGCAAAGCATCCCCTCTTTCACCCTGCATAACTGTTTACTTACTTGTTACTTGATCACTACAGTTCTGAGAAGGTTGACATTTCATGATGGCTCAGGGGACCTGAAGGAAAAGAGATGTGAGCTGCACTGGAGGGCTTCAGCTGCAAGAGCAGTGCCAGTGGCCCAGCTGCTGCCTGTTGCTGCCTCTAGGAAAAGGCGTCAGGATCCCGTCTTCGGCAGTTTGGGCACTCAGGAATTGCAGGATCCCATCTCCACCTATGAGCTCCTCTGACTCTAGAGTACCAGCACACAACCTGATTCAGCCTCTAGTCACAGTGGCTATGTCTGTACCATGAATTAGATGATCCGGGGATATTTTCTGACCTCAGATACAATCCAGATCTTCACACTTAGACTCCCTCCAGTCCTTCTTTCCCTCAAAATAGAGTGATCTTGTCCATAAAAAATGTTGGGAACAGTGTCCGGTCCATGTTAATTCACCAAACAACACTGACAGCTGCTGCGTGGGCCAAAGCCCTAACAGGGAGCCTGCTAACAGAATGCTGAATTGTCAGCCTGTCCTGGAATCTGTATCTTGCCTGATCACACTAATACAACCAATGTTTCTGGAGTTTCTGGAACAAATCAGATGGTTCAGAGTCTAGGTTTAGCACCTGATCGATGTGTCCAGCAGACCTGGAAGCACTAAATTCCAAGCAATCATGTGGATTTCTGACTTCGCTTAGAGACTTTCCAGGCCTTTCCATTGTCTAATTGCTTATGATTTTGCAAACACAAAACCCAATTTTGGATATGGCCCAGTAGCCCATCAGCAGGTGCTTTGTGACTGGCTCAGGGCTTCTTGACTCCCAAGTTCCTATGGACAATTCTGCATGCAGCTATTTGTCCCAGTTATGATTTAGGACTTGCTCTACATCAGAAAGCAGAGTGTGCACTACACAGGGAGCTCTGGTCCTGGCGCTGTGCCTCCATGTTCTCCACCCAGCTACATGTTGGGTGAGAGACAACCAGGCTGAAACAGTTTTCATTGCTCCATTTCAACAAACGCTTTTCATAACTCAAAGCCTCTGGACTGCTAAGTAGAATTGGATAGAGAAAAAAAAAGGCAGAAAGATATACAAACATAATAATCAAGCCTAACCTTTGATCTAGGTTGATCTGATAAAGCCCTGGCACAGGGCCTTCAAAAACAACTCAACATAGCACTCTGGAAGGATTATGCTGAACAAGTGATAAAAGCACAGGCTTTATGTTCATTGGCACTTTACAGACACTGTCCCATTCACGTGCTGATTTCAGACAAAAACATTGACTTTTTGCCTCACAGATGAATTCTACTGGTCATTTTCCTATCTCCCATCATGCAATTATAAGTCCACTTACATTATTTATAGTGCGATGTCTTTCTCTCTCCACACTGTTCTCCAGACAACCCATCAGATTATAGAGGGGCTTTACAACCAGAAAACATGTGGAAGTAGGTGTTCCTACTTACCAAGTAGGAGTTGTGCACCACTCAGAGTTGGTGCACAAGTGCCACATGCGAGTCCCCCCAGACATTACTCCGCTGGAGCAAACAGACCCACTAAAAAAACAAGGAACAGAAGCTCTGTGCAGTCTAAACAAGACTGTTGTCCATAATTCAGTCTTCGGCTTTATTTATCCAAGTCTCCCACATTTGACTTCTGATGATTTAGTAGAAAATATGCTGTGGGTTGCTGGCTGAAAAATGTTTAAGAGCAAGAGAATCCTGCCTCTTTTTTTTGTATCCAAGGAGGAGGGGAAAAAAAAAAGGAAAATATTCTTCCAGTTAGTGCCTTGTCTAGTCAACAATGATATTTGTGCTGTAGAGAGTACAGCAGCACACCATGAAAACCTTCAGTTTCAGATCCGCAGGGAACGAATGCACCACAAAGACCAACAAAATCCTCCTTATAATAAAAGCACATTTTCTTCTCAAATTAGGCTAAGTTGGTGGGCAGGGAATGCCAATTGCTGTTGTGACTGATTATTCCCAGTGTAGCACATGTATCTCAAAGCCCTCACCAACATACTCCAGAGTTTATCCCAGCTTTCTGAGTCCACACTGGGTTCTCCTCCCAAAGACAGCATCGACTCTCCTGCTCTCTGCTAGCACCAAGGGCTAGTTTGGGGCATGGATGCTGACTTCTCTAAGCTCCTTCTGCAGTAACATAAAGAGACATAGGCTCCTCTAAGACAATCATTCTAGCAGGGAGCCTAACTCCAACTCCAATGAGTGCCTCAGAGTACCCAGGTACATCGGAATCCTGTGCCTGTTACCTTGTACTGGAAAAATGGGCTTTGGAGGTGTCCATGCTGCCCACACAGTACTGCAGCATGCATCTGACACAGGATCTGGTCTTACTATACGCTGTCTCCTGCATCCATCATCGAATCTTCAGCATACCCTGTGTCTTTAGGCATAGTCTCAGCTATCCAAGACAACTTTTGTGAATATAGTTTTTTTAAACCACTGAGTTTGTCCTCTGTGTAGGCAGATTTTTAAGTTGACCCTCCATTTTACGGGAACGATGGTATCATACCTCTAATCACACAGTTTAGAGCCACTGCCCTAGAGTCAGTAAGGCCCTAGTCACTGCCCTAGAGACACTGAAAGTGTGCTTCAGTCTTGTTGGTCTATCTATGCCCAAGTAACGAATGTACCACCACTCTCTCCTACTGTCCCAACAAGAGATTAGACATAGCTTGGCTTCTCCTGACTGTGCAGAGATCTGAACAGCACAAGCCTTGGTGGTGACCTTGCTACAAAAATCTACCAAACTACTCCTGGCAGAAAAAGGTGTATTAACATCTCTTCTAGAAGAGAAAATTCACAGAAGACTTCAGAGGGAAAGGGAAGCCTCAGGAGGCAAAAGTGAAAGCTGATAGGAAAGGCAGATGTGGTTACAGGGAGCAGGGGCTGAAAAATATGGGCTGTTCCTGCATCACATCATCATAACCAAAACTTTCTAACACAGGGTTGTGAGGGCAGTTCTTCTGCCTTCCTATTCATGCTGTATCAGTACAAGAGAAAACACCATTCCTCTCCAGACCCGTTCTTAGAAGTTCCCAACCACCTTTCCTCAGCCACAGTTTTCTCAAACTGACCAGAAAAGGGACTGGCCTAACTATAAGGGTCATGAACGAGAGCCAGATTGACAGTTGTTACAAAAATAAAAAGCAGATATAGAAATCAGTGAAGATTATCATTTCAAAGAGCAAATGTTCCTTACAGATCACTTATGGCCATAATGTGCTGAGGTAGCAACGAGAATTTAATTCAAAATCATTCTTTTTTTCAAATATACAGACGTTTCCCCAGCTCAGACTCTTTGAAGTAACTCGCTCACTCACCCAACAGCATCACTGTATTTTCTATACTATTTTCTGCTAGATCAGGCCCTGCTCTCTGCACTGAGAGGCTTCCTCCCATTTTCTCTTTATCAGCATTTCACTGACCTGCGATACGGTCACCTCTGCCAGTACCCCAGGTGCAGCACCACAAACTTTATGATTGGGTTTTACACTCCCATTAACAGAGAGCAAACATACACACAGATTTTACAAGGTTAAGTTTCAGTTACAAGCCATACTCCGCTCTATTATCTGCTGCTCAGGTAGGACAACAACAAATAGTAGTACACAATAAAAAAGAAAAGTAGCAGTTAACGACTATATCCAAATTTTGATCTTGGGTTCCTTGCAAACGTTAAGTCACCTTACAGATAAGATAACACCCCTGCTCTGTTCTTCAGAGCAACAGATATATCCCCTGGCATGAAATACCCACCGACTCCGGAAAACAGCCCGTTTCTGCTCTCATCTCACTCCTGACCGCTCCCTAAAACCAGTGCTAGGGTGACCCCCAGTCCCAGGTGAAATGGCAGGATGTGTAAGGACATCTGCGTGTTTCAGTGTAGATTCCTCAGGTCAGACACGGTTCCATCTCTTTCTATGCACTGTAACTACCCGGGTAAACTACTTGGAATTTCCATGGGATTTGAAAGATGCTGAAATATTTTTAAGTCAATGGTGCTACACCTTTGTTTGTACTCCACCCAAACTAATTAGCAGCATTGCCACACCTACAATTACATTGTCATCACAGAAGAGAGATATAACTTGCATGTCTTGAATGTTAGATGAAGTAGGTAGAGGTATTCAACTAACAGTGCTTGTATTAGATACATAACCCACAAATTCCTCCAACACATAGATACTTACATTCACCTCACTAAGAGCCTATCTTTCAAATTTATCAGATGCAAAGACATGACACTGCACCTAGTAAAATTATTCAAATTATTTCCTTTTGATATTCCCAACACCAAGGAAATAAATTACTTTACTAGCCAGGTGCTGAAAGGTAAGCTAGGTTTTAAGAAACAACTGAAAAGGAAAATCTATAAGCATAGATGGGCTTGCTTACATGCAGTTTGTTAAAAATTCTGTAATTCTAAAACAATGTAAATAGCATGCAGTCTCCCTGTCTGGCCAAAATCAGTGTCAGTGAAACAGCCTGTGATTTTCTGTGGTGTCCTTCAAACCAAGAGCATGAAGCTCCATTTGTTCCGCAACAGTTCAGGAAGCTCATGGCTATCAGGACAAGGACAAAAGCAAAAACAAACAAACAAAAAAAGACAGAAACCAAAGCACAGAGTCAGTCAATATGAAATTTACAAAGAGAAGTGGACTGCAATTGGTTTGAATAGCTGACCAGTTAGTGGGAACCTTGTATTTTAAATCCAAAGAAATATTACCAGTGGGGAGAAGTTACATTATTGGTCAGATTGTGTTTCCAGTTCGTATGGAAGAAGTCTGCTCATAATGCTAAAAAGCTGGTCAGTTGACCAATGCACTCATCCCTCAGCTGAATTGATCCATGACATAAATTTGGGTGATCAGACTTCTCACTTATTAACATAAAACAGAAACGTTGTTGCTCAGGTATTCTAAATGACATTTCATGAGACATGAACTCAAATTACCTGTGAGCAGGAAGGGGCTTAGCCAAGGTCTGACCAGTTTAAGGAGAGATGCAGGTCCATGAGCATTCTGGAGCCTCAGGGACACGAACCCATCATGCAAAGATCTAGTGATGGGCAAGTTGGGAATTAGGTTTTTTTCTTCTATCAGAAAATTAATTTTAGTCCATCTTGTTAAATACTCTACTTGATAAATATAATCTATTTTGATAATTTCCAAAATCTTGTGGCTGGCTTTTTTAAGGATCAAAGGAAAAACAAAACCAGGCAATGTCCAAAATAGCTAGAAAAGAGCAGAAGAACTGATAGAGGGTCAGTCTAAGTGGTTCTCAGGAACAACAGCTTCTGCGAGGAAGAGACTTTTTTGTTTTTCCTCCTTCGGTGATCATTTACCTGCTTCCAACGGGCAGCTTTCTGTGATTGCTGCCTGTTTATGGTGCATGTTTTCTATTGCTCCTCCTCACTGAAGGCTTTGATATTCCTCTCTACATGAAAGGCTCCTCCATTTTAATCATTGTGTGAGTGAGTACCTCAGAGATCAGAATTTTCCTAGAAATTTGCAGCTTCCAGATTTTGAAGAGTACAATTGTGAAAGCAACTGCAGTGAAAATGAAGAATTTATGTGTCTTAAGGCCACAACAGGACCATCAATTGCTTCCTCAAACATGTTTCAAGTTAATTTTGCTTGATCGAGGAAATTTCAGTTCATCCATACATTGCTATCCATACATTGCTAGGATAAATGTGCTCATGGTCATTAAGTCTACTGGGATAATTGCACTTCTGTAACAATCATCATGGTTTGTAATATTAAAACAGCCCAGCTTCAAGTCTAATCACTTCTGCTTGTCTCCGGAAGGCTTCCTTTGATGCTTGCTACATACCTAGAGTTTGGGGCAAGGAGGTGAAGGGGGAGTTTGTGCCCATGGTTTCTAGTCCTGTCACTGGGCACCACTATGAAGATCTTGGCTCCATCCTCTTTACACCCTCCTTTTGTACACATAGTATAAGATCCTTCCATAAGCCTTCTTCAGGCTGAAGAGTCCCAGGTCTTGCAGCCTTTCCTTGTATGTGAGATGCTCCAGTCCCTTAATTATCTCTGTGGCCATTCAGTGAGCTCCAGTAGCTCTATACCTCCCTTGTACTGGGGAGCCAGACTTGGGCACATCACTCATCAGCACTGAGGAGAAAGATCATCTTCCTCAACCTGCTGGCAATGCTCTTCCTAAGGGAGTACAGGAGGCTGTTGGCCACCTTTGCCACAGGGGAATTGTTGGCTCGTGTTCAACTTGGTGTCCACCAGGATGCCCAGGTCCTTTTCTATAAAGCCGCTTTCCAGCCTGTACTGGTGCCTGGTGTTATTTCTCCCAGGCGTGGGACTTCGCACTTCTCTTTGTTGAACTTCACGATGTTCCTGTCAACCCATTTCTGCAGCCTGTTACAGTCTGTCTGGGTGGCAGCACAACCCTCTGGCGTATCAGCCACTCCGTGCAATGTTGTGTCGTCAGCAAACGTGCTGTGGGTACCCCCTGTCCCACCATCCAGATCATTAATGAAGATGTTAAACAGGACTGGACCTAGTGTTGATCCCTGGGCTACACCGCTAGGGACTGACCTCCTGTATCACCCTCAGGACCCAGCTGTTGAGCCAGATTTCAGTCTATCTTGCTGTCTGCTGATCCAGTCCATGCTTCATCAGTGTCTCTATGAGGTTAGCATCCCACTTCCCATGACTATTGTCCATGGAAGAACTCTGCATCTTCCCCCCGCATACTCCTGCGAGTCCAACTTCCTCACAGACACCCAACTTGGTGTGAGATTGACATCATCACAGCAGCTGTTAAGTAGGTTGTCAGATACCAGACAAACTGAAGCCTTTAGTATCAAATACTACGCCATGTTTGTAAATATTTGTGGGGTTCTGATGCACAGCTCTAACACTTCTTGTAGTCTCAATATAAATCAGCACTCCAAAAAATAAAGGTAGCAGGCTATTAATTGTCAGCATGGATGAACAGGAAGAAGCATTTTTAATTGGGTAAAAAGCCCTATTTTTTATGTGATTACATCTTTCGTATCTTTGTAGTTTTATATAACCCAACAGGAAAAACCATCAATAAATTGACAAGTTAAGCCAAGGCTTTGCTTTCCTTCCCTTCACTCCTTGTTCAAGGCTTGTAATCTGGATAGAAAAGATAAAAAAGCTTGTCCCTGTCTTCACAGTATGTCCTAGAAGCATGAAAAGGGTAAGATAAAGCAGCTCAGGAATCTGCCGTCAAAGCACAGAATGCAATTCATGTGGGAATAGCATTAACTCAGCACCACGAGCAGAAATAAAAACCAACGTAGTACAATCATATGACCAATGAGTGTAATTCAGAAGCCTGGATGCTGCTGCAAAACAGCTTGGTAGATGTGGAGGCCAACATCCTTAAAGCATCTTACTGGGCTTAAGAACTAGAGCTTGTAAGAGAGACAGAGACTTTTTATGAAGGTCTATAGTGACAGGAGAAGGGGCAACAGTTTTAAAGAGGGTAGGTTTAGGCTGGACACATGGATTTAGATTAGATATTAGGACAAAATTCTTTACTGTCAGGGTAGTGAGGCACTGGAATGGGTTGCCCAGTGAAAGCTGGGGATGCCACATCCCTGGGAGCGTTCAAGGCCAGGTTGGACGAGGCTTTGAATAACCTGTTCTAGCGAAAGATGTCCCCGCTCATGGGGACATCAGTCTAGCTGTGGATTTGCATCAGCTCAGAGCCATCCCCTTCCTGCACCTGCAGACACCAATTCCAAATGTCCACAGCCAATAAACCTATGGCAGTTACGCATAACAACTGTATTCAACACCAGCGTGGCCATCTCTGCATCTCCCAGTATTAGCCCAGTGCTTCAGAACAGCACTAATTGAATCAATGTCAGTGTTTGTTGGTGGGTCTGCTTTCACAGCTGAAGGCAGCTTAGCTTTGAGACACTGATCAAGTAAATTTTCAGCTCTATGAGGCTCTATGTTATTATACAGAATCACACAGAATCTTAGTGGTTGGAAGGGACCTCTGAGATCATTGAGTCCAACCATATTAAAAAAAAAACAACAAAAACCAAACAACACAAAAACAAAAAAAACCCCACCCAAACAAACACAAAAGCACACCCACAACCCAAAACAAAACAAAAAAAAAACCCACAAAAAACAGAAAAACCACACAAAAAAAGCACCCAATTGAGAACTTGGAGGAGAAATATCTTCTTTTGTGAATCTCAGAGAGAAGTAAGGGCTCACAAGCAGCCTCAAGTGTAGAGCAAAGGTTGCAGGTTCACCGGTACCTCAAAATAGTGAAACAGAGAAGAGGTGCCTAAGTCAACATCTGACATTGCTTTACTCTAAGAAAAACTGAAGAGTGGAACTGAAGAACCTTAGAATGCGCACTGAATAAAAAAAATAGATGTCATGAACAATGCCTGAAATTAAGGATTAGATTCTCTCTATATTCTTTACAATCAGGTAACTCCTAGTGGGATCTTTTTTCCTGGTTTTTGTTTGACTTACTTGCCAACGTTTAAGAACCTTGCAGATGAATTGGAGAACCAAGTAAATAAAGTGAAAGCGACATGGCAGTGTTCTGCCCCAGGCAGTAAGAACAGCTTGAGGTTTTTCTCTTTTTTACAGTTTGGGTAACAGGAAGGACAAGGACCCCCAAACACAAGAAGCACGGTGAAAGTAGAATTAATATAATTTGATAAAAAACAGATTATTTCTAGGACAGAACAGTTTGTAAGCCACAGTGCCAGAACTCTGTTTTGTCTCATTTACGGGAGATCAAGTATGGCCCCGGTGTAGTGACCTCTAACTGTAAGAAGGTACAAGCACCAGCTGTCCACCCTGTTCAGGAGAACACAAAGACTTACTGGAGGGAGCAGGGCACCTGCCCACAGCTGAAGCTAACAGCAAGCTGGACAGTCCACCAAGCTTCTTGGAAGGCTACAGTGTTCTTCTGAACAGCCTCCTGCTGAGCAGCAGGCCAAGAGCTGCCCAGCTGATGTCCATAGCACACCGATTGCACACTGTTGCTACAGCACTGTTCAAATTCACCTGCTCCTCGTCTAATTGAAACAGTCTTTCCTCTTTTGTGCCTTGGTTTCCTTGAGTTTCCACTGTGTCCCTTGAGTTTGCCAGCCTCTTTGGACCTCCCTTACAAGGTCACCCCACTGCTGCCATCGAGATCAGGTGATCATTCTAGGAAATGTTCCTGTGACTGAAAATTCCTGGATCTTTTTGGAGTTTTGTATATAAACACAGAACACACTATACAAGCTTTTCAATCTTGCACCTGAAACAGGGCCTGTGGAATGTGAAAGGGAATCTACATCCTTTTAAGAGTTGCCAATTGTCTATAAATATTGTTATATAAAATGCAATTTACCACCGGGCCTAGAATGAATAGGCTCATCCTCGAACCCAGTGAACAGAGGATGTGTCTTGCAGAAAAAAATACTACTTTGTATTCCAAAACTTAAAATAAAAAATATAGGAAAAGACAGGTCTTGGTTATTTCAGAAAGGTTAAGACCACCTTCAGCTTTTCTATCTGAATTTTTTTACCTGAACAATTCTTTAAAACCTTTCATCTTACCTCCCTTTATTGCTTCCTTCTGCACTTACTGTCTGACAGGCCTTCACCTTGTAGCTGTGGAGAACATCTAACAAAGCTGGGTTAAAATTGAACTTCTGTGAAAAGTAAACAGCATGCCATCCCATAAATTGACCATTGTCTTGAAAGGCAATAAAGTGATTAATACTGAGATGATCTTAATGGAGGTCTTCACTGAATGTACTAAACGAAACTCACAATAACTTCCATTTATTTTTCTTCCTAATAAACGCAGTTCAATGTTTTGTTCATATTGTTGTGTCTTTGCAATTACTGTGCTTTCCTGTTAACTTCATTCTTCCTCTTAATCAGCTCGTATTTTGCCTGATTGACTGGAATGATCCTTTCTTCCCAGTTATTCACCGTTATTGCTCATAATCTGAAGAGTACTTCCTATAGCACAGAAAAGATCACCAATTTAAAAGACTAGTACAGAGATTAATACCCTTGTTTAAATTTCATTTTTCCAGGTGATGAATTCATGAAGTTTTGCAGATGGCAAAAACCCCACCTTGTTTGTTTCTTAATGGGAACACCTTCTTTGTCACCACCAGAACTCAGAGAGGATTTGATGCCAAACCCAGGCCCGTGGAAGCTCTAAATCCTTCCTGGCAGCTCTGCGTTTCCCAGCAATGTGCTCTGTCCCTTGCCTGGTGAAAAAGTGTCTGTGCTGCTCTAAAGAACACACTGCTTCCTCGTACTTCTTCATTCCAGCTCCTACACAGACAATTCCCATTATGATTAGCTACTTTCACATAGCATCAAGCCAAGCAAAATTGGGTCAAGAGGCCACATATAAAGTGGGAGTATTTTAATTAAAACAATATGGATCAAGGCCAGTGGAAGACAGAACATCGTGGGGTTTTGGTTCCCCGCTCCTTTATTTCCATTAAGGCTGAGTACCTACAATTAATCCTTGATGAAAATTTAAAGCTTAACGGCTCTTTAGAAAGAGACACTAGACCTTTTGTTATAAGGTCAGTGTGCAGCAAGGCAAGAAACTTAAGAAAGTAACAGTCTGATGTATAAGACAAGGCTAAACCGGGGAATGCGTAAGATGCCATTAACAGTGCTGTAACTCCTGACAGTGTTAATCTCTCCTATTTTTAACAGCAGAATAGGTGAAATTCTATCACGTTAGAATAAATACTGGAGGTGTTTAGGTGCTGCTGCAGGAAATTATGAACTGTTTATCAACAGTTTACCATACTTAAAGTGTTTTTAATAAAAGAATTAAATACTGCACTTTCACAGTCTACATCATTTTTATTCTGAGCTGTGCCACGTAATTTTGAAGAAATCAGGATACCACTCTACTGCCATGAAGAATGGGTTTGAGTCAGCTTTTGGAGAATGTGTAGTTTTACTTACTTCATAATTCATGCTTCAATACAAGTTGACTTAAGGTGCAGAATCACCCTCCATTCCCCTAGATGAAAACCAGCATTTCCCACTTTTCCCTCATTTAAAAGCTGTTTCGTGCATAACTCCAGATAAAGTAAGGGTTTTGAAAGTTACTGCAAGTTATATGCCACAAACCACTTTGCCTCGTTCTTAAACACGAAGGCGACTCATTCACTGTCTTTATGACATCTTCGTAAGTCATCTACACAAAAGGTGCTACAGCTACCTGTTGATGGGATCTGGCACAGATAGAAAAGCAGGTGGAAAGCCAACCTGACATGAATAGCCCCATCACCGGTTCCGTGGGCTGACAGCATCTCTCTGCACTGCACATGTAGTGGCTTTGGAAAGGGGATATCATTTTATTGGAGGTAAAAAGGACAAAATATGAAGTGTACTTTCCATTACCAAAGTGGTATTATTGACAGGAATAGCTGTTATGGGGCAAACATCTGTGTATGTGAGGCAAGAGGAAGAAAAAAAACCCATTGTGATGTAGTTATTCTACACCCACAACAGGTGGCTCAACCATATTTGCCTATGCCTTTTGATCAAAATAACCAAAGACAACAGATTATTTTTTTTTAAAAAGGTCAGCTTGTATTGAAAATATCTCTGTAAAAACACCTGTAATACTACAAGGTAGTAGCAATACAAAACAGATCAATATTAACTTTCTTTAAACTGTTAAACTTTATTATAAATTAAAATTTCTTTACAAAAAATTGCACATAATTGACCACTCTTATGTTCTGATGCACTGGCATTTGCATTAGTTTCTTTAATCTTCAAGTTTAATAGTCTCTGCCGTGAGTCCAATGCAGAAAAGGGCAGTAAGCAACCCTCTTAGAGCCTTCAAGTGCAAGAAGCATACTTGTGGCCACGGCAGTTACACTTTCCTTAAGAGCGGCTGCTTTTGTTTTAAATCCTGTAATGAAAGTCTCAAAAAAGGTTTAAAAAAGGAAAACCCCAAAATGGACTACTTGCTTTTTTACTGTAAACACAGCCCAGTAAATTAATCCCAAACACAGATCTCTCAGGCATCAGCGAGAGTGTCAAGTGAATCAGGAACACCAAAACAAACAAAACAGAAAATAAAAAGAAAACATAAAAAAATAATGTCTGTCATTTTGATTAACTATACTTACGTACATGACGTTATGAGAATCTGGCAGGGCCCAGAAGCAAGGCCAGACAGGAAGTTCATTTTTCCAGAGGAGGGTCATGTTAATTGTTTCCATGTTGAAGGAAAGCAGATTGGAGACTTGATATGCTCAGCAATACTCATCTGCCTTACACAGATCCTAGGCATGGATCAGCCTGAAGAATCATTCAACTGATTTTGGCATTTAATAGGATTTATGGCTGACCGTACCCAGTGTTCAGTGATTCTTGCTTTCTGTTCTGTAAGTGTTTAAATTTAAAAGCTCATCTAGGCTCACTCCAACCTCTTGGCACTTGGAAACTAGTTTTCTCAGGTTATCAGTTTTACCTCCTCCTGATGCTTCAAACAAGAGTTGCTGTAAGAGATGGGGAAGCAGATATAAGATTTAGCCAGAGCTTGAGCATCACCACATCTATGGATATGGGATATGGAGAAAATTTAAATGAAACCTCAAACTGAATCATAAGGAGAAAACATTACATCTTTCCACAGTGTTGCACACAGAGGTAACTTCTGAAGGGCTCTCTGATATAAATGATGGACCTGCAAAACAAAAACAAGTATTAAAAGCCAGCGCAACTTCGTGCACTCAAAATGAGTGATATGAAGCACAAAAATCTCTTGTGATAATTTTTAAAGTATTTTTACAAACTTTCAAAGTCAAGCATTAAATTGTTACTAGAAGCAAAGGCAAGTTTATGTCTGACCTTAATTCTGACCCTCGTATGCACATGATTAATTACATGAGGACATTCTATTTTTCTTCACAAGATTCTTGCCTCATTCATTGCACAGGATGGAACACACTCAGGGAATGAAGCAGCTTACTGAGTATTTCTCTTTCACCACTCAATATGTAGTCTCAAGGTCTTGCTTATTGCATACCATCCCAACCCTGCAATGAAAATAACTGGTTCATAGGCTTTTTTCCTTCAGCATCTATCTGTGCTTTAACAATCATAGGTGTCTTTGCAACTGTCTAAAAAGTTAAAAAATGGCTTTACCATTTTATGGTTGGAGATAGAGGAGCAAAACGTTTAATGCCAGTATTTACTCAAGTCTCCTTCAACTACTAAACTACTATATCTAAAGTATCAACTTTTATCAGAGAGTCATTAGGGGAGGTATTTGTTGACATTTTAAATACCTGTAACCTTTTTTTACCTTTTTTTTTTAGCAAACCTTTACATGACCTCTGAAGGGAATAAATGTCAGGTTCTCCAGGAATAGGAAATACAGTATCTGAATCAAATTCAATTTAAAAACAATATCCTACTTGTTTACTAGAAAATCCAGTTATCTAGAATGGCCCCTGATTTGCATAAAAAGTTTTAAGTGCTCACTAGATCCCAAATTAAGCCCTCCCCAAAAAAACCTCAACTGCCTACTTAAGAGATTTTACTCCACACCATATAGTTAGTCAGGTGGTTGCAGAAGAAAACTGCAAGATTTCTTCTGGGTGTAATCCAGCTACAGTATTTTATATATGCCTTCATTCTAATTGGTTCAATTTTCTTTAAGGACCCTCTTTTTTATTCACTTGACATATATTTTGCTAACCAAATAAAGCAGGGATGTTTTAAGGTCACCAGCCTCACTACAGGCAGTGCCTTAAAATGTAGTCCATCTAATACAATGACTGAAGCAGGGATCTGTGACTGATTACAGATTACACCAAACCATCAATACGGAGACAGAATTAAGGTTGAATAGGCAACCGTGCCTTTGATATCTCCTAACTTTGAACTATTTGATCTTACAAACCAAATAACTATCTACTTGGGGGTTGTTCTTTTAAAACATTCTAGGACACAATAAAAAAGGAAAGCAAAAATTTCATATGTGAGCCTAACAATAGCCATGCTAGCCATTATGGATCAGTTAAAGCTTTTAATACTGTTTCAAAGAAAGACTAACAGAAAAGAAGGATGCTGAGAATCAGCTACTACAAGAATGACACAAAACAAGATACAGCAGAGAAGCAGCTCAGAAACATCACAAGCAAGTGATGTCACAAACCCAGGGCCCCATCATCCCCCCAACACACAGCATCTTTCTGCTGGCAGGAGACTACTTTGAAGGTGACAGCAACACTAGCAAGAAGATCCATTCTGTTTGAACTGAAAAGTGACTTAGTTGCTGTCCCAAAACCCTCTTGCATTTGTATAAAGAATGATAAAAATATTTCCCTCCACAAAGCACAAGTGAGTGAACTTGTTATTTTTGGAGAAAAAGAACTGATGTCTTTGGTGGGGTCAGGAACCCAAACTCTCCACATACATTGGCTTGGCAGACCCATCCTTCCAACTACTTGTAAAGATACTCGTTATCTTCCAGCACAACAATCCTTACTTCCCTCTACTGTCTTTTTTTAGGTGCTACCAATTTCTTCCAGGTTAAGAAAAAAAAAGTGGGAGAATACAGCCCCCTCATTCCCTGTAATGGAAAAATATACACAAACAGTATGCACAACTACTCATGATATAATCCATTCTACCTTGATTGTCAAAGATATTTCTCACACTTGAGTCAAATGCTTCGGTGTTTATACATAAGAGTATTTCAATTATCTAGAAATCTTGGGTTTAAGAGATGACTATTGCTTTGGATAAAGCCATAGTATGAAAATTCATACAGCATTATTTAATTACTGATTTCAGTAAGCTGTGTTGACTTACTTCTCTTTGTCCCATTAGAAAGCACTCGGCAGCAATGGCTCTGAGGAAAAGAAATATATAAAAAATATTTATTCTTGAATGATTTTAAATGCCACTGGTGGCAGAACCCTGACTGTGGAATGGAATTACAAACTCCTTGAGAAGAAACTGACTGACTTCCAATGATGTTAATCTACAGTGAAAAGATAGAAATAGTCATTTTTTAAAAACAACCTTACATGAGCAAGACATTTCAGTGGTTCCCCATTATGAACAAACACTGAAGAAAAAGATCAGTTCAGCATCACTGGATAATGGAGATTACTGCTATTGTGATATATAAAAGGGAGGGTAGAGAGGGGGAGACAGAAGTCAATAGTTGAATTAAAAAGGCAACCTGTAAATACATCATTCATATTTATCTGCATAATATCCATTCACATAAGTTTCCCCGAGAGGGAAACTTCATTTCTCATTTTTAAGAGGTGACAGTACCTCTGTCTGTCATAACAAACAGTTACTGTTTAAAGTAACGAAAGAGAGACTTCCAGTATAAGCCCAATTGCAAGGACGTTTCAGATTTACCTTTGTGATGTAAACCTTATAAACAAAAGCAATATCTATGAAAACAGATGTATGACTGTTGCATTACATTTTCCAGATGGCCAGGCATGTTGGGATATTATATGTAAACATCTTGGCTTGCAGTTTCAGAATTTGAACATTGCTCTCCTCCCAGTATCGCAGAAGCAGTCTGTAAAAGGCATTCATGAGAAAGGAACACTGCTCTAATCACAAAAAAAGCAATCAGAAGATACAAACACATTACACAAAATATATAATACCAAGAGTTGCAAGGAGGAAAAAACCCAAGCCACCATCCATGATATTGACTGAACATGCTCCAGAACAAGACAAAAAAGTTAAGATAAACTTTCAGAGAGTAAGAATCAGAGAAAATACGACCCAGGCACTTGACAAGATCCCTCTTTAGCATGCACAAGGTAACTTGTCTATTTGAAGGGAAGCTAATTAGTTTTACAGTCCTGTGTGTGGAGATACTGTGGCCAGGAGATACTGTTCTGTCAGTTCTGCTCACCCATTTCATGTAGTACCAACACTGTCTAAGGAAGCTGTAAGTTCCATCTAGATAGAATTCCAATTTGGTTTAAAATGCAGCCATTCAACTTTGTGTACCAAAGGCAGGTGTGTCATCCTCTCCCCATGCCCCCAGCCACACACACTTGAAGTATTTCAAGTCTTGCTTTGAATTCTTTGGGGTCACTGTTGATGACGAACAGTAAGTGTTTGGACAATTTCCAAAATGAATCAAATGTTCTTGAGTTCACTGCAGCTGAACATGGCAAAACATGGACTTTCTAATCCTGGGAGAGTACAGTTTAAAATACTGTTCAAGTAAGAATCAGTGTGATGCTTAGATCAACTATTTGTTTCCCCATAAGATTTTTTTTTTTCCAAAATTAAGAATTGCTTATCTTTCCTAATAAACTTCAGGCTGTAGCACCGCTATACACTGTTGTATCTATTTTTGTTTGTTCTACGCTGGAACCATAGATTTAGTAGATCATTAAGCAACAAGAAGATTTTAATAGATATCTGACATTTCTCTACATGCTTCAAATTTTGATCATTTGTACTCATGTACAACACAGAGTTAATTCTTGTATAATTATTAACTTTTTGTAGATAGAACAGAACCCTGTCAAATTAAAGAAAATTATTGAGGTGACATCAGAAGGCACAATATGCCTCAAGCAACATGCAATAATGGAGTAAGCATAGTAAAAAGCAAATCATGCATGTCTTGCCCAAAAAACAGTAGTTATGTCAAGTAGCTGTTTGTCTTGATCACACGGATTTTTACATACCTCAGTGCAAGTCCAGGATTAGCAGGCATGGTAGAACAAAACCGTTCCAAGGTTTTGGAATGTTGAGATTTTGGAATGCAGCTCAAATAAAAAAGAATTACCTGTAGAATTTGAATTATAAACATTAATCCACTTTATAGCTGTCTAATTTTGCTAAGAATAATGGAAGGACAAACTATGAACATGACTAAAGTGAGCTATCGCCTACAAACTTTATCAACTACAAACCTTATCCCTCAAGGGCACAGAAATCAATTTGTGTAACAAAAAGTTAGTGTAAAATTGCTAATATTTGAGTCCTTCCAGCCTGCACTTAGTGAGTAAAGAGAAATGCAATGGATGTTAGCAAAATGGGACCCAGAATTTCTATAAGCTTTATTCTGTTTAAATGCTTAACTTGTTTTTACTCCTACTTCTACTTTACTTCTTCTGTTTCTCAACCACTGTAATTTCTATGACCAAAACTGACAGCTTAAATACTATTTCCATCTGCCAGGGTTACAGCTCTGCAGACCCCGTTTGTTCAGCCATCTCTTCCCTCCCGTACACATTTTCTCTAGGAAAGAAGAGTTCGCCAATAACAGCTGCATCCCCAGTATTAAAAGATGCCATAATAAAGTTTCTCTTTGCCTTACACACCCTTTATTCAAAAGATCACTGCTAGATAGTCTACCACTCAGAATACTACTCTCCTCTGATACTTGTGTCTTTTTCTACTAATTCCTAACTCTCAGTGTTCATATACTATTGGTGCTGTATTTGAACAAGTAAATCACAGGTACCTGCTAAAAGGTCAGCCTCTTTAATTAAAACTGTCCACAGACACATTTTTACCTTATTATGAAACTCATAATTGGTCCAATAATCAGCAGTACTAAAAGGAATTGGGTATCGTGTAGGGACTGTAACCAGACATCTGTTCACTAGGTCAGTAAAAAGCTTGAATTCTTGAACTTTGTTGTTGGATCCAACAACTTTGCTATTGATAAAAACAAGGTAACTGGAAGAAAAAAAGAAAGAAAAATAAATGGTTCTGGTAGCCTTGACTTAATAGGTTTGAGAATAATTTATGATCCTTCCTTAAGAACTTACTCCAGCCAAATGTTCTGGACCATTTCCTGCTGCATCACTGCTCCCAGAGCTGCTTCATAAGCATCCAGTGCTTCGCCAACACTTGCATGAAGGGACTGGCACAAACTGTTTATATTAAAAGTTAAAAAAAATATTGTATGTCATAAACAATGCATGTTCTTACATACTAAGAGTAAGAAACAACGAAGACCCTCCCATCCTGAGATGCAAGGAAAAAACCAAGTGTTTTCAGTTTAGGAACGTTAGGGACTAATCAGTCAACTTACTGAAATGGGTAAGTCTCAGCTGCCAACAATAAGGAATAATACAGAAACCATGCAGTTTAAAATGCAACTCAAATAAAAATGAATTATGAACTGCATTCTACTCTTGTAAAAAGTACCATTTTACTGATCCTTATAATAGAGATGCTCTGACTGCTACAGAAGGGAGACAAGTCTTAAATTTCAGTTTGGAAAGCTCCAAAACAATACACTTCAAAGTCAGATTAAAACCACTTGAGAAACTGTTATCAGACTGTGGCAACAAAACAAATGTTCTGAAACAAATATAGCCAGGTACCTGGGGTAGAAATACGCTGATTGTATTGGGGAAAAAACTGACAAGAATTGTAAAAAAACCCTTAATTTTGTTCCACAGCCCCTCAAACACACAGTCAGACCAACACACAGGACCTCACAAAAGACAGTAGACACATTTTTTGACCAAGATTCAGTGAACAACCCTTATTTCGAAGTGTAAAGTAGCAGTGGAAAAAAAAGGTAAAACTTTCAGTAAATTGTAAGAGGAAAAAAACAGCAACTTCATGAAGAGGAAGACTACAGAAACATAAAAGCTAGAGCTAATGTTGCTACCTTACTACAGAGTCCTCCTGACGAGGGTCACATAATCCAAGTTCCTGATTCTACTGCTTTCCCCAAGAACTATAAACTGAATCAGAAATTTCTTACTCTTCCTAAAAATGCATGTGTGTGTGTCTATGCGCACACATACACAGGGGTACCTACACACACACAATGATCTTTCCAAGTAAAACATTGTCCCTTGAGCTTTGAGGCTTTGCTGATTTCAATCTGACTGTTTTCACTTGGTAACAAGTCAAATTTTATGTCTTCTGTTCTCTATACCGCAAAAAAGGACAGACAGATACATAGGCTCAAATACCTAGGCACCTATTGTAGCAAAACTCAACCACAAAAACATTCAATTACTAGCTCTAAAAGAAATTTAGACGCTTATTTCAAGAACACTAGAATTTTACCACCTGCTTCTAAAAGCAAAACAAGAGCATCTGAGCTTAAGGTACCTAATGACTAAACAGTGACCTCAAGTGTCTAACACTGTTTCTGCTGTGCAAGTACTGAACTTAACTGAATTTGTAAAGATGTATTTTCTAAAAAATAATTTATTTAAATTGTTATCAATGGACAATATCAAAAGAACATGTTAAGATACCTTAATCTCAACAGTATATAAAAATTTTCTTGAACAATCACAATTTTCATCTGTTTGTAAGTTGTTCACCAACTAAAAACTGTAAGCAACAGTACTGTAGTTCTGAGGAGTCCTCACTCAGTATATGAAGCATTATAATCTTTACCCTTTTACTTATCTGAAAAGCCAAATAGCTACTTGAAGATTGACAGACTCAGACCATAAGGTGAAAAATTTCCTAAACAGCTTCAGTCAGCATCTCAGTAACCAGAGTTATACTAGTACAAGTTAGAGATGGCTAGTACTTCAGTCCTTGCCAATCCTGGATATTGCTGATATCACAAGGAATAGTGGAAGAAACAAAAAAAAGATGGTGTACACATGACAAAGATCTGTCATCTTCACAGTCTCTTGCAGAGGAAAAGGTCACTTTCCTGTATTACTTGGCTACAGAGGGGCGTCTGTGGCTAGTTCCAACTGTTATAGCCTGTTGATTGTAGCTCCATAAACAGCTGAAACAGTGAGTCAAGAAATGTGGGGAGACCAGGGCTAAACAAAGTTCAGAGTGGGGGAACGACTGAAATAAAAGGGAGACAACAGAAATCCAGGAGAAAGGAGAACACTACTAGCAGTAGCAACCTAAACAAAAGTTAAAAAAAAATAAATTCATTTTGTGAGATGAACACACCTGTTACTGTTACCATAGGGCAGAATTTCTGAAAGATTTCTCAAGTGGTGAATTTAAGCTGATGTGCAACTCACAGTTCCATAAAATTGTCTCTGTTGTGCAGCAGGCAGGTTCTCTAAGGCCTGGCAGGTCATTTATTAAAAGAACTCAAAGTGATACACCCTCAGGTAAATAATGAACGTTCTGCTTTTGAAAACACTATTTACACAAACCCAATAGCTGTTATTTAGAAATATTTTAGGTAGTCTCACCAGTATATCTGCCACAGATAGGGGATTTGTTGGTTTACAACATCATCTGTAAAATGTTCTTTATAGAGAGGTGATGTAAATTCAATTGGCATTGGAAAATTCAAGAGATATCTAAAAGAGAAAAAAAGCAGCAGTAAATGAGAATATCCCTCTAACATGCAAGAGACCTATGTGGAAGTAACAGTTTTGAAATCCATTTCATGGGACATGTTTAAAAAAGATGCATTTTTCCCAGATATTTTTTTTTGAACTCCAGACACTATTTATACAGAAAGCATTACATGGAAATGGTTTATATAGAAAGCATTTACTCCATCATTATGTACTATGTTAAATGTTCCTTTATATATCAGACTCCCTCCCACCCAAAAATGCATTAAGTAGGGTAGAATCATCTACCCACAGTCAGTTAAGCAGCATTGCATTCTTGTAAACAGATGTAAGCATGAGTAAAATACAACACCTAACTATGAGAAAAAAATAAAAATTTCAAAGTGTCATGTGCATAAGCTTTAGCACAGATCTTCCTTTGAAAGCCTTCAGAGGCACCTACTCTGACTATAGGAAACTTGCATAATTCAGAACTTTGGTAAGTCTCTCAACGAGGTGCTAAAATACAAGTGGAAAATCAGCAGGCTTGTGCCTCTTCAGCAATAGTAGGCTGCTGATTAATAGCATGCTAGACCTCTGGATTGAGGTCTTTTTCAAGTGTTTTAGGAATAAAATTTTAGGCCCCTCGCTTTAAAAAAAAACCACCCACAAACAACAACCAAACCAAAACCCCCCAAAACCTGCCAAAATTACACACAATCAATTTTAGCATACATATGACTGATTTCCAGACACTAAACTTGCTGGCTGCTTCATCTTTAAATGCTTTTGAATTTAAAATTTAGCATATATGCACAAACAACAATGCTTAAGAAACGGTGAAGGCCTCCAGATGATTCCGTTTTATCAGGAGAAAATAAAGCAGCAGAGTCAGTTACTACGGAAGAGAAATTTAAGAAGAAAACATCCAATCAGAAGGCAAAAGAAGAGTATGAGAAAATAAAGGCTGAGCATGCTAGAAAGAAAGAGGAAACAGAATAGAGAAAATAATAAAGAGAAGAAGCTCAATGGTTGTACAAGTAAAGCTTATAAGCTTGTACAAGCTTATAAAACAAGTATAAACCTCATGAACTACCAAATCATCATTCACTGAAGTTTTAGCAAAACATGCCAAGCTAAAAGTGGAGGAGTTTAAAAGGCCTAGATTGCCTTATTTTTCAAGAAAATATCGATATTACAGAATTCTAAGTAAAAAAAAAATATTTTAAGCATACCTTAAAAGGTCCATGGGACTGTGCTGTTGACATGTATTCTCAAAGAAAGCTGCCACAAAATCTTGCAACAGTGGAAAAATACTGCTTGTCTTTTCCTGTTGGGAGGGGGGGATGTGGGTGTGAGGGAGGATGGGTATTTTTTTAAAACAGAAAAAATTAAAATCAGACATCAACCTGAAAATTACAAGAACAATTTGACCACAATAAACAAACAAGTGGTGTGTCTCTCTCTGCAATGGTCCATTGTCATCATTCTCCCAAGAACAAATCTAACTGGGTCAGTCAGCAGGTAAAAGCTGAACACATATTACAGGGTTTACTGTTAACATCTATTATTGCATAAGGATATTAAAACTGGATTACAAAAATCCAAACTATAAATTCATGATTTTATGTAATTCGTTTGATTATCTTTAATCATGTCACTAATCTTGCCAATTCTATTTTTCCCCTTGATATAAAGGGGAACTAGACAGTACAAAAATATCATTAAAATTGATTAGTTTGAAGCAACACACAAAACCTGAACTTCATCAAGCCAGTAGACCAACAAAATGAGTTTTGGAGTATTACCTGTGAAACAAGGAATTTACACAACTGATAAAAAATTTCTGCATTCTGAGGATTCTTCTCAAATGCTCCAATCCACACTTTGTAGGCATTGTCACTCTGCTCCATCTGCAAATACAAGGTGGCCAAACTCTCCAAGAGCTGACAGTTATTAGGGCAGAGCTCCAATAAAGATCTACAGAGTTCTGTTGCAGACTCCCACCTTAAAGAAAAGTAAAGGTAAGTTTTCAAAAAAGCAGAGTTAAGTACTCCAATTAAAAATGTCTTGAAACAACTTACCTTTCAAGAAGTTTCAGCAAAGCTATCATGTTTCTGTAGAGAGGAAAGCAGATAGCTATTCTTTTGTCAGCCTCAAGGCTTTCATCAGTACATGTTTTGACAGCATCTTCAAAACAAAAGCATAAAATAAAATCTTTAGACTTCAAGCAAAGTTATTATTAACATAATAAGAAGTCTTATTTAACATAATGAAAAAACTTAAGTGTGGAAAGATATTTCTGAGCGCACTGCTTTTGCAAATTACTAAGAAAAGGAAGATGGTCATCTTTTGAAAAGCTTCTTAACACTTACCACCACAGCACAAAGACAAGAGTCTTTCACAAGTTTCATCCCTTGTTCATTTTAAAAACAGGAAATATCCTACCAATGAAGTATTAGAGTAACTTTACAGGTAGCAGCGTACCACTGTATTTAAAACTGCACTCCAGGATTTCCAGCATAGCTGGTGAAAGCTATTGAAACAAAAGCTAACATAGGATATTGTTTTTCTTCTCAGCATAAAGCTCAATAATTAACACCCCGTTATCATGACTAAACTGCCTTCACTCCCACAGCTGGGCTATTCAATCAATCCTTGAGTATTTCCACACTGTGTTACCTTCTGCAGCACAGACACATTCTCAGTGGCAATTCAGTGTTACTACTGAATACTGACATTTATAAGATGCTATTATAATAGTCTACTTCTGGCAGCACCACAAATCAAGAATTCTATTTCTTCTACTACCTTCATTTTACATCTTTAAATAAATTATATCGTTTACTTAAACTTTGAATGAAAACAAACGCATGCATTTCTCTGCCTTCAAGGAAACACACTTCCTTACTACACTATATTGGAAAGTAATTTTCCAATACACACATCCCACTGAGGGGAGGTAGGGCAAGACAGAACAACAACAGAAATTTTGCTTTATGCTTGCACAAGCCCAAGAAAACTAGCAGTGTCATACTGTCACAAGCCACTGGTCTTAATTTTGATAAAATATCACAGCTGAGAGAAAAAGCTATGGTTTTGAGCCACAGATGAAAAACTCAGTGTGTACAGTAAGTATCCAAGAACATGGACTTCCCTCACTGCTCTGTTCAAATCAAGAAGAAATACTCTCTGGATTAATCCCAATGGCTTAGCGTAGTAATCAGCAGTATTGCACTGCCTTGAAATTCCAGAAGTTGGAAGATATTTCTTGATTTAAAGGAAGCGAGCGATGTATTAAGCAGTTTACCTCTTCAATCTCACCTTCAAACATAGCTAGCAGTGTATCAGGATCAGTCTTCACATCTTGAACCGTTTGCCATGGTATTAAAAATGGCTCTTTGCTCATGATCCTTGAAGGACTGACATTAGCTGGATCATAGAACTTCACTGGGAGAATGCCGAATTCAGTCAGATGTATGTAAGCCAGCCAAGCCAAGCAACGGTCACTTACAGTAAGGCGTTCCGATATTATATTTTCTTTTGCTGATTTTAAAGCATTCTGTAAAAGTTAAAAGAAATAAAGATTTTAAGGTTGAAATACAATGTAAGATCTAAGAATGAGACAAAGAAACAGGAAGAATAAGTTTTAACACAGGAACTAACTCTTTACATCAATCATGACTGGCTTATGTGAATATGTGACTATACAAATCATATGCATAATTTCTAATAACAGGTTCAGAAAAACTGTAGAAGATTGTTATTTTGAAAAGTAAACAGTAAAACATGCAACTACTAACATACGTTCTATTCTTCTGCTTAATTCTTGGACAATTACTTCCAGTTGCATAGAAACAACTATGCATAGAAACAACTATGCAACTCATCTAGAAGTTGGATTCAGCTTGTTACATCCTACTGGGTTTTGTGGGCTTGGGTGGTTTTTTTTTTGTTAACTTCTAGTTGTACAGGTACTCAGTTACAGCTATCCAAGTCTACTGAGAGTACCATAATCTTCTAGGGATATTGTTTTAAAAAGTGTGTTGGAAACATAACTAAGAACAAGGATACTGCTTCGTATTTTTCTACCAGTCATATGCAAAACTAGAACAGCCCGTTTTAACTGGCAGATTCCAAATAAAGTCATTAGAGCATGCAATTACACAAAATCTAAACACAATTGCTCCTAAAATAGAACAAGCTCTTAAAATGTACCAACATTTTTCTGGATAAAAGGCAGTACAATCAAAGAATGCGCTTTCAAGGGAATGAAAGTACTTGCAAATTTAAGCAACATTCAGCAGGATACTTGTCCTCTAAAGGCAAAAACCTGAAGTTTCAAAAACATTTAACTTACCCTCCAGAGGTGGTGAAAAACACATTGCTACTTACCCTGAAATAGCATTTTAGAAATTATCTTCTCTTAAATACGGTTAAATAATCTCTCCTCAAGACCTTGAACTACACATTTCAAGTGAATATGAAAAAAAAAACCCAAAAGTTTGGTTTTTTGATGATGGAAAACGTAGAAGAAACCAACATGCTATTCCCTTATATACACTGGATTTCTGTGTTAATTTGACACGGTTCTTTCTCGCTCTGTTCTTTTTGTTCATTCAGTCAAACAGAGTTACATTTATCAGTACCACTGTATTTAGAATAGCTTTTGGATGTAGTCAATAGAGCATTACACTTTTCCATTTAAACTGGAGCTAAAAAAAAAAAAAGCATTACAGCCTTAAACCATACAAGTGAGAAAAATGTTTTAGGGTGCAGCGAGCAACAGGTGCCACCTGCTGGCAGGAATGAAAAAACTTGCAACTGAAACTACAGCAGCTCCAACTTTTAGTAGGGGCTGATGTCAGCTCTCAATTTCTCACCTTCAGCCACCACTTATATTGACAGGAACAGTGACTTAAATTCCTTCTACAGTCACCATAAAAGTCTGAGAAAAGTCCATGACTTTGAAGTTCATAGGATCAATAAAATCTGATTTAACAGTCTCCAAATTTTGGAGCAGGGCAATAATGTTAGGTAACATTATACTATTTCTTCCCAAGAACTATTAGTTGGAAAATTTCTGTAACAATAAACATTTGGGAACCTGAGGCAATACATTACTTGCAGGCCATTCACTGCAGAAAAGCACTGTACACTGGAAATGAAGAAGTAAAGCGATTCCCTAGTAATATTTTTGAGATTTAGTAATCCAGGCTATTAGCTACACAAGCAAAGCAAAATAGGTAACAAAAACCCCAAAGGTATAGTGCCATTGTAAAATCTGGATATATCTCAAAACAGAAGTCTCTAGGAGAATTCCTTCAGCAAATAAGGGAAGGAACAGTTCCTCTCAAGTTGACACTATCAAGAATCACAGACAATATAAAGGTGAAGGTATGGAGACAATTCCTAGGGTGGTAACATGGAAGTTACCTGCAGCAGAACAAGAGCATTCTGATGTCTTCCTGTAAAAAGGCTTAAGTGAACTCTGTACAGGAGAGTCTCCAGCAGCTGAAAGGACACAAGATTTGGATTTTCTTCTGTCACTTCCATTAGGAACTGGAGCATCCTCCCACATACATAGTCTTTTCCATCAAAGGAATTCTCCAAATTCAAGAACTAGAGAGATATAATTTATATTAATAATAATCAGAACATTAGTAAAGTTTCTAAGTTAAAGTCACATGAATCACAAGCTTTGCATAACATCCTTCACCACCTTATGAACTGTATTTCCCTCCCTCACACTAAATATTCACGTCAAACCTCAGAAATACTGTTTAAATACTAAAGATGAAATAGTCAAAAGTAAAATTTACAAGTTTCAGTAACAAAAAATAAGAAAAGGTAACCACCAGGTTGAATGGGGCTTTGAGCAACCTGCTTTAGTGGGAGGTGTCCCCACCCTGCCCATGTCAGGGAGCTTGGAACTAGATGATCTTTAAGGTCCTTTCCAACTCTAACCATACTACTGTTCCATTTTGATTTTAAATGCCTTTTATTACCAGAGGAAAAGTGATGACTTCTACAAATATCCTGAATGGCTTCATTTTCTGAGGAACTTGAGTTTTCAGAAAACTGTAGTGGTTCTCGTTTCACACTTTCCCTGTCATGGTTTTCTACAGTAGAAAAGTACACTTACATGAACATTTCACATACACTTTATTTTTAACTTACTGTCCACCAGATTTGATAAGAGGGAGCATATTCCACTGCTGTTTCACACATTTCCTGTATCTCCTCCTTGGTTCCTCTTTTTGAGAAGAGTTTGAGGTAATGACACCAAATTTCAGGATTTTCTTTATTGTTCTCAAGGGCTCTAGCCAAAACATTTAAAGTAGAATCTAAACACTCAGACGATGAGCTGTAAAAATGAAAAAAATTAAAAAGGCATTCACATAACTGTGTTAGTATTATGACTTGTACAATATCAAATAGGAAAACAGATGCTTAGAATTTAAGTGACATGGTCAGGTTTTTTGTACTGCCTTTTACCATGAAAGTTTCAAAGTTTCAGTATGTTTTCATCCTTCAAACGTTATTATTAGGTGCAATTACCACTGTGCATGGAAAAATAACTTTTTTGGGGAAGACTGCCAATTCAAATAGGAGTCCAATTTAATTGAAAATGGGTAAGAGTCATCTGTAAACAGAAGTCTCAAGCTGCAATCATACAAAGGCATTTACATAATACAGACTAAAAAACGTAAGTAGAAATTTCCAAGGCTTAGTAAGATAAGGTAGAATATTTTTGTTACATATTTAATTTACTTTCTACGGTCTTCAAATACAAGACTATTTCAGGTTTCTATGCATCTCATGCAGGTTTTCTCTGCCTCTAAAGCATTAAAAAAATATTTCACTTTGAGATAACTTTCATGAGACAGTACCAGCAAAGTAATACAAGATTAGCTCAATGTATTTCAAACCACAGAGATGAGCTTTAATTCATAAACAAACTTCCATAAAACCACAGAAAGCTTCTGAGGTTACATTTATTCTGAAAACATATTTAGAAATTACTCTGCATAGACATTTATGAGAGGAAAAACACATGTCTCAAAATAAAATTAACAGTTAACGATGTATAGGTCTGAACCCTTCCCAACCCCTTCTGTCACCACCACCCCTACTAAACCACAGTTTCTTTAGAATACTGAGGTGGGAGGAGAAGGGGACTAGGGCAGGTGGCTGTTTTAAGAAAATGATGCGTTGTCTGCCATTAGGTTTTCCATTATACTTTCTACATATAAGGTTTCACACTTGTATTTAGAAAGCACACTTCTCTCACCCTACCACTTGCTGGTAGCATTTTCTTTGAGTACTGGCCTTTCCAATTCTATCCCTTCTAGAGTTCAGGCAGCCATTGATACTGCTAAACTGATCTTTTGCTACATTCTCCTCCCTGCTGCAGCTGCTTAAGCCAGTACCTCACTATTAGAACCAAACTAAATCTCTAGAATGAATCCATCATAAATCCTACTGAAGTTATTGGCAATTATGATTGCCAATAAAAATGTGGTACCTTGCAGAAAAATTTAAAGGAACAAACTAGATGAACTTAGAAATCGAAAACTTAAAAAATTACAGAAGAAGAAATTAAGTGCTCAACCAAACAATTTATACAGGGATAAAACCGTACAGCTGTTCTTATAATGATGATTTCTGATGAAAGTACTTCCAAACATTATTTCAACCATTCACTCTTCAGAGGAGAAACTGATTTGAAGTACACTGGAAGTACAACATTCCACTGCAATCTTTGGAACACATTAGGTTGTGCATTTTTCAAACACAAAACAATTTTCTCCCATAATACTTTCCATCAACTTCCATTTTGAATCAGGACGTACCTAAAGATAAGCCACTAGTGTAATTTATTACTCACTATACTGCATACAATAGGAAATCGAATCTATTTTTTTAACCTGCTTTTAAGTAATAAATTATTTATGGCATTGTTGATGAAAGTTCTCTCACACCAGAACACTTCATCACAGTAGCACAAAAGCAAGTCTAAAATGTAGCAGACTTACCCTTCATTTTGATTCAAGTATTTGTATGCAAGTTTAATCCAAAGCTGTACATCACAGGGGTTTTCTTGTACACTTGCCTCCAAGTTTGAAATGTCATCAGTCTCACTTGTAAAATATCGGACATCATCTGGAGTCACCACGGCATCAAGAGCTAGAACTCTTTTATGTTCTGTGGGATGGGCTGCAAATTAAAATAAAATAAGAAAAAACATACTTTTCAAAACAGAAGTGACCCGTAAGATTAGAATTCACGCAAGTGGGGGTCATTTATATATTTCAAGTATTGGCATTGACCAGAGCAAAATATAGTTATTTCTAGATCCTCTAAAAATTAGAACTGTGTAGTCTGTAGAAAACTGGTTATATTTCAAACGTGAATGCAAGAAATAAATAGCAGTAAAAGGCTGCTTTTAACAACAGACACCAAGTAAGGCAGTTTACTAGATGGCATTAGGAAATAAACACATCTGACCAATAAAAAAAAAAAAATCATCTCAATTTAGAGTATCTAAAAATTTCTTTTTACAGATTTGTTAACAAATGCCAAAGCTCCCACTTGCATGAGTCACATGTGAAACACTGTCGGGTCACTGACACTCTAGCAAGCTTCTCAAATGCTGTTTAAATGCAGCTTTTTTTAACTCCTGACCTCACCAAATACTAACTCTCTTCAAATTTAAAATAACCAAACACATAAAGTTTTACTACTTATAGTTCTGGGACTGAAAAATCTTAAGTTTTTTAAAAATCCTCATGGTCTAAGGGCAAAGTTGAAACAGTCTAGGGAAGTAGTTCCTTATGTTCCTTTTAAGAACAGGTAAGTAGAAATTCCACTTCAACTTTGTCACACATTACACTAGATTTTTTGTTTTCCTTAAATACAACAACTTCAAGTCAAACTTTATTTTTCATAAATTTTTGGGTAAAGTTTGCATGCAAGATACATGAAGAGAGCTATTAAAAGCTCTCTTAAAAGTTTTCTTAAGAACCACTTTAAAATTTAGGTGTTGGAAAGAGGTTGCTAGGTATTTTCCCCCAGTGCTCTTTTTTCAATATATGCCACAATCCAGCTTACCATATTTAATAGGTCCAACAAACTGTTCCTCTTCGCTGCTGCTACTATCTAACAGGGGTTTTCTCCAGTACTTTGGTCTCCATTTCCTTTTATCTTTCCATGTTGTAAATGGAGGTGCTGTAAACAAGCAATGTAGTAGAAGTTTTTACTTTTCTGTATTCAAGATTAAATCACCTTTGATAATAAAGATTTTAGATAAAAACATTCTGTGAGTGCAATAAGTGCATTAGTTTCAACACTACTTACTTAAAATCAATTGTGGTTAAGTATGTGAGTCACTTTTTCAAGTTGGACTCCAAAACCACTGTATTACTGCCTTAAAACAAACTTTGCTGCCTTTAACGTACTGCATGTAATGCAGCAAGATTTAAAATACTGATATAAAAAAAACTAAGCAACAAAAAAGAAATTTCCTCGTTTACAAAAATCATCAAGGTATTTATATAATTTGAAAAGTTTATATTGTATTTATACTTACTGTGACTTTTACTCTCATTGACATTGCTGGCCAGAAGAACAGCCATCTGATCCACTGACATACGGTCTCTGTTTATACCAAAAAGTTTTTCAACGTATTTTTCTGAAACAAGAATATTTCTATCTTAGGTAAGGAAATAAATAAAAATGGATAGGTAACAGCAATCTAGCACAACCTATACTGAATTCAGGAAATATGACTGCTTCAAGAGGTATAGTCTTTTAACATACTAGAAAAAAAAAAATTAAATACTGAAAAGGTTCTGTTGGGCAACTTGCCTGTATGGCAGAGTTGTTAGAGAATTCCAGTTCCACTGAAACAGACCAGTTCAATAGTTACAAAAAGAAGTGAGAAGGGGAGAGGGAAAGACTCTATGTCCATTGCTCTCCAATCCCTTGAATCCTAGCAAAACTTTTTTTTTTTTGACTGGAATATTGCACAGATCAATTTTTTTTTTCTTCCTGTAAAGACACCATGGCAACCACCCACTACAAAAGACCAAGTTGGACAATTGCAGAAACCTTTTTTTTTATATATATAGCTGCATCTAATACTTTGTTTTACATCAAAGGCCTTGCACCCAGAGCTTTTAATGAAAGCCATTTCCTTCAGAAGTGAATCTTTATGTAAAAAAAGTGAACAAAAGATTCTTAAAAACCTGTGGCAGTGCTGATCTCCTCATCAGTGCTTTTTTCTGAACAGCCAATCAGTTCTAAATTGTAAGACAGAATATCCTGAAACAGCTGCTTACGGTTAAGGGTGCAATCTTTCATGTGCTGCCTAAAACAAATAAAGAAGCAATTAATATACTTATCACAGCAACAATTTGATAAGGCTTGTAACTATAAAGTTGGTTTTAATATGTATTAGGGTGAAGCATAAAAAAAATGACACCCACAAAACCCACTATCACCTACTTTGAAACTTCTGTTGAATATGCCTGCGTCTTCTCTAAACTTAAGTGTGCATCTGTAACTTAATCCTAGCCTTCATTATTTCACTATAGCATTGCCTTTTAAAATAAACCTCTACACACTTGCTTCACACTAAAAAAAAAACATTTTATGTAGAACTTTCTAGTTCAGACAAGGTAGTTATAAGAATTAGCTATTACTTTGCATTGAAAAGATTCAAACTATGATTTGATGGTAGCAGTTAAGAGCTAATCCAAAAAGTTGCCTATCACCAGAAAGTGGAAAAAAAAAAAAGAGCTACAGTCCACTTTTATGCTATTTTCCAGTAGTTCAAAGTTTCCAAACTGAGTTAATTCCTGACCAATTCATATCCCTTTGTTCTTGTACCAACGTTTTAAATATACCGTGCAACACTGTTTAACAAACTATTTTTAACATAACACCAACTTCAAAGAAACAAACTTAGCCACTATTTTCCCAGAAAACTAGAATTCTACTACCATAATAGTTGTTTCGGTTTTATGGATTTTTTTTGTGGTTTTGTTTGGTTTTGGGTTGGTTTTTTTTGTGTTTGTTTTTAAGATAATCACATAATTTTTGACATCTGCTTTATTTCAGTTAGCAGCATGCTACATGTCTAGTGCACTTCAACCACGTAAGGTTCCACAGCCGTCAGAAATTATGCTGAAGCTATAAAGAGGAATCCCATCTGAATTATAAGGCAACCAAAGGGTGAAATATTCTTTAACAGTACATTATTGCTTTTCTAAATTTGCATCTAAAAAGCCTCCTTTCTTCATGGCTTAGGTGAAGGGGTTTTTTCCTGCCAACCAAGTAAGTGCAATAGGGTATTAAAACTAATTTTATTTTCTAGAACTTGTGCATAGTATCTTAAGTCTAGACCTCTTAAAGAAATTAAAAACATGTCTATTTTGGTCTTTGAGTCAGACATCTAGAAGAGAGGTTTAGTTCAAACAAGTAAAATTTAAAACAACTCACCACTGACAGTCATCATCATTACACGTGCCCGTTAAATCAAAACGGCAGAAACACTGTTTTGGCTCAATCATATTGCTATATGTTACTGAACTGAGGTACAGTTTTTCCTTCGTCCGAAAATACGGACTAAACCTAAAACAAAATAGTGAATTCTTGAGACAAAGCTTCCAAAGTAAGACATCAGTTTTATTAAACAAAACATTAAAAAAAAAAATCATAATTACTTTTTCTGTATTGTCTCATTATTTTCAAACTCTTAATACTAACCAAACACATTGCTGACCCGTCAGTTAAGAGAAAGGTGAAAGCAGTGGGAGAGGAAGGGAAGAAAACAGTACTTCTCAACCTAAACAGACTCTGTTCTAGCATTCTCTTAGGCCTTAGGTGCAGAACTTCATACATAGAAACAGGAAGCATAGTAATCATCCAGTACGGAAAGCCAACTACTGAAATCAAATTTTAGTTTAGTTCTAGAAAAACTGCACTCATGCTCTGGTGAGCCTAGGGTCGATGTCAAACGGAAGTGTAAAGAGAACCATTAGAGATTAACCTTGAAAAAACAATGAAAAATCCACATCAGACTTTAGAACACGTAAACAAACAAAACCCAGTCTGAAATGAACAAACTAATGCTCGCTTTAAATTTTTAGCTGAGGTTTGAATACACCAATTTTAGCATTTCTAGCTCCTTAAGGAGTTGAAGCTATAACCTACAATAAGTTAAAATTCAATACTTTATGATGCGTCCTCCATCTTTTGCTACTTAAGAATACAGAAACAAAAAACCTTAAGCAGATTGTAGGTTTCAACTGCTCCAGTTTGAATTCCAGACTTTTGTCTTCTAAAAGTTAATGCGTAGCAACAAAGCTCTCTTTAATTAAAAGATGGATGTGTCAAATTGATTGAACTTGCAGGTGCTTATTATAAGTCAAGATGACTTATTATAAGTTATGACTTAAGTGGTCATGACTTTCCACTGAGCAGGAACCCAACAACAGGCGATTGGCTCAATTTTGACTCTCACAATGTAGATTCTAGCCAAATTTAAAGACTGCGTAAGTGAAATACACTCCTGCTGATTTTTTCCTGGATTTTAGATTGCTTCATATTGGATACAAAAATCCTGTTTTCAAATCCTTAACTACTATCTTTTAATTTAGTTATACCAAAAACCAATTCAGTTGCAGGGAGCAGTATGTAATACAATATAAGAGCAGCTTACTGCACAAAAGCAAGGGACTCCTCTATAACATAAAAAGTAACTAAAATCATCATGTTCCCTAACCTAGACGAAGTTGTTTCAGTATAGTCACATTTCTCACTGCAACTTGTCTTTCTGTACATGCCTGGGTATCAGGGAATAGCAGTGAAGAATACATGAATAAGAACACAGAGAAATCAGACAGCTGCTACAGTCTTCCTACCTGTAGGATTTAAATACTAGAAGAGGACTATGATATGGTCCAAAGGGAAACGGTTTCACTTCTGTTTGTTTGTTTTGTGATGTAACAAAATCCATGTCCACTGAAATTTCCTAGGAAACAGATAAACAGATATACAGCAATTGCAATACCACCTAATAAAAACTAAATATGCAGGTTTTCTTAAGGCATTTACCTGACCACACAACAGATCTTCCTTAGATACTATAAAGGAAGTACTTTTCATTAGGAGCTCTTTCAAGCTGTCAGATTTAGCATAAAGCTTTTTCAGTTCATCAACATTCAACCCAAGGAACAGCTCAGGCTCCTCTGATGCCTTTTTAGAAAGTTTGGTTTTAGTTTCTTGTTTTGGAGTGTCCATGTGTTTAAGATTTGGTTTAGTGAAAGAATTAGATTCTCTGAAAGATCTCCTTCGTTCTCTGTTTGAATTAGACAGAACTTCATCATCAAAGTAGTTTTCTTCACTGTCCAAAGACAATTTATCCTGTGTAAGATCATGAAGTGACGGCTGAGGTAATGCAAATTCAGACTCCTCTTCTGCCTGAGGTGCAATATTTGATTGTTCCTTGGTTTGAAGTGCACGGGCTTCTTTCAATTTCTGAATCTTCAGAGCATATTCATACTCTAGTTGCTGTAGTCGTTTTTTCTCTAGTGCAATTAATTCTGCTGAATGCTTTTTTGGACTTGATGCAGGGGAGTTCTCCAATTTCAACATTTTGCTTGGCTGAAAAGAAAAAAATTGCCATTATTTTCACATTTACTGATCTAGTGACAGGAGGTAAGTGAAACATGGACAAGATATTTAATTCAGAGTATAAATATGTATAAAAATGTTTAAAACTCCTGCCAAAAAAATTCAACAAATAGCAGGAAAACTACAAGAGTTTGCCATAATTCAACTACCATGTTTGCACGTTGCGAACGTAAATAAAAATTACCCTACTACATGTATGGGGCTACAACAGGAGTTCTGGCTGCATTTAAAAGCTGAGACATAAAATAAGTATACACAGTGGTGTTGAAGGAGTGAGGGAGAACACAAAGAAAAATTTACAAAAATATTTTAGCCTTGTTTTTCTCTATATATTTTTTTTATAAGACAGAAAGATCAGATCCCCACTTCAGCATCCTTGCTAGATAATTTTAACAGGATCACCCATGTCTACAGACAGTGAAGTATTTCCTTCACAGGCACACGGCTCCTCTTATTATTTATCTACTGACACAAATATATACCTGGAACAGAAACACAGGCTTTGAATAGTTTTTTTTTTTAAATGCTTAATGTTTTTTTTCTGTTGAATTCTCAAAAAATACAGAAAACCAACAGGAAATTTCCTACTATGCTTTTGAAATATTTTCCTGAAATCCCATTTGAACGACATTTCCTAAGAAAAATTGCTACTGCTTTTCAAAATACAGCATGGTTTAAAGGCATGCAACAGACTTACTCCAAGATGATCTTGCTCCAGTTTTCGTTTCCCAATTTCCTTACTTGCTACTGCTTTTGCTCGAGCAAGTTCCTCCCCGTATTTTAATGCCAGAGCTTTCTTCACTGTAACTCGTTGTTGAACTTTATGAATCTGAAAAAAAGAAAAGAAATACTACAGTAGGATGCAAACTTTCAGGTATGACCACATAATAAAATGTAATCAGAAAAGATACAGAAATTAATTAATGAATAATTCAAAGAAATCCTATTGCCTCCAAAAATCAGGCCCCCCATTTCTAGCTTTCCAGGAAGCTCTAGGAAACAGAAACATTTAAAAATTAAAGTTACCTGTTCCTGAAGCTTCTTGAGAAACATCTTATTAGCATTCAAGATCTTCTCTGTTGCTTGTAGCTGTTCAGCCAGTTTGTTAATCTTATTTTCAGCAATTCGAACATTCTCTCTCTTCTTGGCCTCTTGTTGCAACAAATGCTTCAAGACTGATTCATCCTTCATCAACAGAAGTCTAAAAGTAGAAGAGCCACGTAACAAGTTTTTTTCCAAAGAGAAGTTTCTCAAACCTATTGCTGCTCTTCTAAAACCCTAGTTATTTAGGAGCCCTATTTCACTTATCAACAAACAGCATTTTAAGTTTCTCCAGGTAGTCTTAAACATCCATGAGACAATAAATATTGCTAGTACACACAGCAGTTTTCAGTATCCCCAGTTCAGCATGTCAGTATGAAAACATCCTAGTTATGAGGACAAGAGAAGGTAAGCAAGCTGTGTATCTTTAATACTGTTTTTAACATTAAGACATCCCAAACACGTATGTTCATGCTTTCTGTTAAGTAACAGCCCAATTCTTCCTTAGGGCACACACTACAGCTTGTAATCCGCTAATGTGTGTATTATGGCACAACATCAAAGTAATTATAGAAAGCTACGCATTAAAGGAAACAAGATAAGGACTTAGATAGGTGTGAATAAAGGCAGGGCAGAACAACATCCTTCAATTTATGTCTGACCAGGAACCAGTTTGTTCACGAGACCACAGAGAAGTAATCAAGTGGCAACAGAAGCAGAGAAGGATGCCAAGAACTTTTATTTTCTACAGTAATTTGGAAGAAGGTTGATAAACATGGAAGAGGAATGCTGAAAGAGAAGAGGTGTACAAGAAAAGCTTCAAACAGCATACCTACTCTGCAGGAACACTCATTCATTTACACCTATTAGGCATATCCCATTGAAACATGTTACTCTCAAAGTGTACTGAATAATGAAAAGCACTCATTTTTTCATATTATATATTTCATGTATATATTAGGTGACAAAAGATATTCTAGTATCTAAACATAAACACAGATGAAAACATTGAAAACAAAACTTAGAAGTTATCAAACACCACAATTCCTTTCATATAGCAATAGAATTCAAGACCAAATAGTTCAAGATGACAGAAAACAAATCATTTGCTGTACTTTGAATGCCACACAGTCGAAAAGATTACTTACAGTTTTCATCTTAAGCAAAAGAGGTATGACTTATGACAGTGAAACACATACCTGTTTTTCTTAAGCTTTGCTTCTGCTTCTGTAACTTGTTTTGTCACTACTGCTATTCTCCCAATTCCATCAACTTCACCATCAGAATTTGCAGGGGATGAATTGTTTCTCAGTGGGTCAGACTTAATTAAGCGCTGCTTCTCACGACTAAAAGAGAGATATTAATGTTGAAGCTGCTGATCATCTTTGCTTTTAATTTCACTGTGTACTCCCAATAGTTTTAAAATCTTCAAGAAAGTAGCAGGACAGGATTTCAAGAAAGAATTTTCCACAACTGCAATCAACCACTGTAAATCAGTTCAAATCCAAGGACTTTCTTTAGAGTCCTATGTTGTCTTACTAAAATTTACTGGGGGAAAAAACCAGAAGGTAATGGCAAGGTTTTCAAGCTCAAGTTTTCCTTCCAGCTACAAAAACAGGCAAGCAAAGGACTACAAATAATACACATTTTACTTTAACAATATAAACCTGGTTGTACCTGGCAATCTCTTCTTTCAAAAGTCGGTATTCTATCTTCTTATCTTCTGGGAGAGCCTCTGGAGTTCTCATTGGATCATTTTCTTTTTCTGATTTTGGAGGAGCTTTGATTTTTGAGGCCTATACAACAAGGTTCAAGTCAATACCAGTCATGCTTTAAAATACAGCTATTAACTACTATTTTTAAGAGGCATTACAGCAAAAACTTTAAGCTGTTCAAGGCTAATCAGATCTTTTAAGCAAATACTTTTTTTGCTAGTAATTAAATATGCACCTAAGTTTAATTGAAAACAACGAAGCCAAAATATATTTACAAATTCTATTTTCAGGAGGCCATCTTAACCAAAAAGTCATTTTTATTAGCTTGTGCAATCCAAATTACAATGTAATAGTCCAGACAGGACTAACATACTCACTCTTGCCCATTTCTGATGTAATCCAGTATTTCTTGACCAAATTCTAAAGTTTAATCCCATATACAAAGTAAAATCATTATAAAATAAGCCTATTAAATGCTGATAAAGTTTACCTCAACGTTTCTCCTTGCTTCTTTTATCATAGATTCTAGTCCTCCAAATACACTGTTAGTTGAGTTAGACGGCTCTCCATCAGACTCACTATCATCTGAATCATTTAATGTAACCACAACAGACTTGTGTTTTGGAAGCTGTGGGGAGAATTAAGTTTTATAGCAAGAAGAAAAAGTTAGAGACAGATACAACAAACAAGCACATATTTACTAGAAGAGAAAAAGGAAGTTAACTCCTTTTGTTAGCATGGCACACTAATTCTACATTATAAGAAAATAAGTAAGAATTTGTGCATCTCCACTAAAAGACAGAGATACCATACCAATTTCTAATACTGTAACACGAAAGGTACTCCCACATTTTCAATGTATTCCCAAGTAACCGCAGTATATTTATGTCTGCATGTTCATAACATACAAATTGGAAAACTTTGACTCCTATAACCTCATGAATTATTTCAATTATAATGACAATTATGATCTACCATTTGCAATTAATTTCTTTAATTAACTGAGAGGTAACAATCAATGAAGTCTGCATTAGAAATGTGGTGACAGACATACCAAAACGCCTTCATCTTTCAGCCACACAGCTAAGATGCCTTTTGTCCCACAGTTGTACTTAGCTGACCTTACAGTGAGCTCTCAGGCAGTTAAATTGGCAGAATACCAACAATATTTGAAGAACATATGAAAAAAAAGATTAATCACTTTTTGTCAACATCACTAACTGAAACAGATGTCTGCCAGTTCCAGCACAAAGAAAGATGGAGAAACAAGCAGACAATTTAGATTAACCTCAAATGCTCTGGAGTTACAGCTTGAAAAGAAACAACTTAGTTCACATTTCCAGGACTGCTTTTCCCATCTCCCAGTGTAGGTCTGAACAATTACAGTTATATTATTAACCTTTATCTCAGGACAGGACACAAATCTCTAAGTGTCTTTTAAAGCATATACCCCTACGTTTTAAAGTGAAAAATACCTAATTTCCACAATTATTTCTTTTTTATATTCTCTTTCTGGTCAGTTCTCAGAATAAGGATCATATCTACTACTCCTGCACATTACAGATGCATCATTTTGGCACCACCAGAGCACAGGTAGGTGAAATTCCAGTGAAATTCCACTTTTGGCACAGCTGTGTAGGGTAAGCTGTCTCCAATGGCCTTCATCATTTTCCTTCTAGGGGAAAGGTGATAGCGGGGAGGGTCAAAGTCAGCTTTTCCCGGGTGTTATTTTTTCACGTGATTCAGCAAAATATTCAGCTATCAGTACAGTAACACAAGGCAACTACCATCACACTGTCTTCAATAAGATTAATTTCTACTGCAGGGGAACCACAGCCTCAGCTGTAACAGCAGATCTCCCTCCATGATGTTCTAAGGCATTATTTTCAATCTGTAGTGAATAGATCCCTGACTGACTGTGATTACTTTGAAAAAGGATTACAAGATGCCACTGAAATAACAAACCAGTAACTGTAGGCTACTTCACCATGCAGAAGTTCTCAACTCTACAGAAGAAATCTTACGGTTTGTAAATAGAAAACCTCTTCTGAACTATGGTAAAGCATATTCAAACATTCAAAAGCTACCAAGCCCTCAAAACCATGAAAATACATTTTAAAAAATTAAGATTTTTGCATTTCCTATACCTTTAAGGGTTTTTTACAGAATAGGTTTAGTATTTAAACATGGGAACACTTGAAAATGTAAGTAAATGTGAAACAATTTTAGAAAGGATATAAGCATGCCCAAATTGAACAATTACCCTGGTTATATTTAGAATTTAAAGTAGATATGAAGATGGATATAGAAAAAAATAATACATCCACTTTAAGCTTAGGAGCACCATTTTCCTGAGAAAGGAAAGAAAAGTAGGCCTTAGAAAGACTAACAAAGAAATATACAACTGTCTTTTTTTCATTATGGAATTATGGGCAAGCAAGCTGTTGGCCAGCTACAGTTAGATTTGATATTAATACAATAGCCTCAATGATACCATGCACTCCTCCAAATTTAGTAAAAAAAAAGTTTTAGAGACAACAACCACTGACAGAAAGGCAAAGGTATGAACTCAATCATACCATTCATTAGAAAATCTTCATGGGAAAGAGCTACAACAAACCAAGCTTTGTAAGATGTGCTGTTAAAATAATCACAAACCATCTACTATGTAGGGTTCACTGCCATAAACAGAAGAGGAGGTTACATGGGCTTCTGGCTGGCATGAACACAGGCAAATATGTTTTTGTAACACATGTCCAACAATCCAAGGAAACTGCTGACATCACAAATCAAATGCTAGCAGCACATACCTCCCATGACCATCCAAATGAAGGTCAAGTTATAGAATATGGCTTGAGCTAATGTAATGAATGTGGCTGCCTGAAGAGAATACTCTCTCCTGTCTTCCACCCTCACCCACAGACACACCATCTGCCACCACTTCTGTGCTAGCTCTGATGCTCACACACTGTTCACTGAAAAAATTCAACTCCCTCTAGAAGGAAAAGTACCTTTTCACCCCCAGGGTTAGTTTTCTCACCAGATTCGCATGTTAAATTTAAGTTAAGCAACAGGACTGATGCTCCAGACCCCAGTTTAAAAGAAGGGAGGCACTATTTGGGCAGGAGCAGACTAAGAGCAAGACCACCACTTTTTTGCCAACAAACAGTGATTAGATTAGCTCAGTTACCACTGAACAGTACCCTTTAGTCTCTGCTAATCTGGAAAAAAAATTAATTGAACTATGTTTACAGTCTCTTATTTCAGGTGAGTGCTGATATGATTTGATGCTCTCTTAAGCTGTAAATTCTTACTTCAGTATTAAATTCTTTCTAGATGAGCATATGGATTTTCTAAGTTACTAATAATTCAAACGTTTAACTGAAACTCCACCATTCTGTGCTGTCTCACTAGAAAATCTTAAATCTTTTTGCTGTTCACTTGAACTGAGGACAACTTCAACATAGTTTTGTTAATAGAAAGCACCAATATCTCCTTACTGTGATGACTGCTCGTGGAGGCCTCGGTACTCTAACAAACTTTGTATTTTGTACCCGTGGCTGTGACACGGTATTAATACTGACAGCAGACAGATTGCTTCTTGGCACAGACTGCAAATTATCTGGAACAGGAGGGGAAGGCGGACCACTGTTACTTGAGGTTTCCTAACAAAATAAAACAAAAATAAAGTCATGAAAATACATACTATACACAGCTATTTTAAAAGACAAAAGCATAAATTGGATGGTTCTATACATGACTTGGAACTGCGACTTAGGCAGACGATCCAAACATATCAGAAAAACCTTGCAAAGCACACAAGAATATGCCAGTTATTCATAGGTCAGCTGCAATATATGTGACTTTTTAATGATGTCAAAACCAATTTAAATTTTCAAAATTACAAAATTTGCTGCTTAATCCAAAAAAAAAAAAAAACCAAAACCCCAAAACAACAAAAAATAGAACTGTTAACCTCTCCTAAATCCTTTCACTAGAAGGTTGAAACAAAACATCTTGTTTCCTAACTGACAACTGATAAATAACAAACAGTTTTTGCAGAAAATAAAATCCCCACTCCCCTGAACATACTCAAATTTTAGTTTCGTAATTCCTTCAGAAATAAAAAACAAGTTGCAATTTACAATTCAAAAGGTGGTCCAGGGTGGGGATTTTTTTTTTGTTTCTTTTGAGGGAGCAAAGGGTGACAGAAAGTCAACATAATCATTTTTTTTTAAGCCATCAAAAAGCACAAAAAAAACCCCATAATCCTCACTTAGCAGGTCATATTTAAATTTTGGTCAAGAGGTTTGCCATCGAGAGGTTTATATTCAAAAGCCAAAAGAGTACCTCAGATCTGAAAGCCCGTTTGTTGGCTAGAGACTTGAGTAATTCTTCTCTTAAGAGCATCTCCTCTTCCTCTTCCTCATCTGCAAATGGAGGTTTTGGTGGCTGTTCTGGCTCTTCAGGGGGAAGAGGAGGAAGAGGTGGAGGCAGCTCAAGAGAAACACATGAAATACCCTCCATGTACAGCTGGCTCAGAGATGGTACAGGCTGTGAGAAAAAGGAAAACAAAGGTTTGAAACTTCTAAGTTACTACTACTTCAGGATTATGTAGCAGAAGTTGAGTCCTTAATTACTTCATGGTTTAAAACTAATTCAAACTACAGTGGCTTTAGACCACTATCAAAGGCTGCTTCTAAACAGTGAGCAATTACTCAAAGATGATGATGGATGGAAACAACAAGGTTATATTTGGATAGTCAAGTAGTGCGGGCATACAAACTACACATAAATGAGAGTTCAGAAACAGATAGTCTAGCCACAGAAATATGGCTCACCAAACAGGTTCACACTGCTTGAAAAACAGTCCTTAAACAGTTCTATGAATTCGTCTTAACTAAAAAAATTACAATTTCCTTTAGTCAAAAATTCAGAAGCTGTCATGACAGGGAATGGCAACTTTCTATTGCTTTACTAACAAGGGTAAGAATCATACAGTGAAGAACAGTGGTGAGGAAAAAAACACTAATTCAATTTCCATGTGGACTCTTAGGAGAACAGACAGACAGCATATAGTCAAAATGCACAAAGTTTCAAAGGAGGACTGATGAGCTACATTTTTGTCTGTTCCCCCTCCCCCCCCAAGTTAACAAGTCAGAGGAGAAGCGATCTACACACATGGCCTAGAAATAAGAGGGAAAGTCGCCTTGCACTAACAATTCCAATTAATTATTTTTTCTTGTGTGCTTCAGGCAATTTCTTTTGCTATGAAACAACATAGCTCTAACAACGAAGAGAAAATGGAAGACCTTCCACTAAACAGGATTTGGATCCGCAAAAAAATAGCTGAAATAAGAAGTTTCTAAAGAGCAACCACAAGTCTACCAGATAGTTCAGGGAATTGCCAAACAGAATTGCATCAAAACAGGATCTTAATTTAATCACAACTTTAGTATTAGAAGAAAGACACAAAATAAGAAGTCAACATTTTGAAAAATAATGCTCCTTCCAAGGTTACTTACTGGAATTGGAGGTGGCAGGGGTAAGGAAATTGGTGGTATTGGAGGTGGATAATATCCTATAGGGCACTCAAAGATAGGAGGCTGCACTGGAGAAGAAGCTGTAGTTTAAAAAAATAGTTATCAAGTGTAAGAAATATGGCAGGTAATTACTGAACACCAACCTGTGCTTATACTTCAACTGATTTAACAGAACAGAAGGAGGAGACAAATATTTTTACTACGTGCCAATCTGAAAGGTAACACCAGACATGACAGTGAATTTATTTTTTACATGTATGTATATAAATAGAGTAGTTATCTGTCCTCCTTTTATTTCACATACAAAATGCAAGTACAGCCAAACAGTACTACTAAGGTAATGATTCTATACATGACTTGAACCTCATTTTGAGTTCCTTATTTATTTAAGTGCTGCCCCTTGTTCTTCAGTTTCATACTCCAGAGGAGAGTTGGGCTCTGTCTTCTCTATAACTGCCCACTAGGTGGTTGAAGACAGCAGCAAAAGCTTTCCTTAGCCTTCTCTTCTCAATACAAACTCAGCTCCCCTAGTCTTTTTCCATAAATCAAGTACTCCAGTCCTCACTGAACTTTATGAAAAACAGGCCTGAAAGAGTCTTCCTTAGTTTAAGAGGTCCTTTAGTAGACTCCTTCTAGTGCATCACTATCTTTAAAGGCTGCAGTTTGCCTTTATAATCAAAAGCCACTGTGCTGACTTACATTTCACTTAATGGCCATAGGGAACCCCAGGCCCTTTTTTGCAAAGTTGCTGTCTATCCAGTCAACACCCTGGGGCCCTTATTTTCTATTCAGCTGCTTGGGAATGTGAAAGAATAAACTCTATAGTATTGCAGTGAGAACAGCACAACCTTGAAGACCTTCAAAATACTATTACAGCAGAGATGAAGACATTAAAACAAGACAGAATTAGCTCACCTTAAAATGCAACTTACTGTAACTGCCATATCACAAGATCTTCAAAAAGACAGACTTTCCCTCTAAAATGATAGCTCATTTCCTACTTTAACTATTTTTACCACTCACCATATAAGAAAACAAAAAATAAGGCTTACCTGGAGAGTTAGTTTCACTATCTGTATCCATAGCAACTTCATCATAATTATCATACTGATATATGCCTCCTGCACTATCTGTAGATGGCTTGTCCAGAGACCATCTCAAGTCTGTATCTGAAGACTAAAAACACAAAAATGTGTATTTAATTTAGCTGGTCTTATGCTATTCTTTTAGAGCAAACCAATTAAAAGTAAATTTTAGGAATAGACCCTTATAATTTTGCCTTTAATTGCTTTATAAATACAATTTACTTAGCTTGTACAAAACAGCAAACTGAAGTTTAACTTTTATTAAATCCATTGCAGGTAGTGACATGACAAATTAACAGACAGTTTTAAAACTGCATCTCTTCAGGGAGGGGAGGGTGGAGATGGTGTCATGATAACATAGAAGCAATCTTTAAATACCTATTGGGTCATTATGTATCCAGTAAATTGCCATGCTTATATTTCAGAAACAATGAAAGATTTAAATGCTTCATTGTTTCTGTTAATCTGTCATGGCAGTTACAAAGAGTGCTTGAACCACCTTTGTTAGAAACAATACAAAATTTTAGAAGGGTCATCTTTACTATGACAAAGGTTGTGCGTTTAGTCAAAAACATGTTCTGGTTGGTCTAAGACTGATGTCTCAGGTGGAGAATCCTTTTATTGTCCCAGAATGAGCTATGTACCACAGGGAAACAAGCCCAGAGGCTGCCAACTAATAAATCAGATTGTTCAAAGAACACCTAACACTGTATGGATGTCAATCAATATTCCGTGAACATTGAAAATACGCAGAACAGGTAAGTATGACTTCTTAGACTTCAATTTTTCTCTTTCAGAGGCACACGTTTCAGTAGCTTTTAGAATTTCTACTGTTTACAGTTAAAACACTTTTAGCCTCAGTTTTCCACTTACTATTATTATAAATGTGACTATTCTATAACACGACCTCAAATAGGAAGTCCCAATTCCCTTAGATGCAGTTTCATTTCTCACTACAGCATCAGTAGCTCCAACCACTCAAAGCACCCAGCTGCAGCACCTGTACTTCCACCATGCTTCCATGATGAAAGAATTAATGCTGAGGAAACACTGTCACTTTTTTTTCTGTACAGCACCAGTGTTTTACAGACACATTAGTGATTCAAATGCCTTTTGCTAATCTTAAAATAAGAGAATGAAGACAGCCTACAAGTGCAGCATGATGACCACTGCAGTAATTCTATCCCTGTATACATTTGACACAATTCTGTCATCCTGTTATGAGGCTTAAGCAATTACCTTTTCTGTTTAGGCTTATTTTGAAACTTGACAAATTAAAAATATACTACAAAGAAACCAAACCTCAGATAACATTTTGAAAGGACAGGCCATGGCAGTTGTACAGACACACAAAAAAAATATCTGAAGATGTGGAGACAAAACTGTAATCTAAGAGAATAAAGTCAAGGAAGTTTCGTTGACTGTTTTGTGTTAGATTACAGAATGCTCTTTGAGCACAATGTTCAAAAATCTTTAGGAGAAAAATGCTTTTATCACTGACTTGCAAATATGTAACTCATACAAAACTGACATGACCAAACCCAATGTGATTGTATGTCTAGCACAGGATTAAAACACCATAAACACTGAAATATTTTGCGCTTTTCTTTTGCTTTTTTAAGGGGGGGAGGTGTTAGGAAGGACATAGATAGAATAGTGAGGGGCATGATTCTATCAACACCTGGAAAGCAACCCTGAGGAAAACGATTTTGGGGTGTTGGTGGATGAGAAGCTCAACATCAGCCAGCAATGTGCACTGGCAGCCCACAAAGCCAACTGCATCCTGGGCTGCATCAAGAGAAGTGCGGCCAGCACGTTGCGGAAGGTGATTCTGCCCCTTTACTCTGCACTTGCGAGACCCCACCTGTGGGTACAGCTGTACTGGTCCAGCTTTGGAGTCCTCAACACAGGAAGGATACGGATCTGTTGGAACAGGTCCAGCGGAGGGCCACAAAGACAATCAGAGGGATGGAGCACCTCCCCTACGAAGATAGGCTGAGGGAGTTGGGGTTGTTCAGCCTGGAGAAGAGAAGGCTCTGGGGAGGACTTAGAGCAGCCTACCAATATCCAAAGGGAGCCTACAGGAGAGCCGGAGATGGACTCTTTGTCAGGAAGCGTAGTGAAAGGACAAGAGGCAAGGGTTTTAAATTGGAAGAGGGGAGATTTAAATTAGGTATTAGGAAGAAATTCTTTACAATGAAGGCGGTGAGACACGGGAACAGATTGCCCAGGGGAAGTTGTGGATGCCCCATCCCTGGAAGTGTCCAAGACCAGGCTGGATGGGGCTTTGAGCAACCTGCTCTAGTGGGAGGTGTCCCTGCCCATGCCAGGGGGGTTGGAACTCGACGACCTTTAAGGTCCCTTTCAACTCCAACCATTCTATGATTCTAAGACAGAAAATACTCATGAAGTTAAACAACATATAATAAATGTTACCCTGCTTCTCGATCTCCTCTTTCCTCCGACTAGCTTCATAAATCGATTGTACTGCTCTTCTTGATTTGAGAGGTCCCTAATTTTTCTGATTTCTTCTTCTCTCTTTCTTCTCTCCTCCTCCTCTTCTTGTTTCCTCTGGTCTTCCTCTTTCTGACGCCTGTCTTGCTCCTTTTGCTGCTGCATCTTTTTTGATGTCTTCGTCTGTTTCCTCAAAGCTTGCTTGGCTTTAAATAAAAAAAACATGAGATTGACTCCACCTTACCTAAATGATTCCCCCTTGGTTCTTAAGTTCAAGAACTTTGAGTAGATGTGTTGGATTTTAGAAGAATTAAAGGTTCATTGCCCAATACTTCACGTAACATACTACATTGTTTGGTTTTTTTTATTTCAGAGGTCATGCCATTGGTAGCCATTGCAGTAATATTAAACTTATTACCTGTAGCACTAGTTTTTTTTGTCGAGTGTGCTTTTGTACTGGCTTTGACTTTCTGTGTTATACTTTTTGTTTTTGTCAATTTTTCCTTGCTTTCCTTCATCACCTGTTGTTCTTTCTGCTGCCATTTTTTACTAGCAGACTGAAGTGCAAGAAGCCTAAGCTGCAATTCAGACATCTCCTCCTCATCATCAAGCAGCTTCTTGAAAAGAAAAGAGAAGACAAAAAGTCAAGAAATATCATTTAAGAACTAAAGCTTTTTTTGATGAAGTTCTTTGAAGTCTGTCCCAAAATTTTTTACCAGGAGAAAGCTTAAAAATCCTACTGTACTAGTAAGCATCATTCCTTAAGAATGGACTGTTTCTTTCACAGAAACATTTCTGGACCACAATTTGGAAAAAGATATACGAGTATCATAATGGAATTATGCCTCATCTATGGAGAAATACTGTCTTACCTTTTCAGATGTACTATCTGAACTGCTAAGCTTTCGCACTGATGTTTGTTCCTTGTCTTCTGCACCTTTCAAAACAAAAATATCACTTTTGGGCAAACTGTTTCTCATTAGACAGAGCTACATTAAAATGATATGCTGCATTTAATCCATTTAAACATATTTTATCAGTATCATTGGTACACAGTGTAAAACAGCATAGCAGTTTTATATATATATATATATATATATATATATATTAATGTTGGTTAATGTGCTTTCAAACTTGGCATGTCTAAGGAAAACCACATCATCATGATGCCATAAGCCCAAGGCAAGATCTGTCATTTTTTTAATAATTCTCTGTCTTAAGGTTGGCACATATTTCTCCAAGAAGCAGAGGAAAACACATTTGGAGACAAGGGGAAATTACAACTTCTTGCCATCTGTTTTATGCTACCATCTCATATCAGCTGCTGTCCTAAGCATCTCAGATTCCAGTGGCAGTTATTTTGAGTAACTGGTCAGTCTTTTGCAGCATTAAATATAAAGCCCAAAAACTACAGTAGCAACACACTTGCTCCATTTCATGCCAATGGAAAAAAAGGAGTTTTTCTATGGAAATGAATAATAAATAGTAATGCTTTCCTGCTAAACGTTAAGATGTTGACATACTTATTTGTTAGACTGCCCAAAAGCCATATATCCATCTGTTTATTACATAATATATGTTTATGTATATTTTACATAAAGTATAATATGTTAATGCTATATATTATATACTATTGTATAATTTAACAATTATAGCTAATAGCTATTAATATAACTGACAACAAAAATATAATTATATAATTTATATATAAACATATATGTATACTTTTATATGCACCAGAGGAAGAAAATAAACATTTAAAGAAGCCTGGAGATCTTCTCCTATATTCACCTTTCTTCAAAGGGAGATTCCTTCCCACAATTCAAATTGGCAGAAGATAAGTTTGCACTCTTCCTAGTTCTTTACAAAATGTCACATTCAAAAAAGCACTGTTTAAAATATACCAAGACCTTATACCTAAAGAAAAATGGTATGTAGCAAATGCTGAAGATCTTCCTGCTTGCATATGCACACATTTTTTTAAAAAGTGCACATACAAGAGGAAGAAAAATAATATTTAATACCCACGTGTATGTATTCTATAAAAGAAAAGTCAAAAAAGTTATTACTCTAAACAAAGATGCCAACCATTCAGTTGACAGAATGGAAGTAAGGAGAGATGGCGGGTACGGTGGTTTTGTGACACAGACAGACATATGCAGGGACATACTACACAACTAAAACGCTCTTTCAAACCAGAAGTGGACAACAGAGGCAAAATAGACTAATGGACAAAAAGGGAAGGAAAGCAGGGAATACTGTAAAGCCTGCCAGAGCAGTTGAACCACAAAGAATTAATTCTGGAGACACAAACTTCCCTGAGTTTTAAGACAAGTTCTTCACCTTGAACAGGTCTGGAGACCATCCAGTAACCCATTTAAAAAATAAATAACAGGAAAAACAAGTTTTGCTGATTTCCTAATATACGCATAAATCAAGTAGTATACAGTCACTTGATACACATGAATCTGCAATAACTGAATTCAGCTGGCCTTTTCTACTTTGGAACCCTCTATTACATTGTCACAAACAGTCACTCATACATAATGTATCTGCTTTCAGATCATTTTTGATGTCATACATTGAGTGGTGTGCAAAAATTAAGATGATCTTGACATCTACACTATAGCACATATTTTCATATATATCATACAAGCTGTATTTTCAACGTCAGTGCTTCTCAGTTTTGAAGTTGGATATTTTTTTGAGACTGTTTTGCTTTTTAAATAGCTCTTTTAGCCCTGCCTTGCTATGTACTGGGTACCGGGTTTTCTTCTATAGTCAAGATGTTGGCTTTCCTCATGTCTGCCATTAAAAAAATACACTACCTCTCAAAGAATACCAGAGCCTTTTTCTTTTTTTAAGTAAACAGGAAAGACACAAGGGGCAAAAAAATACTTCGAATGAGGTGGTTTGACTAGTAATTACCCTTTTTCTTTCAGTTTCTTTATAAGCTTTGTCTTCTAAATTCTTATTCTGAAGTTATGTGTAAATCATTCTGACTTGCAGCATTCTTGTCCCACCTTTCTTTGTATTCCTACTAATTACTCACCTGAGTTCTTAATCCATCCATTTATTACTCAGTCACTTCCCACTCAAATTGGTAGTTGACATACACTGACAAATTAGCTAACACAAGATGACAAGTGAGATCCACAAGAACAACCTCAATGACAGTAAACACTTAATAGAGCTAGATAAAGCCTCAGAATAGGAAGTTTGAGCTGTTTCAGCAGGGGAGTTGGACTAGATGATCTCTACGGTCCCTTCCAACTCTAAAAATTCAGAGAAATTCAGTGAAAATTCAGTTGCCTTATTTTGCTGCAGACTTAAAAGTAAGCTCAAGGACTTTCACCACAGGTCAGCTGGACGCAATAACTTGTTTCTCACTAACTGGTTCATGCATCTGAGCAATTATCCTTGTTGGCCAGCAGTCCAGAACTATCTGGGCAAGATGCTCACTCTACCCTTTGGCTACGTTTCTTCTACAAATCCTTTCTATTTCTGGCCCATGATATCTTCACTACTCATGAATATCAATTATGACCAAAACAACTCTGGTGAAAAATCTCTCATACAGGCTTGTCACACTGAAGAAAACATGTAACAAAGATGAAATGCAGAAAAAGATGCCTCCAAATGTTATCTTTTCTGCTAAAAAAAATAAATCTCATTTTGCTTCTGAAAAAAAAAAACCAAGGGAAAACCAAAAGGAAAACTAAGCAAAAGCCAATGACTTCCACTGCAAACTGCAATTAAAACCTTGTTCATGTGCTTTTTGCCAAAATAACTTAGACTAAAAAAAACACATTAGTTAAAAGCAAACCAACAAAATGCTTCTGAGTATATTTATGTAATGCAATTAATTACATAAAACAAGAAGTACATTAAATCTGTAACTTAAAATGTTTAACTTTTTAATCAAAATTAGTATTTTAATTAAAAATCAAAATTTTCCCATCTAATAAATATGATAGGCAACAGCAAGCAAAAAGAACTTTACAAGCTAAAACAAATGTATAAGTATTTACCTTGGCCAGATTCTGCGACTTCAGATTTTTGTGATGTCTGTTTCATTCCATCTTTGCCTTTTTTTAATCTGCTCCTCTCAGCTGGAGTAGGCAGTTTTTGTCTGAGTGGTTTCAGTTCAAATGCCTGAAAGGCTATAACCGGATTTTTCTCCTCAGGAGATACTTCTTTTATAGCATCCGTTGTAATACTGTCATTTTCTACAGTTACTTGGTCCTCAGTGTCCGCTGTTTTAACATCAGCTTGTTGTTCACTCTCTTCCCTGTTGCTCAAAGCCAGTCTTTCATCTCTACTAATGTGTTCAAGCTCTAATTGTATCTGCTTATACTTCAAGAGCAAATCCTCAAAACTTTCTTCCACGGAGTTCTCATTTTTAGAAGAGTAATTCTGCTTTCTAGATGGGGACCTTCCAAAAGTTTTGGCTGAATTTCTGGTCAAGAAAACTAAGACAAGAATACGTATAACCTTAAAACAGTGGCAATGTGATCACTGAAGACTAAACTATGACAAACAAAACTTAAGATCATTCTCAGATATTTTAATTTTACCTTAAGGCTTGCTTGAAAAATATCCTTTATAAATATGAGCAGCATGCAAAAGATGTGTCTATTATTACATACTGACAGCTTAAATAAACATTTTCTCAAACAATTTAAAATATTCAACTTGGGACAAAAATTTAATGAATTGCTAAGCCTTGTCTCTTGCTTACACCTGCCTCCCAGAAATAACAGCTGTAATGCTGAGAAGATTCCCTATCACAAAGGGTAAATCAGACTTCCACAGTTCCTAACTCAAGTACTGACTCCCCATTTGACATTTTTAGAAAGGTTGAATTCATTCTCAATTATATCCTTTCATAAAATGCTGCATCTATTCACAGCACAATTACACACTGCAATAACCGTAGCTCAACAAATGGAGGTAAGGCACTGAATAAGCAACAACTGAAGGGGAAAAAAAAAAAAAAAGCTACAGACTTGCCATCAAAATATTAAAAAAAAAAATACTGACATGATTGGGAACTACTAATTACTCAGAAAAGGTTGTCTATGCATGTTCAAGGGATACATTTTCTTGACAACATATTGTCTGAGACAAGCAATGGAAATATTCTTAGGCAACTGTATCCAGAATCCAAGTTCTCCCTAGTAGAGGTTCACCTTCTCTTGCCTTTACCAGACACTTAGAGAGCTAAACTATCCTGTAAAATAATCACGCTCGGAGGTAAAAATTTTAGGATACCGAGTCAGGTTTGACTCATTCGACTTTCAGTATCCACCCCGCTGTGATAACAGCTGACGCACAGCCAGTTAAGTGAAGTGCTTTTTCATCAATGTCATCTCTTAAAACAATAAATGAAGTAAATCTGAATAACGACACACTGAATCCAGAGGAAGGTAACTTTACATTTGTCTTCTGCTCACATCATGAATCAATAACTTGGGTGTTTCGCTATGCTAACTTCTAACATAAGTATGAAGAATCTTGGTATGCATCCTACGAAAATGACTTCTGTAATATCAGGGAACATTTTGCTATACAATGCTTTCTTAAGCTTCAGCACAAAAAGCAGAAACTAGTAAAGATAAACTATATAAAATCCAGAAGACAATCAAACAAACTATAAATATGCTGAAAATATTAAGAGCTGTGTACAGTATAACGCCAAATTATTTAGTAATTATATTTGCCAAATTCACTTCCAACACAGTTCTACTTCCAAAAAGACAACCACATTAGTGATTTCATGAGTCACAGGAACATCTGAAGCTAATTATGTGACTTAACATCACTTATAAAAATAAGTCTAACTATTATTTGATATTGAAATACTTCCATAGCTTCTGGAGTCATCTAGAGTTGGGTAACAAGGCAAAGTTATGAGATGCTTTTTGTGCTCTGGATAATTCAATTGCTAGAGCTCCCACAATGGTATTAATCAGAAATTCTGTGTTTCACATACATAGGAAAATTTTTTTCATATGTGGTTCTACACACAGAATGCAAGACTACATAGTGTGCTACAAAAGGCAGGTAGGTATATCTACATTAAAGCAACAGCTATTCTTCAATCAAAGCAAGAGAAACTTCAACCTACAACCCAAAAGAGACCAACTAAAGAAACTGGGGGGTTAGAAGTAAAGAAAGCGTACGCTGTGAAGAGTTCAGCATTCAACGGAAACACAAGTCATATTTTGGTCCCATATTTCAGACTCAAAGTTCCACAATTCCCTATGCGAAAATTTCTGCAGAATGAAGCTCTATGATAGTCCAAGTTGTTTGGAATTAAAAAAGAAAAGCCTACTAAAGGCTAATACCCAAAGAGAAGTAGCAAGAATTCTTATATTGCTCTACCATGTCATTTACACATATACCTCTAGAAAGCATTGTGCAAAGACACTTAAAACATCTCATTTTCTGGGGGAATTCCAAATACCACTCCAGGCCACAAGCCTCCTTGTACCAGTTGATATGATGGTCTCTTCTGAAGTCACATGCCCATGAACTATGTCCCTATGCCATTAATGTTAGCAACGTGGAGGTACCTTAATATTTAGGAATACCGGAATATAGGCTCCTTTAAGTGGCAAGGATATGAAAATACAGAAAAATGCTTACACTGACAGAAAATCATGGTCCTTCCTTAACAACACAATCCATAAAAAAAATAGATGTCACTTATTAAAAAGCAATAGTATTAGAACTTTCTCTATCATGTTTAAAAAGAGTGCATTTTAAGTATCGGGGGGGGAAAAAAAACATAAAATACCACAAAAACCCAACTTCCTTATTTTCTGCTTTTGGTTTTATGGGGAAAATAAGGGAAGATCAGCGAGGAAAATTATAAACACATTTAAGTGACCTGCAGCTGAGGTGCAGAAAAACACATATATGATAGTAATCATTGCTTAGTCTTGGGTGCTTGACAAGTAGAATATCTGTGTTTAGATAGCACAGAGCTGTGACAGGCTCAGAGGCACCCCTATCAAACATGCTTGAGAGTCCTGTCCTGCTGTGGGAAAGATCAAAGCACAGTAGTAACCTATGCCTGAGCAAATCTCCAATATATAGACAAGAGCAGCAGGTTCAAAAATTCTCTAGCAAGGATTGAGCTCCTTGGTGCCTGAGTTCCTGCTTGTGTGCCTCTGCCCAGTTGCTGCTTCAGAGATCCCCGAGGTTGCAAGGTCAGCGAAAATAAATGTACCCTTTGTATTTCATCTGTCGTTTTCTGGTTGTTCCTGCATCCTGCCTGTCAGCTCAGTTTGAAAACGAAATTATTAGTTCCCACCTCTTTAATTAAGAGAGGGAAGGAGGTTCTCTATTAGTAATAACACACATTGCAAGGACTGCTTAGAACTATCAAATTACTTATTACACAGAAAGTAACCGTTTTCTGATACTCAGAGCAACACTCCAAATTAAATGCAGCTACAAGTTTCAGTACCAGGCTGAACCTAAATTACAAGTAGCATCAGGGTTTTTTTGGTTAGTTTTTCTCCTACCGGCCCCCAGCAACCCTGGAAAATTAAAGGAGCTTTTTCCATCACTTTCAGTTCCTACTCCTAAAAGGAGGTAACATTACAACTCTTTTAAAAAGGCCAGCTAACCAACTCTACAATCAATCAGAGAACATCCTACAAGGGATGCTGAGTATGGCTTTATGCAGAAATGGTGCTTTCCTATGTTACCCAAACTCCCATAAAAATCACATTCTGTGCATACAGTCCTGGTTCAACTTAGGTTTAGCTTTAGCTATGTGTAACAGTCTCTGAAGGGCTAGAAGCAAAAGTGAAAAAACACTGGATCCTTCATTGCCCAATAAGGGAAATTAACAAGCTCAGGGTTTTAGCTTTACAGCCGTGACACTTTAACTATATATATTAAAACTGCTGCACCAAAGGCTGACCCTGCTTCACAATATTGGCACTTTGGGCTAGAAAAGCACCGACCTGGGATCCTATCGAATACAGCTTTGTTTCATGCTACATTTTTTCCTTACACAGGACTGATCAGCCTGGTTGCAAGCCAGGTCATGGCAGTAATCCGGCTTCCCAGCAGCCTCTCCTTGAGCAGCAGGGCCCGCCAGGTCACGGCCAACCCCTAGGACTGGAAGGGGAGCCTCCCTCTCCGTTATCTCTACGGGAGTCCTAGTACCAGAGCACAGTCCCTTTCCAGGGACTTTCGGCCACGTAACCCGGCACTGACACACCCAGGCCGACTCCAGCAGCACGGCCTCCCCGCCTCCGCCCCCTCTCACGTCTCAAGGATACATTTTCGAGGCGAGGGCTCCCTCCAGCCCTGGCTGCTACTGAATCCGCCGCCGCCTCCCCCTCCGGGCGGCCTCCCCGGAGGGTTGCCTCCCCGCTCGCCTCCGCCTCGGCTCCTACCCCAGCGCCCTCCGCCCCTGTAGGGCCGGCCTCGGAAACGGAATCGGTCCAGCGCATTGTGGCTGCGCTCCCAGAAGGAGAGCCGGGGGCCCGTCTCAGAGTGCGAGCCCGACGGCATCCGCGGCGCCGGCATGGGCGGCGGATGGGAGCGGAACGAGTCCTTGGGCCGATACCCGCCGTGACCGTGCAGGTGCCCCATCTCCGGTGGGGGCTGGTGCCGCGAGCGAGGGAAGCGCCGGCCGGAGGAGGAAAGGGAGATGTCCCCGCGGAGGCCGGGAGGCGGCCTGCGCCTCGAATAGGGCCTGCTGGTGACGAGGCCGCCGCCGTGCTCGGAGCCACAGCCGCCGCCGCCACCACCATAGGGCCCAAAGCCATTGTTGTCATCGTCGCTGATCTCGCCGTCCTCCAGCTCCCCTTCTTCCTTTGGGGAGAGCCCGCTAGGATCCAGCGCCACCGCCTCCGCGGCCGCCATGGGGCCCAGGCCAACGGTCTCGACCAGGCAGCGCTACTCCACCCGTTTCGTTTCCTGCGCAGGGCGGCCCCACACACCGCCCCTACCCCGCCCCAGCTCTCGCGAGACCCCGCCCCGTCCTTAGCCCCTCGCCAGGGAAGACTGGGGCGCTGGGTGTGCTGGGTAGTGTAGTTCGAAGCTAGGGGCGAGGGGCGTGTAAGGCCAGGAGGGCGGAGAAAGCTGGTGTCTCAGCCTATAGCGGGGAGGTGGCGGGGGGCGGGAGCCAATGGGGGTTCGACCCGCCATGTTGGTAAAGGAGGCGAATGGAAAGGCCGCCATCTCGTTGAAGGGAAGGGAGCTGGGAGGAGGGGGATGGTGAAGCGATGCTCACCCGCTGTATGGCAGTGGGCGGTGGGTTGCGCTGCTCTCTACCACAAGAGTGTCAATGGCAGGGTCCTCTAGGGTGCTCGTGTGGGTGCTTGTTCCCTTGCACCTCAGACCCTTTCTCCATTGGCTGGGCCTGTGTCCTGCCACCCCTGCAAAACAGTGGACAGGCTTGGAAAGAAGGAAGAGTAGCGGGTGTCCTGACAGTGTACAGCACCCCGGTGGGCACTGTTAACCCACCACATCTCTCCAAGTAGCTAAACTGCTGTTAAAATTTTCAAGAGGGAGGTTTCTGGGAAGCCCTCCCAACCTGCAACTGTTTGGAAGAACAGAATGGCCCCAATGGCTTCCGTGACTGGTGTGAAAAGTAAAGCAGTTACATAAACTTAAGTAATTAATTTTAATTTCACTTTTCTAAATTTGAGTACTCTGGTGCTACCTCATTGTCTGTTCCAGTGACGCAGCCTCATATCAGGGGGTTGGCAGGCAAGCAGCAACGGCTTTCTTGGGTAGAAGGAGAAACCTTATTTTAAACAAAACCTTTCAGCCTTCCCAAGTCAAATTGGTGTCACCTGGAAAATTCAGAAAACTTGACTTTTAGAACTTCTAGTACAGTCCCTGAGAGTATCTTTGCAATGATCACACATACTAAATGTCTTTGCAGGCTTGCCATGGTCCTAATACTTGGAAAAATACTGCTGCCTTTCTGTGCTTTTCCTGAGGGTAAATTACAAATGGTGGGTATATTTTCAGTGAATAGTGTTTCATGAAAGCACAAGTACAAAAAATAAAACTTAGTATCATGTTACTATTTATTCTTCTTCTCTGCCTTTCTCTCTAGGTTTTCTTTAGATCCAACAAGAATAGGGGAATAAATAATGCATATGCTTTGTAAAGTCCAAGATGTTGTGCCAAACAAACTTACTTTTCTTTGTTCAAAACAGTTTGTATCCTCTTGTTTTTACCTAACTGGACAAACTACATGACTTAGCATAGGTAATATTCCAATGACTGGACTTCATACAATACTCAGGGTAGAGTAATGGAGTGCATATATCGTACCTTAAATTTGTCTAATTTCTTCTACTTAAAACAGTGTGGATTTTATTAAGAAAATTACAAGGAACAATGAAGCAACTTAAAAGTTTGCTTTTTTTCTCTTTACAGGTATCTGTCATACCACAGTAGTGTGTTATTTGTGTCAGTTCCATTCAAATAAATGTTATCTCTAGAAATCACACTTCGTTGGTGGCCTTATACTACCCTACATATCCCACGGTGCCAAAACCATCTCCAAAGGGCCAGCAGATAAGACAGAGGACCTACTGAAAACTTTCTGAAGCAGCAGCTGGAGGTCAGGCAGGTTTCTTAAACAGTGCTAGCTGCCAACGTACCTGTCTGACATCTGATCTGCTGTACTTACAAAGAAGTTTTAATATCACTACATCTAAGCTGCAGAAATTTCCCTCCCAGCAGATAATTGCTTACTTGGGCATCTCAGAGCTTTTCATGTATCTGTTCCAGTTTCCTTTGTATAATTAGCTTCATTTCTAGGTGTTTTCACACACCAGTAGGAAATTGGTATCAGCATCTTTTGCAGTGGGAATGGAAATATTTATAAAACTGTAAAGTATTGGCAAAGCAGCAGCAGCTCTATGGGAAATTAACCACTCTATTGATTGTTACTGTATGTTTGCCTACAGTTTGTCCAACAAGTGTGTTGAATATATTCAACAAGGTTATATGATCTGTATTATCAATTTCTAGCTGAGATAATTAACATCTGAAAAAGAAGATCCTGAGAATCTTCCAGTGGTTTTGCATATCCCATGGTATCATATATCCCTTCTTTTATTTCAGTCACCTGATGCTGCCTGCTTTTTTTCTCTGGTCTAATGTTATCAGGCCTGTATCATATCAATTTATGTCTAAAATGTTTCTACAATAAACCTTTCTGGAACTAAGAAACTTCAGTGCCTTTTGTTTCAATTCTTTTTTTTTTTTCTTGGTATTCAAACAATTATGATTTAAATACATTGGACTCTAAATAATGGGATCTTTTATTTTTTTATTCAAGAAACCTGTGTGATATCTTCCAAAGAAGAAAGAGGTTTATGTGCAAGAAGGAATAAGTGTAAACAAGTTCTTACGGAACACAGTTTATGCCTTCAAAAGACCCATGAAAGTAAAAGCAAGTAAAAATTAGAGGAGATAGTAAGATTAAAAATGAAGAATCACATTCAAACAGAAGGCAGAGCTGCACAATGATAGATCGAAATACTTGCCTTATCAGAAGCTTAAAATCAAATAATATTTCACCAAGAGATATATCTGAGCAAATTATATTAAATGCCTGACGGAATCTTCCCTTGGTTGAGTTAAAAATACCAGATAAAAATATGAGATATTATGTAAGATTAAAATGAGATACTTTGCAGGAGACTAGAAAAGTTTTTGAAATAAAAAAGTCTGTAATCTCTACATTGGTATTTATCCTGAGTTAATGCTAAAATAGGAATAACTCGCATTGATAAGCTCTCAGACATTCACTCAGTGATGAGAAAAATCTTTTTATGACTGTTTAATTATTCAATATCTATCAGTTACTATTGAAGACTTCTTTAAAATCTGGAAGATGTTAAACTGTGATTTTAGCTTTTCACCTCAGGTAATAATAGTGTCTGATGGAAGAGCTGGTTCTGTGAGTTCAGTCTTTCCGAAAGTGCATACAAGAAGCTTATTTTCTTTTGGAAGAGGCTTTATTTTTAGGAACATAAAATAATAGCTGCAGATAACATTGGATGGAACACACTCAAGTAGCAGCTACCTTCCTCCCGTTAGATGTTGCTAAAAAGAATGGCGGTTTCCTCTAGAGAACGTCAGTGCCCTTTCCTTCATCCCCTGACATTTACAACTGAGGATCGTGTGTTGGTACTTGAGATTCATACAATCATTACGGTTGGAAGAGACCTTTAAGATCTTCAAGTCCAATCTAACACTGCCAAAAACACCACTAAACCATGTCCCTCAGCCCCACATCTACACATCTTTTAAATACCTCTAGGGATGGCAACTCAACCACTTCCGTGGGCAGCCTGTTCCAATGCTTGACAACACTTTCCTTGGAGAAATTTTTCAAAATATCCAATCTAAACCTTCCCTGGAGCAACTTGAGGCCGTTTCCTCTTGTACTATCACTTGTTTACAGAGTGCAGTAGACAAACGGCAGCCATCTTACTGCTCTGCTGCCAAAGTGATCATCTTTTGGACTGTCACATCTTGTCATCTGCTCTTGCCTCTAGGCTTGGGTGTCAAGCAGCGTTGCTTCTGGATTTCTTCTTCGCTTTCCACCTCTGTTCATTTCATGTCAAAGCACATGAGTCCCATCTGCCAGGCCAGGGTTACAGCAGTCTCCCTGCATCTCTTCATACACCATTTTACTGTGCAGGGAATTATTTGAATAAGCATGTACAGTACAACCAACAGCAGTAATACAAATAAGAAAACATACCTTTTCTTTTTACCTAGCAACCCACCCTGCATTTTTAAATGTTTTCAAACCAGCTCCACAAGTTCCAGTTACTGGGTTGTTTTGCTTTGGCTGCCTCTTTTTTAATGTGTTCGCTCAAATCATGAATGGTTTCAGAATTGGCTGGGATAGAGACAAAGCATTCTTTTCCAGTTAAAGTGCATATTTCACCCTTATAAGCCAGCATAAAGCCAAGTGTTAACCTGTTTTGAAGGGGAACTGCACAGATAGTGGTCATTTCAATCATTTGGTAAGGATCTGCAGTGTAATTCCCAATTTGGTTTAAATAATAGCTAATAGACCATTTTTAATGGCTCTTGCCAGCTCATACACAGGAAGTATAATAGTCCTAATTTTTTCACGCTCTTGCCTTTTCTGACACATTGTGCCTTTCTGAGACTATTCGGAAGGGAGAGACAACTGTTGAACAGCTGGCATTATATACCAAATATAACATGATCCCAAACAGTCCTGTGGGAGCCACGAGTATGCAAATGTACCACTAATGAAACAGGTTCCCAAGGAAGTATGTGGAGAAGATGATGTCAAGTCACAGTTTTGTGAGTTATCAAATGAACGTCTAGTGTCATTCTGAAAATTAAGAGTTTTGGTACAATTACTGTGTCACACATAGCATGTTGCATTTGCTTTCAAGTAACAAGTGTTCCCCAGGGGCACCTAATCATAGGTGGCAAGAAGGAGTTGAGGCTTCATGCACATCCACAGTGGATCAATTTGGATCAGTTCCCATGTATTGTCATTGGTGATAAACTTTCACAAGAAATTTCTGCCCTCTGGGGATTCCAGACTGGTCTTTTTACTGATGAATTACATACCATAGGAAAGGTGGTGACACATTCAGTAGAGCACTGAGGGATATTGAAACACACCCAACATTTTAAAACATCTATGTCTTTAGCATAATGATAGGCCACCTGAAGAAAGGTATCTTAATAGTTTATGTGGTGATATAAAGACTTTTGACTCTTGGAAGACAGAGCATCTTTATGGGTTCCATTCTGTTGATCTTGAATTGTCTGTGTGTCACCTTGGTGTAGACCCAAGTCTCCAGATTCCCAAGAGTGACACATTTAAAGGCAGGTTCTGGAAGTGCTTCTTTTACCTGTAAGTGAACAGTCTTCACACATTTCATTCGAGCTTTGCAGTAATTCAACATAAAATCATTGGTTGTCTGTACCTTGCATCAATGAGGTGGCTTAGTTCAGGTATGCACTAACCATAAGGGTTTACCCATTACAACTTCATATGGGGGTAGTGGGTGCTCTTAATGTACAGTAAGGCTAATGGTAAAGCATCTGGTTATTTAGAGCCAGTTTCTTCAAAAATTTTGGCCAGTCTAGTTTTTAAAACAAAATTCTTCCTTTCAGCAGCTCCCCGGGGTAAATGCTGTTGGATTCCTAGGGCTTTACAGACCAGCTGGACAACTTGTCCTGTGAAATGAGTTCTCCGCTTGCTCTGCAGTACAAGCGTATTCCAAAATCAGGCATTCTCTCAGGAGTTTCTTGGTGACGGTAGTAGCATCCACATTTCTATATGGGCAGGCCTCTACCCATCCTGAGAACATGTTTATGATTACAAAAATGTATTTGCAGTTAGGGCATTTGGGCATCTGTATAAAATCCATTTGCAAATTTACAAAGGAACCTCATGGGTTTGGGTGTGCTGCAGCCTTAGTTTTGACCCTTTGTGTGGTGTTATGGACCAAATAAACAGGACAAGTGCTGCAGTGTTACTGTGCTCTTACAGAGAAATTTGGAGCAAATCAATCTTCTTGTACTGCTGCAAGTTACTAACACTACTTGCCAGTGCTAGCCACCAGGTGTACGGGAGGAGAACCTGAGATGCATCGAGGTGGCCATATGGGGAGCACCACAAGGAATCAAGGTGTAACTGGCAGCCCTGGCACAGCCAGGCAGCATTTTTGTCTCTCGAGGCTGGGTCCTGTAAAATAGAGAGTTCTGAAAGAGAAGCAGGCAGTGACTACACTGTGGAAAGGCTAATGAGAACATGTTTAAGAGCCTGCTGCCAGGAAGGTCCACTGTCTTTCCTGATTCATCAGTTAAGGCATATTCTTGCACAATATCCTCATAAAGAAAAACATGACTTTAGCATTTTACTATTGCTAAAAGAGAAGGTATAATAATGCTTGCAGAAGAGCTTCAGTGTAGCAGCTGTTTCGAATAGGAATGTCAGATGTTAAGAACTTTAGCTGTTTTCAGATTTGTCTACAGTTGTGCAGAGCCCCAAAGGCGTATGGGGAATTAGTGGAACACTGATTGCTCAGGGAGGCCAAATGCTCTTGTGCAAGCACAGAGGCAAGAGCCAGTAAAATATGTTCTGCAATTGGTGCCGAAGGGATGGTTGGCAATGAATAAGCTTCCAGACCTTTGGTGGAAGTACAGAGAGCACACCCTGCAGCTGGATGCCCTGTGGAGACATGGGGATAGAACAACGACCCATCTACAAAAAGGATTATGTCTGGCTTCTGTAGGGGAACATCTCTGAGATCGTGGAGGGGTGCCAGGGGTTGTTCTGTGACAAAAGGATGGTCATGGTTGTCTCCATCAGCAGGGGCAGGATGGAATGCTACAGGGTTAAGCACAGACCAGCAAGAATAAAGGCTGGCTGATGACAGGAGTCGTTTTTATTGGAAAACATGTTTGTACAAGTTGGAAATATGTTGTATTTTCTCTTTTAAAATGAGGGCTGTAACAGGGTGGGGAACAGCAACAGTTAGGGCATGACACAGGACCAGAGAATCTTGGGGGAGAGCCTAAATCAAAAAAACAGCAGCAGTAACTTTCTGTGATTTCTTTTGTTTGGGTTTTGTTTTGGTTTTGGTTTGTTTTTTCCATTGGATGTCTTTTCATGTCAGCTGAAAAATACATCCCATTGGACCTGGGCCACCAGGTTGCTTGAGTATTTATACTATTAAACATATCAACAAGGGAGCCAGACTTTCAAATATTAATGCCTTACAAACATATTTAAAAAAAAAAAAAAAAGAAAGGAGTATGCATATTAATTCTCAGTTAGTAGCTGTGAAAAGTGCTGGAATTGCAGTCCTGGAGAATTAAACCGATACATAAAGATGTGTGACACAACCCTCAGTGCCAGACATTTTTTTCAGCTTTTCTCACACCACTTTACTGTTATTCTTCAGACTAATCTGAACTTTGAATATGTAGGAAAATTAAAGAATGTGAAGTGTTTTGTCCAGCTCCAAACGTCTTTTCTTCAGGAAAGCTCAGGAACATTAACTCAACAAGAGAACAGAAGTGGATGATATTCACAAAGGCCACAATTTAAAGCACTGAGGGCTATATTTCACTTTATCTGTGCTGCTAAATAAGTGGGCTTGGGTCCAGTCCCTAGCTTCAAGGCCAAGTGGTGCTTAGGACTAGCCCCCTCTCTAAGGACCTCCTAGAAAGCAGCTAGTGGGAGCAGTCCAAGTGCAGCTAGAGACTAAGTTTACAATGAAGCAGCATTTACGGTACTATTTATTTATTTAGCAGTATAAATTTATTGCCAAGGTCTTCTCTTAGTTAATGGAGAAATAAAAATTTCTCTATCAGTTGTTTCAGTTCATCTAATGCCGACTGACTTCAGAGGTGGGAACACATAACAGAAATTTTGTGTTATTTAATAAAAGGAGAGTGGCTTCCACAGGCTGAACTTAACTTTTATATATAGAACACGTGTCCTAAGACAATGAATCTGTGAACACCATACCCTTAGCCATCTCTGCAACAGTGCTAGTACCTTACATCAGCCAGTAGCTACCAGTGGCCTGACTGCTGTACAGAGAACTTTTCACTACTACTTGTCTTTTGGATCTGAGCATTTTCTAGGGAAAACTGTAACATCAGTTTTCAGAAAAAAAAATTCAGCTTTTCTCTGTGGCAGTACTGACTCTGGAAGAGTTCTCAAGTTCCTCATTTGCAAGAGAGAAATCTAAAGTCTTTGACAAAAGTTTGAATTTTAAAGGAAAAGCTGCTCACAAAGGCTGGAACAGCTCCAACTTCCCTAAGGCTTACAACCAAATCAGTGACTGACATAACAGAAATTAAACATATAAGATGATTTCTTGATAGTTGAACAGACTTGCAAGTGGGAAGCTCAAATAATTAACCTAAAAGCAGGCTGGATGGAGTCTCAAGACAGAAGAATGCAAAATATATCCAAAAATCATGATCCATTCAACTAAAATAATCATGGACGTTAAAAATACTCATTTTTTATTTGTCTTCAGATTTCTCCTGAGAAGATTTTGTTTGAATCCAATTAATTCTCCTTTCTGCATTCATATTATCCAATGTCTATGTCTATGCCATCAAGAAAAAATATCAAATGTAGCAAGAGTTGGTAGCTGTGAGATAACTTCCTGTTGTTACAATGATGTCCTAGACGTCCCAAAACTGAAGTATCTCAGATTTATGTGGGAAAGCAGAGCACCAAATTTTGTTATGACCATGTTAGGGAACAAATACAGAATCCTTTCAGAGATTAAGGGTGCATTTATTTTTTTTTTCCACGGCTAGTCAAATATATGATCTTTTCTGAGATTAAAACAGTGGCAATTTAAAGTATCGTGTGAAAGGGCGCTCTGCAACTTCAATACCAATTTATGACACTGGGTGGATCTCTGAAGTCAGGAGAACAAGAAAAGACATCTTTAATTGACACTGTCTTGGCATGAGAAGAGTGGATTGGGCTCCACCCTGTTCGTTAGCATTTTGATTTCTCCATTTTTCCTCTGCATCAGGACAGGATGATTTGCTGTGGCATCAGTTTGCTGTTTATAACAGAAGCAATGGGAATAAATTATCACAGCAAAGCAGCAGAATAGGTAGTTAAATATTTGTTCTCACGAGAAAATTCAGTTGCTGACAACATTGGGAATCTGCTGTTCTTTGTCATAGAACTTAAACTTATCTTGCTTTGAAATACTTTTTCTGCACTGATTCTACTGAATCTGGACTGAACAGAAACCTTGAAAGGTAAGGGATATTTTTGCGTAACTTTTGAGTGCATGTTGTTATAACCCCCTCTTTTGGGTAAAACTTAACGTTCCTTCCTCACTCCGTGGTTTTTGTTTTCCATGCTGTCTTCACATTTCTTACATAATTACCCAGTTTCTAAAGCGAAAAAGTCTTTAGCTCCTTAGCAGTGTTTGAAGTTAGATGTGCAGGTGTTTGCCCCATTCTGTATTGCCAAAACAAAGGTACTGTATTTGCATGAGTATTTAATCATACAAATTTTTTTGTTTATCAAAAAGCCAATCTCCTGAAATCCAGTTTGTTGGCCACAAGAGAACTTGCTGCTTTCATCTGTCTACACAGTTAAATCTGTACTGTGTTATCCTCTAGTACATATCTCTCCAAGTAAATAATACTTACCTGGTTTAACAGAAAACTGAGTATCTATCCAGGAACTACACAACACAACAACCTGACAAGTACATATTTACAATCTACCATAAATCTAAGAATTATGGGTTTTAATTTATAATATAAATTTTGTATCTTTATAGTAATGCTGCAGTGTAGCTTAAGAAAAATAACTCTTTAAAAACACATCAGACACCACTGTAGTCTGTAGTAGTTTTTAATCCTACACTAATGCGTAGGATCTTCTGCGTCCTGAGATCAAATCAATGCAAGGCTTCTACAATGCATGAAATGTGTGGAAGGTCCCATAGATTTGAATCCAGGTACACCCCTCAGCTGGATAATTCCTGCATGAACTTTCCTTACAGTTTCTTTGGTAGTTACTGAGGTAAGCATTGAAGGAAGACTTTATCATCTATTTCATTTCAGGATTCAGAGACTGCTTAGGGCTTACAGCATCTTTTACAAATGTTGAATAAAATGTTTAATATATTTCATTGTGTATGAAAGAATGGACAAATCATCTGGCTTTATGTTCTTGATTCAGTTTCCATGAGGTCTGGAACAAGACATTTACCAATACTATTTCCCTCCCTTCAACTGTGCCAAAATGTAATGTTTGTGAAGTTTTGTAACCTCTTATGATTGTACTGCTATGGAAATGCAAAGTATGTGTTACCAATTCAGAGAGACAGAACACCCTCAGTACTTAAGCTGTGTCTTCATAATTGATGCCCCTGCCTCTCAGATGCATGTAACATCCAGTCATAACGTTACACTAATAGTGACTTCATACCATAGTCAATTCAGTTTAAAATTCAGATTGCTTTTGATACATCACTTTCAGCTAATCTATGTTTTTAGTAACCTGAAAAAGTGAAATAAAGTTGCTTTGAAGTTGATTTAAGAGGCATTTTACCTGCTTCACTAGATTTGATATAATAGCTTATAAATTTAAGCTAAGAATATATAGCTGCAGAAAAGAGTTGTGAATGCTATTTTTCTATACTTCCCCAGTCAGACTCGGAAGACTCGGAATTTAGTACATGCTCAGTAACGTCTACTGTGCCTCTAATCTTAATCAACTAAAACAAATACAAATGAAGACCACATTCAATACTGAAGCAACGACTGCTTTATTTCTTCTATCAGGACTACCAGGAGCACATCAGTATTCATCATATGATTCAACTGAAATGAATACACTTATCAGTGGAAATATGAATTGTTTCACTTTCATCCATGCATCTAATATCTGTCCAAACTGTAATGGCTTAGGCAACTAAAGCAAAATATACTAGCAGGGACAGTGCCTTTGTCATCTGTTCTTTGCTGTCATCTGTCTTTATCAGCCCACCAAAGGCAGGCTTTGTGGCCCATAGCTTTGCTCTCTAGTAAGTACCTAAGCATAATTCTTTCCTGGTTTAAGGGAGATATATCTACAAGGTAGAGGGAACTCAAGCCCCAGGCATTTTGTGATTTACCACTCTGAAAATATCTGTCACTAATAAAAAATACCATTTCCCATGTTTATTTCTCAGAAGCAATTAAAAAAATGGTTAAGTGGAAATTTAATAAGGAACAAGCAGCAAAAAAGTAGAGTCAAGAAAATAAATGCATTTAAGTGGTGTTCAAGAACCAATCTCTCCCTTAATAAAACAGACTCTCGCTGCAAGTCTGCTTTGGAAATAAGAATTAATGAGCAAATACCTGTTTGATGATCTGTTTGGTATCAAATGTGCTTTTGAAATAAGAATTAGTGAGCAAATATCTGTTTGATGGTGTTAACAGCATCTGCCTTGGGTTTTTGGTTCAGATCTTCACATTGTGTAATACAACCTCACTGACTTGTGCGGCCTTGCAGCTTCGTACAGCCACAAAAGGGTTCATCCCAGAATATGTGTAAATCTCTGTTGTGTTACAAGAGCATCCCACCCTCCTTCACATGGAAAAGGCATAGAACTGGAGTCACTGTAGGTTACAGCAACTGAAGAAAAAGGTTGGAAAAAGGGAGTAGGAGCAGATGTGAAGTCATGCCCTGATTGGAGACCTGGCAAGTGAAACACCACCACCCATTGGTGACACTGGCAGAGTTACCCCTCCAAACATTGTGTGGTTCAATGCTGTTTTGTTTCAGGTGCAGATAAAGACGTGATGAGCACCTGTTTTAAAACTCCTAGTTAAAAGCTATTCATGTAAACACAGCATTTTGGTACTTGGGCCATTGCTCAGGGAAAGCAAAATTTACCAACCTATTAAGGAGATGTTTTTTGAAATGTGAGTCATATTTTCCTGTTGCTTTTCATCTTCCAATGGCTTGTAGAGTGGTCTACTTTTAGAACCTCTACAATGAAACATAAATTCAACAAATAGTTGGACTTGATAGCCTATTGGCATGGGTTCTCTACTAGGAAGAAATTTTTAGGGATTTTAAGCACTTTTTTCCTTTTGGGAAGTGCTGTTGTGCTAAAATCAAAACATATCAGTTTCAACTAATATTTTTGTTGGGAAGCTCCTAAAGTCAGGACAGAAAGTGGATAAAAGTCTTATAATAGGGACATCCCTTAGAAAAGCCAGTAGTCTGATGGTTGGAGTACTCAGTTAAAAATAGTAAACCTAACTTTAATCCTTGTCCTGCTTAGTTCTGTGAAGACAAGTAAAAACCAGTAAATGTTGGTCTTCTACATGCCCAGTGATTTGCAGGCTATTAAATCACTTGAAGGTGAATGCACTCAATTTACTTTTTTTGAGGAAACTGTCATGCCTGCAGCCAAAAATCTCTTTTTGAGGCCAGTTCATTTGATCTCATTGTCAAAAAGACACACACACACACACACACACACACACACACACACACACACAAAAAAAGACATTTCCTCTCTTCACATGTAAGTCTGAAAATTGGTGTCAAGGTGTGCTGGAGCATCCACTTTGCACTTGTGCATCCACTCATTGTATTACCATTTCTGCCTTCCTACCTATGTGTTTCTTCTTGCTGGTGTCATTCAGCAAATCTTTTTCTACCTCTTGTTCTGCCTGAGGGTTCTTCCCATGTTCCAGCCTATCTCCAGTGGTGTTTCCCAGGCATTCTGCTTCCCCTTCTTTTCTTTCCAATCTTCATTTTCGCCCTAGAGTTTTTGCTCTTTTTTTTTTTTTTTTTTTACCTGAAGCCACCAATCTTTTATATGAAGCCCCAGCTCAACAATTTCATACCTCCCACCTGCTCTTTCTCTACACTGAATTTCCAAGCATTTTCCTTTTAAATAACTGCAGCTTATGTCTTCACAGATATATGCCACCCATTTCCAATTAAAATCAATGGGAGCTTGGCAAACCTGTAAGAATCCAGGCCTAGGCACTAATAACCTGGAGGACAATATTTTTTATTAAGACTTTGTTCCATACCTAGATTCAGCTTTGGTTCAACCCCTGACTCCCCAGTATCTCTTACAAATTATTTTAAACAAAGTGAAAAATCAGTCATCTTAAATCTTTAGCAATGTTCACCAGAATTGTGCAATTCTGCTTAAAACGCTAGAGGTAAATGTGACAGTTCTTTTGCTGATCTGTGATCTATGTAGAAAAAAAATAATATGTATGTGCATAGTTCCATCATTTCTGCTTAGTCTGCCTGAACAGGTCAAACTGCTGATTTGAGTCATTATGTATGACAACTTACTTGAGTTGAGGCAGATGTGGAAGGACATCTGTTTTTGCAGGTTAAAAATGTATATAAATTAATAACTCTGAATCATTTTAAAGTTATCTAAATCTAAAAGCCAGCCAGTCCTGTTCCCTTGCCTAGCTGTTATTCTGTCAACACAGACTATGCTCTACCTGGCACAGTAATACATAACAACAATGCAGCTGTGACGCCAGTCCCAGGGTTGCTCTCATCCACCATATGTTGGTGTTCATTTCTCAATGCAGTTTTGGTGTACATGAGCTAAAATCCTCCTAGAGGAGCCTGGCCTCCCAGTTTCCCCTCAAATACATTCGAAGGCTTGAGGGGTCTGACCCCACAAGAGGACCATGCCACTGCAAAGTCCTGCAGTGAACAGCTAGCAGCTGATCTAACCAATAAGAGGTTCTCAAGCAGGGCAGAGCTCTCAAACACCATGGATCTCTCTGATGCTCCAGAGGGCCAAATACCATGGGAGCCTTTGCCTCAGCTGCCAGCTCTCAACTCTTTCCTGAACCTCTGCTGATCCTTCCTTAATCATCCACATACCTTGTGCATAGTCCTCTTCCATCTTTACCCGCCTACTTCCTGTTACTTTTCCGCAGTGCTGAACCCTTTATTTTTTTTACCTTTACCTTTATTTTTATTTGCCTTTTATTACCTTATTTTTATTACCTTATTTTTAGTCTATTTCAATCTTTTTGACTTTCCTGCTGTGTAAAATGCCTTCCACTTCCCAAAACTCCACTAACTCCACTAACACTTACTTGTTCACCTGTAAGTGACCAAGGTGTCACGAAAACAATAAGGTAACTCAGCAACAGTGCCAGGAGGTTGCCATTATTCAACAAAAGAGTGTTTCATGGATGGCCTTGAAGACTTTGACCAGTGTTTTGCCCACAGTGGACTTGTCTACACAAAGCTGTTTAGCCACTGATTAGTAGGAGTTGGGGGTTGCAAGACTCCACAAGGACTCTTGTAGAGTCTTTTGAACACAAGTATGGATTCCAAGATATTGTGCAAGAATGGTAAAGGAATGCAGCCAGCTCAGAGGCACCTTCAAAAGTTGCCCCTCCATATCGGAAAATTTCACACCCGGTGTTCATTATCCCATGTGTTATGATCAGGGAGTTTCACAAGCCTGTGGTCACCTCCCATCCCCCTAAAATTCCAGTCAACCATTGGCAAAGCAGCTGAAGCAGCAAGGTCTTCAGAAGGACATTCTTCCACTGCTTTCTCAGTGAAAAGGACATGCCAGAGGACTGGAGGCTACTTCATTTGTGGTGCCTTTCTAGCTTCGCTGCTACAGGTGCTGGATTAAGTCTGGTATTCTTCCCTGCATCTTCCTTAGTTGTTCAAACTTGGCCAGGGAAGGTAGATCAGACAGCATACGCCCTTGTGTCACTTGGAAATGGTACAAATAATAACTCTAAAAGGCTTTCATATGCTATTTTTACAAAAGTGACAATAATATGGGCACTAGTATGTTAATGTCATTGGTGTGAATTAAATGAATGAAGAGGTTGGTGCTTCCAGAGGAACCTACAGAGAGGTTTGCAGGCTGTCTTCCGTTCAGATAGTTTCAAACTGCAAGTGTAATAGAGATATGCAGCACCTGGCTAAATGCTTTCTCATCCAAAATACCCCAGATCAAATGTACTGGAGGTTTTGGAAGCCTGAACACTCACTACTTTCCATACATTGATCCTTTCCTATTTCACTGAATTACTTGTTAAAGTAGATAAATACAGATTAAACAGAGAGTAAAAAAGTAGGTCGTGTAATGAATACTTCCACCACTAGAAAAAGACTATTTTGGTGCATCAGAAAGTTATCCTGCAATATAAGGCAGTCTCCAGATGTATAATGCCATCATAAAGTGTGTCCAACTGAGGAAATGGGAGAACAGGAGGGATGGACTTCTGTTTCTGGAAATATCCCAGAATATCAAAGAGAAAACAGCATGGACTTGATTTCAGAATCAAAGGAGCTGAAACAGATCACTACTCATCCTAGGGTGTTTTTTTCTTTCATTGTTGTATTAGCCATAATACAAACAATACTTGTCTCCAAACAGTTTCAATAGTCACCTGTTAAGCTTTTAAAAACCAATGTCCAGCTCCCTTTAGCTTTCTTCTTGACTCTACTATAAACAGTATTTCTTATCCTGTAAAAAAGGCTACTGAGGGAGGTGAAATGGATTGTTCCATGGTCAGATCAGCATTTCCTATTAATGTTATACCACTGAGAAAAAACAATAGCATGATGAAAACAGAGCCCTCACAAACATGAATAATGTTTTAAGCAATGAAGAGAAATGGAGAGTACTATCTCAGAGACACAAAAAGGAGTGGCAGAAAAGCAAAGCAGAAAAGAAAGTCTACTTTTAAAATCTTCATGAAAATCTGCATATTTTATGCTGTATTGTGGCACGTCTGCTAAATTCTAATGTAGTCCTAGGAAAAGAATGAATGTAAAAGAGTGATTAGCATTCTATGTACAGTAACATGCTATTATATTTAGTTATGCTGCCTTTAATCATCTCACATTCTTGTCTCCTATTAAATCATATTTATTTTTACTTCTAGACTCTGCTCATCTGTAGCAGTATTTGTAAACTTGAAGGTTTTCAGTCTACCTTCCACTGAACAAACATTGAATACATAAATGCTACTTCACAATGATCTTCTGTCATGCTTAAAGTCTTGTTTACTTCGTAGGCAGCAACCTCACAATGAAGTGAGGGCTTTTAAAAAGTTGTGGAGCTTCACCTCTTTCTGTGCTTTGTTGGCAAAGACTCTGATATGTGGGAGTCCTAGTAACTCAGTGTTAGTTTCCTCATTTATAGTCCAGTGTTTTCGGAGTAATTCTGGCATGCCTGCAGAAAAGCTATCAGGCAGGTTTGCCTTGTTTTCATCCCAAGTTAACTTCAGGAAATGTTTCAAGTCTCTTTCTCATAGCATTAATGAACTTTGCAGTGTCCCAAAAAGTTTCAAACCCCATCTGGGGACTCACTGGTCTCACCAATTATCAACCCATTTCATACTTTTCACAGTGGTGTCCTTCCTGTTTTTATTTCACAAACCGGATTTATATTTAACCAGTGTTTCTTCCTTTGGCACGTACACTAATTGTTAGTTCTTCGGGGCTGTGCCATACAGGCCAGCCACGCACCCGGACAGGCTAGGGGAAGATGGCTGTCTGAGGGATGGTTGCTTGCCGCAAGAGGAGGCAAGCTTACAGCCCGGCGTTTCGCCAAGGACTGCCCCTGGTCGCGCTGAGGCCTACTACCCGGGAACCCACCCGGGGCCGGGAAGGGCTCCGGGAAGGGGAGAGCAGCCCCAGCTCGGTACCGAGGCCTGTGGAGGGCTGACGAGCTCGCAGGCCCGCCCCTCAGCCTGGCCCTGCGGCTGGCGGCCTGCGGCGAGACGCCGCGGCAGAGGGCCGCGGCGGCTCAGAGGGGAGGTGCACCGGCTGTCGGGGAGTCCGGCTGGTCCCGTTCGGCTGCCACAGCCGCCTCTCCTTTCGGAGAGACAGGGGAGCTCATGCTGCGGCGACGGGCTGCTGCCGTGAGGGCAGCAGCATCCCAGGACCAGAGCGGGGAAAAGCCGCCACTGAGGGGACAGCAGCGCCGGGGACAGACAGGGCACAGGAGCGGCTCCGCGGCGGGGAGGACAGGGGAGTACCCGGGGACGGCCGAGCGCTCCGGGGGCTCAGGCCGCCTCTTCTCTCCCTCCCTGCCCGCCAACGGAGGGGCAGGCGGCGGCCGGCGGAGCATGCGCGGAGCGGCGGCGGGGCGGGATGGTGGCGGCGGGCTGTGGGAGCAGGTCGGTGTCGAGGGGGAGGGAGGAGACGGGGCAGGGGTCTCCAGCCACCGAGCGCCGCCCAGCCACAGCCTCAGCCCCGAGCGGCCCGGGGGAGGGCCGCAGCCGCCTACCCATGAGCGCCCCGAGGTGCCGGGGGCGAGAGGCGGCCGCAGGGGCGGTGCGGGCCGGGCAGGGCCGCGGCTCGGGCCCGGCGGGAGGAGGAGGAGGAGGAGATGGTGGTGGAGGTAGCGGTGTCTCTGATGCGCTGTGCTTTTTGCTTCCTCGCCAGGTGTTCTCCCTCTGGTTTCCTATGTCCTATAACCAGGAAGACTTCTTCAAAGAATACCTCAAGATGATGGCGAATATTGTCGTCCTGAACTTGATCATTTGTATTTCCCTGGCGTTCTGGATCGTGTCCATGACGGCAAATACATACTATGGTAAGTCCAAAGGCCGGGGACAAGCTGCTCGCCTCCCCTGTGCCCTCCCCTCCTGTCCCTGCAGGCTGGCTGGGAATGGAGGGCTGGAAGAGGCATGTGCACAACCCCTTTCGTCATTGATGGAGCTGAAAACCTCAGCCCTGACAGCAGCTGATAATGGTTTAGAAGGCGTTAACAGCCATTGTGCTTTTCTTTGAATCCCGTTGAATTTAAAATGTCGCTATTCTTTGTGATTTGTCTTCGTAAAAGAAAGCAAATCAGGTGAACTGAAAGACTGAAAAGAAGGATCTTACAGAAGTCTTCCTCTGTCGGGGGAAGTTGTGACAGCATGAGAGTGCGAGCTCTCAAAACAGTTTTAAGAGTGCACGTGCAGGCTTTGAAGAGCACGTGAGAAAAATGCCCTGATCACAGTAGAGAGAAATGGGAAATGGTACAAGAAGAGAGAAATGCATGTATGGAGTCTCTGGTATGGGTGTATGCTGTGAGCTGTGTTCTGTTCAGGCAACTCGGGCAGGCTCTGGGTTAGTTGTGTGTAGTTCCAGGGATGCTAGTTGGCCCAGATTTCTGTGGTCTGTCATTTCAGTTGAAGGACCTTTTTACAGCAATGTGCAAAAGCGCCAGTACTGTCTTCAGCATCAGTTCAAGCCTACAAGAGTTTAACTGCTTTCCCAGGACAGGTAGAGACCTGTCCTTAAGACCTCAGCCAATTTAATGCAGGAAGAACTCCAGGACCATTGCAGTGTTGCTGTTGCTGCAAATGCCTAGGGATGCAGTATGAACAGCCCCAAGCGCCTAGCTTCATCTTAGATCCAGAAGGAGCTAGAATAAGTATCCCACCAGTTTAAGTTGATTTTTTTGATTGGCTGTCTCTGATCAGTGTTTTTCAGTGCCTATGGTTTTATTAATCTTGGTACAGGATTAAATCTGTGTTGTCTGGACACTACTGATTGGATTTGCAGTGGGATGCCAGACATGTAGAAGGTATGCTGAAGCAGGCTTCAGAACCAGGTCTCATTAGTGTCATTTATAGATAGCCAGGTTGGATTTAAAGACACTTTTGCTTGTGCGTGTCTGCTCTCTAAAGATATAACTCTCTGAGTTTTGCTTCTAATTAAGTGCAGTCCTTGCTATCTAATGTGATTTAGAATTGACAGTGAAGAGGCCTGGTATCAGATTAGGGAGTGATACAAATGAGGAGACTGCAGACAAATCCTCCTTTTTGTAGCAAATTATTGTGGAACAAGAAGGACATACAACTTTTGTGGTCCATTTGCTTGAGACTATGGAAAGACCTTGACTTGAAGAGGTGAATGAAGCATATAGTAGGAAGGAGTTTAATGAAGTGGAAGAGAGAACTTATATATTTAATTTCAGCCTGTAAAAGTGATGTAATTCAGTCCTTAGCTATAAATACAAAATAACCATAACCAAAAATACAAAAATACCTTCATTAATTTACAGTTTATAGTTTGTAGCAGGGCTTAAGCACCAGTGACCAAAACTTTGATAAAATGGAAGTGTTAAAGAATCCATAGTAAACCAATTAATTTGTTCTATCTTAATGTTAACCACTTATATTTAGTAGTAATTTAGTACCAATGGTTTCTTTTTTTTTCCCCCCAAGAAAATAAAAAAGGTCAGTGTAATAATGACCTTAAAAAGATGAAGATTCTGTTTGTGATTAGTAATGCCAGACTACAGCACTGGAGATCTCTTCATACGCAGTCAGTGGTGCTTAGTTTTTTTTCTTTTGAGTTTTTGAGTCAGCCCTTGGCTGCAAGACTCCCCGGCACATCTCCTACAGCACCAGGGCTTTTCAGTACACAGAAGAGAAGTTTTCATCTTGTGAATCTTTGTGCTTGAAATGGCAAGTATTTTACTGTGAAATATGCTTGTCCTGCATTGCACAAAGGAGCCTGTATATCTGCAAAGCTCTACTTATTGCTGACACAAAAGTTCTTGTTGAAAACTGCCATGTTTAGCTTTCCAGCAAGAGAAGCTGCTGTGCCCGTGTGAAATCTTTCTTCTGTGAGATTGAGACCCACTTTAATGCTAGACTTGTAATGTCTTATATCTGTGTGGCAGATGTGATGAATAACTTCTCATGGTTTTGGGGCTTTTTTTTTTTTAGCTCAAAAGCTACATTAACTATTAGGTTTACTTTTTCAAGATTTGTGGGTCTTTTAAACAAAAACTATCACTTGAAATCTTGCTGAGATAGTCATCAGTTTAAAGTATTTTGAAAGCCTTACATCAAGTTCAAAAGCATTGAAAGGGCTGATGTTTTAGAAAGTGGCCATGCCACTTTCACTTAGTTGACTGGTTTTCTTATCATTTTTCTGGTAGTGAAATTCTGTCACAGTAAGTAGCGTAGTTCAGGTTATAATCAATAGCTTGCTTGTCTCTGTGACTACCGAGATGGAAGGCTTTTAAACTGTAGTTAAAAGAACAGTTTATTCTCAGACTTTAAAATGTCAGTATTCTTGAAGATTTTGGCATCTTTTGCAGTGAAATCTGTCTCTCCAATTAAAAGTCAAAATGAGGTGATAAAATATAAAGATTGTAATAAATTGCTGCCTTAGCAGTAAGATTCTTGAGTCAGGTGATAATATACCTTTTAACTGGACAATAACAAATCATTTATTAACTGCTTTTATTTTAGTAAGTGTTCTGGAATTTTAGAAGGAAACAAATATGTTTAGGCCAATCATAATAAATTGTCTTCATAGAATTAAGTTGCTCTGGACACTAGTGCTTTATGGAATGGTGTGGAATTCTGACAGTTGAGTGGGATATTGTTTTCCTGTTATGCGAGCTTGTTTAAATTCAGACCATAGTGACTTGAATGACTAACAAACTGGAAACTAAAGAAAAAGCTTTTTTTGAAGGCACTGTAGATACCTTGATGAGAAAATAGCTTGATTTTTTGTTTTCAGTTTTGTTTGTAAAAGTTAAACCATTGGTAGTTTTGAAAACCAGCATTTTTTCGTTTGGGAGTATTTCAAGTGGTCTGTCTTGGCAGTTTAAATTTATCAGTGAAGAATATAATTAAAAACAATCCTTTCTTGCAAAAAGTTTTGGATTTGACCAATTTCCAGTTAAAGTGTTCAGAGTTGGGTTTATTTTCTGTGTAACAAGGATAACAGGTAAGCCATTTGTGCATAGATGTTAATACTAGACCTGAAATTACTTATTTCTCCTCAGTTCCCAAAAAGCAGTATACTTTCCAAATACAGAAGCTTTGATTAAGTAGAATCATTTCTATATGAAAACAAGGAATTGATAGAATTAAACCATTCAATATATTGCAATTGTTAGCTCTGTGAGAAAACTGATAAGCTACAATCAAATATTTGAATAGCTGTAACACAGGAAGCTCAGTTTGATTAAATGAAGTTAACCGGTAAACAAAGAGGAAGCTGAGAGCTTTTTTGCTAATTTTGCCACCCCTGAATTTCCAAGTATTGCTCACTTAGCAAATATGTAAACCTAAAATCCATACTCATGTGAAATCACAAGGCAGGACTTGAGCAATGTGGCAATTCTGCTGCAGCTGCTGTCAGAGCAAATCAGTGGAGGGGATTCCCCCGTTATGTGGGGCAAATTAACTTGTAGAAAAAGAAGGGTATCTCCTAGCTTAAGTATCTGTCTTCATTCTATGCTGAATATACCATGTCAAAAAGAAAATAATTTCTTATGCAAACATGTTGTGCAAACTAAAATAAATTCTTTTTTTCCTAAATCTGTTTGATTGCGCTGTTCTAGATAAAATTGAGAAAAAATAACAGGGAGGGCAGTGGGACATAGAAGTAGAAAAGGATTTGTCTAGAGAATCCTCAGAGAAGAAGAAAATCCATATTACAAGACATGAAATTGTTGGATGCAGCTTGCTTTTCAGCGTGTCTCTGAGATGCTCCAGACCAATGCGTGCAGTTAGTTGTCTGTACTGCTGCTAGTTCAGGAAGAGGCTGTGCAGTGGAGAGGGACTATGCAAAGCAAAGATTAAGAAGTATAAATCATCTCTGATTCTCAGCTAAGCCAAATTTTCTCTAGAAACAGACAGAACAAGAAGAACTGCATTAGATAACGTCCATATTCAAGGACGAATATTCAGGTCGAAACCAGACTATACAACACCTGACTAGTATGTCACATACCTTTTCTTAAATACAAAATTTATAGTATATATTGTTCTTTATTGAAAAATATGTTTGAGAGAACACAATGACTTGCTGAAATAAGCTTATTTTTTTAAGTGTTCCTAGTTTCCTTTGCATGCTTGTAGAACTAGCCCTTTTGGTGAAAAATTTAGGGTTAATAAAATCATAGTAACATCCATCATAAAGGCAGTGATGTGTTCTCAGGTCCTGAGAGGTGTAAATTCTACCTGTAGAGGAAATATGCTCCCATGGTGGAAAGAGAGACACAAAAGCTTGGTTACCATGGGTAAAGGTGATGAGATAGTGATGCAAGAAAAGATGATGAGAACAGAGCAGCAGGGCAAATACATACTTTTTACACCAAAGCTGTCTATAATGTACTGCATGACTGAAGAGGCCAGTAGCTTGGTTAAATACAGGCAGGTAGTCAGGAGGGGAATTACACCATCCATGTTACTTATTTTGGAAGTGAAACGCTTTTCACTCTGTCAAAAAATCAATAAATTGATAGAAGTTGTAAAGTCATAGTTGCAAAATCATAGTGTCTCTCTGCTATGAGTACTGCGTGCACTTTCAGAATGCCTATAGCAGAATTAGGAACAGCAGCAAGGACGGTCAGAGCAGGTAACAGCATCCATTTGAAGAGGACTTAAATAGATAAAGATGTTTTATCATAGAAAGGGGATATTTATATAGGTCATGAATGGCAGGAGGAATGTGAATAGGAAATCATTATTCAGTTGGTCATAAAATTTAGCAGATGTCCAATGAAACTTGAAGCAGCAGGATCTTTGTTGTTCGGCTTTTTGAAAGGCTGTTTTCAGTGCATCTAAAACCAGAATTCAGTTCTGTGGCTGGTCGTGGAGATGAAAAGAAAATTTTAAAAGTGGATTGGGCAAATATATGAGGGATTTTAGGAATGCTGACATAAAAGTTCCCAATAAAACAGGGAAGATCTGTTCCTTATACTCTTCACTTGCACATGTGCAGCTCACCATTGCCAGGTGGGATTATGAGTTAAAGAGATGTTTGGCTTGGTCCAGTTTGGAATTTGCTGTATTTTCAACCAATTATAGTGTGGAGACAATCAGAACATTTTGGATACCAACAAAAGAGAAATATTTCTTTTGTAGAACTGTAAAAGAAGGCCAAGCATCTAAACTTCCTTTTTGCATCAATATTAATTATCAGTGATGCTGTGATTAAACTGATGACTTGCTTACTGACATGCAGAAAGACAGAATCAGTGTATAAAATAAATATATATGTATCTGACTGCAGGACTTCTTTATTAGATGACATCAGGTATCACTGTAGCTCAACTAAGCACTTAGATATATTACAGAATATGTAAGTTTTCCAGACTAGACTAAAAGGGATATGGTAATAATATTAAAGCTATAAAAACGCAGTCATCAGCTAGCTTCTATGCATGCTGATATCTCTCCACATAGAGATAAACTACTTCTTAAGTCTTCTGTCGGCCAAGTAGCAGGAGTCCCTCTGTTAACATAATGTAAAATTCCGGTGAATGGCATAGACAACAAAGTGACAATATTAGGCACATCCTAGGAGTAATTCAGAATACGTAGATGATGAAAAAAGGCATGAAAAATTTGCTTGCTTTTTATAGCCAAAAGCTAGCAAGGTAAAGCTTTTAATAAACAAGGATGACTTTTCTTAAAAACATTGGTATTTGGGGTGGCTTGAAGACAAGATAAAGCTTCCGATATACTGTACTAATTTTCCTTCGACTACAGTGCTAAAAAGCATTAATGACCATAGACAGTGTTGTTGATTCCTTTTATTGTTGCCATCTTTTCTGAAATTTCATCAAAATAGAGTCATCATCATAATAATAAAAAGATCATATTTGTTCCTATAGTTAGGATTAGTCATAATTTGATCTATGAGGGAAGCTCTTGCGCTAATTTACTTACTTAAAGTTGTTTGCAGTCTCTTTACATGTGGAATTTTATTCATACTTGAAACTGAATTCTATATAACTTATTGTGGCTGTACGATGTTGGTTTTTCTCTAAAATCTGAACTTACCTGTTCTATCCAAATCAGGTTTCAGATGGCCTTAACATTTTTTCATGATAACTTTTGGACTTTATAAATCCCTTTTAGAATGGGAAATATTGCCATGTTCATTTCTTGTCACATTTGCTATTTTTTTAGTAATTGATTTTAACTCATGTAATTTATTTTCCTTTTTTTTTTTTCTGTGAAAGCAGATAGCAAAACTGAGTAGATAATTGCAAATATTTTGGTCTTCCATTCATAAGAATATTTTTCTTCTGAAGCATAAAAAGTTTTAATCTCTATTAAGAGCAGATTTTAAATGGTCTAGACCACAACAACTTTTCAGATATAAAGGCTTTAAAAAGGCTTATAAGGATCATCTGTAACCCTTTTATTTGATTTATCAGGTAGTTTACAACCCATTTCTCCATGGCGCTGGCTTTTTTCAGTCTTGGTTCCACTGGTGATTGCTACACAGGGTTTGAAGAAGAAGAGTCTTGATCACAGTGGTGCATTGGGAGGTATGTTTTTTCTGAGACTAAGCTGAGCATTTAGTAAACTAAATTAAGATAGTTTTTGTTGAACATAATATTCTTTTAAGATTTTACTACCTAGTTCTATTGCAATAAAAGTATAAATGTAAGCATACATACCTGAATTCATACTGATTTTATGACTGTTTGAACTGTTAAATTCAAGTGATTATTACTAATATTCACGTGACTACTAATAATTAGATATAAAGCTAGAAGATTCTTTTAAACTTCAGTACAGTATGCAGTTAAATCGCATGTTTTGGTTTAACATATAGATGAATTCACATAGAGATAAAGAAATGGCAGAGGCGGTGGTAAATACCATAAAACTGAGCCATGTCAGCAGCCTTACCTGCCTGGTAGGAAACCAGTAAAGATAACATGATTCTCCTTTCTGTAACATGAGCAGTTCTAGGCAATTTTTAGCATTCCAAAAATAAGAAGAAAATTAAATCTGCACTTCACTTCAAGCAAATGACTGTTTCAACAAAGCTTTTCTTCACCATGTGAGCAAAACCCAATGAAGTGTACAGTAGCATTCGTTGAAATGTGATGCAAGATTTCCAGGTGAGGTGACTCACCCTTATCCTGTGACATTGTCTGAATTGATGGTCAACGGAAAGAAACAGGACCTCAAATCTTTTCCTCCCATGTCACTCATTTTGCAAATCTTGTTCTTTCTGTGTGTTAAGGGGACCATTGTCTAAATTTAAAAAAAAAAAGCCCACATCTTTTCTCTTTTGCTGTGTTTTTACCTCTTAACAGCTCTGCTAGTCGGCTTATATTGGGATTCGCTTTAAGTGCAGCCAAATTTTTTTTAATCTGGAAGAATTGTAATCTCATGGTGAGATTTAGGTGAGAATTAGACCTCCTTTGTAAAGGAGGAGACAAAAAAGCAGCACATCCAGGAGCTCAAATACTTAAGAAAATTACAGAAAGAAAAAGATGGCGTAAAAATTAGAAGCAGAAAATGGAAACGAATAACAGAAGGGAAAAATAGCATCTGTTAAGATATAGAGCAGGGTTATCCATGTTATCTAGAGATTCTGGGGGAAGGATTTGATTTCTAAACTGAAGATAAACTTGCTAATAGAGACACAGTCACAGCTGTATATATGCTTCTTAAAAAAAACCCATATTCTTCAGGCAGAGTATTTAAATTTCAATTATATATCCTTTGGCTGCTTTTATTATAGCTCTGTCTTCTATTTTTGCATAGCATTACTGATTTGTGGCAAGGGAAGGTGGTAAAAATCACACTTTAGCAGGAGAAATAAAATGAGCAATTTAGCAATGAAATTTAAGAGAAAATCATAAAGATAACTGATTTTTTTCAGTCAGGGTATTTCTGGAATTCTTATACAGGTATAGGGTGCTTCAGTAATTCTTCTGTTGCATGATTGTCTTAGGTTTATCATGAAGATATTCTTCATATTCAAGACATTCAAAATACTTAATTGCTTTGCAAAGCAGGGATTGTTACTTTTATGGGATTGTTACTTTTACGTACCTTTTTTCTTCACAGGACTGGTGGTTGGATTTATCCTTACCGTTGCAAATTACAGTTTCTTCACTTCCTTGTTTGCATTTTTTGTTACTTCTTCAAAACTTACTAAATGGAAAAAAGATATAAAGAAGCAAATAGATTCAGAGTACAAAGAAGGTAAGCCATAACATTTTAATTCTTTCAGATCCCTTGTGGAGAATAACTACTTCATATTCCACTTTCTTTCAAAGGGTCAGATGAAAGGTAACATCCAGAGTAGGAAACACCGTTGCTGTGCTTCGCCTCCATCCCTGTCCCTATGATCCCAAGCTTTTGTTTCTGCTTTATTTAATAAATTGCCATCTAGTTTCTGTTTTGAAAGTGTGTCTTTTTAAATTTAAAATTTATATATGTGTATTTTTGCTTTTGTCTCGTGCTATTGCCTGTCAAGATATTTTGCCTGAAAATACTAAAATTTAGTTTTTGTCACTTCAGGTGGACAGAGGAATTGGGTGCAAGTATTCTGCAATGGTGGTGTTCCTACTGAGCTGGCTCTCTTATATATGATTGAAAATGGACCAGGCGAAATTCCTATTGACTTTTCAAAGCAATACACAGCATCATGGATGTGCTTATCCCTTTTGGGAGCTTTGGCATGCTCTGCTGGTGATACGTGGGCTTCAGAGATTGGTAGTGTTATGAGCAAAAGCAAGCCAAGGTTGATAACAACCTGGGAAAAGGTTCCAGTAGGTAAGGTGTTACCTGTTCTATACATTCTTAGTATTTTGCTGATCTGTTTCTGTTTCAAATTATGTGTCCAACTTGAAAAGTTCCAAAAAAGCTCCAGAAAAACAAACATCAGAAATTTGGGATTAGAAAATATTAGCAGGAATGCATTGTCTGAAATGGAATATATTCAGTTCTGTTTCTGCTGCGTCACACTGGCGAGATGCACCAACATCCAGGAAGCTAAAATCATTCTTAGTGAATACTGTCACTTGTTATCTCTGGCACTATTGAAAGTGTTGATATTGGCAGTAATGTAAAGAATGCAAGTTATCAACTTGAATTTTTCAGACATTAGAATTTTAATCAGTGGAAGAATATTCAATATTCAGTACAGATGATACACAAAATTCAATTCTTAACCAAATCACTCATTTCCTTTAACATCTTACCACAGGCGCATGAAATGAGACCTTGTCTATACAGTGGATGACTCTGCTACCTTAAAGTCTTTTTTGAGTCTTGCTAGCATGTTGATCCAAGTTTTAGATCTAGTGGGACAGAATTTAAATGCGTGGACATTTTTATTTCTGCTTTCTAAGCATTCTTCAGATTTTTATTCAGTGAGCAGCTAAACATCTTCCTTCCTATGGTTCCTATAGATTTTGTTCTTTCTTTTAAATGTGTTGGTGAAATCCATCTTGGTATGCTTCTGAAAGAGGCATTGCTTTAATAGCATGCACATCTCAAGCTCTGTATTTTTTGGAGCAAATCTCTTTTTCTTACCCTGCCTCCCTGCCCCCCATCTTACAGCAGACAAATACCAGGTAACATTAAGAGGTGCACTATCTGGTTTTATTTAATTTGATGCTAGTGAATGTTTCTAGATAAGTAGTCTTAGAGACAGGAAAAGTAATAGTAATAGACTGTAATGGGAGAGGTTATGCTTCTCAGCAGCATAATGGAAATTATAAATAAAAGCTGTGGTAGTAGAGCCTTAGGGATATAAGGGGGGGAAGATCACTATGAATAGAGTTTTGATTTCATATAAAACATTTGAACAAATACAAGTGTTTAAGAGACAGTTTGTAAATCATCTTGGTTTTATTTGATTTAGGTACTAATGGAGCAGTTAGTTTCGTGGGCCTGCTTTCAAGTTTGCTTGGTGGCATGGCAGTAGGTATAGCCTACTTCATAACACAGCTCATTTTCGTGACTGATCTGGAAATATCTGCTCCACAATGGCCCATTATTGTGTTTGGTGCTGCAGCTGGCTTTCTGGGATCAATTGTGGATTCATATTTGGGCGCTACGATGCAATACAGCGGTAAGATGCTTCTCTTTTTTTTTTTTTTTCCTCTTTTTTTTTTTTTTTACGCCCACACCTAATGTAACCTAAAAATGGACTTGAATTTCAAAAAAGGCCGAGGACATAATTTTTAAATGGAAAAAATACAGAATTAGCAACAGAAAGGACAACAGGAGCCAAAGTGATGGATGTGATAATGAAAACAAGAGCAAGGGCAGTTGGTTCTCTTCCACATTTTGATTTATTTATGTTATGTTACTGTCTTGTTGATGACTGAAAGAGACCAGAGATCTCCAACATGTTACCTTGGGAAAAGCAATTCTGCCCTCTTCTTTTCTATATATCAGATTATGGTAACATTTTAAAAGAAAAACCATCAGCTTAATTTTAGCCATTTACTGAGATTAAGTTGTCACTGCAGAAGCTCCATTTCTAACCCTGAAGACAGCGATAGTCTTAGCTTTAAGAATTAATTAAGAGGAAGTCCAGGATAATGTGCACATTTTATGTTCGTTTTTTTCCACAACTTAAAAGGAGTACTGTTTCCTCCTAAGGTAAGCTTATCATAAGCTATCGGTGACTTTAAAAAAATAAAATTAAAAAAATCATGTCCATTTTTAAAAAGGTTGTTGGCTGTCTTCTTCTAAATAATTTCAGTATTTATTCATTGTCCTTTAAGTATCATTGTTTGTGAAAAAACGCTGTAGGCAACCTTGAGACTAAACTGTAAATTGCCCTTTGTTTAAAAATTAAGGACCGTATCTGACACTATTCTGGTTAACGGCTGGTTTACAGAGAGAACTTTTAAGTTTTCAGGTTTTGTTGTCAGTATACTTACTTGTTGGAAGTCGAGGTTTGAATGTGCAGATGAACTGCCTGAGAGATGAAAGTCCTTTAAGTCTACCATCACAGTGAGAGCTGCAGACTGTTGTTGATGCTTGTATTTGGCTTTCCAGCAGTGTTTATGCTCTATTCTTTGTAGCTCCAGGAAAGTCCAAAATATAATGCAATGTTTAATCATTTGAGGAACTTTTAGATACAATATTTCTGTACTAAGGAGGAAACACTTAAGCACTCAGACAATATTTCATGCTCCTAATGAGGCAGGTGCATTAAGAGAATTTGGTAAACCTAGCTAATGCATACCAGCACTTATCAGCATCTGTTTCTTCTTCACTACAGATATTTTTCCATGCTCAGCAACTTACTCCGCTGGCTGTAGCAGGGACAAACATGCAAGTTCCACAATTTCTTTTACAAATTCATAAGCCCTGCTGGAGTATGCATACTATATACATGTTATGCTATGGTATATACGCTGTGACATAGATGCAGTAGTGCTGCTCGTGTGGTGCACCGTGTTAGGCTTTGTGTCCCTCTTTGCTTTAACCCACTTTTCCAATCCCTAATCAATTTGTTCTCATAAGAAACACTCCAATCTCTCTGCAGCATCTTGAAAAACAGTGAGTAAATATGGCTGTGGTAATAAAGAATTGCGTCTTTAGACGCTGACACCACTGTTTCTAAGAGAAAGTTCCTCCCCGCCCATGCATTTATTAAGTAAAACTGTGTTTGAATAGATGCGCAGAATTAGATTCAAATTCTCCCGTGTTATTAGTCTGAAACCAGACCTATTCTGTAAATAACCACACTAATGGAAAGACTTACTGTTGCTCTTCCTGTTTGTTTATACACTGAATCCATGCTTTCTATGTGTTTGAGGTATGCATTTACAAAAAGTTATTCCCAGTTTTTCTCTCAAGAAAACTTAGGACTTTATAAAGCATAGTGATTGTTAAGAGTTAAATTATCAGGCTTTGAAGTTTGATTTTTGTTGGTTTTTTTTTTCTGTAGCTCTTTTGCATTATCCAAAGCTAGGTTTAAATGTATGATTCAAGGGTAACAGTAATACCAGTTGTATACCTGCCAAGTGGGTTTGTGGTGTGGAGTTTTTTTAAGTTTTGTCTGAGGTGCTGAAATATTTTTTGTAATAAAGCAGCAGCTCAAAATGAAATTTCCATGTTGTGGGTCTTAGCAGATATTCAGATCTACAAAGAAAAATAATGTTAATATAAAATAATACTGATTTTTTTTAAATGTTTCTTCATGTCAATCTTAAATGTGTGCATATGCGTGTGCCCAGTTATACTTCATTGTGGTGGGAGTTGTCATTAAAATCAAGCGTGCTAGAATTTAATGCGTTTATCAACATGTAGAATAATGCAGTTGGACACAACATAGGGTAACGGTGTGTGTACATTAACAGCTAATGAAACATTGTCAGAGTTCTGATAATACAGGGATAGACCAAGAAATGGCTTAAGTCCTAGGAAAGAAAATACAACTGCTGGTAGTGTAAAACTGCTGTGTAAATACAAATGATAAATTCAACCTCTGTAAGGAGCTTATTTTCTGTCACATCGAGTAATAATGTTATATCCATAGTTTTCTCTTGAAAACAAATACATCTTGACAAGGAAATACATATCACTAATTCGGTGTTTCTGGTCTGCAAAAGAGCATCCTTTGACTCTTGGAATAGCTTTTTCCTCTTCTGATACAGCTTGTTTCATTCCTTTCTTTGCTATGAAACTACATAAAGAGAGAGAAGCAGACCTGACAGACGGGTGACTTTTCTAAAGAAGTAACTTCTAATGTAAAGTATTGCATTTATATCCCATTCTTTGAAGCTACCAGATTAAACACTATAATTTAGTTTAGTCTGTTGGTGCCTTTTCTTAGAGGTTTAGCACAATAATGGTAAATTAAATTTCAGAAGTTGTGTACATTGCCTTACTAAGTTTCTTTTCAGCTTGGTTGACTTTGTAAAAATGAAGTCTTTATCTTTTCCCAGGTTTTGACCGGAATATTGGCATGGTTGTCAACCACCAAACAAAAGACTCCAAGCACATATGTGGAAAACCTATATTAGATAACAACACAGTAAATCTTTTTTCTTCTATAATCATAGCTTTGGTGCTTCCAAGCATGTCGTGGTTTTTCTGGCCCAGGCGTTGAAATGGCTTAAGGTTTTCTGCATGTGATTCAGTTACGTTCAGTCTTACTCAAAGACTCCAAAAAGTTTTCTTTGAACTCCCTTGAAGAGAGGGATCTGAAACTTTCAGAGAGCCAAAGGAGTTTCCATCTCAGTTTCTGAAGGCTGTAAGCTTCATATGGCAATTGGCATCAGCCATGGCGAGGAAGGGTTTGTGTCAATATACTCTTGCTGCTCTTTAAAGGGATGTATATCATTGCCAAGGGAGCTGAAGTACTTCATTTATCCTCGTGGAGCTGAAAGGTTGGCGTCTGTGTTCTTTCCAGTCCCCAGCATCTGGAAGGGCAAGAAGCTGGAAATAGAAGTCTAATTGCATCAATTGGTGTGATGGAGTGTTGTGGCTATTGTCCAAGCCAGACATAAAGTATGCTGCAGCTTTATGTGGGCAGTGGTGACATGGGTGAAATGGGTGAATTCTGGTATTTACCATAATCTACGGTATGTAAGGTTTTACAGAAACTATTTTTGGGGGGGGGGATGGGTGAAGAGACAAGTGAACCTTGTTGCCTATTCTGTATCCTGTTACTGTCTTCACTTTCCTGAGAATAGGGCTGGTAAAAGTGATGCCACTACATAATGTTTGAAGCAAAAGACTAAATTCAAAATAAAAACTTGGTAGTTTTTCCAGTAAGAACAATAAAATTGTCTGTGCTTTTTAGACATGTTTCTTTCAAAAGTAATGATACTTATGAAGATTGTCAATACTGTGGTACTTATTAAATTATCTAAAATTAAAGGTTACAGTTGTGAATTCACATTCATCTCTTTAGAAATAGAACTTTTTTTTTTTTCTGTCAGCATAGAATTGTTCCGCAGTGTTCAGCATTCTGAGCAAACAATACTCTTTGGTTCTTTCTCAGCAGTGGAACAGTTTCCAGTTTTGTTTGGGGTTTCTGTCCAGAGGTGAATGGCCTCAACTAAAGAAGCTACAGAGGTTATCCTTGTAGTGAATGCGGAAAGTCTCACTTACAAACTATTGCAAACTGGGAATTTAACTTCTGGTGCTTGGGATCCTATGTTAAGCGATTCCATGTTCCATCATGAATTTATAAAAGAGGTGGAAGTAATATAGCCAGCACAGTTTGTATTTAAACCTTAGAGATGCCCTCATAGTAAATGTCACTGTCAGCATTCAGAAGGTGGAGCCCATGCTGTTAATTTATAAAGCTTTTTCTGTTTATCTTCAGAGATCAGTGAGTATTTTGTATTGAACATCTGATTATTTTTTTTACAAATATCTTGTGTATGTTGCCTCTTTTAATTCATTTGAATTGTATATTGTGTCACCTTATATGGGAGTATTCAAAAATTTTAACACCATCCATATTGAGTTTACTTTTTTGAAATCTAGTCTATATTAATCTGGAATTTATCACTGGAAGCAGTTTACTGTATTATCCAATTATAAAGATGAGATTTCAAACTAGTAAAAGCTTCTGAAAAGAACGAACTGTATGGCCGGTGTTTTTCTGTTCTGTGGCAAGGCACAAAATTATAAAAGGACTATATGCACTGAAACTGTAACAATAAACACTTGAGATTCTTATGCATTGTTTGGATTTATACTGCTTCTAAATAAAAACTGTATTAGTTGTCTTAATATTTTAGTAATACCATTGTGCCTTCTAGAACTGACAGACACAGTTTTTGTAAGATACTTTTTCTTTCAATTAAATGCCTAATTTTTGTTTTCTTTTGATTTCTGAAACAAAGTATACTTTCACACACGGAAATAGACCTGGTCAGCTTTTCACTGCTATTTAATATGAGTCTCATTTTAAAAACAGCTTGCCCTGCTGAGAATACATCTGTGATTTTAAATTCATAGTGGCATGAAATGCTTTGATCTGTTATCATAGGAATGAATGTGATATGAATTGAGCTCCTTCAGGTAGGACTTCCAAAAGCCATTATTCAGATTGTTTTCTTTGTCATGTCTTAGTGATGATGCTGAGTTGCTTTTGAAATTCTCACTCATAAATCTCCAGTAGTTAAAAAGATCTGAGCACTCCTGAACTCTAAAAAGGACGGTGTTAACTCTGGGTATATTATGTAGAGTGGGGTATAGCTTATGTGATTTTTTTTTTACATTTAACTATTTAATAGCTGTAAAACTTTTAGCTTGCTGGGGGTGGGCAGGGGAGTAGGGGATACAAGGAAGAAGTTAAAGTATGTGACAAACTGCTTGTAGATTGATGTGTGTCACTAAGAGCAGTTACTGAGCTCAGAAAGGAGCAGAGATACCACATGCTGCTTGGAGAGGGAAGACATGCAGGAGCTAGGATGAAAACAAGGAAACTGATAGATTGGAAGGTGCAAAATAGGTCACTGCAGTAAGCAAATTTGATTCCATTCTTTAAACACTCGAATATTTCTTTTGCTTCAGAGCCATCAGTACCCTTAGTCTATGAGATAACTCTGTCACTGATGTTCCTGTCATAGTAAGGTGGCACCAATATTTCCATGGTACCAAGAGGATACACTCCAGTTTTCTCTTAACTGAAGAGGTTCCTATTGTGAAGTATCGGTTCTCATTCTTGGCTTGAGTTTTAGATGTGTTAAAAGTTCAAGTAAAAGTATGATTATGACATAATTGCATAAGAGAACTCTTTAGCCAGGTGTCACTTAGGCTTGGTGTCTTGATCCCAAGTCTTGAAGTACTCTGGTATCAGAGTCACTAATATTCAGGGGTTGTTTTTTTCTCCCATATTTCTGTTTTGTTGTTACAGCTACATAGACTGTCTGGGGTCTGACCATGATGCTGTCAAGTGGTCCCTCGTAGCCACTTTACAGCAAGTTTATTCACTTAAAACTTTGCAGGTACATAATGTTCTCTGCTTCTGGCTCTTGCTGTAACTGAATAATAACTCAATTTAAATACTTTTTCGGGGGGGGTGGCAGGGTACAGCTCTCACAGTGATGGGCCTGTTGTAATGTGTAAATAAGAGCAGGTACATGGATTCACTCATACTATGAAGATCCCTGCAGTGCTCCCAAGCCTCCAGCCACTTTCAGTAAATGTTAATGCAAGTCCCAAAAGAATATGAAATGTGGGAATGTAGAAATAAAGCTGCAGGGCAAGTGGCAGCTTGTACTTGGGTACTCTTGTTGTAAAACTTGAATCAAAGTAATGAAATTCCACTGGGAGAGCATTTATTCAGCAGCTTCTCTGCAACTTTCATGCCCTAGGAGAAAATGGGTCAATTTTAATATCTTGCCACTACAACCATGAACTAAATCATAGACTCATAGAACTGCCTGGGTTGTAAGGGACTTCAAAAGATCATCTGGTCTAACCTTTTGTGAGAAAGGTTAGATTAGCCTAAAATTAGATTATCTAGCATCCTGTCCAATTGCATCTTGAAAACCTCTGGTGATGGGGACTCCACTATGTCCCTAAATGTCAGAGTTTTTCTTAAAACCCAAAGGTTGAAATATAAATAGATTTCATAGGGTAGGACTAAATAATTAACATAAATAACTCTAAAGAAGCACTATTGATCCTGATACCATGTAAAATACATGAGGATTATACTCAGACAGTTCTATCAGCAGGAAGCTGTGCACTCCCAGCAGTGGACAGCAAATGTCATACAGTGTGAGCTCTACAGTTCTGGGAGGAAAGGAAGGGCTCAGGGGTCCAGCACCAGGACAGGAAGTTCTCTGGTTCACCACCATCAAGGGAGAAATAGCACTTCTCAGCAAACATTCTAATTTATATTGAATGTGATGTTCATGGTATGAAATAATCCTGTTGGCCAGCCTGGGTCAAGTGCCGGGTCTTGCTCCTCCTCATCCCTGCACCTGGCCAGGCTCGAAAACACTGAGACCTTGAATCCCGCATACCGTTGCTGGCTCTAAAGTAAATATTTTCATTAATTCAGACACTAGAGTCTCCTAAAAGTGCAGTTTTCCCCAGCATTAGAAGAGAAATTAGTCCTGTGTCGCTCAAACCAGGACAACAGGAAAGCAGAAGACCATGGTTATGTGGGTTCTGGGAAACCTGCCATGTGACCCACTGATAATATGAACTAGTAATTTCATACATGTTATCACTTTAAAAATATCTTTAGACTAAATGTACCCTCCTTTAGTAGACCTTCTAGCAGGATCATTAGCTCTGTCCTGCTCTGGGTTTTGTCATCTTAGAGCAGAGGCAACTCCTGGTGGTTGACTGCGGAAGAAAAGACTGGGTTTAGCTGAAACGTGGAAGAACCAGTCTGGTTCCCTGTTGAGGGAAGGGATTTTGGAAAGGGGAATACCACCAATGCGGAAACAACCACCAGTCTGGGAGGAGCTGGCTGGACTTGCAGAGCCACCTGTGAAGCCCTGTATTAACTTGTTTGCACCTCTCTTGCCTGGTGGCTGCTTTTTTTGTGGCTTTGCTCATGCAAGCATAAAGCAGAATTAAATGCTGCAATGTGATCACCATCCAAACTGGACTTGGAGGATCAAACCCACACCACTAGCAAGGATGACAGCAGTTTAAGAGAATATGAATGCATTCTGCGGTTAGAGGAAATGTCAGTAAAAAGCAAGAAATCAGTAAGAAAAGTATTCTGGTGTTCCTATGTTAATATCCTCTAATAACTTCAGTAACAAGTTTTGGAAGGACTTAGCTTTGCAACTGGGCCTGCATTTGCTATAAAGGTAGAAGAACATTGTATAAACTCAGAAGGGACCTTAAAGATCTTCCAGTTCCAACCTCTGTGCCACATGCTGGGATACCTCCCACTAGAGCAGGTTGCTCAGAGCCCCATCCAGCCTGTCTTTGAACACCTCCAGGGATGGGGCATCCACCGCTTCTCTGGGCAACCTGTTCCAGTGCCTCACCACCCTCATAGTGAAAAATTTCATCCTAGTATCTAATCTAAGTCTCCCTTCTTTTAGTTTAAAACTGTTACCCCTCATCCTATTGCTCCACTCTGATAAAGAGTCCCTCCTCATCTCTCCTGTAGGCCCCTTTCAGGTACTGGAAGGCTGCTATTAGGTCTCCCTGGAGCCTTCTCTTCTCCAGGCTGAACAATCCCAACTCTCTCAGCCTATCCTCCCAGGAGAGGTGCTCCAGCCCTCTGATCATCTCTGTGGCCCCCCTTGGGACTGGCTCAACAGGTTCATGTCCTTCTTATGTTGGAGGCCCTGGAACTGGACGCAGTACTCCAGGTGGGGTCTCACGAGAGCAGAATAAAGGGGCAGAATCACCTCCCTCGACCTGCCGGCCACCTTCTTTTGATGCAACCTAGGATATAGTTGTCCTTCCAGGCTGCAAGCACACATTGTCAGGTTCAGATAGGTTTGGTTTGGAGTGGTTTAAAAGATATTTCACTTGGGTTCAGAACTCACCTGAAATAAGAATGTAATCTAGATTTCAAGCTTAGATGCCTTTCCTTTTTCTTTTCTATCTCTAATAAAGCCGGTTCTTTCCTATATAATTTGATTTTTTTCCACAGTAGAAAACAGCTAGTCATCTGTCTTCGCTTACTGTTCTATGTGAGAAACTATCTTCTTTCTTAAGGTATAAAAAAAGTCAAGAGGACAGAGGCAAGGATAAACCCATGTGTAGTTTTGAAAATGTTTTGCTCCATTCTTCCTTGCAGATGGTTTTGCCCTAGGGCAGAAGCTCTAGCTTGATTACAACGTGCTCAATTTATTGACTTGTGCTCTTAAATAGTACTTGGGAGGACTGTTCCCCTGCCTCCAGCCCTCCATGTGATCGGAGGGACACAGTCCTTGCGTGTGCGTGGCTTGAGTGAGCTTGTCATGGCATTTTGAGTGAGAAAATAAAGTTCAAATTCTCAAAATACACAAGGGCATAATTTCAGTGTTCTCCAACCCAGTCTAATGTATGACTTTTGCCACAAATTTCTTCTTTGTTAGAGAATGTCACTATTTTCGTGGCCAATAGGTTATTTTTCACTCCTGATATTCGGCAGACTTAAAGTGAAAGAGATGATGTATCTCAGATTTTTTCCCTTCATTCTTGGCTATATTTTCACTGTGACAGGGCAGTGTTGTTACCTTCTGTTTTCTTGAGATTTTTGAGAAAGCTGCATTTATTGAAAAAAGTAAACCTTCTGTGTGCTCACTTAATATTTATGCTAAAAACTAACTTATTGGTGGTACTAAACCATTATCTGCCTTCGGAGAAAAGTAAGTGCTAAAGAACTTCTTTAAGTGGCCAAATTGAAAATGAGAAATTAATTAATGCAATAGTTTATGCTGTATTAAGGAGTGCAAATGAACATATCATTTAATGCAGACTGAATTCCAGCAGGCACATGTTAATCTTCATATACAGCATTTAAGCATTGTCCTAAAGAATGAAAGGTGTTAACAGTTAACTGCTGCTGGTATTTGTGCATAGTGTAACAGCAAAATCCTACTAGATTTAATAGGCACTGCCATAAATACTGCTTTGTGACACCCCTAATTTTCAAAAATTAAAACTGCCAAGAGTACTCTCTTTGAGGACTGGCCTTTTGCAGAAGTTAAAATCCTGTTTTGAAAGCTTTCAAAATATTTTTTATATTAAAAGGATAGTACATTTTAGGTTATTATTTTTCTTTACACTGTTACCAGGATAATATTTTGTTCATGTTACTGAAGTTTTTTTTTCAAGAAGCAAACATTAAAAATGTAAGCCCAAAAGAATTTTTTTAAAATTTAAATGGAGTCAAAGTTACTGAAAATTACTATTAAATCTGTGATAGCACTTTCAAATTCCCTTAAATTATGTCTGTATGCGCTTGCATACAGCAGCTCTACTTCAATACTTGAGCTAGAAGGTAAGAGAAAAAGAATTGTGATAATAATGACTATACATCAGTCTATACCCATGTCTTCACAGAATTTACAAATCTAAAAATAACAACTGCACATATGCCATTTTTGGGGGTTGTTGTTAGTTCTTTTCAATTGTAATCCTCTCCTTAAATATCTTCTCTTGTTTTATTTTCTGCCATTATCTGAAGAATCCAGTTCTTAACATTCCGGTTTCCTTCTCTATGTCTCTGTTTTACTGCCCTGGCTTCTGGACTGGAGTCTGCAGCTACTCCCTGATCCTCATGAATGTGAATTAGAGGAACCACAGAACAGTGAATCTTTTCATAGCAGCAGATACAAAGTTAGTGTTGACTTTTCTGTGCCTGGCACAGGACTGTTCTGTTCTGTGCAATTATTTTTTCTTTGCTAGTGCAAATAGTCATATAAAATTAGTGGTTTATGTCCTCTGGGGCCTATAGAGTCTCCCTTTCCCACTCAGATGTAGGGAAAATTGTGATGTAAACCAACAAAACCTGACTGCTAGGGCTGAAAGTTGCAGGAAGTCGAGCTCTACTTCTGCACTGAGGATGCTGAGGAGTGCTAAAGTACTCTCTCCTGTACAAGAGCTTAATGCAAATAGATACCTTTAGATTGAAGGCAATCCTAACAAAATCAGCTCAGCATCTTTCTCCAGAACTGAAGCATTGGTCTGGTGTGAGACCGTATCAGGACACAACAGACACATCTGCACCAGGATTATTTGATTTCTCCACCCAAGAGCACCTAGGTTGCCTTCCATTTTTCTCAGATAGGAAAGCTGAAAAGCAGTAAAGTAAATTAGCTTTGCCAAGCCACCTGCACTTATATTATCCTGTCTTTGGTATGAAACAGTACAATTAGTAATTCTTGTAAAGACTCCTTGTAAGAGCACTTTTATTTTTACTATGCCAGAGCATCTTAATTTGAAGTGTCACAGGTTGACTGAAGTTTTCAGCAGGGTTATTTTCCTGCGCCTTGTTTTCACCTCAGAGTTTGTACAAATCCTTGCACAGTTGATCACACTGTTGTCATTTTGCCAAGGTCGGTGGCATTAGGCACTCCAGTGCAGCTTAAGGTCATCAGTGTTTGATCCACTACAAGTGGAATGCAGCAAGATACCACCCAGCAAATTGTTCAAGCACACAGTTAATTTTAAGCACAAGAGTAGTCCCACTGAGGTGTTAGGAATTGAATCATAGAATGGTTTAGATCGGAAGGGACCTTAAAGATCATCGAGTTCCAACCCCACTGCCATGGTCAGGGACACCTTCCACCAGACCAGGTTGCTCAGAGCCCCATCCTGCCTGGCCTTGAACACTTCCAGGGATGGGGCATCCACAGCTTCTCTGTGCAACCTGTTCCAGTGCCTCACCACCTTCATAGTGAAAAAATTACTCCTGATACCTAATCTAATTCTGATATCTAATTGAGGGGCATGCTAGCTTTGTGTTGTTTAAAGTTAAGCAGACCCAGAGCAGCCTTGCTGAACTGCAGTCAGCGGGCTCCTTGGCATCACCTCTAGCAGACTCCTGCGAGTCAAGTTCATTCATTAAGTGCACATGCAGCCGTGGGATTGAGTTCATCAGTTTTATCTTTGACAAACTGTGCTTAATCTTCATACGTAAAGTAACAATTCCTTAAAGGATTGTATTATTACTGCTATCAGTGCAGATCCTCCCTACCCTGGCACTTATTGTCAGGGTCAGAAAAGGCATTTCGGAAGTCTTCAAAGGGGGTTTTTAAAGAAATGAATGTAGACAGGCTATTTAAAACTGCTGCACCCAGAAACTGGGTGTAGTACAACTCCTTCAAATTATATAGTACTAAAGGAATCCAGGTTGAAAACAAACCAGACGTTTTCCAGGCAAAATGGGCATTTAGAGAGTGGCTATAGTTACACAGACAGAAAGCTGAAACCATGATTCAGTATTTGTCTAAAAGATAAACTCTAATTCATACAAGAATTAGTCAGGGAAAACGTCATAATTAAATTAGACAGGAGGTGAGACTAGTTGATGGCAACAATATGTTTTGGCTTGATGGTCTGTGACCTTTGTGAACTGATCGCTTATACAAGCCCAGAAATGCATCCCAACAAGCAGTGACTCTCAAAATGGTGTGCCTCGTTTGTGAGGGACAATATTCTCATTGGCATTAGTGGGGGTGATTGATTGATGCATTACAGCCATTTAACCACACACTAAACACGCGGCAGACAAGTGACATGAAGATGCAATTATACGGTCTTATAAAATGTCTCATCGACTAATTAAAGAATGAGAGTGATAAATATTTCAGTTTTATACCCCACTGAAAACACTGGCACTCTCAGACACCAGGAAGTGCCTTTCATGCTATGCTACTTTAGCAAGAAATCTGACTTTAGTCTCTGCAGTGTTGTTTCCCAAAGCACTGGGATTTGCCGGCAGTGGGAGAGCTCCATGGAAAGGCTTAGCTGTGGTCACCCACTTTCACTGTGAGGTATCACCTCAGGAGGCTTCAGCAAAGTAAAATCAATGATAAGCAGGAATCTAGGACCTACCCTTAATATTTTACAAATCTTGTGTGCTTTTTCAATCAGCTTGTTATTTTCATACAGCTATGCAAATGGACTCTGGCCCGCTACCTTAGCTCATCCTGTCCTCTGTTTTGCATTATATAAAAAAAAAGCAAAATATTTTTCTTTTACGAAGAACGGAGTTATCAGCTGGTGCCTGTTGACAGAAGCACAGCTTACTATCAAAGGAAGCATTTGTTTGCCTTGAATTTCCCATTAGAAGCACATAGTTTCTGCTGCTGCTAACAATAATACATTTAAAATTTATTTGGACACAGCAATACCTAAGTGTTCAGACCTAAAACAACTTGCAAGCCTTTGATGGTGAGCAGAAGTGATTTCCTAATAAAAACACAGAATTACTAAATACAGTAGGATTTCCAAAGTGGTTTGCCTCAGTGGAGCTCTGCTATGGTATTAATGTTGCAATAACGCCACTGGAAGAATTTAAGCCATATTTCCATTATTGCTACAGGCCTGTGGCTCTGTGTCCTGGAGGGACTTGCCATTTAATTCTGCTTGCCGAGAGGACTGTTGGAATGTATTACACCAACTCCCAAGGTAGGACTAGGACAGCAGGTCTGGCTTGCCTTCTACCAGGGTGACCTGGCAGCACCAGGGGGAGAACTTGCTCTGCCCATCTTACAATCTTCTGGTTCTATAGTACCAAAGTATTCAATGGGAAGAGGAGGAGGGAAGTTCTTCTACCATGCTGATCCTCAAGAATTTTAGTTTGCTTCTGTGAATTATCTGGACTTTTCTAGTGGTTGGAAATAATAGGTTTTGTTTCGGGTCCTGCAGCACCTGAAAGCAGAAGCCCAAAGCTGGCTACACCCATATTTGCACACATGAGTATTCTCTCCCATGGAACAGCCTCCCATAAGCAGGGACCCTCTTGTGTAACCTACACAGAGGGAGTAGGCAGAAGGTGTAACCTGGGAGACTGGTGTAACCTGGGACAGTATGGCTGTAGTAATGTGAGGACCCAGGTAAACATGATACAAAATCAGGAGATTTTGGATGGTTCCTTGATAGCCTCATTCCTCAATGGTGAATTTATGCTGCTATTTATAGGGATGTGTCTGATACTGATGACATATGGGTTGTTGCAATGAAAGATCCTGGGGAGCTTAGTGAAAAGAGCAGAGGTCAGCACTATCTTCTAGATGACTTGCATGCTGGGTGACTACATTCTGTCTCATTCGTAAGTGTTCTGGTGAGTTAAAAGTTTACACAGGTGTTCATTTCTTTCTTCTCAACTCATTTGTGCTGGAGGTTGTCCTGTAGCTTCTTTTCACCACACTTGGGGATGTCTGCTCATTGTATCTGCTGTTCCCATATTTTGTACAGAAGCATAGATCAAAGATGACAAACAGACATGGAATGTTTAATGAAACACAATAGCTAAAAATGTCATCTTCTTTTCAATACTAATCTTTAGACACTAGTTAACTTCTTTTTCACAAAATATAGGCCATTTCCTGAAATGCTCAATTAAACTATTTTTCGCTTTGTTGCTACGCCAAAATCAAAGACCTTCCAGTTTTGCAAAACCTATTTTACAGCTCTCATTCCTGATCTGCTCAGACCCATGACCTCCACCAGCAGGACCTTTTCTGCAGTGCTGCTCCCCAAGGCTCTCACACTGTGGGTACAGACACTGCCTTGAAGATGGGAACATCTATTCTACCTTTGGTCAGATAAAACCATCCTGCACAGAACGATGCATGGAAAAGTGTGGAGAGTGTGTGATATAAGCGTACTTGTAGCATCAGAGAGACCATGTCATTGTGTTGAAGAACACAAGCAACTGTTTTATGTTTCCCCATGGAATGAGTCAATTCAGTTAGACCTCAATGGAAAGAAGTGGAAAACTCATCATCACCTATAACTTCAGACTTTTTCTAGAATGCCTCCACTGAAATAGGATCATTCTCCAACTCCTCTTGTGTCTTCCTTTAACAGTAGCAGCAGCTGTACTGCACAGAAGTGAAGTAGGGAGCCACCAAAACAGACCCTGAGGCTGCAAGGCAGTAGCTTCCCGTAATTCCTGTGACCCAGCCACATGAAAGTACACTGTTTCCCTTCTCTGTGTTCCTGGAACTTGTATTCTTTGTCAAATGCATGTAGAGACACCAGCTTTTCTGGGAACCACCAAACGTACCATCAAATCGGAGCAGAAGTCTCAGCATCCCTCCTGGAAACTGGCCAAGGCTAGATGGCTCGAAGGAAGTATAAACCTGCAGTAAGAGAATTGGCCTGGAGCTGACCTGCAAGTAGTGGACGTTTCTTACCTCACCTTAGTTAGAGGCTGAATTTCCTGAAGCTTCAGAGTTTGCATCATTACTTCAGTCACTGCTGCACATCTGGGGAGCTCAGGAGTCAAGAAGTGAGACTTGACAGAGCTGGGAGCTCAGAAGTGCCTGCTACATGGCATTTTAAAACTCCTATCATGCTTTTGCTACTTGAAAAGCAAAGATGCCTGCCTTATGCCTGTCGCCCTTAGAGACTCACAGCATTCCCCTTGCAGTTTTCCTCATGTGGTAAGGACAAGGCAGATGAGAAGGTGCCACTATTTAAGCTAACCTTTGCTGTTACATGAGATGAGAAGGCGCAGAACAGCCCACACAAAACCAAGCTCAGGCATCGTTAGTTGTTAAAGGCTTTCTTCAGCTTTTGTTTGAACTGCCATGCATATTTTAAATGAATGAACAAGCTAAAACCAGCTTGATTACAAAACATCAAGAATAAAATAAAGTTTTATTAGTATTAATCATGCTAGCCACGATTTCTGTGCCTTGCCAGGTGAAGCTATTAAGCAGCTAGTTGTGTTCAGTCAGCAAAGGCTACTCTGTGAGAAAATTCAGGATTTGACCGCAATCCTGATAGGAACTTTCATTCTGGAGCAGCAGCATGTAGTTCAAAGTGACAAAGTAACACAAGCTCCACATCCATCCCTCTGTCTTGCAGCAAACAAACCCTCCTTCCCTGCCTGCAACACTTCTTGAACTGAGCAAACGGGGCTCCCACCGAGCACGGAGGGTTGGGGGGCAGAAAAGCTGGCTCACTCCTCCTGCCTCCTCCTGCCTGAGCGGGAGCTTCTCTCATCGCTGGAGACTGACACGGGCAGTAAAGAAAAAGTCCTTTCTGTCAATTCACAGCTAATAACCAGAGTTATAAATACACACACCTCTCCTCCCTTCTTCATGTTTTCATTTGTCTTAAGTGCTGTTTAGCGAACCTTACCAAGCTCCCACCCCTGTACTCATGGAATAAATGTATTAACCAAGGACGCGATGGTATTTTAAATCAAAGTGCTTGTAAAGAGGAGTTGGAAAACCAGATTTCCCCCAGATGGTTTATTTTGTTTGGGTTTTTTTTGCTGGGTCTTGGCTGTTTTATTTGGCAAATGCTGTTGTTTGCTAGAAATCTGTTAATAAATCTGTGGTTTGTTTTTTTTTGTTTTTTTTAAATGGACACATCAATATGTCTTGTAGCCATCAGTGTCTCCACAAGGGAAAAACAAAACTATCAAAACACTGCAGAGAAGCCCTAACCATGGATTCACTTATTTTAAAAAATGTGGTTCCCATGAGATCTGTTGTTTACAGACTTACTAGTCGCTTTTTCTGAAGTACATATAACTAACATACTACATAAACTGTTTTACTGCTCCATTTAGATTCAGGTAGAGCTTCAGATCCCAGAAATATGAGGATCATGTTTCTTGGATGAAGCACGAACTCCGCATTTCCCCTCATCTTCTGGAAAAGTAGTGCAACTGCCTGGCCCAGCAAGCTCTGGGTACGTTACCAGGGCTCACTGAAACACTCACCAGGTTGCAGGGAATACAGTTATTCCTTCACAATTTACACAGAGAAATATCTCAGGAGTACAAACCCCCTGCCAAGTGCAGGGTGTTAGTTGTGACTCCACCATCTCTGTGCCAGTCCTGCCCGTGGCCCTGCAGCAATCCCCACGTCAGCATGTTTACTGGCACCTCACAGGTCACCGGAAAACCTCAAAATCGGACAATTCCTCCCTTTTTAACCCAAGATTTTTAGTGTCACCACTCCCCATGGGATATTTGTCTGAGTCTGGCAAAAGCTGCTGCACATTTTTGCGTGTGTGTGTCTTTTTAAACTTGCGCCCATTACAAACTTGAAGAATTATGTTCATATGGAAGTATAAGGTTCAGAAAAAATAATTTGTATGGGGAAAGAGAAGCACATGATCAAATAATGTAACAAGGAAGCTTTCAACTCTTTAATGATGCTAATGATTAAATGGCAGCAGAGGAGGAGGGGACGGGTGCCATCCCACACTGGTGACAGCTGCAGCGGAGCAGGCTGGTGCCCACAGCAGCCCCTCTGCCCCCCTGCCCCAGTCCGGGGAAGAGCCTCTGGGCTGAGGCCACTGGCACCCACAGTCCTGCAGCTGGGGAAGTGCAGGAACCCAAAAGGTAGCCTTCCCTGAAGGACATCTTGCCTTACAGCACCAAAGTTTTTGCTGGCTAGATGTGCAAACCTGCCACAGGGAATGCTTTTAACCGACTAACTAAGAAACCACTTGATATAAGTAATAATGATGATGATGATGATGATGATGATGATGATGATGATATAAATAATCCCCCTACACTTGGCACTGGTGAGGCCCCACCTTGAGTGCTGTGTCCGGTTTGGGCCCCTTACCACAAAAAAGACACTGAGGTGCTGGAAGGTGCTGGTGCAATGAAGCTGGTGAGAGGTCTGGAGAACAAGTCTTATGAGGAGCAGCTGAGGGAGCTGGGGTTGTTCAGCCTGGAGAAAAGGAGGCTGAGGGGAGACCTTATTGCTCTCTACAACTACCTGAAAGGAGGTTGTAGCCAGGGGGGGATCAGTCTCTTCTCCCAAGTCACAGGACAAGAGGAAAAAGCCTCAAGTTGCACCAGGGGAGGTTTAGATTGGATATTAGGGAAAAATTTCTTCATGGAAAGGGCTGCCAAGCATTGGAATGGGCTGCCCAGGGAAGTGGTTGAGCCGCGATCCCTGCAGGTATTTAAAAGAAGTAGATGCAGTGCTGAGGGACATGGTTTAGTGGTGGACTTGGCAGTGCTAGGTTAACATTTGGACTTGATGATCTTAAAGGTCTTTTCCAACCTAAACAATTCTATGATTCTATGGCTTTCCAGTGGGGCTCCCACTTGAATAGCCAAATTGTTTATTTGAATGACTATAGTGAGCTTAATCTCACTCTTAATCTCACCTTTTATATATACAATATACACGTAATAGAAAATTACATGTACATACATCTCTCTCCATATACACACACACAGTGTGCATACGTTGCTGTGCTTGCTCTCCAGAGGCTGCCTAACCCAGTGCTGGCAGGCAGCCTCCTCCTCCGGGGTAGATGCAGAAGCAACTCGGTGTAGTGCCCTCGCTTACGGGCAGGTGGAGGATTTTGGCCAGAAACACAGCAGTGCTGTCATTTCTTACAAAGCGCTTCTCCAAAACTTAATCTTCATCTCACCAGGCAACCCGGAACGCAGTGGGGCCGCTCATGTTAAGCATCTCCTCCCTTAGCACGGGAGGTTTCTTGTTTCCTGCAGAACTGAAATGACAGGGGTAATCACCCCCCCCCCCCCCCCAAGACCCTCATACCGCCCTGGAGCATCAGCTGCTTCAGGCCTGGGGGCAGGAGTCGTACTTCAGCATTTTTTTCTACACAGAAAATGAGACCAGTAGTTCTACCACTACAGCTCTCCACTTCTAACAACAAGATGTTTTGCATTTTAAAAGAAAATACTTAACTGGTCAAAGCAGTAAGATTGCTTTTTACGGGATGTGTGCAGTAATATGCAAATGCCCTTTTTTTCCCCATTGTGTCCATGTGACTCTCTTGGAACTGCGTTACTTAGTGTAATTAAAAGAAGGCTTTAAATTAGAAATTTCTAATGGAAAAAATGATGAAGGAAAAGGACAGGACGGCTGATTCAATTTCATTTATTCAGACAGTCAAAATGGAAGCCTTTCTTTAAGAGTTTATATGGTAATCCTGCTGTCCAGTCACTTCATACAGTACTTTAAAATGCAGGACTGAACAGGAGTGACAATTGAGCATATAATTTTTGCTGTTTATTTATTTACTTGCTTGTTCCCAGTATCTGTGCGGCAAAGCACTTTTTTGCAAAGGAAAGAATCTATAAAATTGATGTATTTTAAGAGTGCAGCAATACTTTTTATATCAGTGGTAAGAATTGAATGATATTATTAAAAAACAGCCTATCTGGTTTTTTCCTTGTTTGGAAGGAACTGCTTCAATTTAAACCATATAATGGAGACCTAGGATTGTTCCACTTACTCCCATGAAGTATACATTTAGAATGCAAGTTTTCCTCCAAATTTTAGAGAATGCAAAATTTAGTGAATGCACTATATTTCAGTGAAATGTTATTCTCATTTGGGCCATAAATAAGTCTGATTGTCTTTATTTCAGCAATAAATCTGATGACTATAATAATGACAAAATAAATTAAATTATTTAAAAATTATTATTAAGTTTCACAGCTGGCAAAGACGGTTAATTTCCTGTGAACTGGGCCTGGTGAGTGCCCGAAATACAATCTGTATCTGGCCAAAGTCATCCCATCAGTGTCCCCATCAACCCCCATGCAAACCTGTCGGTAGATGAGGAATCATTTGCTTCACTTTGTAGTTTGTATTGGTTTTAAAACTTGTGTTTCATTTTGAATGTGAATTCCTCTGGCTTTGGATTCCTGCTACTAGTTCTTTCCTTGTGCCTGTCCCTGCTACATCATTAATGAGCTTTCCTGCTCTCTGACCTATTTTTAAACTACATGCCAAATACCAAGATCAGTTTTATCAATGCTATAGACTGAGATAAAATCATCTCTTCGTTACTTCCTTATTTCATATCCAGGAATTACCTCAGCCTTTTTGCTGCAGTCATAGGAGATACTTGCTGTTTCGACTCTCATATTCTTTACGCTGCCTAAGAGTTATCACTTTTATATCCTTTACAATGTTCCTACTTTTCAAGAGTTAGTTTCTCATACAGTTCTTGTTGGATGCCTTATTCGTATCACTGTTTATCACACAGACAGTGCCACATCACTTCAAATTTGATCAGCAGTGATTTTATATTTAGTTTCCAGGCCATTTAAGAAACTCAAGGAGCCCCAAAGGGAACATCAAAGACAGTTGTCTCACTGACAGCTAGTTTGAACTATTTATCCAGTTCTTCAAGCTCTGAATCTGTGCTTTATTGCATTAGAATATTTTTTATTATTTTTTTTATTTTTATTTTATCTTATTTTTTTAAGGTTCTGAAGCACCTTAAAAAATTAGTACAGCTATGACATTATCTTCTAACAGCCAAGCCTGTAATCTCATCTCAGGTTTCTCTGATGAGACCTGTTTTTCCATTTGACTTTGTTGACTGGCACACATAATATTCACATGCTTCATTTAATTGTTAGCCATTCTTTTGCGTCATTACTTTTCTTCTTATCATCCTCTGCTCCTCCCCACAGCTGAAGGTATGAATGTCAGGGTGAGGATGGGTGAGTCGAGGTGTGTGCGTGCACAGAAGGCTGTACAAGTACAACAGGCAATTATCATTAACAAAGAGTCAGTCTGTGAACTCCCTGGTTGCTGTTAAAATGTTTGGATGAAGATACATAGTTGATGAAGTAAGCTTTCCATGATCCAAAGCAGAGTGGGGTTAGTCAGAGATGCAATGATGATTGCTTAACTGCAGCTCAGTAGCACTGAGACAGGTGGGCTTCAGGATGGCCCTGAGGAACACCGTTAGCACCCTCACTTCCTCTCCATGTTCCAGTTCCCATTATAGAACTTCTTGGAGAACTTACCAGCTGATCAGCCAGGAAATACAAACCCTTTCTTTCATTACGACTGTGGTGACTGACCTGCAGTCAGAGCACTGCGAGATCTCACCGGGGATCAGCTTGAGCATCGCTCTCACCCAGAGCAGGGTCTGAGGGAACCTATGGACTTCCCCATCCTCTGCTGCACCAGAGGCTGGTGGAAAGTCTCATCCTTTATACATCCCATGAGGGAAATACAGACCTGCCAGTAGCTGCACTGGCCTTTTGTATTTGAAAACATTGGCACGATTGTCTAAACAAGGCTTCCCAGTGACTGATGCTGGTCTAGGTAGTTCATGATTGCACGGGTCCCATTTTCAGTTTTTCAATTTGAACATGATCTTACCAGTTCTGCCTTCCTCTGGAATTTCCCTCCTGGTCTCCCAGCATGTGTTTAAAATGCACACTTCTGCTTTTTTTTTTTTTAATTTACTTTTTTCATTCTACACTGTTATAGCATATATGTAGTAAACAGACTTTGAGGAGAGGGAGGTGCTGACTTTTTTAACTATGGCATTGGCCTTTTATTGACCTCGAGGGATGTTCCTTTCTTGGGTTTTGCAAGTAAAAATGGTGCATTCAAACTTCTCTGTGTCTGAATTGGTAATAATGCCGACACGTTACAGTGTCTTCAAAACAAGCTATCGGGTCCCATCTGTACTTTTGCACTACCCGTATGCTTGTTAAATAATAAATTATATCATATTATTTATGTATTACAGCTGTTCAAATTGCTGTCCAGAGATGGACAAATTGCAAGCTTCAGAGAAGCCATTCATAGCACATTTCTTCTCAATCAGTATTTTTTTTAACCCCAGTTGCTCGTTTCTTGCTGTTAATACAAGTACAAAACAATGCAGATGCCTTTGTAATGTATTTAGTCTCTCAGTAGCCTCTGCTGATGTCACCTTGGCAGCCAACCAGGAGGACTAATCCTCATAAATCAAACCTTCAGATTACCTGCTGGAATGCGGACAAATGCTCCACAAAGCCACGACCTTGCATTTGCAACAGCAGAGGACCCACCAATCCATATTGTGAATCTTCTTCTGGGGCCTCACTGACTCTACAGTGTCCCTGAGCCCCAGGTGCCAAACCTCCCAAAGCAGGGCTGCTCTCAGGGCCCCCACACAGGGCTGACGAGTGGGATCATGGATTAAGAGCAAAAGGAGTTACAGCATCATTTGTCTCTTCCTCATTGCTTTGAGAGCCTGCATAGATCCCATGGGATGCCAATTGATTTGCTCCAACGTGTCAAGAAAGAGAAATTTCTCTATCTCACAGTCCTGGGGAATCTTGCTGTTACAGGCTGCGTTTCTGCCCCAAAATAAGTGTTGTGCTGATACTGTCTTGGTGGTCTTTTCTGCAAATTTGGAATAATTAAAATTCACATTGAAGGCCCATGGGAAATGAAATGGTGTGTGAGAATAGTTACAGGCAGTCAAATTTGGAAATACCGGGACTGAAGCTACACCATTCTGACAAAAGGCAGTATTGAGGATGACATTTGCCTCATGTACATATTTTACATCCTAAATGTTTTACTTCCTGTAACAAATACGGCACATCCACACATCATTTTGAGTAACATTGTCAGACAACACAAGAATTATTCTTCTAATTATTACAGCTTAATTATTAATACAACAAGAATTGCAATGACTTAGATGGGTGCCTTTAAAAACATAGACCAATCAGCCAAGCATACTCAAGGTAATGGCCAAATTTTCTAAAAATGCGGCAGATGGAAGGAGAAAAAATTTAGGTATGAACATGAGAGCAAGAACTTAGAAGCAGGGTGGGGAAACCAAGGAAAAAGTATTACTTCCTTCTCATTCTTAGCCCACATCATTATTCCCTCTCTTTTTCTTATTTTCCTAGGGAATGAAAGAATTGCAGTAAATGGATAAAGCATTTGCCCATTTGCAAAAGACTGCTTCTTTTGAGTCTTCTTTTTTTTTTTTAAACCTTTTTTTTCAGATCTACAGCATCTTTCTTTCCCTGAGCTTGCTCTGAGCGTGCTGATGTGTCTGTGCATCACTTCATCTTGCCCTCAGTTTCCCTCATGGTTTCACTCTGCTTTCAAAACCTTTACTAAAGTGTTTGAGGGATGTTCATTCCAGGGAGAGAAGGAGAAGAAGAAACAGTGAACAGAATGTCGAGAGCTTTGGACAGAGGCTTTGCTCCTGCAAGTGAGAACGTGGAGAGCAGGGGGTGGATGAATGGTGAGAGCAGCAGGCTGCTTGCTCCTCTCAGTGTGTGTCCAGGATGTGCTTGTCAGTGAGGGGATCTGTCAGGATTGCACGGGGATAGTAGTTGCCAATGCCACACGTGTCATGCCCTGTATGTATGAAAAAGATAATGCAAAGTGGCAAAGGATTCACAACTGCGTATCCCTGAGGGGGAATGACATTTACAGACAATTCCTCTTCAATGTGGAGAACTGGACTTTTAAAAAATAATCACCTTTTTCTTTACAAGAAAAAATAACTGCTGTCCTTCACTGGCATTGCTTCTTAGCTAGAAATGAGATTCTATGTTTTACTTGTTTCTACAAATTAGAAACAAATTTCATGCTGCACAAAGTCTCCAAGCACATTAATGAACCTGTCAAGTACATCCCCATGGGTGCAGGGAGGCTCTCAGCAGTGAGTGAGTGGATAAAACATGTTCAGAAAAGCCCCTCTGGAACAAGGTTCTTTCTGAACTATTTGTTCTTTTCAGGTTCATGTGCTTTGCTCTTTGTCTTTATTCATCATCTTCAGAACCTCAATAGTCATCTTTTTTTTTGGCGCACACTGTACGTTTTTACTACGTTGACATTTCTTAACACATACTTACTGAATTATCATGATTTAAGTAACACAAAGTATTGATCTCACCATAGATATAAATACACCTTCTGTATTTGTGATGGATAGGTTCATGTTATCTGTGACTGGCATTTGGTAGAACAACATTTACTGTCTCTCTGTCTAGATTGGATGTTTGTATCAGTCACATTAAGAACCATAAATACACACATTTAATTCTGAGCATCACTCTTTCCTGCCAGTACCGAGACTACATCACTAACTTAATTTTAAGTGGGGTTTTTGTTGTTGTTGTTTTTCCCTGCTCTGATTTCTTTCCTTTATGGACATCTATACAGTTTCAAGGAGCCATTTGACCCTATAAAACTGTACACTATTTGGCTGGGATATCATACTACCTTTCTTTTTCCAAGCACATTTGATAAAATCAGAGCATTTTACCTCAACTATGACAAATCGTGCCCAGAAATATTCTCCAAGGAAAAAAAAAAAGCAAATACAAGACCGACATCATCTGCAAAAACAACTGCCACCTTTATAACTTACATGAAACTCTTAATTATCCTAGAAATCAATTGCATGTTGTCACAGAATCACAGAATTATATGAATGGAAGGGACCTCTGGAGATAATCTAGTCCAACCCCTCTGCCAAAGCAGGTCCACCTAGAGCAGGTTGCACAGGAACGTGTCCAGGCAGGCTTTGAATATCTCCAAAGAAGGAGACTACATCACCTCTCTGGGCAGCCTCTTCCAGTGCTCTGCCATCCTCAAAGTAAAGAAGTTCCTCCTTACGTTTAGATGGAACTCCTTATGTTCAAGTTTGTGCCCATTACCTCTTGTCCTGTCACTTGGCACCACTGAAAAAAGACTGACCCCATCCTCTGGCCCCATCTTCTTGACACCTACCCTTTAAGTATTTGTAGGCATTGGTCAGATCCCCCCCTCAGTCTTCTCTTCTCCAGACTAAAAAGACCCAAGTCCCTCAGCCTTTCCTTGCAGGAGAGATGTTCATCTTTGTAGTCCTCTGCTGTACCCTCTCCAGTAGTTCCCTGTCCTTCTTGAACTGGGAAGCCCAGAACTGGACACAGTACTCCAGATGGGGCCCCACCAGGGCAGACTAGAAGGAGAGGATGACCTCCCTCGACCTGCTGGTCACACTCTTTTTGACGCACCCCAGGATGCCATTAGCCTTCTTGGCCACAAGGGCACATTGTAAATGGCATGGAAAGCATTCATGCTGTTGTAGGTTTGACCAACTAGAGTATCTCCTCTGCACAGCTACTATGTGCACTTAAGTATAGACTGGAATTAAGGCATCTTATATTTTTATAAAGCAAGCCAAAAGAAGCACACGGTTTTCACTTAAAGAGATGCCACTGCCTGTGATGTAAAAGGCTTGAGTAAAGTCTTACCAAGAATGATAAAATGTAATGGCAATGGATACAATGGTGCAATTTGTTTTGGTATAATAACATGCAGGGTATTGTAGTTTCTTTGTGAAATAGAAATTAGGTCTCAGAAGGCAATTTCATGCAGAGGTAATCAGCAACATGGTTAAAACAGAAGGTCTGCAAAAATATTTTTAGGAAGCTATGTAAAAAGGGGAAGCGCATCAAGCTAAATGAAAAAGAAGCATTCTCTTCTCAAATATGCTGAAATTAAAAAAAACCCAAAACTTCCCAAATTAAATTAACACTCTTAAAATAAAGTAAATTGATGACTATCACAGATAGTTAAACCTGCAGATTTTAATAAATCACACATATCAGATTAAACTGAAATGTGACACTTTAGGTAGCTCTGACAGAATTTTCTGTTCTCAGCCACATCAGCCTTTTCATTTCATCTTGCACTGGTGGCTCAAGTTTTGGAAGGTATGGGAATTCTCATACAAGAAAATCAGTAATCATAGGTTCCAGACATGAGAGAGGAAAGCAGAAATGATGGAACACAGCAGTTACTCACAGCAGCCTACCCTCAGTGGGCAGATGCATCTTCTAACTTTGCATCACAGCAGAGGATTCCTGGAGAAACACAGCCTGCCAGAATTGAGCTTCAGTTGGTGCTTTACGCTTTGCTGTGCCCTTTTTTTAGGAAAACAATGCTCACGGTTACGCTGTCAGGCCCATTCAGCACGTGGACTTCATAGAGGGTGTCTCTCCTGTTCAAAGCTTCAGCTCTCTTTCTCACTGGAGGGCAGCCTGTATGTCCATCACAGTGTTCAGTATAATAATACACTTGCCTTTAAGACTGATGAAAAATCATCCATGCAGAAAGTACCCTTTTAACCAATAAAATGTAACTGATAAATGGATCATTTCTATTCAAAGGAGAACTGAAAAGTACAAATCAGGTGCATTCTTCAGTATAATACCGTGTGCTTACAAAGAACATATGCAGAACCTGCTTTTGTTGAAAACAGTAAAAATCTACCAGAACAGGAATGTTTTGTAGCTAACTGTTTTCATGACAGCCTTCTGCACAGCCCTATGTCTCAGCAGGTGCATTTGCCACCAGTTGCCCAGCAAAGCCTCGACCTGCCGGGCCCTGCAAGCAGCTTGTGCTCATGAGCATTGATTTCCATTGTCTCTGGCAACGTTCATCCGAACCTGGATCTCACTTCCTTCTATTCAGCCTCAAAGAAGAACTGCCCGTTTTATTGCCTGTACACAGATGGTATGATTGACAGAAGCCAGCATCATTCTCCAGCAAGACAGTATTTTTATAGCAACTTGCTGAAACCACTTATGTACTAATAAAACTGGGTGTTTATTTAAAGAAAAGATACTCCTGAATATTGTGTCTGCATTCATTTTATTTTTTTTACCTGGTCCCATTTCCTTTACTTACAGGTGGATAAAATAAAAAGGTTTATTTTATTTACATCTGGAGAAAATCCATTTTGTACGTGAATGTAATGCTGTTCATAACGAGGCTTCTTGCTTCAGGAAAATTGATCTTTGTTCTCCTGGATGCATTCTCTGTTCTTTCCTCTATTATTTCTCACACTGCAAAGCGTTAATACTATCTGACAGAGAAAAAAGGAAATTGCACTAGGATGCCTTTTCATAAGCCTTATTTTTCTTAGTATTCAATGGTCATCAGACAGAAGTTACACTGCAGTAGTTTGTATTGGTTTGTGAGGATTGTTTTTAATTATGGAATGAAACCCAGTGTTACAAGGCAGTTATTTAGTTCCTGAGCATATGAGACCCCTACAATCCAGGAACTCAACAGAATAGTTTTCTTGTGCCTTTTTCATCACAGCACAAGAGCCGTCTGCTCTCACAGCAGTTTTGAAGCATTTTATTACAGACTGGTTTTTTTTCTTCTCTGTTTTAGAGACTCATGTAACTTAGTTCATGTGGGTAGGACCACCGACATTGGAACAAAACCTGTCCTTACGATGCTTATTTGGCTTCCTGCTCACAGGAAGATGGTTGGTAGGCACATTTGCTGCATCTGAAAGCCTTAATGCGATATTTAAAAGCAAATTCATATGGGCGTATGTATAAATCTTGCATGGATCTCCATCTCTGCCGACGGTCTGTTTCTACATATGGTAAAGCTACTTCTTGCCCTGGGCGCCTGGAGCCAACCCCTCGGCCGTCTGCCTCATCGCTACCCCCACTACGAGTTTTGGGGACAGGCGGCTATTTTTAGAAACAGCAAGGGGGGCGGGGGGGGGAAGGACACTACAGGCCTGAGGAGCTCCCTTCCTCCCTCCCTCCCTCCGGCCCACCCCGCCTTCGCCCCAGCCGCCCCTCCGGCTGCCCTTTACGGGCAATGGAAAAATGCAGCCCCTGTCGGGACCCCATCCAGCCGCACAGGCCGGCCTGCTCTACAGGGCCGGGACAGGAGCCGCCGATGTCCGCAGAGCCTCCGGCAGGCGGACACACTGACTCACAGCGTAGCTTCCATACCCGTGCGGGCCCTCACGAAGGAGTAACCCACACCCGTCCTCACCCGTCCCCGCCCGCCCCGCCTCGCCCCGCCTCGCCCCGCCCCGCCCCGCCCCGCCCCGCCTCGCCCCGCCCCGCCTCGCCCCGCCTCTCTCCCCTCAGCGGCGCGGGCCTCACGCCGCCGCGGCGCCCGCCCCTCCCATTGGCGGCGGGGGGAGGTGCGCGTGACCAAGCAGCGCGTGACGTAGGAGGAAGAAGACGCCATTAGGGGGAGCGGGGCCGTCGGCCGTGGGGAACGTTGTGGTTCTTGGAGTCCCTCCCCTCACGTTCCCTCCGTCTCCCCGGGAGCCTCGGCGGCACCTTCCCCTCTTCCTCCAGCCCCGAGAGTCCACCCGTGGGTGCCCGTCCTGGTCGGTGGCGGCGGCGCCTCGTGGCCGCGGTGCGAGACCGTTGATGTGAGGTGGTGGCGGCGGCGGGGCGCGGATGGCGGCGGGGGCCGGGTCGGCGGCCGGGGGCCGTAGCTTCTCCTTCAAGGTGGTGCTGCTCGGGGAGGGCTGCGTGGGGAAAACCTCCCTGGTGCTGCGATACTGCGAGAATAAGTTCAACGACAAGCACATCACCACGCTGCAGGTGCGGGCCGCGGCGGGCCGGGGACGGGCGGGGAGACCCTGCCCACAGCTACCGGGCTAGGGCCAGGGTGGAGAGTGTTGGGGAAGGGGGTTGCGCTGCTCTTTCCCCTGTTCCCTTGCCCACTTCTTAGGGTTTCTGTCCAGTGCCAGCCCGCCACTGGTTGCCCTGCGGCCGTCGCTGGCCGGTTCCTTCCGCCCTGGGGCTGGTGGAGTGTCGCTCCCTGAACCCGCACTGGGATTTTGGTGCTGGCCGGCTGTCGACCGCTTAACGGCGGCTGGGGTGACCACTGCCGCCCTTCAAATGGTGGCAGTCCCCTGCCGAGTTTGCTGGAAGCGAATTTTCTGGTTCTTTTTAACGCCTCAGACTTAAGCTCCCAGTATTTAAAGATCTCGTTTCTATTCTGAATACAAGCTATTCGTTTTTTCCAGTTATGCGTATGAATGTCTTCATTTGAATCTTGTGAAGTATGATTTGAAAGTAATGTTGCTATTGTAGTCGTTGGTAGTGGACTGATGACTAAGTGTTTTAGACGTGCCCCATTCCTGTTAATTATAGTCTTTCTCATGTTCCCAAATCCTAACACTAGAACTACCTAAATACTGCTGTTTAAAGAGAACAGCTTTCACAAAATGGCTTATAAGATTAAGGCTTATGATTTAATAACAGAAAAGATTCTTAAGGCTTACTTGCTTGTCACCTTATCTCCCTGAATTTTGGCCCAGTTCTCAGTAGTACTGTTTGCTAATTTAGAAACAAAAAAAAGTGATGTTTCACTTAAGAGTGCGTGACAGGGTGTCTGTTTGAAAGCAATGTTTGTGCATTACCTACTGGTGCTGAATGGTATGTATGCCATGGTAGGAACTAAAACGTTTATGTTGTATGTGGTCTCAGAAAACATGTTTTAAATTTTGTGTTGTGCGTTGTGTGTTAAATCTTCTTGGATATCTCTCTTTGTTTAACCGTTTTGTTTGTGCTTACAGCAGTTGCACAGTATCTTTCTTAGCAGTTGTGAACACGTATATGAAAGTGTGGTTTTACTACTGTAGTGTATACTGTTCTTAATGCTTTTCTGTTGTAAATAAAGAAACAAAGCCTGCCACCATGTGGGTCATTAGTGGGCTTTTAACTACTTTTGAGGTTCTGTCAAGTAAAGAATAAATAGTAGGTGATACCGAAGTAGGGCCTAAGGGTAGTTGCACACTATTCCTATGCATTTAGGGGGGAATTTTTATAGGGTTGAGTATCCTAGACATATTTAATAGTGAAATTTTCCCTTAAAATGAAAGCCACGTTAGAGAAGCACTAGGAGCAATACAGTGTATGTTTCATAAACAGGTGCTGTTACTCCACTTCTGCTGTAAAGGTCAAAACCCAACATGTTTTAAACTTAGTTACCCTGTGTTCATACTCTGCTGTTTGATGAATGCAGTTGGTGGGTTTACTAGGTATGGTAATTACGGCAAAGTGATTGTGGCTCTAATTGCCATAGAGCTAATTGATATTTGCTACCTGCAGAAATGACTAGCAGCTTGTAAGTGTCAGGCCTGCAATTGTAACTTTCAGCTGAAGTGTAGCATTGAGCAAACAATCACTGCATCTAAATGATTATGTGTAGCTGAATTCTGGTTATCACATCTAGCTAGAGTAGAGCTGAGTAGTTTGTCATGTGATGCAGCTCGGTGTGGTTTTTATGTTAATTATGTTCTTGAAATCTGTAGTGGAAAACCTAAAATTAGAAGCAAAAAGTGAGTTTGAATGCAGACTCAGGTCACAGATGTCATAAAATGGGCCTTGAAATGGCTCCAAAATGCAAACAGTAAAATGTCTTGGGTACTATGGCTTCAGAGCTTTCAGGTTTGCCTGCAGTGGTGTGTGTGTTTTGTTTCTGGAGAAGTGGAAGCACATGCTCACACTTGAATACTGAGATTTTGTTTCTCCACTGTGACTAGGTTTCTGGTTGCTACCTGTATCTTTTAACTGACTGCAATGTGTTTTTCAACTCACTTGCTTTTCTGTTCTGAGCCTCCTTAGCCACGTGTACATCTTATTGATTGTAAAATTCAGTGTTAATTGCTGTTGGATCTTACTGTAAATCATGTGTACTTAGGAAGTATTATCTCTATTATTCTTGTTTTCCTACATGTTACAGTTCTAGAAAAAATGTTAGTAAGTTCTATTAGCAAATAAAAACATCCCTTTAAATATAAGAAGAAACTAGGATATCTAATTAAACAATGAGGTGACACCTTTTGCACAACATTCTGGGGTTTTTTTGAGATTAAGAGGCTTAATCTAATAACGTGGCATTGTTCTGTGGCGTTAGTTCAGAGTGTTGCAGCAACTTACTTCTGTTCCTATAAAACCAAAATTAGATAAATACTTAGCTTCTGATTCAGCAAAGGAGCCACAGGAGCCACATATGATGAATCATATGAAGAGATCACTAGATACTGAGACTAGAGGCTCTCCATCCACAGTAATCCCCGATTTAGGAAAAAAAAAAAGTACTGCATAGTGCTTTATTTCAATATAATTGCAACAAAAAGGATAATGAGACTGTAGCCTTCTGGAAACTAGTGTTTCCTGCAGTGAGCCTGATGATGGGGAGAGAGCACAGAAATCTTTAAATTGGTCAGTGCAGATCTCTTATCTAATGTGTGTCTATGCTTTCGTTTCTGAATTCTAACAGTTAAGTGTTACTCTATTGTGAACGAAACCTGCGTACACCCAAATAGGAGAGTTTCACTAAAAAACTTCTGTTAGTCCACAAGAGAAAGGGAGCTGTTTCTTTTCTTCTATCCCCTCTGCACCCTTCCCTAAATGCTAGCTAGAGGGAATCCATGACCTGTTGTCAGATCTGGTGGAGCAGTTAGAATTAGTTCCTACTGATTGAAATATTGAGGTCAGTGCTCCTGTCTTGATAAAATGATAAAAGTGAACAACAAACCTACTGTCAAACTATTTTTTAAAACATTTGGGTAGACACTTTCTGTTAGTTATTACTCAAGATAAATACAAGTTTGTGTACTGATCTCTCAAATGTGTGGAGGACTGCAAAATATCCAACCCAGAGGAGCCCCTGATGTGATGCTAATTGTATACCTGGCTTGCCTCTGAAGGTGAAATGGTCAAGGGACAGGTGACATACACCTGTCCCTTCAGTGACTTTCAGAGAGACTTCTCAGTCACTTCCCAGAAAATCTTTTCTAGCTGGCTTTTGTGTTTCCTCAGGCCCCTTTATCAGCTCTTAACAGGGCCTGGTGGGCATGTGAAAATAAGCTTTTAGAAGAAAGAATTAAAAGAAAGAAAATATTTTCTACAGGCATATAAAGAGAATGGAATTTTAGCTCTTATAATTGCATTATCCTTCTAAGTGTGTAAGTTCTCTTCAGACCAGTCATAAGACACTAGAGTCAACATACCAAAATTAGTAGCTTACTTCAAAGACCTGTTTGAGATTACTTATATTTGAATTAACTGTGGCCCTATACATTTGTGGGTTTTTGAAAGTCCTAGCATAAACGAATTGTTATAGTAATGAAAATAATATGGGAAAGAGTTACTGATTGTAAGTTGAGTCACAACTCAGACTCAATTTGGTACATTCTTGGGAGATGAGGGAAAAATGTTATATCCTCTTCTGTGTGTAATTACTTAACACTGTCTAGTCTGTACTGATTTCAAAGACTGACACTCTTGGCAGCTGACTTATTTCCTAAACTGTCTCAAAATAGTCGTTAAGGCTCTTAGTTCCATGTTAAGCTCCCCCCACATTTCTAAAAATGTTGTAGTCCTGCTGTTTACGTGATTTTTTTTTTTTTCTTGCTGTCTAACCTCAGGAGTGAAGTGTAGTAACTTTTGTTCTTCCATGAGACAAATGGAACTTGAAGGGAGTGGGGGGTGTTAAAAGGTAGATATTAGCTGTTTTGCCTTTAGCATGTTTGTCACTGTGCCTGTAAAATACGCTTTGCTCATGGTAAATATGCCAAACTTACCCATACTTATTAATGCAAGAATGGAGCCTGCTAACTATTCTTCAGTTATATGAACACAATGAAGAAGAAGGAAGCATTTAATCTGTAATATAGTATTGACTGTTTCTCACAGCATGTTCACAACGTCTTCAGCTCATTACTAACGATGACTACATCAAATACCATGTTCCAATCTTATTATTGGACCAGCTTTTTAGACAAACTTGCTTGTAATCAATATACTTGGTATAGGATATTCTCTCCTTTTTTGGCTAGGGGCCTCAAACTTAAGGTAGACTAAAACTTAATTAGTACAAATTGATCGAGTTTCAATGCAGAGAACAAGTACAATTGCCACAGTCTCCTGTGATTATTTTTTTCTCTAGGAGAAACTAAAAAGCCGTACTTGAATTGTATGGGTCTCCTAATACTAGGGTATTCAGGAAAGGAAATAACCAACTCTTAGTACTGAAAGATCGTATTGCTGTCAAAAGCTGTAGTGACCTGAAGGACTGGTAATACTTGAGTAAAATTTCTGTGGGGATAAGCCTACTTTGCTCTTTCAGATAGTAAAGCTATCTATGATATTAATTGGGCCAATGTCTAAAGCCATGATGATATAACTTTATGGATAATGAGTTCTGTAGTTTTTCTTAAATATAAATCCTGTTTCTGTGGAGGCTTTTTTTCCCTTTTTGGTCCAGAAATGTGGTTATCAAACACCTAGGTGAAATTCATATCAGCTGAGCAGATTTGATTGTCAGTGTTGTAACAAAAGCAAACAATGCTCAGAAGAGCTTTTCCTTTGAGACTTAGAATAGAATATCAAGTACTGTAGTACAGCAGATCAATAAAATGCTGTCAGGTAAGCTTGATTCATTGTGTCTAACCATACCTTCTCTTAACATGGCCCAAGTATCAGTGAATTAAAACTTTTGAAATCACCTCTAAGCTTTTAAACTCGGTAGTAGAACAAATTATTAAATGAAGACTAGATACTGATCAGATAATCCTTAGGGACAGCTAGCTGGAAGCTATGAACTACTTTCTGCAGAGAGCTTTTTATTAGAGAATTAAAGTTTTCCTGATGTTTAAGATTTACTACTCCGCTGTTGAGCTGTTTGTTACAAGTTGACTAGAGTGTTAAATACTTTTAAACATGCTATCTGCAACTTTTTCTGAAGTTGACCTATGCCACCTTGCTGTAGACTGGTGGGGTAACATTAATGCTTTAGTTATGTTGAATACGATGGTCAAGATTATTTCTTTGCTATCTTAAAGATCTTGAATCATCTCCACTTAGGCCCTACAGATGCCAGAGCTGATGTTAGGGAAGTAGCTGAAGAGCAGGAGCTGCCCTGGGAACTGAATGTTGGATGACTTTAACGGTAATACAGGCAGCATTCCAGAGAGGCACTTCCATAGCAGTTTAGGCTGGTGTAAATTGAACTATCGTGGCCTTCTGCATGTGTACTTGTTGCTTATGTAGTTAAGCAGCTGATCTGGCCCATGCCACATCCTACATACACATGACTTTTAGTCAGTTCAGTGCCTGGTCAATGTTCATACAGAGGGCTCAGTCCAGCCTAAAATAATCTAGGATTTTATTGTAAGATACCAATGAGTACTTGTTGGTCTCCAAAAGCTGAAATGAAAACTAAGTATTATTTAAGGAAAAAGAAAAAAGGTAACCCTTGGCAACTGAATTTTCTGATATTAACCTGCTAGTGCTAGCCTTCATAACAGGGGGAGCAGGTTCCTAAAGTATTAACTCCTTCAGACCCTGTCCTAGCCTATTAAAGTTGTATTAAATTATACCCCTTTTCAGCCACCAAACTATACACTTGATAACAAAGGTGGTGTTTGAAAATGTGTATCATGCAGGCTTGGAGAAGAATAGACATACTCTTCAGTTATTGAAATTAGACTAACCTTGCGATATGCTTTGGTCGTCTTAAAACATTTTCAGAGGATAATGTAGTGGAATTCTTAGAGCAGCTTTTTTTTATCCTGTAGCTTGCTTTCCTTTTGTGTGTTAGCTGAGAAGCATGTCACTGAGCTTTAAGGAACAGTGTCTGGCAAAAAAAAATAATAAAAATCCCAACCACACCACTTCCACAAAAAAGCCGGCCAAAAACAGATGGGGAGAGTTGTAGGTTCACTTCAGCGAGAAAAGGGAAGCAATACCTACAAGAAAACTTGCAGAATACTGGTGTTCTGAGACTTTTAGCGATAAACTGTGTTATTTTGTTCTAGTAGCTCACTAACAGTGAACAACTACGCCTAATTCCTGCAAATTCAAAATCCTGTTAGGCTGGTTCCTACTCAAACTTCATGTACTCCTGGGAAATGCTTTGCGTTCGGCTTAGACTTATCAGTGTTGAGAATTCAGACTCTTTCCACACAACTCTTATTCTTCCCAAATCATTCAAAACAACAGCAAAAAGATGTAGTAAATGATTGGCTTAAGCCGAATTTATTTAGAATGGACTGCTGGCAAACTGTGGCGAAATGATTAACTGGCTTGGTATTGACTCAGCCTTCTGGCTTAGAGTATTTTGGTCCAGAAATCTGTCTTTTATTGATTCAGATGTTTTTATTAGTAAATCAGTTTGGAGTCAAATGAGACATTCATGTGTAGAACTTAACTCTAATCTGTTTTGCTTTCCAGGCATCTTTTCTTACAAAGAAGCTAAATATTGGTGGGAAAAGAGTAAACCTTGCAATATGGGTATGTATGTTTACTTTCCTGTTTTCCTACCCTTGCTAAATAGAATATTTTCCTGAAAAATTACTTGGGTATGCTAGAACTCACATGTCAGGCACTTCCTAATAAAGTAAAATTTCAAAGTATTTGGAACTTCTTGAAGTATTGTTTGCTTTTTTGTAGATGCTAACAAGTGTGATTTTTAAATGCAGGATACAGCTGGTCAAGAAAGATTTCATGCATTGGGGCCGATCTACTACAGGGATTCTAATGGCGCTATTCTAGTATATGACATAACAGATGAAGACTCTTTTCAAAAGGTACTGGACAGATTTTTACCTCTGTGCAAGATGTAAACTGATTGAAAGGTAATCTGTGATATGAATGTGTAACTGGGAATCTTCTGTTTTCAGCAATAACAATATATACATCTGCAAATTAAGACCATATAATGGAAGTATATGCCTTGTTAGTATTCTCTTGAAGGCTGACTTTTTCAGTTTACTAAAGTTCTGGCAGGGTTATTCAAAGAACATGAGGGAATTAGATGTATAAGCTAACTGTTACAGGCTATAAACATAAACCAGCACTGTGATAGTATGCAATACTGATCTCTACTGTATAAAACAAGTTACTAAAAGATACTAAGTGACATGATCATTTACTGTCTGAGAACTCTGAAATTGCAACACATGACACTGAAAACATTGCTTTCTCAGTGATAATAGATATTGGGACTTCAAATCCTCACTAGAACCTGAAATTTAATAGCTACTTATTTTACAGTGGTATTAGTTGATGAGTCTGGGCAGGTGAGTTTTTTCCAACCCTGTATTAAATCAATGCTGTTGCTCCATAGGATGTTCCAGCTGAAAACTGGTGACATTCTTCCCTAAGTGAATTTGTCTTGGGTGAGCTTGTGGCAAAAGTAGCAGGACTTCTTTGCAGAGGAGTAAGAAATTGTGCTTATATGGTTAAGGCTTGCAGAGGAGTAAGAAATTGTGGCTATATGGTTAAGGCTTGGGTTAGCAGTGATAGAAGTAAAGGTACAGTTTGACAAGAGCTTAAGTAATTTAAATAGCCTGATGTAGGGCAAGTAAAGCACTTGTGCTAGCAGTTAAACTCTTGTTTCCCTCGTGCAGAATTGTTGTGACTTGTGAGTACTGCTTCAACTTGTGCCTTTTCTTGCTGAGTCCTCCCTAGTAAAATTTTGTCATATCGAAACACTTAACCTTTCCCCTTTTTTCTGAGAATTTAACTTGCAGAAGTTACTGCATAACTACCTCTGTATCATATAGCCTAACTATTTTTAGGCTCTGGAAGTGATTGCCTCTCTTAACTTAAATATCTTAAAATAGCAGTCTCTAAGTCAGTGCTGTGATCATAAAACCTCAAAGCGAGACAACAGAATTGTAACAGATACCTTGCCATCAGCTGACTTAGCACTCTTGTCCCATCTGTTCTATCAAGAAACAAACATCTGTTACAGTCTAACCTGAACAACTCAGTTCAGGTACCTCTACCTTTAAAGTACCATTTGTGATCTGTCAGTAAGTGCCTGTTGATAAAAGATCTCATGCCTGACCTAAGGTGGCCAATGCAGTGAACTTGTTCTTTGGAGAGGGGCTAATGCCAGTATGGTGAGTTATATTTCTGGAGTAACTGAACCATTTTATTTAAGTCATTTGCTCTTAATTTCAACTGTAAACTAAGACCTGCTGATCAAGGGTCACACATAGCTATCTAAAGAATATTTTGTCTATCTCTGTTGCTCTAAACATGCTTAGACTAAACAGTTAATGAAGGAAATGGGTCAGTTCAGCAGTGGTTGAGCTAATAGTATATCAAGTGAAAATACACTTAACCTCTGTTCTTTTTGCAGGTAAAAAACTGGGTTAAAGAACTAAGAAAAATGTTGGGAAATGAAATCTGTTTATGTATAGTAGGTAAGTCTTTTTTTTAACATGTGATTCTGAGTGAATCAGAAATGTTTCTTTTGACTAGTAGCATATTCCAAACACTGCTTTGACAGCTTATGCATGTGAAGGGGTAAAGCTTATGTTAATTTGATATTTAAAATTTAGTTGGAGGTAGAATTTTCAGTAAATCACATTAAGGGAAAATAAGAGTTAGTTTGGAAAAACAAGTTGTTTAATGACACCATGTCAGTGCATGGTACAGACACCTGCAGACTGAAATGTAACAAACATAAACCTCAAATGTGTATTTTTCTTCTTGCAGGTAATAAAACATATTTGTTACTGTTGTTAGTGGCATAGACTGGATGCTTGTCTGTTTTCATAGTTGAGTGCTTGGAATCATAGAATCATAGAGTTGCCCAGGTTGGAAGGGACCTTTCAGATCATCGAGTCCAACCATCAACCCAACACTGACAAAAAAAGGTGGAATGAGTCTCAAAGCCTGGGTATTTCAGCCAAACAACCCAACAGAAATGCAGGCTTTAGATTTAAAATTGGTGATTAAAAGTGATTAGAACACATTCAGGAGGATAGATGTATGGATATTTTACAAAAACTACCTCTGCAGCACAGATAAGCTGCCTGATAAATTACAAAAGAAAAGCAGAAGGCTGAATTAGTGGCTTCTGTGGAGGAATTTAGCTGTTCTGATCTCTCTACAGAAGTAGAACTTCATCGTCATTGCTTGTTGTGTGAAAATGGATTCTTAAATTACATTGTTGTACTCCGAATTGAGACTTGTGTAAAAGTTGTTCTTTACTGGGATGGCTTGTAAGAAAATGGTAGGGTACAATGATTACATGATTGCTTTCTTTTGGGTAATTTTGGAGCACAAAGACTTGAAAGATGAACTTGTTCCCAACAGGTAACAAAATAGACTTGGAAAAAGAGAGACATGTTTCAGAGCAAGAAGCAGAAACGTAAGTCACGCCAGTTTATTAATAGAAACAGTCATTGTCAAGTTATGCTGCAGTATTAAACTTGTGGTGCTGTTAGCAACTGGCAGGCATAGACCAGCAATTGACATAGCTGACTGCTGTGTTAAGTGTTCTGTTAGTATCTGAGCCCAGAATGTCCTTACTGACCAAAGTGTAACTTGAGTTGCACATTATATAGTCAACACTTGCAGTTTAACTGTGTTTCTAGACATGAAATTTTGTTTACTTCATCTAGCATTTTTCATGAATCCTGGCATTTTTAACCACATAATTCCCTTTTTACATTAAATCAGCATGTGTAGATTAACTTAACTCGGAATAAAACCCCTAGTGGTCATCTTTGCTTCATGAAAAGTGGCTTAGAAAGATTGAGTCCTTCAGTACAATGAAATTCTGTATCTGCATTCCTACAGGTATGCTGAATCTGTTGGAGCAAAGCATTATCATACTTCAGCTAAACAGAACAAAGGAATTGAAGAACTGTTTCTTGACCTTTGTAAAAGTAGGTATAATCTAGTTTGGTGAAGAGCTCATTCACAAAATGCGCAAGGCTTCAGGATGCTTAAAACCCTATAGAAAAGCCTTAATGTAAACTATTACTAAGAACTGACAGTCTACTTCAAGGTACCTGCATACTGTAACAGCTATGGAAGTTTGATGTATGGATGCTTAAAATTGCAAAATCGTGCTGTACTTCAAAAATGCCTTTTTGTCACTTTGTTGGTGCACTGGCTACTGTAATTTCAAGTTTCATGTGACTGGTCTCGCTATTGTCTGTTTCAAACCCTTTGTTTCAACGTCTTTCAAAAAATCTCAAATTATGTCAATTACAAATCATAAACTCAGTTGTAATGATGCAAATTGTAACAGGGGTCTAAGAAAATGGTTCACAGATCTAAACAAAAGACCACGGAATGTAGGTTAAAAACATTGTAACACAGGGGAGGTGTCCTCATCATTGTGTTATTATAGAATATATCTAATATAATTCTTATAACAATTCCAGGAAAACTTCATCTGCATACCTGAAGAGTAGGCAGTTGGTTTCCTGGGGTTTTTGAGGGGGTGTTGAATGTTATTGATATGGGTAGGTAAAGTTAGCTTTTCAAGTCACTAGCTCCAGAGCATCTAGGTCTCCTTTAGTGAGCAGGAGATGCTGGATGTTCGGTGCTTTAGGAAGAAGACTTAAGTATATTCTTGCAGCTATGGCATGTGATGCTGAAGTACTTATTTCTGCATAAAAAATAGAAGAACCAGTCTTGCTGAACTTTGTGCATGTAACTCAAATAGATTAAGATCTCAAAGTCTTGTGTGAAAATGCAGTGTAATGTCATCTAATACTTATCTTCCTTTACAGGAATGATAGAAACTGCTCAAGTGGATGAAAGAGCAAGAGGCAATGGTTCCAGTCAGTCAGGAATAGCAAGGCGAGGCGTACAGATCATTGATGACGAGCCACAAGTACAGAGCAGTGGAGGGTGCTGTTCTTCTGGATAACTATGAAACTGTGCATCATTGCCCTCTCTATATGAAGACTGCCATATTCCAAGTCACGCATTCTTTACCAATGGAGTAATAGGATTAACAGTATTTAAAAATAATCACATGTAACACTGCAGAGACCTTAAGTGCTAAACTAGTGGCGTCTGTGACCAGAGAATTGGCATTTTCTACAGTGGTTAACAAAGCAATTACCAATGGCCTTTTTACATATTTTTCTTTAATGAGAAATAATATGCATGTAGAAAAGACCTACTTAAAGGCTTCATTTATATTCTTTTAAATCAGATCATTATTTAATAACTTATATACATTGTTGTTGGAATGGTATGCATTTTTGCAGCTCTTTGTATTTTGTGGTAGATTGAATTGTATCACTTCTGAAATGCAAATTGATTTTTTTTTTAAATTCGCAGATATCTGAAGTAATATTTTTGCAGGGCCTCTACAAGCCTATAACTGTCAACTACTTTGATATATTCTGTTCATCCTGTATGCCAAGCTGGTAAAATACATTGTAAATTACATATTAAATATTTTATCTGCTTTTACAATTGCAGATGCAGAAATATGTACATCAGTCTTGTCGGTGATTGTGAAGTAAGTCAGTGAAAGATGCAAGCTTTTCATGTGTATTGTTGAATTGCTCATTCTGTTCCCCCTCCCTGAAAACAGCTTTTTTTGGCACATTCATAGCTACAGGATTATTTTTTTAAGCCTTTTCTGGCAAGTAGCAGTATTTAGAGTACCTCCTTAGTGGGAAGGGAATACTTCCTTTGACTGCTGTTTAACATTGAAGTGTTTGACTGACTCCCAGCTAAAACAGTTGGTGCATGCATATATCTTGCCTCTGCAGTTACTTTGGCCTCTCAGAATAGCCCCAGAAAATCTGTCTGGTAGCTAGTTAAACCAGATGCATGGGAGACTCCTAAGCTGCATTAATACATCTGTGTCCCAAGACAGCATTATAAATTATTAATTAACTTTTTTCCCCTTTATTGCAGAGCTTGAGTGAACAAATGAATTGGCATAAACTAGATCTGCTACTGATTTGAAATGATTAAGTGGAAGATATAAAACTTAGCAGATGTAATTGTAACTTTGGGGAATCTAGACAGAACTGAACTTCTGACTTGCTCTTTCTCCTGTAAAGTGTTTTGAAGCCCACTTAAGTTCTGGGAGGAGGGTTTTCAGGAACAACGCGTATAAATTACTATCACAAAGGAACACAAATGGTGGTAGCTGAAACTTAATGTTTTGTGCTCTGACTCTTTTTTTTTTTTTTCTTAAGTTGTCATGCTTGTAAAAACAGTAAAGGTGATGTCTATGACAAAATAGAATATTCCTTGGCCTTCCTTTTTCTGAAGGGTAGAATTAGTATTGCATATGAATGCGTTGAATGGTGTGGATATGTTTCAATGCACAAAGGAATAATGGTAACTAATCAGTTTGACATGTAAGAAGTGTGCTGTCTTCAATATGATTTTTATTTTCTCTGAAATAATAGATGGCTTTGTTACAGACTAGTCCTGGTGCACTTTTTCCCTTTCTGTCTAAACTGTGGTGTAGATACTTTCTCTTAAGCTACCATTGCCATGCTGTTCTGATGTGGTTGTATGTTTGATGAACAAAGGTGACTTCTTCATGCTGGTGAAGTTTCCTGACTCCACATAACTTTGTGAATCTAAAATTCATTATTATGTGTCTATATGTATAGCAACACCATTAAGTTAACATTCTTGTATCTAACTTAACAGTGAGCCATGCTGAAGTTGAAAAATGGGTCAGTTCAATTTAAAACCAATAGCTTCAAATCCATACAGTTAGATAAGAGAGTCTTGTAAGTGTTTGATATGAGGAATGAAACTGGCAAGACTGTATGTTCAAGACTGGAATCTCTCATAATAGGAGTTCCAGATGTATGTGATTCAAAGTTCATTTGAATATCTGGATTTTTTGCAGAGGTGGGGGAAAAAACCCACCAACCAACCGACCCAACCTCAACTAGACTTGATATGTAGATGAGTCATGAGGGCTTACCTACACCAGAGCATATGTGTGTTCTCTCCACCACTGAGCTTTCTCCACTTCGTTGAAGTGGACAGGTGTAGTTTTAGTCTGGAAATTAATACTAGGTGTTTACCCAAGCAATTGTTCTGTTTGACTACTTTGAAATAGAAGCAGTATGTAGAGCATCTTTCTGCTGGCAACTGAAGTTTTTCTTTAGTGTGTTCTGGGGTTGTGGCATTCTGTGTGACTTCTGTCAATTACAAAACTAAGTCATGTTGTTACTAACTCTTAAGTCTCTTGCAAAACTAAAACTATTACTACTAAAGACTTAGGTGGGGTAAGGAAGCTGAAAATTGTGTGATTAAGAAAGGTTCTGGTTGCTATTGACAAAATTTTTAAAAAAGTTCTCAGAAGTTACTTTTCTGAAGCTACAGCATGAAAAATACTGCAGACCTTCCTGTCTAAGCTGCATTTTGACTGGACTTTATTTATGGAACTTAAAACCTGTGCTTAGCAGGGTGTCATTATATTACCTTTCAAAAAAAAGTATAGCTTTGTGAAGTCAGGAAGTTGATTTCCAAGACACAAGTGAAAACATTATGAATTGTTTAGACTGATTAATGTAAGACCAGCTGTTCATTGTTATCAGACAAAATAAAACAGTTCCAGGAAAAGGCATCTTTATTGAAGATACCTGAAGTGTTTTTTCCATTAAATATATAGGAAAGCACAGATAGCTTGGTTTTCTATATTTGAGCAGGATCTTACTCGGTAACCTGGTATTACTACTGTGTGGTTTGGTTCTCAAGAGTCTTGCATTTGCTGGAATCCACCTAGATTGCCTGGTTTCTGTGTCTCAAGGAAAACTGTATTCTTGTTGCAAACTGCTGCTGCTGAACAAGTAAGCTATTTTTCATTCTTCTGAGTGCAAGAGAACAACTATATCTGTCTTTAAAAAGTACCTCTATTGTGGGATAGATAATACCAGCCAGACACTTGCTAGAATATGTAGGTCAACATTAAGCACGCATCCTTGGAGTAAATCAAAGATTAGTTAGATTTCTTTTTATTATAGCAAATGAGTACTAATACCTTTCTAAAGCACCTTTAACTACTTGCTTACAGTCTTGATGCTGTTGCTCTAAATACTTGAGCTACCCATGAACCTCTATCACTTGCTGAAATAAAATCTAACAAACCAAAGTCCAAAAAACCTTAATGCAGCAGTATGTATCTAGTAGGAGTTATTTATGGATGCTGTTGTCTTAGACTAGATTTCAGAAGTTTAAAAAAAAAACAGACTGAGTCAGGCAAGGAAAGTAATAGATTCAAATGTGTAGTGCTTGGAGATGAGTGTAACTAGGTGTAAAGGTTGGGGATGATGACACTGTCTGGTTTGCACTGAACTTGCATATGGTTCCAAGATGGGAAGTTCAATGTTCAGATGAACTGCATTGGCTGGTCTCTTCTGGCAGTTAAGTAATTGAGTGTTGCCTTTATTACACACTTTTCTTCAGTGTTCACACGTTATGGACAGGCATTCTTGTTTACTAACACATTTACAAGTATTCCTTAGCCCTCTTTTTCCTGCCAGTTTTATTGTTCTAGGTGTTTAACTTATATCTCTGCCTACAGCTCTTGAAGAAACCCAGTAATTTAACTTCTACTTTAGATTCCAAGCCAGATGAAAAAAACCTTTGCAAAAAGGTATGAGGTCATGGCAGGTGGTTAGAGGTTTCTCTGAAAATGTTGAATGTTGTCTGAAAAAACAGTTCAAAGAAGGTAAGAGGAACGGGTGTCCTCCTTGAGGACAAATGGAACTTAGGAATAAAAAAAAAAGGCAAGCAGTTAAGTGGTATGAATGATAGAGTATGGGAATAAGAGTTGAAGCCAGCCACCTCTTGTTTTTCTGCCTTTTGTTGAAGGAAAAAAGAGAAGTGGAAAGAAAAAGAAAGAAAAAGGCAAGTAGGAATAACTGAAGGTGCTGGTAGTGGGCTGCAGTGTGAAGCACAGAGTTAACTGTTTCTTGGTGGAATTGCTAGTGTGTCATATCAGCAATGGTAGTTGCCTAATTTAAGACCTTTAAGATTACTACCTAGGTTGTTCTTCCTTCTGTGAAATACCATTTTTGCTTCACTAGAGACAATAGAAATAACTTTGAACAGGCTTTCAGGCACAATACTAACCTACTTAAAACTTGACTAGACTATGCTAATTTATGAGCATTACAGTTAACTGATCTTGTTAACCATGGTTTGTATCAAAGCTTAGGAGGTTTTTTTTTTCCCTGACAAGTCAGGAAATATCTTTCCATGAGGATAATACTGCAGTTGTGTTACAAAGTTGCAAATGAAGACAAAGATCCTTGGCATTAGTTACTGCATAAGCTCAACAAAGACAGCCCCCCAAACTGTCTCACTTTGTGCTGGGCACTGTTGCTCATACTATTCTTTTGGGGATTCTGCTCAACACCCAGTTTTTTCCTCTAGTTAGGACCAACCTGTGCATCTCCGTGCTGTAGTCATCTACTGAATTTAGGCTTTTTCTATCAAATAATAATGTATACTCTTCCCTCTTGCCACTGTATTGAGCAGAATGAGATGGAGAAGCAGTTTTGAAAGTTGTGGAGAATCTGAAATGTTTCTTGTCTTGAGCTGGCTCAAAGTGAGAACCTATGAAACTCACCATTATGATAAAGGTATTATTCTGTCCAAGTGAACTGAAAATATTTTGGTTTGGAAAAGTTTTAATATAGTCTGATTAAAATTATAAATGGCTCTACTTCCAAAATGAAAACTTATTTCAAGCTGATTTCTTTTGATTCTTAAATTTTTCCAAGACTTAAGTTCACCAGTCAAGGCCAGAAGCTCCAATTGATTGCCATGCTCTACAGTCCTAAAATAATGTCTGACAGGAAGAAGTTGTGTACTTACTTATATTCCACTGGATAGTCTGGAGCTTTGTATTTATTCAATACCAGGATGTTGAAAGATGGACTGCAAAAATAATCGTTTCCATCTATTTCCACTGCTTTGCACATGCAGGCAAGCAGTGTGACCTCATGCAGCTGCAGAGTAAATGTGAAAAGAAGGTTTCTGTGTCTCATCCTGCTTGTTGGCTGCACTGATTCTCGTTGTTAATGAATTACTACTACAGGAAACTTTCTGTGCTGGAGATTCCCCTGTACAAGAAAGGAAACGTACATGTTCTCTTTGCTTCTCTAGCTCTTCCATACAGTCATAAGTACTACAGCAGTAAGACCCAGTTCCTCTCAGTTTCGTTGGGGGGGGGGGGGGGGGGGGGGGGGGGGGGGGGGGGGGGGGGGGGGGGGGGGGGGGGGGGGGGGGGGGGGGGG
>JAOQGH010000001.1:38913656-38952520 GCA_025769975.1 Gallinago jamesoni
TGTTTTGTCCCCCCGCCCCCCCCCCCCCCCCCCCCCGTCAAGAGGAGCTTTTCTTATTTCTTGACAGGTCACTTTTTCAGTATATCTGGTCTCACTTATCTCTTGCAAGGGATTTAAGACTTCATTGTAGGTCACCTAGAAGCAATTGCAGTTCGAAAGTATGACAAAGGATGATGACTAGCAACAATCTCGTCATATCCTGCTTCCAAGCAAGTGAGGAGAGAGTATTGGAAGTTTGATGGCAAGTCCTTGCTACTTCTGGTACCTGACTGATGATTCTTGGATATTGGAAGTGACTTAAATCCAAGTAGAGAGGATTGGAGAGAGCAAGGACTAGTTTCTCATCTGTGGTCAAGTAGTTGATATCCTGTGACAGATCCAAACTCATATAATGTATCTCTTTTGAGTTGTTGAAACTGTTAAATTGCAGACTGTTCAAGTTAACCATCACTCCATTCTGAAAGATCAACAAATCTGGGACTCAGTGGGGAAAAAAAAACAACCCGAGTTTTTCAGAACAGGAAACCTAAGAAACTGCCTAATCAGGGTTTTCTTAGTGGAAAGAGGAGAGCACTTGATACCTAAAGATTGTTGTGTTGTCAGTGCTATTTGATCATGCAGGCATAATGACTCTTGTACTGGATTCTTCTTCTCAGATAAGCTCATTGAGTTTATCAGGCCCAATCAAATAGAATACTTTTCTTTGAACCCAGACAAAATGTTAGCAGGGCAAAAATCAACACTGAAAAGGACACAGTATTTTTAATATTGGGTAATTTGATGTTGTCAAATGTTGTAGGAATATGCTTTTGGGTATTTGTGGGTAAAAGAAATTTTGGAAAAACAAAAAACAAAAACACCAAAAAACAGTATCTAGCAGAGCCTTCAAAAACCTTACCTTTCCCAGTGCATTGCTGCAGCTGGAGTTCTTCAATACATCTAGAGTATTTTATATACCAGTGCATTTGCATGAAGATAGTTCTGTGATAAATTAATTCCAAATGATCAGTCAACTAGGGAAACAAGAACTTCTTTAGCATGACTGCTATTCTATCAATGCCTAATATTAGAAGTGTTTATGTACGTAGGTGGGAATGGCTCAGTAGAAAGCAGGAGAAAATGTGTACTGAAAATCAATGCAAGAAAACAGAGCTAGGAATTTTGGTTAGTCATAATTGAAAACTATCTCCTACATTTTAGTAAGTTACAGAATTTGAAACTTAATGAACAGTCTGTAATAAAGTGGCCCTGAAAATTACTGGAATAGTGCCTGTTGGGGGCAGTGACCTGGCTTAAAGAGACTTGGTAAAAACTGAGACCACAAGTTTTTTATGTTAGAAATATAGTAACTAATTTCTGAACCCATCTGAATATGATGTGATGAAAGATGGCTTTAAGGTGCCAAACCAGGCTCAGTGAGATTGCTCTACATTATGCTAGCATATATCCCAGATACTGCAGTGGGAGCAGGGACCCATCAAAATGCAGCTTTGATTCTTGAAATTGATCTTTGGCAGCCCAGAACAGTTCATGAGGAAGAATCAGTTGCTATTGAATGACGTTTGTCAGCTTAATGCTGCCTGTGTGCTAAAGGAGCAGCAAAGCCAAGTCAAACATGAAACTAAGGCTCGAGACTGGGAATTTTCCACTGGTTGTGTTTATCCTGCTGATGTCCTACCTCTAATGAATGTTTGTGCACGCTTCCCTAGTGAAAACTGCTGTTCAGCTGATGCTGTGGATTTGGACTGGATGGACTGAGTGAAAACAGCAAGCAACAGGAAAAGCAGGGCAAGATAAGGGGAGTTTGCATAGTTCCTGTTTTGGCTGTTCTCAGCCCCTGTTCATTTGCACCTTTTAAAAGTAGTAGCTATATCCTACTATCTTTGTGTCAAAAAGCATGTTTTCTATTTGAGATTTTTTTTGTCAAGAAACTAAAGTCTTAAAAGCTTTTTAGAGTAAATCTAGTTCTTTCACAGATTTAGCCTTTCTAAAGACTGTCAGCATCTCATTAAAGGGGCTATATTAAATAATGAAGAGCGAGTGTGCTGCCTGTAGTTAACACCCCCTGCAATCAGAGTCCCATGATGAATGTTTCAAATAGCAAGAGGCAGCAGAGTCAGAGAACCTCTGACTGCCAGCCTACTCTCCCATTGTGTTGTGACACAGAGTAATTGCTAAACAATCCTCAACGATAAGATGTGCTTGTACTGCTTTGAGAAGTTGGTCTGAGACTTAAAATGATACTAATAAATTGTACTTTGGAGCCTTCAAGGAATCTTGGCCATCTTTTCAGTATGTGAATGCCACAGTGCTTGGCACCATGGGACACTGATTCTTTTTAAGAGACTTCAGGATTAGGGATTTCAGTTTGGGAAAAGGAGCAATGTCTGCAGTGGCTTGTAAGGGCAAGTTAAGAGAAGGAAGTATTCTGTTAGTAGCACAGACTCATCTTTAGCATTGCTTTTTGAATGGCTGGGATAAATACGGCATTGCCTATCCCCACCCTAAAACAATTGTTCCGTTAGTTTCCTGCTCTTTCCAGGAAGTGTTGCCTGTTGGTGGTGTTGTAATGCATATGTAGAAGTGATGGGGTTACTACTACTTGTCTCTGCTTTCTGCATTTCTAGCTCTGGCAATACTAGTCTGTGCCAATCGGCAAACAACAGATCAGTTTCTGTTTAGTCATCACACTTGGATAGCTTCCAGTTACTCTCTGTGGAGGCTGATGCAATCATGAATCTCTCCTTGCATGACAAATGCAGAGCATTTCATGTTGGTATCTGCTCTGCTGATTTTTATATTTTTAAGAAAGGTTCCTTGTCCCACTGAGGCAACGAAGATGTTGCAAAGTTGTGATCAGTTGTACCAACTGTAATGTTTTGTTATAAGAAATCTTGCCATGGTTTGGATTGTCTTGTTTTGGGTTGTTTCATATTCTGAAATTCTATTAATACTTGATATACGTAGATGTAAAAAGAAATACCAGGTTCACAAATAGGATTTCACAGCTGTGGATATACAAAATGTGACACAGTGCAAATACTTGAAGAAAGCTCATCATCCAGTGTACTGCCCTCATGTCTTGTTAAATCTCTATGCTTTCACACTCTAAATACAAATAAATGCTGCTGGGGAATGGGGTTTCCTTCCTTTTAATTTCTCTCTGTGTGTATTTAAGCTCTTCGTCCGCATCCTTGTTTAACCTTGTGGTAGAAGGCAGCCAAGTGTGGAACGTTACTGTACCTGCATGTTCTGCAGGTGTTTTTTCTTAGAGGAACAGGGCAGAAAGGCTATTTTGTATCTTCATTTCTCAGTTTCTACATTGAGGTAGAGACAATTACTGAGTAGAGAAAATCCCAACTAGTTTCAGAGGCAAATAAATTAGTCCAGGGTGCATAAGGAGCTCTGGCCTCAAGAACGCATGGCACAGTACAGCTTTCATACTTATGTGCTGCCTGCTTGGAGCAGCTGTGCTGTTCCCCATGCTATGTCTAGTTATTAGTCTGAGGAACCTTACATGATATGGCCATAGTTACATAAGAACACACCACTGATTAAACAGCAAGGCTGACAGTAGGTCAGCAGCCAGGCTTCCTTGGTTGACTTGAATGGATGTAGCCAATGCCTGATCTCTCTTTTGCTCTCCTAATTGTGAAGTAGGATGGGAGGTTTCTTATTTTTACCTTTGCTTCTTGTATGTGGAAAACAAGAGCACATGAGAGCTAAATTCTGGGATATCTCTTATTGTCTATAACACTAATTCATCCTGAGGACTGGTACCTCTTAGAATAATGAGGAACTAAAGAGAAACCTGGTCTGCAGCATTCTCCTGGGTGGCCTGCTGCCCCCAGAGTCCAGGACAGCAACCCCTTTACTGTCTGTTTGTGATCTGTGACAAACTGGAGTAGCCCAGAAAAATTGTGGGTTGCATCTCTCAAAGAAAGGCTTGGAATATATCCATTTCCTATGAGCAGAAGGTCAAAGGGAAAGAGATTTTTGGCACTTTTTCTCTGATGTGGAGTTTCTGTTTGTACAAATTAAGCCTGTGATGGAAAGACCTGACAGAATCCACAATTATCTTGTGTGGGCAGGTTTTCATGTGGTTGATCATGTGGGCAGCTGACACTTCTGAACACAGGAATAGATCTTGGAGCTCTGCTGAAATAGCTGTGTGAACAACAATAGCAGCTGCTGTAACTCTTGGCACAACTATAACAGCTATACTTGCAGCCTGTGACAGCAACAGGCTTTCCTCTGCAGAAAGCAGAGGAAAGCCAGGAACACTTCCTCAGTTCTGGCTGGGGTGCTGTGACTACCTTTATTAGAAGATTCCTTATTAGAGCAGATGGCTCAGAGAAGAGGGGGCCACCAAGGTGAAGATACCCTCCTTGTTAGATTCCCATCTGTGTAGTGTGCAAAGGCTTAGACTTTACCACAGAGCTACAGAATGCCTTATTTTCTTGATGAGTTTATGGAGTAGGAAGAGGTATCTGCTAGCACTGTGTCAGCCTAGGGAACTTGGTGTTGTGGATCGTTCAGGTTTGTAAACAGTAAGGCACCATTACAAGCTGGGGACAGACTGGCTGGAAAACAGCTTTGCAGAGAAGAATCTGAATGTCGTAGTGCACAAGGTGGCTATGAATCAGCAACGAAGGCCACCAGCATCCTGGGCTGCATCAGGAAGAGAAGTGCCAGCAGGTTGAGGGAGTTGGTCCTTCCCCTCAGCCCTGGTGAGACACTTCTGGAGTGCTAGGTCTAGTGCTGGGCTCCCCAGTACAACAGATATGGACATCCTAGAGGCCTGTGAAGGGCTATCAAAGATAATTAGGAGACTGGATCATTTCTCATATGAGAGAGGCTGACAGAACTGGGACTGTTTGCTCTTGAGAAGGCTCAGAGATCTTGTCAATGTTTAAAAATACATTATGAGAGGGAGTAAAGAAGGCTGAGCTGGACTCTTCTTAGTGGTCTCCAGTGAAAGGACAAGACAAAATGGACACAAACTGAAATAGAAGAAATTCCATTTAGGCATAAGAAAGATGTTTCAGCTCCAAGGGTGGCAAAACACTGAAACAGCTTGATCTAAGAGATGGTGGTGTCTCTATGCTTCGAGATACTCAAAATTCAACTGGATGAGGTCCTGAGCAATCTGCTCTGGGCAGGAGGGTTGGACTAGATGACTTCTATAAAGGTCTCTGCCCATCTCAACCTTTCCGTATTCCTGTGATATTGCAACCTGATAGCAAAGGGTCGTTTTGCTCTCCATCTTGAATAATGATATACTCATTGTTAAGCAATGATAGTTGGCAAAAGAACAAGGGAGGAGGGCCTAAGAAGGATGTCTGGTAAATTGGGCAACTAGCTAGAAGGTGGTCATGTATTTCACGGAGTAAATTGGTCTGTGGGACTGAGGTCTCTGAAACACTCTTCCTTCTTGACAGTGAGGCAAGCAGTGACTGGAATGCTGAGAGCAGTGTGCTAGGATGGGAGACTCAGGAAGAGTCCTGGGGGACTTGTTGATCATTCACCAAAGAAACTTAGAGCAGAAACTCCTCTCCTCTGACTGATGGAAGAAGGGAGCTGCATTTAACAAATCTCCATCAAAGGAAAGTAAGTGCTAAGCCTGAGAGGTGTCTCAAACTTGACTTTAAGGTACCTCTGGGGGAAGACTTCTCTGAGAAACAGAAAGAATCCTGGTGGTTGTGTGAGAACTATCGCTTAGCGAGGATTAATTTCAAACTTGGGGGGGCAATTCAGTGGGAGGGATACCTGTGTTTGGGAGTAATGGATGATTCCCAGGGACTAGGGTGGTTCTAAGGCCAGATAAAAATGAAACGTATTGAATTTTAATGATTAGAATAGATCGTAAGTTGAAGATTAGTCCATTGCCCATACAAATGGCACTCTTCCAAAGACTTTACACACACACTCCAGCATGGCATATTCCAGTGATGTTTTACAACAAAATTTATTAATTTTGGAAATGCAAGGATTAACTGATGTCTGACAGTAATACAAATGGAATTTATGTTTGAATTCTTTACTTAGTTGATAGATCCTCCAGGTAATGCTGTGCTGCTCCCTATTCTGGTTGCACAACAGGAGTAAAAACTTTTCATTTTGGGCTTGTTTCACAGCCTTTGAAGGCTATCTTTTCCTCTGTTATGGTGCTTCTTATGAATCAAAGCTATAAAATACCTTATAAAGATAACTGTTATGTTTTTAACCATTCTTCTGTTGGCATACAATGTTTCTCTGTAAAGTTATTTTTCAGAATGACTTACAGGTACACTGCAAAAGCACCGTATGTATTTGCAAAATGATAGCCTCACCTGCATGTACATTTTAAAGTCTGTGTTTGAAGACTGCAGGAGCTTCTCCATTCCAATCTCTTCCTTTTGAACTGTGTATTGAGCTTTAGGGATGCTCAAGTATTTGCTGGTCAATGATTTTATTTTTTTTAAATATTGTACCTTTCTTAAACCTCTTGTTTCTTCCAAATCTAATCTCCCACGCACCAGATGCTGCAGTCTCTTTGGTCAGGTTTTGAGCTGCAACTCCCTAGTACAAATATTGATTATCTTAAAACAGGTCTGGCAATAATAACCAGTCCTAACAAATTACATAATCTTTATCTACATTAAAATGTTTAAGAAAAACAGTCTAGAAATAATTCACAATTTACTGGATATTTTCACAGCTCTGACCATTTGAAAAAATTATTCTGAGTTTCTCTGTTAGCCTGCCCCTTGCTAAGTCCCCTCTTCTGCCATTATTTTGAGTCATACTTCCATGTTTGGCAAAGAAACTCTGATTACGTGTATAGATACATAAACCCACTGCGTTAAATGCTTTCTTCCCTCACAAGAGGTGGACAGTAGCTGTTCCTCACTGCTCACATCTTAGGTGGAGTTTCTATCCTCATTGAGTGACTACAAATGAATTCGGGAATGATGGAAGCTTAAGGGGAAAATGCATAGAGGAATACGGGTTAACATTCAGTGAGCTTACACTGTCATGAACTGTTAATTAGCACGTTTTCAGCAATGGAAACACCGAAAGAAGAAACTTGTAGTAGTATTGCCATAGTAACTTAAGAATCTCATAAAGGAACAAGATCCTGCTCTGCTAGATTCTTTAGGCTGGTCTCTAACTCAGGTAAAGAAGTGGATTTGAATGGCAGTCTCTTGAACTTGGTTTCCCTTAAATAACCAGATTTGTTGAAAAGCAGCTGTTAACCCTTATTTGGGCCAAAAATAAATAAGAATTTTCAACTATCCTCAGTGGAGAACATGGAAAACACTTGTCTTGCCCAGAGTAGGATGTTCTGTGTAAGCATGTCGCATCAAGCATATCTCTAACCTTAGTTACACATATTGGTTTCGGTCTCTCTCTCAGTCACTCAGTCGAGAATCGTGCTTCTCAGCTGCTTCCAGGATGTCTCTGGAGTTGCATTCCCATGTCTACCAAGAGCAAAAATGACCCTGAACATTCTGACCCAACTACAACGTTAGTTCTGCTTTGAGTGGTGAGGTGGACCAGATGATGTACAAAAGTTCCTTCCAACCTAAATTATTTTATGATCATGTGAAAAATAAAGACCCTATTTAGTCCCACTGACAAGCAAAGAATGGGTAAGAAAGAACACACAGATGCAGACAGAATAGGCAAGGAAACAATGAGACAATGTAGCAGTCAGCAACATGAAAGGTGGTTTTAGTTCATCAACCATCTACTCAATACCAATTTTGGGGGTATGTTTTCTAGCAAAAGGGAGGACAGGATTTAAAGAATAATAAGACAGCTTGGTGCACCTCTAAGGGAGCTTTTGACCTGCAGGAAGGTCAGCTCGAGGAAGAAGCCTTACGTGCAACTTCTTGTGTGAAAATTTTATAAATAACAGGCACAGTCCAGCACTGAGTCAATGTTATGTGGAAGGTGGCCATTTGGCAGTGAGAGCGGGAAGTAATCTTCCTCAAAATGAGGACGGACGTTTTTATGTTGGGTCTTAGAGATGCTAGAGGTGAGAGTTGGCAGATGGGCAGGAGGAGCTAAATGAATGACCTTTGCAAAAGCATTCTTCAGGAGTCCGAACAGATCAAAAATGGTATTAGTCACTGTCAGGAAACAGTTTCAAGAAAAAAGAGTTTAGCTGTATGGATAGAAAGGAAAAGCTATGCTTTGGAGCTGCTGCACAAGAAAAAGTCTGCAAGAGAGCTAGTTATGTGAAAGAGAGAATCCAGAGAGGTATCTAAGACTAAAGCATCAACCAAGCTTGGAGACAGACGGGTATTGATACTGAAGAGAGAGAGATGGGTGCCAAGACAGTCTGGAGGAAGATAAAACCATCATGTCTGTTAGCTGCCTGCAGATGGTAAGATTTTAATTTGGATCAAGATTAGTCTGCAGTAGAAATAAAACAGTGAGTCATGAGATAAATATATATTTATTGACGCGATTACCTACAAAGAGAGGGAGTCTTTAATTGAATATCATAATGACCAAGTCCAAAAGATAGGAGAACTAGAAGATGGCAGTCATGCTAGTGAAGAAAGCAGACTTCAAGGAGTCTGTTGTAGATCGTGAAAAAGGCTAACAAAGCTGGAATGGGAATCTTAATTCTGAGCTTCTCTTAGAAAAGAAATTTTGAAAGAAACCTTAACAAAGCACTTTCAGTGAAGTCCCAGAATTAGAGTATGCAATGCAGCTAAGCAAAGGAAGTCCCCACTGTTCACTGCAAACTTCAGGGAGCTGAAAGATGAAAAGGAAGTGGAGACAGGAATGGGATTACACATGGGTGTGTAACTACTGTATGATTACATTGCAAGGAGAAAGAAAGAAACGAAAGTGAAAAGAAAGGGAAAGGATGAAAATGAACATATGGGAGACCAAATGAGATTAAACCAGTGCGGGTATGGAAGGCGGCAAATGACAATTTCACCTCTCAAAGCTATTCATTTATGGTGATACATTTTTAACGTGCAGCCTTCTTCCTTGTATTCAACATAACACTCAATTGTTCTCCTACTAAATACAAAGAAAGGGGCCACCTTGATGTCCACTTCTGAAACGCCCATACAACTTCTCAGACCTAGATATGACTACAAGAACTTATGCTCTGACTGCAGTTTTATTTTCTCATCTTTATGCACGTTTATATACAGTGAGTCACAACAGGCTCTCCCAAGTTTGAAGCAGTATCAGTACTTGTCTTAAGAAGAGCAAATCTGGTTTTCCATGGTGAAAAGTAGTTGTTAATCTAGCCAAATGAGTTTTTAATTTGAGAAGTCAAAAGCAAATTATGATGACATTTTATGACAGAGATAAAAAAGACTAAACATCCTTCACTCCTTTAGAGTAGTGAATTGCTTCCCTGTGAGCATCTCATTCATTCGTTTCAAGTAAACAGTATTTGGGGACATACTATATGCTCAAAGATTTTATGATAAGATGTTGGAATATAACAAATGCCTTAAAAATCATCTCAGTGGGATCAAATGTTGCAGACATTAAGTGAAACCTAATTTTTTCTGTTTAAGTAATACCATGCATTATATACTTTTCCAGTTAAGAAGGCCAGTGAAAACCTGTTACGTTCACAGGAGAATTCTTTCAGTATAAATCTGAACATATATGGATGCAGAATATTTGCTAACATTGATAAGATTCTAATTAACGTTTGGCTTTATGCCGTGATGAGTATAAATGTGTTATGTGTCAGAAGCCAAAGGAATCTCCTATTGAAAGTGGTGCATTTTTCACTAACTAAAAAATCTGGTCCGTGGGCAGCTTAATAGTGCTGGTATTTTCTTTGTATTTACAATGTGCCATCACAGGAAGAGAAAGAAAACAACTACAGAGAATACTATATATCACAGAAGCATAGAACTGTTAGAGTTGGAAAGGACCTTAAAGATCATCGAGTTCCAACCCCCCTGCCACCTCCCACTAGACCAGGTTGCTCAAAGCCCCATCCATCCTGGTCTCCAACACCTCCAGGGATGGGGCATCCACAGCTTCTCTGCGCAACCTGTTCCAGAGTCTCACCATCCTCACAGTAAAGAATTTCTTCCTAGTATCTAATCTAAATCTCCCCTCTTTCAGTTTAAAACCATTACCCCTTGTCCTACTGCTACATTCCCTGATAAGAGTCCCTCCCCATCTCTCCTGTAGGACTCCTTCAGGTACTGGAAGGCCGTTATAAAGTCTCCCCGGAGCCTTCTCTTCTCCAGGCTATTTGATACTATGTATCAAATTTTCAACAGTGCTCAAATTGTGATTACAATCTCAGATGGCTCGGAAAAAGTTTTAAGGCTGAGAAAACAAAACAAAACCACCAGAATTCCTCTTTTCTCCTTACTGCCATACTTGCACGATCTAGCTGGACCACTACCGCTCCCATCGCCGCGGAGGCCCCGTCCCCAGCGCAGGCGCAGGCTGTTCTGCAGTGCCCCCGCTGGTTACACGTTCTGCTGCCGCCTTCTCCTTTGCTGCCTCTCCTTACCGCAATTCTCTCTGAACCCTACCCGGGGTTTCCACGGGCAGCGCGACGCCCAGCCGCGGGCGGGCCAGATCCAGGCCGCGGGGCCTGCCCGCCCGCCTAAGGGGCCAGCCGCTTCTCCCGCAGGGACCTGCGTGCGGGAGGATTCGAAAGGAGCGAAAAGACTAAGGAAAAATAGCGCAGCCTTTTTGGAAAAACAAAAAATAAATTAAAAAAAAAAAAAAGGAAAAAGTTATAAAGCCACCATTTTCTCCTCTTTTCTGCCGGCGCCCCCAGAAGTGAAGAGGCCGCCGCCGGTCGTGCAGGCGGCCGCGCGGGGGGGGGGGGCGGGGCGGGGCGGGGCCTGGCCTGGCCTGGCCTGGCCTGGCCACGGCGGGTGGGGCTCCCCGTCTGACCTCACCACCCCCCGCTGGGCCCGGCCGCTCACGCGCGCCGCCGTCCGCCGCGCCCGTCCCGGCTCCCTAACCGAGCGGGTGGGTGAGCCCTAGTGCGCGTGCGCCGCACCGCCCCGACGAGGGGCTGACGGGGGTTGTTGTGGAGCGGCGGGGGAAGCACGTGAAGAGCGCAACGTCATCATAAACACTCGTAGGCAACATGGCGGCGCCTCCGAGCGGCAAGGTAACGGGGGGGGGGGCGGGCCGGCCGGCCGGGCCGGGCCGGGCCGGGCCGGGCTCGACCCAGGTGGCGATGGCTGTTGGCCTCTTTCGCCTCGGCGTGGGGCTCGCTCTGAATGGTGGGACCCGCGGGAAGGGGCGGCTGGGCCGCTGTGTGTGGCCAGGCGGGGGCCTGTCCTCCCTGGAGGTGCGGGATCTCCGCACGGGGCCGCGGGACCCTGCGGACGCGGGCCGTCCGCGCTCCCGGGTGGGCCAGGCGGTGGTGAGAAGCCATGGGCCCTCTCCCTAGGGCGCGGCAGGGGGGTTGCGGCCGGCGGGTGGGACTCGGGCCCTGCCCAGGGCGGGTGCGGCGGCACCTCGCGGCGTCTCCCGCCCGGCGGAAAGCCGGTTCTGGTGTGGGAAGAGGCCGCTGCCCGTAGGAGGCGGACAGCCCCGGGGCCGGTCTCCGCAGAGCAGGCTCTGAGGCTGGGCCGGAGGAACGAGACTTGTCCCGGCTACGTGGCCGCTTGTCCCTGAGGGGTTCGGAGGCGTTACTGGCCTTTCTGCTGGCCTGCGCGCTGGTTGCGTGCGGGTCCCTGCCCCGGAGTGGATAGAAAGCCTTCTCAGTCGGGTATATTTGGTAACGTAAAGATTTTTTACGTGCCGCCGAGCCATGCCCGAGTGTTCCTGAATGAAACAGTAGAGCTTGACAAGGATTCAAATGTCTGTCCTGATTTGAGGTCACAGGAGGAAAGGTTTTGGCAACGATCTCTGCCTCCCTCCTCCCTGAAGAACAAACCCGAGTTGAGTCCCTGTGGCATTATTGTAGAAATATTTTTATTCTGTGACTCTGTTTTCTGAAAGTGTTACTTTGAACTGCTGGGTTCCTCGACACGTGGATCATTTATCTAGGATTTAAAATCTCAGTGTAGTGTCTTGACTGTATGTAGCCAGGGTTAGAGTGTGATAATCTTCATTTTTCGTTTTCCAGCATATGGTAGCAAATTACTATCTCTGCTGAGGAGTGCATTTGGATAGCAGGAAAGTTCAGTAGAGATGTCGCTTGTGCCAGTTTACCATAACCGTTTCAACTAGAACTGGTGGAGCAGGCAGTTTGTTCAGGTGGAGTTGTTACAACTTAAAGTTCTTTAGTGTCAAGTGCTGTAAATTTGAAGATAGCCATACTGTCCTCTAGCTGTTTCTAGCTATGCACATCTCATTTCTATTTCTCTATTTCTAGAGAAAAGTTACTCTTCTGGTTTTGTCTATTTTAAGCTTAGTCCAGCAGTTTAATGGATGATGGTAAACATTTTAATTTTGCAACGTTTGAGGGTTTTCTTTTCACATAGGTATGTATCAGAATCTTCTTCAGGAAGTTTTTTCTGAAGGCAGCTGTATTATCATTGTTTAAATGAGAAGGTAAAACTGTTGTGGGTTAGTTGCTACTAATTACACATTTGTTGTGTAAATTTGCTATGGATTCGTTTTTTTAAAGAAAAAAAAAGTCTCTTGGCTTGCAACTAAATCTCTAAGATGTTGCAAAACTCCATTTCAGTTATTCCACATCCACAGTACTAATGCAACTTGTTAATGCAAGTTCTAATTCAGTAACGTTCTTTGCCATGTCTCTTTTGATACAGAGGAAAAAAACCCAACAGTAGTTCTGTTTTCTCAAGCTTCATGAAGTAGCTGGGTGGTTTGGAAGTTTCACCCACGCTGGGTAGGAGCAGTTCCATCCTTCTCTAGATCCCCACCTGTGTGTTGCACTTCTGCTTGCTTGGATACTGTACTCATTTGATATCTCAATGATTTCATTTAGCAAGCTGAAATACTACCAAAAAATATATTATGTGCTTGTTTTTGGCTGGGTTGCTTTTCTGTTGGTTTAGGGAGCACATTGGATCACAAATTGTTCTTTTGGGTGGCAGCAGGATTTTAGACGGACTCACAAACTAGTGAAATTTCACTCCAGGTGGAATAAATACAGTGTAAGTTGGGAAAGACCCAGCATTCTCACTGAAGGCATTTTGCACTTCAGTGTGTTTTCAAGCTATGGGTGTCCTACATTAATTACACTTTTATTTCTGGCTGTGCAGTGTTGTAATGAGGTGTTTCAGGTGGTAGGTTTCTCAGAGAATAGTAGGTGTTAGTCTGTGGGGTGCTTTAGTGTCACTTGGCAGATCTTATCACATGAAAGTAATGTATTTTAATGTATGTGTTCTTTTCTGCAAAATATTACACAATGTAATTCCCATGGAATGCACATGGCAATATATTAAGCAGCTGGGATAGCCTGCATTATCTCAGCTTTCATGAAATCTTGTTTCAGCAAACCATATAAGGTTGTAGTTTCTATTTTAACTTTTTTTATTTTATTTCCCAGACATCATTAATATCAGTGGATTCACAGCTCAGATATTTCGTATTGTCTGTGGTTTCTGCTCCATACATTAGCAGGATATGAATTATAAATTTGGTTACCTCATGTAACTGTATGTACACTACACTTAGATTTTTGTCCTATTTGTTTTTTCTTATTGTTTCATAGCTTGGAAAGTTCTTTTCAGTGTCTTTCTCTATACAGTTAACTCTGTTCTGAAAAACTTAAGTTAATGCTGTTCTGGAGTCATGACTCGTTCTTTATTAATGACCATCTGCACTAGAACAGTGTGAGCTTGATTTTTTTGCCCTTTTGTAGAGGTGCCAGTTGTTGGGTTTTTGTTGTTTGTTTTTTTTTTTTTTTGCGAGTAACTTAGCAGTAAGTTACTGAGCTTTTTCAGTGCTTTTGACTTTATGCATGAAAGCATGTATATGTGTTTTTTTCTCTTTTTGTTGCTTAGCAAATAGCACTTTGTTGTCTTTATTTCAGAGAACCGACTCTGGAAACCTTATAATAGAAAACTGTGTTAAGGTAAAAAGTTGTGTATGGGGAGAAGAACAAACTTCAATTTTATTCTCTTATTACAACAGGTCCAAAGACAGGAATGATTTTTGTTTTAAGCTCTTGGAGTTCAGAGTATCTTCAGTACATGGGCTGTTAGATCTTTCTTAAATTACCAATTGGCACATGGGCTGTCAGAGAAGTTATTTTTCACTTGCCTGTGTCCTTGCTTGTCAAGTTAAAGCTTCAGAGTCTTAACTGACCAAACATCCGAGCTTCAGGTCTAAGCTCAAATGTTTAGCCAGTTCAGCAACTAGAAGTGTTCAAGTGGCACTGTAGCTACTAATAAACAATGTTGTAAATGCGGTAATGTTTGGGGGTGGGATGTATGCTTGTTGTTGAGTTTTGTTTGGTTTTTGTTTGAGATTTAAAATACAGTCTGTTCAAATTGGCTTTGCATCCTTCAGGTAGTTTGTTGGCAGATGTAGTGGATTATTTTAGGTATATATGTATTCTGTGTTGGAGGCAGTGTCTTCCTGCATCTTCTGTAGTTAAATTTGGGGCACAGAGACTATGCATTGTTGTACCATTTTATTAAGCACTTGATATAAAATCTTCATTATGACTTTTTAGCTTTATGCTTTACTATATACACAATCATAATCCTTTCTGAATATTTTGTACTTCATAGGTTTTCTTTGTGAACGGGAGCCTTTACCTGTCTTTGCCTCTTTTGAATTTAGTTAAGGTTTCATTATGCTTGGATGTGAAGCAGTTCACTGATAATTCTGAAAATTCTGTATATTCTTTCTGTTTTCTTCTCATTAGATTTGTCTTGCAGAGGTGTTCACAGCAGAAATAGTGTGTTATCACCTCAAGCTCTTACTCTCGGTACCCTGAATAAACTTGTATTTCCACTGATGTTGCATAAGTAGCAGAAATACTTTGTGATTCAAGAAATCTTCAGTGCACGTAAGGCAGATGTGAGAAACTTAATGTTGTGAAGCAGGAGACCTTTCTTATGATATGTGGTTTGCGATGTTGTGAGCTTTCTCATATTTGTCACAATATGACCAATATATGAGGGATTTTTATTCCCCTGCTTAGAAACATGATGTTTGTAAGACTGTTAGTCTTTTAAAACTAACAGGGGGTGAAATTTTACTGTTTTAAGAGGAAGGTTGAGCCATAGAGTCAGCAAACGAAAGACATATAAGGGTCTGGTTCTATACTTTTGTTAAAAATTAAATGCCAGAAGTTGTAGGATATCATCAGCAGAGCAGAAGGTCATGTTGGTCAAGTAATATTAGTTTGACGCTCTGCAGAGCGCTCAAATGTGCTGGTATCTGGTCACTGAAAGCAGACTATTGATGTAGTTGGTACTTTGACATGCCAAGTCACAGTTTAGCAGTGCATGGGTGAATAAGCTCTGGTGAAACCTCAGCTATCTGAAAGAGGGAGATGGAAATAAAAGCAGCATAATGCAGATTTTTTAATGGGGTTATGTTTCTTCTAACTTAAAGCACAGCTCTAAACTAATATACTTTCTTTTGTGGATGTAAGATCCCTCAGGGCACCAATTGCCTAAATTGAATTTATTTTATTGGCCTGCAGTTGTTTCCTTACTGTGTTGCATCTATTGTTCTGTTTACCTTCTGTCAGAATCTGAAAATAAGATGCTGTGCAACTGCTATGTCTGTTGTTAACGCTTGCAGACCAGACTCATTTTTCCTTAATTGGTTTCTTACTCAGTCACTTTCTTGTGAGCACGCCTGCTTGCTGCTTCAACTATTAAGTCTACAGTGAGCTCCTTTACCTGATTTTTTAATATTAGGCAAAAATGAAGTAACTGCTATTGAAAAGTTGTTAGGATTTGCACAGTGCCGCAATTACTTAATGACCCCAGAGCAGTGGCTGATTCACTGTGTGCTGCAAACTGCATCTGTCATGAGAAGTTGGATGGCATCGTGGCAGAGCAGTGCTGGCCCTGAGCTGTACTCTCTGGCAGAGAAGGAGAGTCAGTTGGGTAAGAACATGGGGAGAGAGTATGGAGTGTCTGAAAGATGGGACTAGTTAACCAGCTGGGATGGTTGCAGTGCTTCTCCATTCACTGAGATGTCCTGCGTTTGGCAGGTTGTTGGTGTGTAACAGGGGTAAGAGGAAAAGTATAAGGTATGAATGATCAGTGCACGTGACATCAGCTGGTATGTAAGTGCCCAGCACAAGCAGGGTGGGAAATACATGGGTGGGGAGGATGGTAGCCTTAGTTTTCATTTTCTATTGCCAGACCTCATTGTCTTTGGTTGCAGTGCTGTCATCTCTCACTAGCTGGTAGTACAGGGCCATAAATTGCCATCAAATGGCAAACATTTAACCCCCAAATTTTGCTTGTGTTTTGGCATATGTTGTAATTGTTGATGTGGTATACTGAAGGCCTTCTGCTAATGTATGTCCCTGGCAATAACAAGCTACAAACATCGCCTGTTGACTGCTTATTGTAAACAGCATAATAAGCTGGAGATAACAAATTGTCTATGATATGTCCTTATGGTATTAAGAGCGATACAATTTATTTCTCAGAAAATGTTACTGAGACAACATTGGGACTTTATAAAGTTATTTTCTGCAAGATATGGACTATAGATACTTGAACAGCTTTCCAGTACCTTAACTAGCATACACCATGACATGTGAACTGAGCCTACGTCCTGCTGTTTCCCTCTGCTTTTTATAATAGATAGGTAGGCAACTATTCCTTTGTGCAACTTCCCTGAATTTTGTGTTGTGATTCCCTATTTTTATAGACCCTTTGTTGGTATATGAGTTGGAATATCTGTGTTCCCTGTCAAGCACAGTGCTTCTAGTGACTGATTAGAATGACTTGTGAGTCTGCCTTTGACTTTTGTATGGGAAAATAACCCAACAGGTCAAGGTAGCTTAGCATCATTTGGAAACTGTTGCTTTTTGGTAGGATTCTGAATCAAATAGTCAATGGGTCTAGTTCTCATTCTGTAGAAATGGAAAAATAAATGTGGTGTAAGTCATTCTTGCCGACTGCAAGTATGGGCTTGCTTGATAACGAGGAGAGATACATAAACATGAGCTTCTCAGGTACATGTTATTTCAAACTTGATATTTTGAGATTATTAAAAATTAGTACTTAAATCATACAAACTTTTTTGTACTTTCTCTGTAAATTTTTTTTGGTAGAAATAAGTTGCTGAGTGCTTTTACAGTGATAAGTTTCCTAAGGTAGTCATGCTTATGATTTGAAGCATTTGAGAAACTTAAGGATACTGTAGATGGATAAATCTGGAAACTGCTTTGCATAAAACCAGCTTTAAGCTAGTAAGAGGTCTGAAAACATTTGAGTAATTCTGGTATGTGTACAACTATAAGACAGAATGAAAATTTGTTTGAAATCAAGTAGTTCTCAAAGTTTAGCTTCTGTCACATTACATCTTCATTTGCTTTGGTTGTGTTGGTGTGTGCTTTTGACAAACAATTCTTTTCTCTTTTTGTGTTTTATTGTGGGACAAGCAGGGCCTGGCTTTTGTGTATGTCTTAACATTTAAACCAGAGGAACATGCATCTTTGTGGACAGCTCAACAAATGTTTGCAAATAGATATTGAAGAAAACAAAACTACTGTTGTTTAAATCTTCGAGTTAGGCCTTTAATGGCTGGGCAGCTTTTTTGGCTTCAAGCATCTAAGCAGCATACACTGCTTTTCTTCCCTGGGGTTCTGTTTCCATGACCAGTCAGCTGACTGTGCAGAACACAGTTTTTTTTTACTGGGTGGATGGGTGGAAGGACTGTAACATTAGGGTGAGGAATACCTTTGGGTTTTGATTAAAATCCTAGGGACATATTGACTAATCTGGTTATCTGTAGTGTACACTAATTAACATGAACTTGTCTTTTTTCATGGTGGGCTTATTAGTATTGTGTAGAGTTGGAGGAAGAGGGATGACTCTAATCATATTAAAAGAAAATGAAAGATTGATCTTGACTCCACCTTTGAAAATAAGGCCATGATGAAATATGTAAAATAATGAATAGTACAAAAATGAGGTGAGCCAGTAGCTTGTTTTTGTCTCATAATACAAGAAGCATAATCAAATAAATGAACATGTGGCATTCTCAAAACCCTTGAATTCTTTCTGCACAGTGAATAATGAGGCCTTTCTAGATAACACACCTTTGTCACTGAAGCCAGTAAGTTAGCAGACTTAAAGAAGATTGTGTTACTTTGCTATGCAGGGGTTGTTGATAGGTAATAGTGATGCAAGTTTTGGTAGGTTTGGGAGATTGTAGCTGCTTTTAACTGACAATAAGGGAGCAATGGACTCATTATCCTGCCCTGCTCTTATCTAGCTCCTTCCACTGTCTCCAGAAGTACTAGGATCTCACTACACAGATTTTGCTGGCATGCCTTTCACAAGTCCTTAGTATTTTAGCAATACTTCTAATTGACCTCCAATGTTTGCTGTCTGTTTACCCACATCTTATTTCAAGATACTAATTTTGTGTGTTCTGCTGTAACCTGCTGTTTAGGCAAGCAGTAGTGTATGCTGCTGTTGCCTGGTTTTCAAATGTCTGTTTTATGTGTGTGCTGATGGACCAGACGTTTTCCTGATTGTTGGGCTGTGGAGGAACTGAGCAAATACCTTTGTGGGCCACATGGTGTGTGGGGTTCAGCTAAACAGTGTTACAGTAATTGTCTATCAATGGGTTGTTTTTTTTATTCAAATCCAACTACTGGTATACTGTCTTTCAACTTGATACTTTCCTTAGTACTTATTACTTTTATATGTAATTTAAGGTTGCTTTCCTTCTTTGAATTGATTAGTAGCTGCTTGCCAGTGCTGCAATACCAGAAAACAAAAAAGTGTTTCACTTCCCCAATATCAAAGTTTGGTGTGTTAGGGACTTTTCACTCTTCTTTTAGAGAGCTGTTTAAAATGTAAAACCCATTTACATTGTTTATAGAGCTTTTAAGAGTATGTATAGCATGTAGCTTTGAAGAGCCTGATGAATTTTGATAGCCAAGACTTTTCAGACAGGAGCATGATCAGAATACTGTGAACAGTTTTGTAAATGCTTGAATACAGAAGTTACATTGGCAGCACGTACTCCTGCAAGCCTCTCTTATGTGACTCACATTCTACCTTTGAAATGAAACTTTTGCCATTCACCCTGAATGTAGAATTCGGCCATTATTTAAGGTCTGATTGAAGGCTGCAATTTTGGTGGAGTTCATCCATTTTTTAATTTAAATTAAGGCTATAATTTCAATATGCTTAAATGGCTAGTGGAGGAAAGGCAGCCTACTTGAGAAAGCAGGCAGAGGTTCATGTGGAAATACTGCACAGCTTTTTAATATACACTGCTGTTTTGAAAAATACTAGGTATTGAAAGCCTTTTTTGTGATTTACTGGTGAGGTAATAGTAGTCAGTGTATACTCATAATAAATTTAACAAGTCCCATTTTCTATTGTTTCTTGATTTGAGTGAAGGGCTCAGATCTTGGGGATGAGGAGGAAGGAAAGGTAACAAAACTCCTAAAAAGGCAGAGCTACTCACTTCCATTTATACAGTTGAGTCAAAATGATAATGAGTATCACAGGAGAGAGAAACAATTTTAAAATCTTGGGTTTTATTTTGTTACCCACTTTGTTACAGGTTGTCTATGAGCAAGAAGGAGTTTTCATACATTCATCCTGTGGAAAAAATGATGACCAGGACAACTTAATACCAGGAGTACTACGTGTCATAGAAAAGGTATTTGCATGATACAGTTATGGAAACTTCGTATATTTGTTGATGAAGCATGTAACACGGTTGGCAAATCTTAAGTGTCTTTTAAGTATAGGATTTCATAAATGAACAAATGTCACATAATGGTTGACATTGCATCATTTTTATATATGTGTAAGTTGTGCCATAGTCATACTGTGAGTAAGTAGGGATATGTACTTTCTTGTGTAGTATTAAATTTTTTTATTATTGTGTTGTAGGAAAATGAAGTAATAGTAGACTGGAGACCACTGGATGATACTTTGGATACTTCTAATATTCTTTGTGCTGGAAAGGTATGCTTATTAGTTATCTGTGTTCTTCATTCTGTTTCTTCAGAGATTTTATTTTGTGTTAATTTATGTGTAGATTATCTCATAACTGGAAGCAAAATCTAATGATGTGATTATCATTGGTATTAATAGCTACAAGTAGGAATTGTATTTGTGGACTGCAGCCCAGTTAAGGTTGTTGGGATATATGTGTGGGTGACTGTATTTAGTTTTCACTTGGTTCATATATAAAATAAAGGAGACAATCTGTATGAATAGTAAGTGTATCATGGTCACTGGTCCCCTTGGACCTACTGTGGTGTAGTTTGGTGATACACTCTTCATAATTAGATTCAAAAGAAGGATGTACTGTTCTAATGCAAAATAAAAATAGAAGTCCATGTAAGTTCCAAGATCCAGTGGTATGTGGTATTTAAGCAGTATTAATAGGATGTGACTAAAGAAGAAGAAATATTTAAGTTTTACATTTAAATTAAAAGTTTGTTGGTAGTGTCTGCAGGAGAGGCTAGGATATTTTAATGCCATGTTGAATTTATTAAGTAAAACCTCTTTTATAAGTCTTAAGTCAAAATTTCCTGAATTGAACTGTATCATGTTTCTTAGGATTTTATACTGCAGATCCTTTTAATCTGTGAAAATGAAGATGCTTATTCTTGTTGAATCTGAGAAACTAGCTCAACTTTTATGCCTTGTTTTTTGATAGTCACTTTTTCCACCCCCCTATCCCCCCATCCCCCCTCAGGATTCTAGTTCTGTTGTGGAGTGGACTCAAACTCCTAAAGAAAAATGTTCCCGAGGAGCAGACCGTCCAAGTAGTTATGAAGCAGAATGGGACATGGTCACCACAGTCTCTTTTAAAAAGAAACATCATTCAAATGGAGGTACATAAAATAAGTGTGGGAGTTTTGTTTTTTCTTTATGGTAACCTGTAACTGAAGAACTGCCTTTTACATACAGTAAAATGGATTTTATTAGGAATTGAAAAGCTGAGAGTTGTTTATGGTAAGAGGTGAATCTCTGGGTGTAGGAAAAAAGTTCACAATAGAATAGCTGCCATCTGCCTCCAGTCTAATTTTTTCTTTAAATTGCTAGAGAATTGTGTTGAAAAGAAATGTTAAATCTTTTTGCTGTGACATTCATTAGATGATGTAGCAGTTCTATGTGCTTTGGGCTGTTGCATTCTTTCAAACAAATGGAATTGGAACTAGATGTTGTGTTAGAAAGCAAAAAGAAAAAATAAACAATTTACTATCCAAATGCTTTTCCATACTGCAACAGCAGGGGGAGATGAAATGTACAGTTACGTGGTACACGGGTTTTGTTACAGTGTCTCAGTAGATATGTTGTAAAAAGAAAAAAAGGGGGGGGGAGGACAGTGATTCTCAAGTATTTTCTTTCTCTGATTCTCCTGGTATATTTTTCTTTATAATACTGTTTTTCCCCATATTATTACTTGGTCTATAACTGGGAATCATTGTGCTTGTTTCACCATATCTGGGCTGGTTTTAAGTTTCATTTATGTCATGTATGAGTGCAGGGTTTGGACTTAAAATTGTAGATGTTTTTCTGGGTAAAGCCACAGTCCCTGCTCCCAGAATACCATGCTTGAGAGGAGCTTTAAATGCTAGTACCATATAAAGCTAACACCAGCATCTGGCATAGGATGGTCTATTATGTCACTGCTTTGTATTGATTGTTTTATCTTTAGGCATCAGAGTACATCTTCATCCAGGCAGGTGTCAATGAGCACTACTGACTTGGATTATGCTTTTGTCACTTCTTGCATATTTCCAGTTGCCCTAGTTAGATAGGGGCAGGCCAGAGGGTTTGCCAGATTCCCTCTAGGCATGCTGGAAAACTTGTATCCTCTGATAAAGTAATATTTAATCCCTTCTGTTAAATGTATATAGTCTTGCACAGAGTGTTTATACATGCTTGTATACATGGGAGAGGGGTGAGTGGGGAGTCTTTCAATTTCTTCTCCCTTACTTTAGCAGTAGTCTTACAGTATGTGGCTAGTACTGTGTGCAATACATAGTGTACAGTATTGCAATGTATATCACGTTTAGTAGTACCTGGTGGAGATGCTGGTGGGATTCAGCTTGCTGAATTTGATACAGCGGTTGCACGGTTAACTCATGGATCACTTTGTAAACTTTAGGGACAGCTTTAGGGGAGCAGTCTGATGCACTTGCTCAGTATTTTAGAAGTCTGTAGAACACGAGGGGCCATTACAGTTATAGTAGTTACAGGATGCATTTTATTATTAGAACCAATGCTGGGTTTTGGGGTTGGAATTGTTTTTTAGGAACAGTGACAGATATGATGCATTTGTAATTTCTAAAACTGGAAGTCAAACTAAAATTCTGTGGTGATTTTGTTTTTAAGATGTTACAGCTCATGCAAATGGAGAAAGCAAGTGGTCGTTCCTGTTCAGTTTGGCAGATCTGAAATCAATCAAACAAAACAGAGAAGGCATGGGATGGTCTTACTTAGTGTTCTGTTTGAAGGACGATGTGAAGCTTCCAGCTCTTCACTTTCATCATGGAGATAGCAAGCTATTGATTAAATGCCTTGAAAAGCATGTTGTGCTGAATGAGTAAGTATCAGACAACCCTTAGTTCTGATTTAAATATGGATTACTGGTTTATTTTTTTAATTTTGTAATTAATTTCAGATTAATGCTGAATGGTGTATTTTCCTTCACTTTTTTATTAGTAGAATCCATTTTCAAGGTGATGGAAATAGTAATTTCACATATGCATTCGGAATGTAGGCTGAAGTTTTAAAATTGTATCAATTTATGAACTCATTTAGAATCTGTTGAAGAGTCATTAGCTTCATAATACTCTTGTAGCTCCCTCTAGTGGGTACAGAGGATTCGCATGAAAGCCTTTTAGATTGGCATAGCATAAATGCAGAATAAAATAAAATGTTCTGCTCTCACCATGTGGGCATAAGTATAATTTAAGAAGGCAACGGGGTAAATAAGAGTAGGTAGAGCATGGAGTGTAACAGATACAGGTGTAAAAGGTATTCTGTTTCCAGAAGTGTTTTGTTATCACTTGGAACATAGTATTTTGGTGACAGATTTGAAGATGGATAGCAAAATAGCTGTGGGAATCCTTATAGAGGGCTATTCTCATGTTGGTAGCATCAACGAGGTCAGATTTGCCTTTGACAAGTAGGGGTGGCTTTTGCTGAGTTATACTGATTTTTGAAGGCTTTGACAGTGAGATGTGGTGTTGAAGCTGATGTAGGGAAGAACTTTGTAGAGTAGGGTAGATGGTTGGACTCGATGATCCCGAGGCTTTTTTCCAACCTAGATGATTCTATGATAATCAGAAGTTTTCAGCTGCTTGGAGAAGGTAGTGTGGTCAGCATGACCAGTCGGTGAAATGGTACTGGCTGTAGCATTGTATGTGAGCTTTTTAAGGGGAGAATTCAAGAAGATCAAAGGAGAAGCTATAGAGGAGAAGATAAAGATGTAAGTAAAAATATTCTCTGTACAACTGTAGATTAGGAAATCCTGGATGACAGCTTCATCTTAAATCCTAAGTTTTTTCTTCAGAGTTGCCTTTGAGTTCTCCCTTAAACCTTCTTTGGTTCCTAATTTCACTAGTTCTTCACTACTAATTCCTGTAACGTGTACTTAATGAACAGGACCAAGTCTTAAGTAGGCCTAGTGAGTGCATTTGACAGTGTAGCAGACTGGTTTGCATTGACTTAATCAAAACTGTTCTTGGGATTGTCAACTAAAAACTTTAAAATTTTAGATGATGGTTTTCCTGTATGCCTTCTTTACAGTTAGTCCACTTGAGGCTTTAACAAAAGCAATTTAGAACTAATCAGTTCATGCTGCTGGGTTTTTGAATTGCTGCTATTTAAAGAGCTTGTTTGAATATGCATGTATACACATATACATATATATATATACATAAACATACATACACATATGAAAAGCAACAAACAATGGAAAAGTCGATGATTAAAATGTAGTACTGCAACTGCAGGTCTGTTATACATGCATTAATTTTGGAGTTCTGTGTATTTGATGTTGAGATGTGGTTTAAGCTTATTTTATATTTAAAGTTTTTTGCTCAAAAGCATAAATATTTACAATAAGATACTGTTCTGCTATGTAACAAGTTGTTTTGTCTTTTCATACTCAGGAAGTTTTTTGTATCTTTGGACTTTATGGTTGAAAGTTTTGGAAAAAAACTTGCAGGAATCTAAACTAACATACCAGTATATTTAAAACCATTTTATGAAGTTGGACACCTAAGCTCCTATAAGTCAGACACCTAGATTCTGTCCAGCATTTGGTTTTCAGTTTATTACTGCATGTGTTAGGTAGTTTGCGTTACAGGCATTATTTCCAGTTTTATTGAGTCATGTACTGCCAAAAATTATACTCGATGTTACTATGAAAATTTAATTCTTATTGGCAAGTCACTGAATGTAGATGAAATGCATAGTGATTTTAGGTCCTGTTTCAAACTCTGTCTCTTTCAGATAGTCCATGGTGAGTGAGCAGGTGCTTGCCATTCTTCCTTTATTTGACCCAGTGGATTCTTAGTTCTTGTTCTTTGTAGCCTCTTGTCAGGCAATATGGATGTTACTTGTGGGACAGTGCAAAGCAGTAGCTGTCAGGTGGGGAAAAAACTGTATGAAGAGAGGCAGTCATGTCCTTGTATGTCTGATTTTAAAATAAGGCGATGGCATAGGGTTTGTGCAGTCTGACCCAGCAGCTGTGCTCTTGGGATCCAGGAATGCTTATCAGATAGAGTTCCCTGCTAAGGTAAGACAGGGGAAGTTGAGGTGATGATGTTAGCATTCAGGACACGCTGAGCTGCTTAATATTGTCACCTCAAATTGATAAATGCAACAGCATTCTGGAACTTTGAAGTTGAGACAGCTGCGGAAATTAAATTTGTATGAAGTTAAGCATTGAGCTGAGCAGGAACTTTGTTTCAGCTTTCTTACTTAAATTCCTGTCTGCCAGTTAAGTCGCACTTCTGACACCAAATTCTTTTCTGTGGTCCTGAGTTATGAGGTGGTTTGTTTGTTTTTTTTGAAGGAAAGCGCAAACCAAATACACCATGGAAGTTGTTTCCTAAGGGTTATTTACACTTTAGTACATGATATATCTAAGCTCACAACCTCTTTTAGGAAAAGATGTTTACTCAGCTTTCTGGATGTCATAAGCAAATACTTGTCAGCATAATTACTTGTTGTCCCAACCTCTAATTTATAACATGGGATATTGATGTTAAGGCAGAAGTAGTTTTCTCTAAAATATCTTTGTCACAGGAACAGAGGAAGAAAAAAACGATTACCTCAAAAGTTTTTGCCTTTCTCTAACACCATACCTTACAAAATGTTATGTCATTGTTGAGATCAGTGTGTTAAATTTGAACAAAATATTTGTAATTTGTTGCTTTAAAGTTTATGTGCTTCCTAGTTTGGCAGCACCAGTCTAATGCTGAGAAAATACTGCATGTTGGGATGACACTTTATAACTCACAGAATTATGAGTAAGTGTAATAAAGTGTCTAGCTCGCAAATTTATTTTGAACATTACCCAGGTAGATGTTGATACCCAATTGGCTGTCCAGAGAGAATATTTAATTAAAATGGGGATTTGGTACAAAGTTGTTTTTTTTTTTTCTTTTAGTTAAGGAAAACATAATACATGACTCAGCCTTTGCCCCTGTGCTGCTTTTTAGCCAAAGCCGTTGAACTTCATTAACTGTTGCTGCCTCAGAACTATGACTGTGGTGTCTGGCTGTCTCAAAATGAGATCTCTTGTTGCCTTTCATATCCGTTGGTGTTAACAGTGTCCTGTCCTGTTGGAATGGGAGAAAGATAAGACTTATTAAAGTTCTTATCTTTGACTTTAATAACATGGTAGATGATGCAGGTGCTAATAAAAGTAAAAGTCATTTTTTCTTTCAAAGACTAGATATAGCGGATTTAAAGTTTGGGAGAGAGCAGTAGAGAAGTATTTTATAAATGTAAGTCTGTGTGATGGATTAGAGTCAGATGATGAAGTGTTTGGCTTTCCTCTGACTGGACACCAACTCAAGGCTTGAATGTCAGTCTGGCTTCTGAGCTGTTCTCTCTTCTGTCACATATTGAGCTGTAAATTGGTGATTCGGGAACTGGTTAATGAATTGATGGGGTATCTGCACCAGAGAAGGGGAGAAGATGGGGTGGAGGAGGTGGGGGGGTTGAGAGCAAAGGAACAGATTAGGAGCAGTATGGTTCTACGGTCTTTGTTACTGTTTTCATCTGCCTGTGCAACCCTATCAGAGAATGAAATGGTATGTTGAAGAACAAGAGCGTACAAATACAGTGAGTTAGGCCAAATAGGGTTTGTGTTCATTTAGCTTTTGGAGTCTACACAGAAACATTTGCAGGGCGATACAGAGATGGTTCTGTTTCACAGTACAATGGATGTTGTGGTTTTTAAGTTCCTATCAGTATGAATTAGCATTATTCTGACAGTAGCTGTTGTAGTACTGTTTGTTAGGAATTTGTTAATGTGCTTTCATACATTGAAAAACAGTTTGTATTCCTTAATGTTTTACAGGATGCCTTAATGTAAGATTTACTAATTGGTAGAAAGAAATTCTTAACTGTATATGATAACGTGGACTCTTTTCACATCCTCTATTATGTTAAAGGAGTTTCAGTGTTTATGTTTTGAGCCTGATGATGTCTCATTAAATTTCTTTTCCTGTGTCATCTTTTTTTTTTGTCCATTGTCAAATATGGAAAATTATAGTTGAAGAAAACTTTGTTTACGTGTGGGTGATGAGTTATCTTCCAGAATAACTTCTTAATAGCATCATGATTTTTCAAAGAATGCAAGAGTACAATTCTGAATTAATATGATGATGAGTTATCTTGTGAAAAATGAAAGTCCTGTTTTGTAGTGTGTCAGCTTGTGAACTTCTGCCAAGAGCTAAGAGTGATCTTGCGTGAAACCTATTTTCTGTGCACATAACCTGAAACGTGCGCAGAAATGTGCCTTGATAAAACAGTAAGTGTTCTAAAAACATTTTCAGGAAGAACTGGTAGTACTTACAGAAACCCTTTTTTAATTTTTGTTTTCAGATCTCCACAGGATAAACGGATTCTTCTTGTGAATTCTCAAAACAAGTCTCTGTCTCAGTCTTTTGAAAATCTCTTTGATGAACCATCATATGGCTTGTTACAAGTATGTATTATCTTTGAATTTTTGTTCTGAAGACATTTATTAGAAGAACCCACCCTACCACATCACGCAAATGTTCTCTGAATGATTGCCGTTGTAGAAGTGCTGACTGTGTCCTAAAACAAATGCTTACCATAGAAAGTACACTTATAAGTTATTTTCTATGTTCTAATAACTTCTTAATTTCCCTGTGGTACTATTTCAGACCTATTCAGGTTAGTGTTGTCTGTGATCTTGTACATTTTGGTACAGATAACTATAGAAAGAGGAAGAAGGAAAAAAATTTAGGAGTTGTCAAAATGTATTAATTAGAATTTTCTGGATTTTCCTTGACTAAATGTTCTTTTACTTGATTTTTCTGACAGTTTTGAAGAGATGCAGAAAATAGAGCAGCAATGAGCACAATATTGCCGAAAAGCTTCTTTTTATGTTAAAGCTGTTTATCATTTGGTGGAGTTTGTTGACTTGTGAAAGTCAGCAGCAGTGACTTGAATGAGGCCAGAGTTTAGATCCACCAATTTGTTTAATTAAAGAAAATCTTCATGAGTGAATTACATTAGTTTCTGAACTTAATTATCAAATCAAGTTTTGTGTGAGGTTCCTAGCAGAGTACATGATGATTCAAGATGTTTTCTCCATGAAGGTAGGGAAGCTAGGTATAAAGAAGACAATTTTGTGGCATTAATCACTGGAAAGTAAGCAGTAGATCTGATCCATTTTTATATGTGGGTGTCAGGCTTACTGAGTACACTGCTATGCAGTCTTTCAAATGGATCAGAAATATTATCTTAATACTTAAGATATCTTTTTTTAAAATATTGCGATGAATGTACTCTCATATGAAACTATTGATACATGAAACTTCAATAATGTTGAGACCTACAGTACTTTTCCTGTTGTATTGCTTTGAGTACAAGAATTCCAAATAATCTGAGGCTTTTTGTATTTTACTTGTTTATAACACAGAAACTGAAGAAAGATCCATACACAGTAACAATGGGAAGATTTTCCAAAGTCACAAACTATATTTTTGACAGTTTCCGTTTAAGTGACCCTTCAACTCAAAGGCGACCACCATCGGAAATGGCAGACTTTCTCAATGATGCTATTCCGGGGCTAAAGATAAATCAGCAGGAAGAACCAGGATTTGAAGTCATTACACGAGTGAGTGCATAAATGAATATGATATGGATGCTTTGATTATTTTTATGCACATCCTTAAAGGAGTGGTAGGACTTGAAGCTTTGTGAATTATACTGTTCATGCCTCACGATTGTGTTGGATGCTGCCCTACCATTTATTCACAAGAGTAAGATCATTATCAGCTACTTCTAGAACATGTAACTTTGATCCCTGCAAATAAGAGTTTTGCTTTGAAAGACAGTTTGTCATTACTGAAATGAGAATGTTACCTTAGAGTCAGTACCCAGAAAAGTGACCCATTTCACGTTTAGTGTTTCCTCTGGTCAGATAGAGCTATATTAAGTAAAGTTGGGGTATACAGGTTAATAACCAACTTTCTTGGCTAATGAATAACATTTCAGTTTGTTTTAAGAGGGTTAAGAAGATTAAAACAAAGTATTTAATTGGATGATTAATGTCTAGGGCGTATAAATGTACAGATTTAGGTATGAATTGAACTTAATCTAGAATTGAGCTTGTAATTGGATCATGAATCACTTTGTGTGGGCTGCTGTTGGTGTTTTTTACAGGTTGGCGGAAAAGGTTTATTTTTAAGTGCTTGTGATTTAGTATTTAAGCAGCTAACATGTTTTTAGAGTGTTAAACTGTTTTGAATGTTATTTTTTCCTTAAGTTCAAAATAGTGTTAATAACTGTATGAAGCTTAGTACTATTTGTGCAGTTGTTTAAAACTACTGAAACACTTCCGTGGGATTCATATAATGTATTTGACTGTGTTTCAGATTGATCTTGGAAAACAGCCTGAAGTTAGTAGAAGAGAGCCTGTGTCGGCTGAAGAATGGGCTAAAAATATGGATTCCGAAGGAAGAATTTTAGATGTGGACTACATAAAGCGATTGATATTCAAAGGGGTAACTTAGTTTTCTGAAGTCAACAAGACCTATGCCTCATTCTCATGACTGTACTTCAGCAGTTGAATGAGATTCTTTTGATGAGAATGGGATATGATTCAGCTAGTACATTTTTTTGTCTTTTACAAATCATGAATGTTACTTGGAAAGATTTCTCACAAATAGTGACCTTGAGTGAACACTAGTATTTTTGACTGCTTGGAAGATTCATATGTGTGTTGTCTGCATCTTGTAAGATGAAAGTATTTGTTCAAAAAATAAATAAGTAAATGGAAGTCTAGTCCTCAAAATCAGTTTGTGGTGAGACCAGAAGTTTGGCAGTTAGGCAGCATGCTGTTTAAATATTTAAAATTTAAGGTACTTTTTTTTGCTTCTTAAAGTCTTTGATGCCCATAAGGTTTTTATTTCCAGCAGTGAAGCAAAGAAAAATCTTTTGTCGAGTTTCTTTTTCATCTTCTAAGGATAAATCCAGTGCTTCTACATTTTTTTTGCCTAATCATATTCTCTTCCTCCTGTTTTCTCCAAATGTGGTACCTAGTTAGCAGATAAGATTTGGCTACAATGTAAAAAGAAGCTTACTTATAAAAATTCTTTTAAGTTGTTACATTAAGAAGTGTTGAGTCACTATAGGAAGGTTTCCTCACAAAATTTAAATAGTCTTTTTGTTAATGTATCGTACCCATTTTTCCCTAGGGCCTCTGCCATACTTTAAGAAAAGAGGCATGGAAATTCCTTTTGGGGTATTTTCCTTGGAATAGCACTAAAGAAGAGAGAGCAAATCTGCAAAAAAGGAAAACGTGAGTACAGCAGGGGTTCTGTTACAAAATAAATTAAAAAGTCTTATTTTTTATTAATGCATGTAATGATGTAGAAAGCTTTTTTGGAAGCTTTAAAGACAGCTGCTAAAGGTTGTTGAATGCAAAGAAGTATGTGAGACTTTCTTTAAAAGTAAAAATATTGTATAAACAGGGTTTAGTTATCCTATTTATGCCAAAGAAAAAAGGAATGAATGAATGCTTCTATAAAGAAAGAAATGTAGTAACGTAGTTTCAAAATTATCTTTCTCCAGTGACGAATATTTCAGGATGAAACTGCAGTGGAAATCTGTCAGTGAGGAACAGGAAAAACGAAATTCAAGGTTAAGAGATTACCGGAGTCTTATAGGTAAATTTAGATTTAGAAACATACTTAACTGCACAAGTTCATACACTTGTACAATTCAATATGAAGTTGAAAAAACATAACCCTTTGAGTAACCTGTATGAAGAGGCACTAAAAACTAATGTTGCTGTTTTCAGAGGTGTCTAAACTAAACTCTTGTTATATGCTTAACACTGAAACTTTCTTAACCAGAGTAATTCAGAGGTTTACACATTAGTGTTACAGAATGGCTGGATTTTTTAATCTTCCTTTGCAAAAGACTCTTTATTTCATGTTATTTCATGATGTAGTTTTACTGGGAATGCCATTAAAGTAATGACATGCAATAAGAATGTGAAAATGTGTCTATTTACATTTTAAAATTTCTTATAGGGATTTGTTTATGGGCATTGTGACTTGTGGGGTTTTATATTTATTTTTTAAAATTTCGTCAAGTTCTGCTGTATATTGCAGTTTGTGTCCTCAGGTATCTTTGGTAACGAGATTTGGACAGCACTGTTTAGGATTTCTAAATAGAGACTCAGGGGATAGATTTAGTCCATATCTCAGAATAACAAAAAATTTATTCTATTTCACACAGTTTCTTAAGAGGTAAGCTGAAAGGGTTAAGAGAGTCTAATCTTAGTAGATTAGTAAATTAAATTTTTAGAGTGTATGTGTTAACAGGAAAAATATATATTTAGAGTATAAAAAAGGCTGAAGTTTTGATTCTCTTGAAGCAGTTCTGTTCCTTTCTAAGTGTCTGAAATGTAAATTACAAAATTAGGCTTTTCTAAAATAAATGCCAAACTACAAAATACTATTTTTATTAAAGTGCACTCAAAATTTTGCTTATTTCAATACATCAGTCTTAAATTTCACATTTTTCAAGTGTATGCTGTATGCTTGCTATTTTTGAGGCATGAAAACTGCCTGATAAAACGGGCATTTTCAGCTCACTAAATTATAGGAAGCTGTTAAACAGAACTTATAAACATGCTGTTGTCACCTATCACAGTGTCTTTGAGCTGATTATGTGGTAACTTTCCTACTATAGCTTATGTGGCATCACAGAAGTATTCATAAATGGCATTGCATAACAAACTCACGTAGAATTGTTCTTAATTCCTGTAAGTGTAGAACATTTTCAATGAATTATAATCAAGACTTTTCTCATAAAAAGTATTAACAAAAGAAAAGGCAAAAACCTTTAAAATCTGTTTATAAGGAAATCCTTTTATTCCAGGCAGGAAGGATTTTCTTTCTTTTAAAATATTCTTTATTTTGAAATGATGTTTGGCTATGCAGTTGTCTTAAGCACTTCAAAGCTTTGCAACAATGTTTGAGGAAAAAATCAGCAGCTTAAAAATATTCTGAATTCATTTGATGCTGGCTTTGTAGAATGAAAACATTCGTTTTGAAAATGTTTTTAAATCTGGACTGTTTTCTTAGAAAAAGATGTAAACAGGACAGATCGAACAAATAAATTCTATGAAGGTGAAGATAATCCAGGACTGATTTTACTTCATGATATTTTGATGACCTATTGCATGTATGACTTTGACTTGGGTAAGTTGTGTTCCTCTGAATGTAAAAGCCTTTTTAGTTTCTGATATGCAGCTTTGCTTATGTTAAGGCCTGTTAATACAATTCAACTTGGATTGATTACAATGCTTTTTGTAAATGTGAAGATTTATGTATAATAATGTAGATAACTCTGTTCAGTTTCTCACCCTGCTTCTTCCTGTCTTCTATCTGATGCTTATCACAGGCATCTGAATTCATCAGCTGAGGGGATTGGGAATTAAGTGGCAGTTGCCAAACCCCAGTTGCTGGGGTTTTTTTTAGAATTGAATCAAGTTTGCTTTTCAGAGTTTTAAATAGGTTTAGGCCTTTGTAGCTTGATGGTTATATCCATTTTTAAGACTGACGTATCAATAAAAATTATAAACCAGCTGCCACTTCTGTAATTAAAACTCAGCATGCTGAACCAGCTGTTTGTAAACATGAATTTTCTTAGGAATACTTTAAGAGTTTGTTCTTGAGGAGTACACTTAACAGTCTGTCAAAAATTACACTTTAGTGTATGCATCTGTTGCAGAAGGAACAGCATATAACATCTAGTTTTAATCACAGTGTATACAAGATGTCTAAGTCTTGGCTTCCCTTAATTGTCTTGGAAGGAAGGGAGCCAAAACATACTTTTAGCTGATTCCTCCCTCCTCCCTGGCGTGAAATTTGGCTGTTGTGTTCTTGGTTTTTTGTTTTTTTTTTTTGGGGGGGGGGGTATTCTGTCTCAGAAAAGTGTTGGGATTCTTAAAACCCACTTTGTGCCAGGTTTTGAAGGTAAATAGTAGGAACAAATCTTTAGTTGCTAGTAAACTTGCTGCAGAGTGGTAGTACTTGTCAGTTTTTTCCTTTAAGTCAAGTCTGTAGAGAGACTTGATCTTTGGCTTCAAAAACATGGGGGAAATTAAAACTGATCGAGAGTGTTTAAGCACGTAGCTCTGTTGCATGTCTTTTTCCACGCTTCAACCTGCATTAACACAAAGTGATAAGTGAAACTAAAGCACATTCACCATCTATTAAAAATACCACTCTATTAAAAATACCGCTTAGATGTCTTAAATATATGTAGTCTTCTGTTTTATAAACAAGTAACAATAATAGAAATATAGTACATTTGACTTTGTATCTCTCCAAGACTTCTAAGCTACTCGAGCATTGGTACAATGCTGCTTTTATTCCTCCCACAGCAGCTGTAGGGAGGTCTGAATTATGCTACAGACTGCCAGATAGGGGAGGGGACAGAACAGCTGTTAATACAACAGTTTTTGGAATGGATTCTCGAGTCTGTATTAATGAAACTGGTTTTAATCTTTAAGAGACGTTAAAACTGTCTCAAACAGAATTTTCTCTGCATTTATTTTTAATTGTATAAGAAATAAAGATTTAATTATTTACCTGTTTTCTGTTCCTTGTTCTATTTTTCTTCTCACACTTGCTCCATATTTTCAGTCACTGATTCAAATCCTCTGTTCAGTTCCTCAGTTTTAATTAATTACGTTGTTAAGAAATTGAATCAGCCAAGCTTGAGGCTGAGAAATACCATGTTGAACCAACCACTGATGACCTAGACATAAATCATGTTCTCCCTTACTTAGGGAGGTCAGCAGCAATAGGCCAGGAGATAAGCTGACTTGAGCATCAGTGTTAAGGTAGTTGGAAAAGTCGGGAAGAAGGGAAAAAATGAGCTCTAAAAATCCTAGTTCTCTACTCTTCTTAGTTGGGCTGTTAATTACAAACAAGGAAGCTGGAAGAAGCTTTAAAAAGCTATACAATTCTGAAAATGTTTTGCATACAATTAAAATTTTCTAGCTTTATGTAAAAAAAAATTATATTCTCTAAAAATGGGAATTTTGTTCTTCACTTTAATGTAAGCTTTTATTATAAGGCATGCGAGTACTTTTTAGGGCATATGAACTTGATTCACCATTTCTGGGAACGGAAACATAAAGATACTTCCTTGAATTGGGTCTGGATATATGTTCCTTTCATGCTTCTCACAAGCAATACTTTGCTAATAATCACCTTAGTTGGATAGGTAGTAGTCTTCTTTTCGTGTTGTTGTTGGCTGCTTGCTTACGTAGATGATCTTAGGCTTTGGTGCATTTAAAATACGAACCAAGCAGAACAGTTCCTACTTCTCTAAATACAGGAATCCTTAAAGCATATTCAATGCTATAGATGGTAAGTGTGAAATCATCTTCATAAAAGCTATTGCACCATATGTTTTCCTGTGATTGAAACTTAACATCTCTTCTCCAAATCTATTTGAAAAGAACATCTTCAGTTGGAGGGGAAAAGAAGTGGGAAGACGTAAAAAAAATTAAATATATGAAAGAAAACAGCCAATTACAGATAGAGAGGAGAGTAAATATGAGTCTGTATTTGTGATGGTGCAAGGTATTTATTTAATCTTCTAAAATATCAATATAAGCTTCTGAGCTCTAAATGGAAACTTTCAATTAAAAATTATTCTGGAGTCAGCTCAATTTGTATGTATTTTAACAACTACAAAACCAATGTGTTTTATGTCCTCTTTGTATTGGCAAAAAATGCTGCTAATCTTGGTAGATATGCTGGATGTTAGTGGTTATTAATGTAAAAGTGTTTTTACTGGTGATTGTGTTAGAAAATTATAGTATCTATACAAACTGAGGATGCAAACATTTGTTTGCACTCAGTCATTTAACACTTGAAAAATTACTGCTTAACTGCTGAGTTTGTTAATTCCTGTTTGCTTTGTTTTTTCCTTTTTCTCCGTCAAGGTTATGTCCAGGGGATGAGTGACTTACTTTCACCTGTCTTGTATGTTATGGAGAATGAAGTAGATGCCTTTTGGTGCTTTGTATCATACATGGATCAAATGGTAAAATAAGGATTTCTTTAGCCCAAGTAAACAGTTAACCTATGGATAACATTTGGGGTTAATCTTTTTTTATTGATTTCATTATTTTTTATAATTATTTTAAAGCAATCATCTTATGTTTGAAGTCAATGTTTTCTCTGATTGACACAGATTATGTTGGGTTTGTGATACTATTGCTGTTCAATAAATTTGGCTCCTTGGAAATTTTAAAGTAACTCGGAGCCATTACAGCCAAATTTGTATTAATCAGGAGTCCTCTAGCAGGATTTTGTTCAGAATTGATAGTTCCCTCTCATACTTGCCGTTTGGTATTTGTTAAATGCAATTTAGGTTTTCTACAACCTGAAGCTTTTATGAATTGTGCACGTGGTGAAACAATGTGTGACTGGTATGAGAACTTAAAAAAAGTTGTCTTTTTGGTTTGAGTGCCATGGTGCTGCTTGGAGGTACAAAGCAGAGGCTGATTTAAAATACCATTTATTATATGCAAGTGTTATCAAAGAAAGAAGAAACAGTTCACTGTTTTGTTAAACCTTTCAGTAAAGGAAGACATTTCATTTGACAGAAGTACAGTTGAATATCCATATGTTAAATACCTAAAGAATGAGAACCACTGTTGCAATAACAAAACATTTTTTTTAATTAAAAATAGCTGTAAATCTCAAAACTATCATTTAGTTAATAAAAATGACAGTGCTAATATTTTATTCCATCCAGCATCAGAATTTTGAAGAACAGATGCAGGGTATGAAGACACAACTAATTCAGCTGAGTACTTTGCTCCGTTTACTAGACAGTGGATTTTGCAGTTATTTAGGTAGGTGTATTATTCATGCACAATTACTAAAACAACTTACTGCATTCTGTGTGCATTGATATCCTTACCAGTCTTTAAAAATAATTCCAATAGTAATATTTTATGAATACAGGATGTGTAAACTTAAAATTCCTGAAAGATTTCAGGAATTGCTCTATGCCTATTGAAAAACAGGGTCATCTTGTTACTGATTTTAAAAATTTGCCATCCTCTGGCAAATATTTTTGATTCTGAAAAGGTGTTTCCGTCTTAAAAAACCAGTGGTGTGACTGTGTATTCGTAAAGTGCGTTGGTTTGTTGAGGTGGTTTTTTTTCTTTTTTCACCTGTTATCATAATCAAATTTGGTGTTTCTGAAATGTAACACTCTTATTTCTAGAATCTCAAGACTCGGGCTACCTTTATTTTTGTTTCCGGTGGCTTCTTATCCGATTTAAAAGGGAATTTAGTTTTCAAGATATTCTTCGACTCTGGGAGGTAAGAAGATATTTCATCACACAAACTGCAGCAGTCTTTGGACTTCAGAATGAAAAGCTTGGATCATTCTTCAAAGTGATTAAGAGATTTAAAAAAAAAAAACCAACAACCTGATTCATTGCAATAAAGCGAGGACATATCAGTATGTGTTATGTCTTTTAGCCAAAAAAAAAATCAAACTGGGAAGTTAACGGAAAAAAATACTTGTAAGAGCTGCTGGGGATAAATTGGCATTTTTGAAAAAGTTTGGACACGATCCTTCAGATGAGGCTCTTAAGTGAAAGTAGTAAGTAGAGAGTACCAGTTAACTTTTAATGGAAAACTGTTTGTGCTAGAAGAAATAGCAGTTGTTTGTGTCTCTGATCAGTTCCTTGATATTGGTAGTACTTTCTAGATTAAGTGGCATGAAGCAGTGGCAAGGTAGTTCTTGTGTTACGCAAAACCATAAAGATGATGTTGGAAGACCCGGTTAATCTTGATAAGGCCTTGTGATGCCCAGTAACACAATTTAAAATGTCAGAATGTCAAAGGTCTAATAATTCCAGCTTAATGAGATCTTTTTTGATTTAGACGATCTTGTAATCAGATGGGGTAATTAAGATGAACTAATACTTTTGTTGAACATCCATTAATTCTTTGTTCCCAAAAAATTGAGAAGTGTGTCAACAGTGCAGGTTTATTATCTAAGATGCATTTAATGAGAGCACAGTATCCACTGAAAACTCCCAAATGAGAATACGTGTTGAGAAGAAGGAATATTTACTAGGACATAACATCACATTGAGTTGTGTTGGGGAACAGAAGGGTAATGAAGAGAACAGGACTAAGATGCATAAAATTTGTACTATAATGAAAAATAATGTTGATGCTTTTATTCACTCTTTCCACTAATGAAAAAGGAGACACATAAAGAAAAGGACCAGTATTTAAAACTGTCTCAAGTAAATCTCTTTTAGCTTTTTATGATCAGTTGGTATAATTTATTATCATAGAGTATTGAGGTGGTATTTTAACTGAAGAAGACTGAAAAGTTTATTGATAACATTCATAAATAAGAGAACCAAAATGTACAAAACAAGAATAATTCTCTTATTCTAAGGGATAAAATGATAATGATTTTTGGAGGAAAAAAAAAAAATCACTCGTGCTTTTCTTCCCTCAGTGTTATGTTGTCATCTTAGTATTTTTTTAAGGTCTAATTTTTAAGTTGATGACTTTTATTTATAGTTTATAGTCCCAGGCTAGCATGTTTTTATCACCTCTGCCTTAATACATGTATACATGTGCATACAGAAGAGAAACACTGTATTTCTAACTCTTAGGTATTTTTTTTCTGTCCAAGGAGGATATTGGAATTGTAGTAATAGTCTTCTAGATTTCTTCTAGTAAATCATAATGTATGTTTACTACAAGTATTCAGTTTCTTTGCTGGGAGATACAGAATGGGAAACGGGATATCTTGTTTTCCTTTTTAAAACAAAATAACTAAGGCGTTATGTTAATGCTTTTATGTGAAAGCTGGTGTCACCTTTGTCACAGCTAAGTCCAGCTTACAACAGGTTTTTTTTTTCTCCCTGTTCATAATTATGCAGCTTCACTGGTACCAGTGGTGTGTATACATGGGATTTACAATGGCAAGCTGTAGACACAGGAGCCTATTTTCCCCTTTGTAATCAGCCAAGATAAATTAACTGCTGTTTAGAGTATTTCAGTCTGCGCAAATTTCATCTGTGATTTTGTAGTAGTGCATGAAATGAGGGAACCCATTTGAAGGTGATGCTCCCTGTGACATTCATTTGCATAGGGTAGAATGGGAAGAAGGGGAGGTACCATCTGAAATTCCAGCCCCAAGTTCTTCTGTCTGATCTCTGAATTTCGGAGTGTTCCTTTGGATCTCCATTTCTGTCCTGTGACTTGCTTGAACCGCTAAGGTAGCATTGGATGTTTTTTCCCCTGTTCCCACTGGCTTTGTGACTTCCAGTGTTTTATCTCAAAAAAAAAAAGGAATGAAGAAGATTCTTCATTACAATGGTTATTAGGCATTCACCTTAGAGATGGGAGATATCAGTCTCCAACAGCTAGAGCAGAAGCTAAAATCAAGGCCTCCTACTTACTGAGCCAGAGGCATAATAATTGGATTGTGGTAGAAAATGTGGGTGGTTATATTATCATGGTGCAGCGCAAGCGCTAATGAGGTGGCATTACACCTGCGTGGATAAGTTGAGACACATTGTGTGATTGCATTTATTTGCAATGCTATGTGTAACACCTTTTTACAAACAATTTTCTGGTTCCTTCCTTTTTTTGATGTCAAAACTGTTCTCCAGCTTTCTGCCCACCACACACATTCCCCTCAAATACTTTTTTTGGGTAAGACTTGATTCTTGTGAACATTCCAAAATAGGATATTAATACTGAGATTGCACATTTCAGTCCCAGTGGCCTCTGTGGGATCAAAAGCCAATGTATCTCCAGTCAGAAAGTAACACCCACCCACACCCAACAGCTGTGTGTACATGTATTTGGGCTCTTGTAGCGAGGAATTGGGAACAACTTTGGCACCTTAATTGTAACCATAAGAACAGCCAGCACGGGTTCACGAGGGGCAGGTCCTGCTTGACAAACCTGATCTCCTTCTATGACAAAGTGACTCACTTGG
>JAOQGH010000001.1:38954594-38982671 GCA_025769975.1 Gallinago jamesoni
GTTGGACTCGATGATCTCTGAGGTCCCTTCCAACCACCACAATTCTGTGATTCTGTGATTCTGTGATTCTGTGATATTACATGACACACTTCTACCAGTTCATGCTTAATCCAGACACACTAAGATACATAAATGATTTGTTAGCTTTAATTACTTTTGTGTAGTTAGTAGTTGAGTAGGAGAATTTCACATGAGCATGAGGCAGAATACACACATTCCCAGGACCCACAAGCTCAGGCAGTTTCATGGCATTATGGTGGACAATCTACTAGACACAGGAGTCTTAAAGAACCAAACTTTTGGTGACTTAGACTTGCTCTTGTAACTAATTGGCCAAAAGAAAAAATTCACTGGACAAATACTTAGTTGCCTTCAAAAATAGTTCAATTGTAATTGAGCCACGTGGCTTGAAGGCTTACTACTTTTCCAAGAGCTGCTGTTTTTTTCAGAGGAAAAGCATAAGCATTTCAAAAGTGGTTTCCGTATTTTAACAGGTCATGTGGACGGAATTACCTTGCCAGAATTTTCATCTTCTCCTTTGCTGTGCCATCTTAGAATCTGAAAAACAGCAAATAATGGACAAGCACTATGGCTTTAATGAAATATTAAAGGTACTGTATTCTTATGCATTATTTGAATATTAATTAACTTTTTGGACTTAATGTAATATGTTTATATTTCACGTCGGGGGGAGGAAAAGGTGTGTACTGCTTTCTGAAAGGTTAAACGTGAGCTGAATGTCTATGCTCCATGCTTCCAAAACGGTTTATCTGATGTCTGTGTTCAGTGACAAGATCATTAACAGATGGAAAATGGTCTACTCCTAATACTACTGCTTTGTATGTTCAACCTTAAATCTTGTTTTTTGTTCTATAATCATATTTGTTATCTCTTTGAAAATGTGAGCTGGGGGGGTACCCAGGAGGGCTAGATAGTTTGTCACATTTAGAAGTACAATATTCCTCTTGCAGATCTTGGACGGTGGTAGAAGCCAGCTGGTGCGTACTACATCTTTCAGTACCCATTTGTCACAGCAAATAGTGTATGTTTAGCATTTCATAGCTTAAGAGGCAAGCTTATAAGGTGGTACTTACTAGCAGTGTGGTACAGCATTAGTGTATTTTACAATAAAGCATATTTTCCATTTATCACACTTACTGTTGTTTGTGAATATTTTTTTTTAGCATATCAATGAACTGTCTATGAAAATTGATGTGGAATATATACTCTGCAAAGCAGAAGCAATTTCTATGCAGATGATGAATTGCAAGGTAAAGATATTTTGCATATATTTACTGTGAGCATTTATAGAGAATAAAATATGTAGTTGGGTTTAAGTGTACATGCATGATGTGAAATGCCCATATATGATAAAGGATATGTTGTATCTGTACAGCACCTGTATTCTAGAAGTCTGTAAGCAATAGTGATTATAGAGTAGTATTGTTCAATGGGGTAAAGCTGGTTTGTGCATTTTGATGGTGATTTCTTGACTCTTAGATAACCTCAGTACAAGTAACTTTAACGGAACTAATGCTCAGAGCTAAATTCAGATGAATGATTATTTATTAGAGTGGGGGATGGACCAGGGGGAACCTTGTTGTTAACTTTTTTCATTTAATTACAGTGACTTTTTTTTACTATTATTTCCCTCTTCCCTCTCCTTTCTAGGAATTGCCTCAAGCAGTTAGTGAGATCCTGGGGATAGAAAGCAGTTCTGTAACACCAGATTCAGATATCGGAGAGGATGAAAGCGGAGGTGTTTTGAGTTGTCCGACGTCATTATATCAGAGCATCTCACCACCTGTAATTGCTGCCAATGGAACAAGAGACAGCACTCAACAGATGCCTGACACGCAGAGCCTGACACCTGCGTAATTACAGTTGGTTACATTGAAGAAAGACTTTTACTGAGCACGTTTTTTTTCAAGCACTTGAGAGATGGATATTTAAATTTGGTGTTGATTAAGCTTTAAAGTTGGAAAGAAAATCTGTACTGTAATGCTCTTGCATTAAAGCTTTACAACATGACTTAACTATTTTTGTAGTTTCTTCTACCAAAATAGCCTTTTCTTTTCAATAACATTCCTTAATATTTTTGTAGCCAAGTGCATTTTCTTTTTGCTGGTGAACTGGAAATGGCTGGTGATTAAGAATTAATTGGAAAATTCTGCATTTGTCGAGTTTTCACATGTGATGATCTAAGACAGTGTAAGCTTTTTGATTTGAGCAGATTTGTAAGAAGCCAGCGGAAGCCGCTGTACAAAATTTTCAGGCTGAAGAGATGCTGATGTGTTAAAGGAGGGTTGTTTTGTAAATGAATGGGTTTGCCCTATCTCATATGTTTACAAAAATACTTTTAAGTATTTGTTGCTGGTTGAATGTAGATTTGAAATGGACATTTATACTTACACAGTTTAATGTCCAAATACTGAATTTTGTGTAATTGGGAGTGGATGAACAGTATATTTTTACATTAACATATCTTCACTTTATATATGCATATATATATTTACACACATACACACACTATATACACAAATGTTTGTGAATACTAAAAGGGATAGTCATATTTTCAATATCTTAATAAACTTGACTGTTCATTCATATGAATCAGTTTGACCAAATTAATGCACAGCTCTAACTTGGGCTCTTTTTCAAAACTTTTCTAACTGAAGGTCACAATTTCATGTGAATACATTCAGTCCTTCACTTGAGGTAATTTTGCAATTGATTTCTTGCAAACTTTACTAATGTTTATCTTTGCTAATATATTAACTGATCAATTAATTACACTGTTTTTATGGCAAGATTATTTGGATAATTAATAAGCAGATTATAAGAAAAAAAAACACCCACAAACCAAAATAGTAATTGGAATTAACGTTAATGCGTTTTTTATGTATATGCAAAAGGCAGTGTGAGTTTATTCCATGCCATCCTGATGTCCTTTGACGTTATGTGAAATTTAACATAACTGATTCGGTGTATTCATTGTTTGGTAACTATTGTACATATATAAAATAAAAATCAAAGCTGATTTAGTGTTTTTAATTAAATCCTATTTAGAGAAAAAAAGTTGTCTGGTTGTTGATATAAGAACATGAGAAAGGGGATAGCTAACAATGGTTAGTTTATCAATATTATATATTTTGTGAGTAATGAAAAGCAGGGGGAATGTTTATTACAGAGAGGAACATGCCTTTCATCTCTAGGTGGCTGATGTGTGGGATATGGTGGAGCTTGCTTTTCTTCTGGAGCCATTTACTTTTACAAATGTCATTTGTGCCATCTAAAGCAAATACAAGTAATACAGAAAGGCTTTAATAGATAAATCAAGTTGTTACAATATTTTGAGACCCGATTAAACTTTTCTCACCAGTTGTGAACAAACACCAGAGAGCAGGATCAGTGTAGATTTTGTTTTTAATATCGTCACTGTGCTATCGCTCATCAGTTAATAAGCAGAGTCTTAGGCGGTGAAAGTCGGGGGTTCACAGCTCAGTGTATCTATGGCCTTTCATTTCCTCTCCAGGAAATTACCGTGAAGCATCTCCCTTTGTTCGTTGTTGAGCATTGTGCTTCTTGGCAGTTCCTTTAGCGTGGCATAGAATACATAAAGGCATTAGAACTTATATAATCAACACTTCAGTTCAAATATACTAAGCAATTTTTCTTCCAGTATTTTTGGAGCACCTAGTTCACTTTGAAGTGTACTTGCAAAATGTTTTTTGTCAAAAATGATGCTAAAATGAAACTGGGGGGGGGGGGGGAAATGTCTAAAACGGAAATGCAGTGGGCAAGTCTGTCAATTAACTGTGCATGGTTCTTGGTTATTCAGGATATGCAGCAACAAAAAGTATGCAACAAATTAAGATCTTGAAGAAAATAATATTGACTGAATATGAATATTCAAATGCTTAGGAAACGCATATTTAAGTGGAATTTTGTCACTTCTTAGATTTACAGCTATGGCTGCTAAGAACTACTACCAGCCCTGAAAGTTTGCGTTTCCTTTTTGGGTATAATTGCTGATCTTTTCCCTTTGTATTAAGCACTGGGATGTGGAGGATGAGAAGGTTGCTCCGGAATTACCCAGGGAGCAGCTGCGGCAGAAGGCTTGGAGTAGGTCAGCTTCCTCTGCTTCCCAGCAGTAAGATCAAGCCTTGCAGCCTTCAGTAGCTATCGTTTCCCTCCTGCTGACAAGCAGCCTTGCAGAGAGCTGCAATTCAAGGGAACCTCATCTTCCACCAAACGATTCTTGATTGTTAGGGATGGCTTTTGTTTGTAGTCTGGGCTCAGACTCTGTTAGAGGCCTTAACTGAGATCACGATGGCTGAAAAAATGCCATGGGCTGGAGGTTCTGGTTGTCTAAATTTCTTTTGTATGTGAATGACTTGGGTTGCTTAGAATTAACATATATAAATTAGCTTGGAATATGAAAGAGGCAATACTTGTTAAGTTCCTGGAAACCAGTTTTGTTGGTTTTGGTTTTTTAATGCTTGACTTGAAGATAATTATCTCTTGGGAGCGAGTATTTAAAATATCATACTTGTCAATCATAGCAGTGTTCCGGTATTATCTGTTCCAAGGTAAAAATTACATTTATGTAGGTCTCTCCTTAAGAGAGATTTTTCTTATTCTGCCTGTTTGAGCAACTTTATTTGTTTCCAAAGTACATTCTTGAGGACCTTTTCTTCTGTTTGAGGGCAAGAGGATAGCTTACAAAAAGAAGGGCTGAAGCTTCTTGGAAGTTTGGACCAACGTGAATATCTTTAGGATGGTTTTGATACTTAGAGGTTAAAAAACAACCAAACTATAAAAGGATTATGCTATACTTAATTGCCCATAGTAATGACTTAAAGCTTCAGCTGAATTGAATACATTTGGCAAACTTGTGCCTGTCCTGTTTGTCTATAATGGTTGGGTTTGCTCCCAGTGGCCTCTGTCAGGTGTGGAGGTTTTGTATTCATTGTTGTGGGGAATCTTCCTAAAGAAGATAAAGGCTATGTACATCGTTACACCAGGTCCTGATTGCTTTAAGAACCAAATGAGGAAACACTGTGATGTTGACTGTATTAGCAACGTTTTGATCTGTAGTTTGATTAAAATTAAGGTGTTAATGTTCAACAAGCCCAGTTTTGTTCCCAACAAGGTTTTTCTTAAAACCTTCGCGTGTTTTCTAGCAGGCAAATTTAAGATGCTCGTGGTGTCTCTTCAATTATTCTCTCTAGTTTTTCTTCATATATTACTCTCTAAAATCCTTTGGCCCCAGTCAGCCAAAGCAGTGAGGAAGCAGATTCCTTGCTACTTTCAAATATATTCTTGAGCACTGAATCAAAGCTCCATTGCTGAAACTTTTGAGAAATCCATAAAAAGTATTCTAGCTTTCACTTTTTGTGATAATATTTTAGCTCAAAATAAGTGAGGGACTTTTTCCTCCCTCTTTCTAAAGAATTTCCTGTTACAAGACTCTTGCCTAACTTGAAAAACTATTTTATTGTAAAGGATTTGGCATTCAGAATGTGGACCACAAACAAGTTTTGGTACCACTGGCACAACTCATGTGTCCTGGTGTGATGCAAATGAAGCTTTACCAAGCTTGGGATTGAATTTCTGTAGGCAAAAATCTATATTCTAAAACTGTTCCTTGTTAGACAATAGAAACGACAATGCTGAAGATGCTAGTGACATTTAAAAAGTGCATCTGAGAATTTATTCACGTTACAAATGTGATTGGAAAATGGTGATTAAGTGGGCTGTGTGCGGGAGTAATCATTTGTTTAGGAAATGTGTTAACTATTCCTCAGACTCAGTTTTAGTTAATATTCTTGTACAGATGTAACATAAAACTGAAGTTTGGTCCGTGGGCTGAGGAAAGTGGCTGGTAACATGAATTCATTTGTGACTGGCAAATCTTAACCCTTGGTTTTCTATGTGCAATGATGTACCTCTATCTGGCTCAGTAGTTGACGTGACTGCATATACGCATTGATAAGGTAATAAGACACACAGATAATATCCACTTAACAGACAGATTTCATATATGTGTGCTATTATATTTGATTTAAAGAGACTTTCAAATACTTTTTTTTTTTACAGTGTACACATGATGAATTGTGCTTCATGTTTAGTGGAACTTGAAAATGTCTGCTATTCAATTAAGTGATGTTATTGCAGTGCTGGCTTGTATAAATTCAGCTTGGATTTCATTTTTCATTCAAGTGGGGATTTTAATCTTAAATGTTTTTTAGAGAACTGTGTGCTATTTTTTCATGTTAAATCACTATCTTTGGAACAAATTGAATTTTCTGATGAATTGCAAACAAAAAATATATTGCAGGATGTCACTTTTTTTGCCTCATCCAAAATGAATTTCACAATTGAATCAAATATTTCAAACTGTCCATGTAATTCAAATAAATGAAGTCTTCTAGATGGGTTATGTTTTGAAATAATTCGATTATAGTATACATTTTGATTATACAGGCTACATGTTCCCTGTCTTAACATTAGTTCTTGGACTGTTTCTACATAGGTATCTTGTTAGTCAGCAACTAAATGCAGAAGCCCATTGTGTAGAGCTTAATTTTTCCCCAGTAAATGGTGGCCACTTGTTTCCTCTGTGTGTTGTGGTTGACCCTGGCCAGCAGCCAAGCACCCACCCAGCCCCTCGCCCGCTCCCCTCTCCCATGGGATGGGCAGAAAACAAAAGGATGGCAAGAAGGCTCCTGGATTGAGAAAATTACAGTTCAACAGGGAAAGCAAATGCTGCTCCTGCAAGCAAAGCCCAAATGGTATTTCATTCTCTGCTGCCCATCAGCAGGGAGATGTTCAGGTACTTCCTGGAAAGCAATGACTCAGGGCACAGGTTCCTTGGAAACATAAACACCAGGACTTGCTTCCTCCTACTTTCCCTGAGCTTTTATTGCTGAGCACAGTGGTAGCACAAGAAAGACATGGACCTGCTGGAGCGGGTCCAGTGGAGGGCCAGGAAGATGATCGTGGGGCTGGAGCACCTCTCCTATTAAGACAGGCTGAGGGAGTTGGGGTTGTTCAGCCTGGAGAAGAGACTGCTCTGGGGAGACCTTATAGCAATCTTCCAGTACCTAAAGGGGGCCTACAGGAGAGATGGGGAAGGACTCTTTATCAGCGAGTGGAGTGATGAGGTATAAGGGGTAATGTTTTTTAACTGAAAAAGGGGAAGTTTTGGGTTCAGGGACTTGATAATTCCTCAAGCAGCAAAACAGTACAAACTCCTGCTACCAAAAGGGGCAGTCTCACTTCCTTGTTCTCCATCCTGTGTTGCTACATCTTCTATGCTGGTATAATTAGTTAGTGCAGTGTATGGTGAACTACATAAAGGAGCTGATAAATTTCAGATTTCACCAGTTCTTTTGGCCAGATTGATCATACCACACATTTTTGCACCCTGACTATATGCATCAAGTTTGTTAAAATCATGGATTTGCAATACTGGAAGGTGCTTCTGAAAGGTTGTGAATAATAGACCAGCTAAACTATCTCTTGTTGGAAGGCATGTCTGTCTTCTGCCAGATGCTTGTCTGATCCATTTGGAGGACACCTTTGTAGATCCTGCAGTCTATTACACAAGCACTTTTCAGGTGTTTGTAGACTTCCAGGGCACACTGAGTGATCGCATGCAGCTGGTGACTTTCTGTAGCTTCTGACTCCCTTCCCATCAGCTCTGCCTTCTCTTGTAATTGTGCAGCTGGTCATCGATGAGTAGTCCTTCCTCCCTGTCAAGATCTGTTTGAATTTTGTAACTGTTACAGCACCTCTGAGGTGGGTACAGCCTGGGAATTTACAGGTGGTCTCTACATGGTCATTGAGGCTATTATTAAATACTGCAGGAGTGAGGGTAGGTACCTGTGCTTCTCCCATTCTCTGCACCCTTCCATTTAACAGTGAACCCAGCCATTTGTCCAATCTATTAGTTTCATCTAGATTTTCCTTATCTGTCTTGTGAGAATGTTATGAGAGACCACACCAAATCCTTCACTGCCATCAAGATGAATGACATGTATTGTTTTGCCTTGGTCCACAGGACTGACATAGGAGGAAATGAGATTTGCTTGACTCAATTTGTTCTCAGCAAAACCGTCTTGACTGCTTAATCATCTGTTATCTTCTAGGTCTTTACAAATAACTTCTGTTTTCTGAAACAAATGAAATTAGACTGCTCCATAACTCTTCAGCCTTTCCTCCTCCCCGATATTTTCTTGAAAATGGCCATACTTTTGGCCTTTTCCCAGTGTCTTGTCACTTGTCCGTTCCCTTTAGTTCTTAAAATAGTTATCAATGACAAACATTTAACGAGCTGACTGGCTTCTGTGCCAAATCACTTGCTATGATCAGAATTACCCCAAGTATTCTCCAACATTGTTTTATCTTCCTAAAACTTAAGAGCTTACCTCTCTGCCTTTGCTATTAGTAATGACAGACCCCTGGTCACAGGTGATGTTTTCAGCAAACAATTATGTGTAAGAAAAAAACCAACAAAAATTACAAAAAAAAAAAAACCAACAAAAAACAAAACCCAAAAAACCCCAGCTTACTTAGATAATTTTAAGTTTTTCACTTTGTCCTTTCATGTTTAGTAGTGGTCTGATACTTCAATTCTTCTTGCTGCTGAAAAAATTGCTTTTGATGTCCTATACTAATTACTTTGAAATTTGTACCACAGCCTTTGTCTATGCATTAATGTCCTTAGCTAGTTTTCACCTCCCATAAGCTTTGAATTGAAGGTAACAACAAACTAATGACTTACAATACTATTAGTAAAAAGACTCATCACAGATTTTTCAGCAGATTTTTTCACAGATTTTGACCTAACTCACTCAGAGAAATGTACTTTGGATTTCGTGTGTGTATCTTTAATAATCTGGGAACTGATTGTACATATTTCTTCCCTTGTAAAAAGCTCCTTTGGCTACTCCACTTGTCAATTATTTCACAAACTCCTTGTTTTAACAATTAAATGACAATTTGGTTAGGCATCAAGACTTCTATTTTCTGCGTCTGTCAATGTCTTGCATTAATAATAAGCATATCTGTTTTCCTCCTTTTGCCTTGAATTTTATGTTGAATAATGTTCATTTTTAGATCCTTGTGAAGTCCACTTTTCTTCGTGCTTTTTGGATACTTTTTCATAGCTTCATTTCTTTCCCTATTCTTTCCCTATGCAATAAGTTGACTTGAAAGTTCTCCTTCCTGTTGCAGCAAGCCTGTAGATGAAGACTCGGTGGTGATTTGGGAGAGCCAGAGGTAAATTCAGATTATTTCTTGGTGTACACTAGCTACATCTGCACTGTAAGTTTTATCCTCCTGTGAAAATCAAATCAGAGGTGATGAAGTTGCTAGTATATGTCATCAAACTATGGTAAATGTTACAAATAATTTTAAGGAAAACTATGCTGAAATGGACAGTTAGTATCTCTAAGAGTGAAAAATGACTCAAACATTGAAAACACCTTACAGACTTACAGACTTTCTTCAGATTCAGAGTCAAATTTTCACTTGAGAATTCTGCATTCTTCAGCTTAAAAAGTGCACAATTTAGGAGTTCAGACAACGATGACTCTGTTCTCTCAGAAGAGAAAAATATCTTTGTGTAAGGACCTTGGAGTTTCTGAGTTCTGATTATGAGGCAATAAAATGCTTTTTAGAAATAAAAGTGAGACAGAACTTCATTTCTTATGATCAACACTAACCCCATCTCCCCAAATGAAATAAGATTGTTCTGTGGCACACTGAAATACATTCTAGAACAGATGTTTTTAATAGCTGCTTCAATGAACTTCCAGGTTTTTTGGACAGCAATTTTAAAGTGTTCACTTGTGTTATATATACTGCACTGTGAACCATAGAAAAATTAGTTGAACTCTGACAATACTGCTAAACTACGGATTTTGTTTAGACCCAAATACCAGCCCTGTTGTACTGCAGCTAGAGCAAAGAAGAAATAGACATTTTCAGTCCATAAATGTAGGCCCTTTGATCTGTCATTGCTATAGGAAAGTCTACCTACAAAATACAAGTTGCAAAATAAGAACTTCCTCTCCAGGGGGGAATTGGTGTCTCTACAGGATTCAGGGGCAGCATGATTAAAATAGTTCAGTTTTAGTTTTCCCTGCCTGTTTTAAGTACCTGCTGACATAATGTAGTCGTGTTTGTTTTGGATTCATTAGTCACCCTGAAGAGGTTATGGGAGACAGAAAACCTTTGCCATTCTCTGGTTGTCACAGAGCTGTGACAGCTGTGACAGACAGCAAGGCTACCGGGTAGTAGGTCATTGATTTGTAGGATGTCCCAGCTGCAGAACTAACACCTAGCAGTAGATAAAATCTACTGTGGTCATGCTGGTAGGAGAAAAGCCTGCTTGGTAGAGCTTGATTTTGTCATTGGAGCATCTGGAGAATGTTAAGTGATCTTATTCTCATAAATAGTTCAGCTGCAGGAATGGTATCTAGGTATCTTAGGTAGGAATATCAAAGTCCAAAGACTCCAACTTGCTTTCCCATTATTAAAAATAATGAATAAACCTCACAGAGAATATCTCTTGATAACTCAGGATATGAGACTGAAATAAAGTCTTACTTTACACGTAGACATGCTTTCCTCTATCTGGGAAAATGCAGTAAAACTTTGTTAGCATAACGAAAATGGTTGATTCACATTACAGAAGCAGGTAGAAGAATCAGTTACCATCTTACTGTCAAGCAGAAGAAAGGATCCTTATTACATTTCACACATGAGAAACTCTGGAAAAGTGAGGCTAAAAGGGTTTGCTTCAGGCCTCCCACTAGTTCTGAGGCATCTGTGAACCTGTCCTGGACCTGATCATCAAACATGACCATCCATTTTAAGAAGAGGGTCCTCTGACAACAGCCAGTTTAGACTGGAAGCTTTCGCTGGTTTTTGTTAGTTGTGATAAGTGGTAAGATTTCATGATACGCCATGGGAGCTATGAAACTGTCTCAAATATTCTGTTGCGCTTCTGTGTTGGTCTCTTTTAAAGAGCAAAATGAATTCTGTGATCATGCAGATATGTAAATGCTTGTTGTATGATAGAAAGTCTAGCAAGGCTAAAGGCATGGAGGTGGTGAAAGAAGGCAACCTGCAGCTGAGTTAGATGTGCTACTTTCCTTGTGCACTGAGCTCCCTGCTCAGTGTCTCAGCTTCAGTCAATCTGAACTTTTTCCGGGTCTAACACTGTCCTGATTTGAGCCACTCAGGACTAATTTCTCTTCTAATGCCTGGGAAAACTACACTTTTAGAAGCCTCTGGTGTCTGAATTTGTGAAAATAGTTACTTTATAACCAGCTATAGTATGTGGGTTTCAAGGTCTGTGTTTTTGAGTTAGCTGGGTGTGGGAATGAGAAGTAAGACTTGGGACACTCGACCTGAGTTGGCCAACAGGATTATTTCATAGCACGAGCATCACATTCAATATAAACTAGAAAGCTTGCTGAGAAGTTTTTTCTTCTTTGACAGCTGTGATCCTGAGAACCAAATTAAGGCCACATGATGCCAGCTGTCACATTCACCAAGGTTGTCCCTGTTTGCGAAGCTGTAGAGGAAAGCAACACGGGCAACTTGCAAGGGGAAGCAATGACCATTCCTCCTGGCTGGTGTGTTGGAATAGAGAAAACTATGTAAGTATTTGAAGGAAACTTACTCATACAGTGCTCTTAATCCACACGTGCTGTTCAGTCCTACACTCTGTAAAGTAACCTATTTATTCAAAGCAGGCCACAGAAAAATTTTGGATAATGAAGACGTGGGAAGGAAAATTATATGGAGAGCAAGTGACAATGGTAACAAAATGAGTGTTTGACCTCAGAATGTTAGTATAAGAGAAATTAAGAATCCTAAAACAATTGCACAAGTAGATTTGAGGGTGAGACAGTACCTTAACACTGCAGTCAAGTTCTTGTTTCAGCCTTCTGCTCTCTTAAAATTTCTGAGCTAACAGTAGTTTGAAAATAAGTAGCAAACCAATTAAAAAAACCCCAAACACAAAACCAAAACGCTTTATTCCAAGACGTAACTATTTCAGAGACAAGTGAAGTTGTCATACACATATAAATATAGAAGACTTCCAGGACCTGTATGGGATTGTTTTACCTTCATAGGCAATCAGTTGCTTTATTGATGTTGTGGTGAGTAGAGTCTTGTAATGGGAGCCTGGCCCTAACGCAACTCAGGCAGAGGCCTGTCACAACTCAAAAGCTTTCTCCAGTTAAGCATTCTCTTTCAGAAGAAGCATTCTTTGGGCGTCACTAATCACCCTTCAATGTAGCAGGTAAGTTAAGTCATTCATAAGATATAATTCCTCCCCCTTAATACATCTTCTCTGAACCAGCCTGTGTTTTTCAAAGCAGGACTCTATAGAAGGGAGAGGGATGAGTTCTGGCACCAAAGAATTTTCCTCACGTCAAAATTTCACCTCAGCTTTTCTCTCTAGAAACCCGGCCCCGACTTTCCTCTGGCAAACTGTCCCCATGTCCCCGCTGGGCCTGTTCCTCCCCAGCGCCGTCCCGGGCTCCCCGGCCTGTAGCCCTGCCCTCCCTCCCGGAGGCCGAGGGGAGACTGCTTTGCCGTCCCGGGTTGCGTTCGAAGCGGTGTCTCCCCTCCCGGGGCAGGCGGCCGGGCCGAGCCACCGCCCGGGCCGAGCCGTGCCCCCGCAGCGGTGCCGGGGCGGACGGAGGCGTCAGGGGAAGGTGAAGGTGTCACCCAAAGGTGACCGCAGGTCGGGCGGGGAAAGCTGCCCCGCAGCGGGGGACCACGGAGCTTGCGGTGGGCACGCCCCCCCCCGCCGCCCCCCAGGCCCTGGGTGGGGGTCCCGCCGGGGCAGGGCCGGCGAGGCCGGTGCAGCGCCCGGCGACGACACCGCGCCCCGTCCCGCCCCAGCGGCTGAGGTAAGCGGGGACCGTGGGCGTCTATCTGCCGGCGGCTCTCGTCACCCGGAGACGGGTCTCCCCTAATCGGGTTTCCATCAGCCTCCGCGGGGGCGTATAAAAGGAGCCGCCGCGGGGCGAAGCGGGCAGAGCGCGGCGCTGCCCCTCGCCCGCCCGGCCGGCCCCATGCAGCCCGCCATGATGATGTTCTCCAGTAAGTACTGGGCGCGGAGGGGCTTCTCGCTGGACTCGGCCCTGCCGGAGGAGCGCCCCGCCGTCGGCAGCCTCACCGTAAGTGGCGGGGCTGGCAGCGGGGCCTCTCCCGCCGGGGGAGCCGCCGGTGAGGGGAAGGGCCAGGCGGTGGGTCGGGTTCCGGGGGTCCCGGTGCCGGGGAGGCGCCCTCCTTCCTCCCAAATTTAAGGGCAGGTGGGGAGTTTTCCAGCAGTTGGTGGGGCAGTCTGGTCGGCCCTCCTTCAAGACGCTGCCTTAAATCTTGTCTCCAAACAGTAGTAAAAGTTTCATTAGCGATACGGTGCCTCGCTACAGAAATTAACCATGTTGCTGCTTGTATAATATAAATTCATTAGGGTCCAGCTCAGGTTGAAAGCCTGTGATTAGCGTGCTCCAGTGCTGCTTTTCGAGGCACTGGGAGACCTCTCGGCACGGTGTGTAAAACGTTTTTTTTTTTTTTTTTGGCAAATGGCGTGCCCTCATAACGCTTGTGGGGCGCCCGCTGGGGAGATGCGGGATTTGGGGTCTCCCCGGGAGCGCGGCGTAAGGGGTGTGCGGTTTCCCTGCTGGCAACCCCGCCGGGAGGTAGAAACAGTTCCCTGGAAGATGACAAAACAGATGCAACAAGTGATTTCAAGCAAGCATAAACTTCTGCGTGCTTACAAGTAATTGCATTTGAATATGTTTAATAAGAATAAAGAATGTTAATAGGTACTAATAACGTAATCTACTCTGAATATGTGAAATATTTAGGATTATAAAAGCTTTCCCTTCTGTAAAACTTTGTGCCAGCCCTGCAGTTCATGAAGATTCAGGTCGCTTGAGTGGAACCAACAGCCTGCACCAGTTTCTTCCAGTTGTGAAGTGGCCTGTTTTCTTTATAGTAAAATGTGTGATATCCCTATTTATGTGTGCTTTATTTCTATTGGGAATATCGAATGAAATGGGATAAACTTGTTTTACTGTCTTTATGAGTTACTTTCTTCACTGAGTTCTGCTATAGATCACTTTTATTCCTGAGTGTTTGAGTTTGCTCCAGATAATTAATTTTCATTAGGAAAGTTGATCTACTAGTCATTATTTAATTACAAAGCGTATTAATGAGGATGGCTGATAAGATTTGAGTTTCTGCAATATCACAGCCTCTTCTGCCGGGCTCGTAACAATTTGCTGATCTAGTTTTGAGATACTTGAGAGGGGCTTTCAGTCATCACTTCAGGTAATGCTCACTTGAGCGTATTAGCGAACCTGTGACAGTCTTGGAAGGTGCCAAGTGCTCTCATTTCCCAGAGGGACTGACGGTACTTAGATTCTCAGGCACCCAGTTGACTACGTGATTATTGGTATGTAGATTCCAGAAAGCAGCATACAGTGAAAAATCACAGATGCTATAAAAATAGCATCTTTGTCACTTCATGTGGAGGTTGTGTACTTGATGTATATGAAATGGACTCAGCCAAATCCCAAATATTATTAAAGTTAAAATGAAAGTGACTTTCTTCTAAAACAAAAGTGACCTTTTCCCTTAGCAAACTTCCAACTGAGTGGAATCATATAAACTCAATTACTAAAAAATAAATATGTTTGAAACCCTTCATGTATTGTTCTACAAACATAATTGCTTTTTTAGATTGTTTCTGGGTAGTCTAATAAATGATGAGAAAATACCACAGAGACTTTTTAACATCTCCAGTAACTAGTTTAAGTGTGGCTGGTTTAACCTGTGCCATTTAAAGCATGGGTTTTGGTAAGATTATGCATTTTAAATAGCCCTCTTTTTAATCCAATACATTCTTGTACCTTAAAAAAGAAATCTCAGGAGATCCAAGGGTAGCTGCTTTGAGAGCTGTGGGCTTTCTGTTCAGTAGAGGGAGACATTTCAGGGTAGGTTTGGGTAAAAAAGTAAACCAATTTGACATGAACCACGTGGATGTCTTAAGATGGATGTGATGCAAACGCTTTGTCACTATTAGTGATACCAATATTTAAAAAAAAATATTTATGTAGTCTGGTTTGAAAAGGAATCAGGCTGATGCTTACTAATTTTTTCCTGGGTCATGGAGAACTTGATAAAATATTGTAAAATCTTCTAGAACGATGGGGAGACCCTTTGTTAAAGCCTATCATTGCAGGTCCGCAGACATTATGCAAGTGGGATAACCCACCTGTAAGGAAAAAGTAAGAATAGAGATCAAACTTGGCATTTGTCAAGTGTTAGGAGACCTGTTTAAAAACTGGAGTCCTTTTTGAGTTACTTTCCATAAGCTGCTTTACAATTTACCAAAACAAAATTTAATCCATGTGGAATAGTTGTATGATTCTTAATTTCTGTTTCATGTTATTTTAGTGACTACATTATGGATGATTAAAAAATCAGTTAGCATCTCATTGGAGTTTTAATTTCTCCAGGAGTCACAATCTGGATATTGGAAAACACAGGCTGTTTTTTTTTTAATCACAGTCAATTTTAGAAAAATTGACTATAAAGACTGTACTGTTGGCATCTCAACAAGATTTAAGCTGATAAAATTACCTTTTTTTTTTTTTTTTGAAAATGCGATCTGAAATCTGGCTTAAAGCAGTCTTTGACTGCCAAGTTGAGAGAAGAGTATAAGAGTGACTAAGGATGGTATGATTATCTGTATTTTCTTGAGTTCCTCAGCCAGCTCTTCTATGGGATGTACTGTCTAAGCTAGTATTTCTGTATTCATTTTTATAAGCAGCAGAGGTTTTGTTTTCTCAGGAGAAATTATGTTACACGACAACATTAATTGTACTGCAATAGAAAACATAAATTTTATGTTTTAAATTTAATGGTCAATGCCAAAATATGTGCCAGTGTAAATCATTGTAAATTGTCTGATACAGGTTAGAATAGCGTAATTGCAATTCTGCAGTGGAATTTTGCAGCAATACTCAGGTTAGAATAGTATCACTGCAAGCTTTGCAGTAATTCAGATCATTTCCATTTGCTTCATATTTGTTATTAATGATAGCATTGCTCTAATAATAACATCATAATTGTATCCTAAATATTCATATGCTTTTTCTTAAGCTTTTTTTCATGGACTGGCCTCTTACACAGTCATCTCTAACAGCTGCCTTTGATCTGTGATTCTGGTTTCAAGTAAATGTGTTACCTTTTAAATTGAGTCTGGATGAGTTCCATTCAGCTGTTTTCTAACAAAAATTTCTCTTTGTGTAAAAAGACTTAATTTTGGGAAATGCCTGTTTGCATCTGAGGTGATGCTGTTTTTTGTCCACTTGCAGCTAAACCGATCGAGTTCTGGGAAAAATGAGGAAAAGAAAGGGAATAAGGGAAATGGGAAAGGTGAATCCGTTTCTGAAGGCGGAAAGACAGCGGTGGTGTTTTCCTTGAAGAATGAAGTTGGTGGGTTGGTGAAAGCTCTCCGACTCTTCCAGGTAAAGCTTACAAATCATTGCGCTGACTGGATTGGGGAAGGCTACCCAGGTCAGGTTGTTTGTTGGTATAAATCTAATGGACCGTGGCGGAAGAATGCAGTTACACTCTGCAGAATTGAGTAAAAGTAACTTAAAATTTTATGGTCCATTCAACAAAGCATTTTGGGCTCACTAAGGGTTTTCTGGAATAAAGTTTAACAGTGATGCTGATGTTCAGACCATTCACTTTAGATTTCAGACATGCGATTCTCAACACTGTAAATTAGATTTGGAGTTGTCTGTGCAGGCCACGATGAAAGGAGGCACTTTCAGAGAGCAGTTCAGAATCTAAATTACATACAATTGGGTGGCAGTGGCGGTAGCCTTGCTGCAGGACAATGTTTGGTCATGAAGTTAAATGCACCTTTAAGCACTTGCAGGGCCAGGGTTTTATGTGTCTAACTAGAACTTAAATTGTGAAGTATCAGTTCCCATATAGATCTCCCTGCAATCAGTGCTTTTTGGTCCACCTGCTGGTACTGCACATAGTCTGCTTGCTTTCTTAGTAAATTGAAGAGGGCTTGGAGACATGTCTGCAAGTAGTTAAAGCAAAGCAGTATGATAAAAGTGCTAGGTATTTTAGTCTGTGCAGTGCAGTGAAGAGAAAGTTAGAAAGTGGCTTGGGGTCTGCTTCTGAGGCCAAACCTTAGAGGGTTGTAAGTGTGGGAGCGCTGGGCATTACCAATCCTAGCTCACAGGGGCTGGCTTTGGGAGCAGATTCCCAAGACTGATGGAGATACATAGATTCCTCAACCAAGGAAAAGGGGGTGAGTTGGTAGACCCCTGGGAGGGAGTCTGCCAGGAACCACGGTGTTTGCAGAAAGCTGGTAGGAATTGCAGGAATTGTGTTTTCAACACAGCTTCTCTCCATGAGGCTTAAGTGTCTTAATTGCAGTGCTGGCTTAAATGCTTGAATGGATTCATACCTGGAGTCCTGGATTTACACATCAGCTTCCCCTTCCTTGGAATGGGCATATAACTCACTCAGGTGTCTTAAAACATGGCTGGAAGGTGTTGCAAAGATAACACCCCCATTCATGGAGTTACTTAATGATTTGGGTACCGTGAGGGGAAGTGCAGGGGTTTGTTCCCTTCTCAGTCCAGAGAAGATCAAAGCCTCTTGTCCGACTTCCCAAGAGAATGCCTAAAACTGGTAGCTCCATGTCAGCTGAAAACACGCAGGGGAGTCCTGGGGCCTGTGTTATTAAGGAGTAGATCACCAAAATGATCCTACTTGGCTTTCTAACCTGCCAATTTACAAATAGCAGATTCAAAACCTTCAGCAGGTGGAGGGTTTTCCTTCTGTGAATTTGTTACACAAATGGGTTAGCTAAGGAGAAACACCATAGACATACCTTACAAAGCATGCCAGTTAAAGAATTATGTCCGTATATCCAGAGGTGTAAAAGTAAAGACTGCTGGTTGCCTGTACCAGAGGAGACCTTCACCTGAAATAGCCATTTCTGAAAAATACAGTGGCAGGTGGAAGTACAAGTGCAGACTGTTTGGAAGTTGAAAAATATTGTAGTGGCTTCCCTGAGTAAGTGAAAAGATAGTTGTGAAAAGTAACAGATAGCTTGTGTGTCTGGCAAAAAAAAGGACAAATCAGAGACAGTAGAAATATTGGTTGAAAGTAATCATCTAGTCCAACCTCCTGTTTTGAAGAAAAGCTATCGCAACACTAGATCAGGTTAGCCATAACACCTTGTGCTTGTCTGTCATTGTATGACGCCCTTGGCAGAGCAGTAATTGTGGGAGAGAGACCCCATAGGAAAATTTCAATGCTAGAACTATTCACACACATGTGTGCTTAGTTTTGATGCGGACATTATAATAGAGAGTATATTGAACTAGATTTTAATTTCATTACTATCACCACTTCAGGTAGTTCATAGTTGCTGCAAGAAAGATGGATAAGGACTGATACACAGTTATCCTTAGAAATATTTTCTACCTCAGGTTCCTGAGAGAAGCTGAAGAAGTACACATTTAATAGTGTCTGAATAAACACACTCAAATCCAGTTAAATTAACAGTAGTATAATGCACATTGCCTAATAAAATTGCATTTCATGTTTAACAAAGGTAAATACACAATTGCATTATAATTTTTTTTCTTTTTGAAAATTATAAAGTAATATTCTCCTTTATAAAAGATTGCCTTTTAGGTAAAATTAAATCATTAGTTAACTTTCTTCATTAAACACAGTAATATTATTTTTACATTCACTATACAGATATTTTTGTTTTTATTAAGCATCACTAACCCAGTACTTTCAATGAAAACACCTTTTAATAACTGGGAAGCACTTTCCTGAGGAGCATGCCATCAGTATTCCCATTCTAACTGGTATGTCTGCATTTCATATGCTATTTCATCTTTCCACAGGAGAAACATGTCAGTATGGTTCATATTGAATCACGAAAATCCAAGAGAAGGAACTCAGAGGTGGAAATTTTTGTGGACTGTGACTGCAGTAAGAAAGAATTTAATGAGCTAATCCAGTTGCTCAAGTTTCAAACTAATATTGTATCTCTCAATCCACCAGAAAACATCTGGACTGATGAAGAAGGCAAGGCTGCTTTTGTATCACTTGGTTTCAACAACTGTGCAAAACATTTCTTGGTATCTCCATAGTCTTGCACTGCAGTGCATTCAACTCACATTCTGTCTTCTACAGATCTCGACTGTGTCCCTTGGTTCCCCAGGAAGATATCTGAATTAGACAAATGCTCACAGAGAGTTTTGATGTATGGATCTGAGCTGGATGCAGATCACCCCGTAAGTGTAGCATAAAATTGTATTGAAGATAATTGGTTCAGGTTATTTAGCATTCAAATAAAAAGCTTGTTGACTGCAAATTCTAAGTACCTTCTTGAGCATATGTTTTTCATAAGATGGGGATTTAGTTCTCTGCAATGTTTTCAGTGAATTAATTTTCTGTCTCTGGAGTAGGACACCTGACAAGGAGGTCCTCTAGAAAACTTACTCAGTCTTGAACAACTATGTCCCCTTTTGTAGTGCTTTCATTGATAGAAGCTTTCAGAGTTTAGATCAATGAGACCTGCAGTTCTGTCGCAAATCTTAGGTAAGAATTGATATTAACCCAGGTGTCAGGGAAGAAAGAGTTATGAATAATGTTCCTTGGGCACTCAAGACATAATTGCAGAAAAAAACAAGAGCAACTTATTCCTCTTTCTGCATGAATGCAGCAGATGGGAAGGTGTCTCGTGTTGTTTCCTGACTTTGGTGATAGGAGACAGGCCTGCGTTTCACACAGGCTGTATCTGCAGCAGTGCCAAACGCTCATTGCAAAAGGCAGAAAACCAGATTTGTTATTGTTTTATTTCTTTTGGCTAATGTCCATAAATGCTTACTTAACCTCTCAGTCTTTAGATGGCAGATGATTACAAGCATTTGTGTTACAACATTTTCACTTGTTATCAATCCAGGTTTCTACCTTTGGGCCACTTGGCTGAAAGATACTGCTGGTAGCTTCTTGTATTTGTTCGTAAAATAGGCTGGATTAAAGGGGTGTTTAGGAACCTTCCATCTGAAAGGAAGTAGGTAATTAAGTAGTATCTGAGCACAAGACTGTCTTATAATAAAATGAGATTGAGCTCTAGCCGTAGGTGATAATCTCCTTTGTTGTCACACACATTTTTGTTGGCATTGTTCAAGATGGTGAAAAATGGCCCTGAAGAGTTTATAAGTGACTGCAAAAAGATCAGTTTGGTGTAGGGGAGTTTCTAGTGATGCATCTGTGTACTGTGGTACCACAGTGCCTGTGTAGACTCCTCCCTGGTGACTGGCTCGGCTGAGGAGAGGCAGGTACTGGTGGTGGCCTCTAGTACCACCACTGGAGGTGGTACTGGTGGGCTTGGGGTTCCACGTCAGTGCAGAAATGGCACTCAGACTGCTGCTTCCTGTCCTGTCTGCTCCACAGCTCCTACTGTGGCCGTGCCATGGCCGGGGCTCAGGCACAGACCCCCAGGCCCATGCACGCAAGCCAGTGGACATCATCACGATGTCCCTTGTTCCTGTCTTTGGTGGCATATCAGCCACAATAATCTTCGTGGCCTTGCTTGGTTGCCAGCCACCATTACCACGTGTGAGCCCTTCCCACTCTGTAGCCCCGCAGTTGGGGAGCTGCATCCTGGTTTCTGCCATGTACTTCTTGATGACAATCTGGGATTTACCTTCATTTCTCAGAATGGAAAAATCTGTTGATTATCTTCAACCATTATCCGTGATTTGATTCAACAGAGGCTGTAGTGGCAGCTCATTCTAGTCTTGAGTCGATGACTGTGATGGGCCATTTGATACTGTTTTATGTTCTGATCTGGTGCCTTCATTAAATAGTTGAGTGCTCTGCTGAAAATCTGCCTTCAGTTTTACAGACAATGAAAAAAGACATTTGCATTATATGAATATATATTTTACACTTGAGAGAACTCATATAAACATAATTTACACACCATTTGTTAGCCTATGCAGCATGCTAGGTATTAGAGATGGGGGAAAAAAATGTAAAATCTGTGACTGGCCTTTCAAAGGCCACTTCTGGTGCCTGCCCAGTTCCTTAGCAGTGACATGTAGGTGCCAGAGGACCAAAGAGAATTACCCTATTACAGAACCAGTATAGCACCACTTCAGCGGCATAGCCCTAACCCACTCCATATTGGCTGATGGTTTCAGGCTCAGTTTCACAACACGTGACAGGCCTTTAAATCCCCTGTCCTGTCTTCCATCCCTTTTTAGCTCTTGAATGGTCTGCAGCTGAGTAACTCAACGCTTATGTTGAAAGATATTAAGTAGACAAGGAGGCTCCCCCAGATTACACCAAATTTTTGCCAGTCAAAAAGCTTTTCTTTATAGGAGTGGAGGCTTGAAGGTTATCTGCAGTCCTCTGACATCTTCCCTTACTCTGCCCCAGCAGTGCAGCTTTGGTTATAGGACAGTAAAATGCCTTCTGAATTTTCTGGAAGCTCATACAAGTATTTCAAATCAAATGATGTTATCCTTTCATTCCCTTCCATGATTTGCATTTGTGTTATGTGAACAGTAAGGAAAAAATGCGTTTTACTTTTCGGCTCTCACTAGGGGAAACTTAAATGCACTTTCTGTCTACTAACTGGGGAACTTGGATAACACTTTACTCTTTTTCATCTTCAAGAAGCTGTCAGTTCTGCATTGAAAACAGATAACTTTTTTCATAGTCCAAAAACCTGAAGTGTGTACATATTTTATAGGTACAGAAGAGATCTTGTTTTAGTTTTGAGTAGCTCAGAGGGCTGTAACTGGTTGGTGTGTATGTGTTACACAGCTCTTTGCCCTTAGCATGGAAAAGGTATGAGCCTACTGTAGCCCATGTGGTAGAGCCCTTCCTCTGAAACTCAGATTGGAGCAATAGGCGTATTTGCCACTGGAGGCTGATGGTGCAGTCCCTAAGGTATTAATTAAGATAGCAACTGCTGAAGTAGCATCTTCAAAATTAGTTGCATATGAACTGTGGGCGCTTGATTCATCTAGAGAAGAAAGATGTATTAAGGATAGGTAAATTATTCTACTTTTTGCCTGTGTGTAGATTTCCATTCAGATAAAGGAAAACCTGAATGAGACAAACTGACAAGGAAGAAGTTTCCCTTTTTCAACTACTTGGATGAATGACTGTACCTAGGCACAAACCTGTCTTGAAAAAACTCCTGTAGGACTTTGGTGGGGAAAAAAAAAAAAGAAGAAATCCTTTTATTCTCTTGCAGTCCGGTAGATAGTGTTAATCAAAATACAATATAATCAGGTACTAAATAAACACTTTAATGATTTATTCTGCAATTCTTACAGCTAATTTTCTCTCCATATTGTAAATTACTCTCTTCTTCTTTGCTTAAGGGATTTAAAGACAATGTCTATCGACAGAGAAGAAAGTACTTTGTGGATGTTGCTATGAGCTATAAATAGTAAGTACTGGCATAATTCTTCCCTGTGCTGCTGACTAGTTAGAATTCATGCTCTACTTAATTCTGTAGGATGAAGTTTAACAGTAGACAAAGTCATCCTTTAAACTTTGACTAGTTTAGTGTAGGCTATAAATGACAAACCTGATGCTTGAAATCCTGTTACATTTTTTGGTACAGATACAGGCAAGTAAAGCATTTGAAAGGTAAGCACTCTGTCTTCAGCATTTTATTCATAGCTACTTAAACTTAAGAAACTCTTTTACAAATGCTTGCATGTCTTAACGACAAACTGATGCACTTCTGAATCACACATAACTAGCATCCCTATATAGTTGGATGAGCTCACTAAAAATCAAATTATTTTATTTTCTTGCACTTACTCTACTGGGTGCTGCAACATGCCTTTTATTAATTTTGTCAACACAGCTCTAAATTTCTCAGAATTCAGTCAATAGATTTATCTGCAGTTGGTGGAGCTGGTGCCCTTGCACAAGTACACTGCATGCATTTTCTTATTTTTTGTTCCCCCCCATGTCAAGTCAATACTTGCGATTTGGTACCATCCCTGGAAGTTAGAAAAGTTCCTGTGCTACCTACAAATACTGACTGTGTTGCAATTTTCTTGTCACACAAGCATTCAGCTAATTTTAGTCATATTCTAGGTTTTATTTGCAACAGGTCTAAGCCCTCATTCTCAAGTGAAAGAACATACTAATTTCATGTTCTTTTCCATTTTACCACACCTCTTCAGGTTTTTCATTTTTCTCCTTTGAGATTTCTACCTACATTGTTTAAGGAATATAAAACACAACATTTTTTTTCTCCTTTTGTAGAAGGTACATCCTGTCAGGAAGCAATTAAAAAATGGATTTTTGAAGGCTTTTCAGTTCTGTTTTTTGTTTTTAATGTAAGGCTAGCATACAGGCTGCAGAATGCTGGGGGAACAGGAGGATTAACTCTGCTTTGTGACCATTTAATCCTGATTATATTTGTTCTTTACTTTTGTCCCATTCCTGTTGGTAAGCTGTTACCAGTCTAGTAAATGTGTAAGTGTTGGTTCCCTTTTTTTCTACCCACGGTGACATTTGTTTAGCTGGGTGCTCGTGACATTCATCCAGCACACCGAGCTGCACTATGCTAGTGGCAGGTGCTGGTTGGTAGAGAAGCTTCCTAGACTGACTAGGTAAGTCCAAAGTTTACCCAGCTTTTAAGTGTAAATTGAGACTTTTGTTTGTTTGTTTGTTTACAGGTGATTGATTTATTATCTTTTTTTATCAGTCTAATGCTTGCAGTAGAGTTAGGGCTTCTTGCCTAGCATTTATTGCAGTGTGAAATGTCAAGCAGGTACCTGTGGATGAGGGCAGGCTGTGTGCACTCCTAGAGCTCTTTCAGCTAGTCAGATAGTTGTCCATTTACCCATGGTGGTAGCAGTAGTGCCGTGCATTTTGCAGCTGTGAAGTTGCTGGAAATATCTTCCTCCCTTCTCCCTCTCAGCTGCCTAAGTGCTGGAAAGATCATGCAGCTGGCTCACTAAGCAGTGGTTGGTCTTCTGCTACAAAGGGTGTTTTTTTCACCCCTGCTACAAAGGGTGTCTATTCACAAAAATCACATAGAGTAATCCTGCATGTTCCCCGAAAAATAAAGAAAAGAGAAGACCTTTTCCTTTAGATTTTGAAGGCTCAAGAACCATTTCTGCAGGCACATTACAAAAATCAAACAACCCAGAGGTTATTTGGGGGCCAGGTCTTGAACACCAGCAAAACTGCTCAGTAATCCTTTATCCCGCTGATCTTTTCAAACCTTTAAAGATTTCAAACTCTTCCTATTAGTATCAGCAGAGGGAGAACTATATGCTTCACATATTTTTTTAGCTAGGGACCACAAAACGGCCAGGAGGCCAGTGGTTAGGGCAGTTACCTAAGACATTGCAACATCTCATTCATACTCCTCAGGTCTCCTGCAGTGGATATCTTAACCCCAGTGGTGTGCATATCTATAGGGCTGTACAGTCAGTGTGTCTCCAGGTATGCCTGTAGAGACAGCCCGGGCAGACATTTACTCTCAGCATCCTGCAGCTCAGCCTAAGCCAAGCTGAGGAAAGGCAAATCAGCTCAGGGAGAGCTCTGTGCTGCTCCAACTAAGCTTTTTCTGCTGGGGAGCTCTGAATTAGTGTAGGTGTCTCGAGACTACATGTCTCATCACACCCTCTTCTGAGGTCTAGTGACTACTTACTTACACAAAGCTCTATTGTAAGGACTGCTTCCCTCGGGGATATATTCTAAGCATTGCTTTGAACCTCTCAGTGTCTTCTAGGTAAGTGACCTTCCTAATCATTTCCTGAGGCTTAGTGCGTTTTTACTTCTCATTTTCCAGTGGAAAAAAATACCCTAAACCACCCATACTTGTTTCCTTAAAAAAAAACCCAAAACCACAAAGAAATCTGGCTGCAAGGAAATTGGCTCTGTAAAAAAATTGTTGAATTGAAAATCCTGGATCAGCATTTCCTTTATGAATTGCTGCTGTTCTGTAGTGGTAGGTGTTCTGCTTGAACGTAAAGAGGCCTCTCTAGTGGAGAGAGAGAGAGAAAAAAACAAAGAAGTGAACTTGGAGGAGTAAGTATTTGCTGGTGCTGAATGTTAAAGGGAAAGACATGTTAATAGAGCACAGCAATGAAAATCAGCTGTACGAAATAAATGGACCAAAAAAAAAGTATTCCTCCCTCCTTTACTTAGCTTCCATCCTAATGATAGTGAAAATGTGTTAATCTTGCTAATTAGCCCTTTGAGACTGATAAGGGATTGCAAAAGTGTCGAGAAAATTAAATCTGGAGGAAAAATATGAGGTTTAGGAAGGAATTTATAACGTGAGTTGATGGCTCATGACCATGGCAAAATGGAGAGACCCTATTTTAATAAGAGGAAATAAAAATTCAGGATAGGTTGGCTTGTTACTCAGCCACAAGAAAACTGGCTGTGCAGGCTGGCCATTCCCATGATTTAGAGAAACGTTTTAGTGCAAGGTGGGTCTTGCTTGTCGAAGTACGAGGGTGATAAAAAATGAGATTTGCAGAGCTGAGTGAGAAAGGCACAGGCATAGGTTCTCCCTCAGGTCAGGCTGCTTTGATCCTTCCGATAAAGAAAGCAGTATCATGATCACCTGGAAGTAGGATCAGCCCTCCTAGGCATAAATCCTATTAAGGAATTAATGTTCAGTGAACCTTACTTTAGTGCTAATGAATTAATTGAAACAATAACTAAGTTATAAACCTTTTAGTGAGCGACGAACAAGCTTCGCATCCTTGATTGTGTTTATACCTCTCTAGTGACAGGTGAAACAGAAACCTGATTTTTTCTACTCCTGCACAGATTTCTTCAGCTTTGCTGGGCCAGTGCTGACCTATACTGGCAGTATCCATAGTAGAGGTGAGGTCTGAGGAAGGAGGAGGCTACGGCAGAGTATTCGTGCAACCCCAGGTGGATGGAGTAGCAGCCTGCTTGTGTCTGTCATGTACGGTGCAATTGAGAATAGCAGAGTTGTGCTTTCCGTGAGCTGGCAGGCAGTGTAAGGCTGAGAAAGTGAAAAGGTGAAGACAAATACTAGACCTGAAGGGATGACTCCCGCTGCAGAATGGGCATGAGTCCAGGGCGGCTTCCGTTGGTCGGAAATGCTTCACCAAATGTGTTGCAATTCTTGTCATGTCTGCAAAAGAGTGGCTGAAGGGGAACTAGCGGATGTATTGGATGTTCCATGAGTTCTTAGCAAGCATGAGTGCCTCATACAAAGTGGCCTTTGACTGACAGATAACAGCCATGGGTCAAAACACTTTGATATAGTCGAAGGCAAGGGGATTGAATGGTAAGTTTTCAATAATTCTCCTGCTTCAGTGAGATCCTCTGTGCCCGATCTGCCTGTTCAGCTGCTGTCTGTGACGCTGGGGAAGCTGCAGCACTGGGGCTGGGAGCGCCCGTGTTCGCCAGCCCTGTGGCAGGGGAGCGGGAGACAGGGACTGATGGGGGTGGGAAGGGATCCTGTGAATCCCGTTGCCAATCTGTACTTCGTTACAGTCTGGGAAAAGAGGATACCCGAGGAGAAGGCAGATTGTACAGGTTACGTACTATAGATTGTGAATGTTAAATCCAGAGAAAGATTATAAAGGTTCTAGGAGGAATTCATAACGCGAGATGGTGACCCATGACCATGGCATGCAAAATTCCTTACAGCTAAATAGGAGATGGTGCAAACTGGAAGGAGCCCTTCACGCCCATCGCACTCTCAGTCAGTTTTGAATTAGCTATAATGACTCAGGGCAAATCTTGGATGTTGGCGACAGATTAGCAGGTGCCCTGGGAGGCTCCTGCTTCGCAGTTTCTGTACATCTGTGTAAGGGGAAGGAGTCAGAGGAACGGTACAGAAGAAAGGGGAGAAAAAAAAAAAAAAGAGAGATATTATTTAGAGGCTTAGTTTCACCTAGGCTAGGCTCTTGTTGGCTCTGAGGTGAGCTTCCTCATGATGTAGTCCTGCAGGTACTTGGGGTTCCAAATATATCTACATGTGTAAGCAACAGTCTAAACTATATAGATACACATACATATTTTAATTGGATCCACACATTTCTAAACATCTATGTAGTTGCCTAGTCTACACTGTAAAATTCTAGGTTATGATACTGTGTGAACATTATGTATATTTAGGAATGCATAGGGCATGCAGTCTGCCGATAGTCTTACTGAATCTACAAGTTAGACTGAATCAGGATCTTCAGCTAACCACTTGCAAAGGCATCAGTGGCAGTGGAGAAATATTAGTCTAATATGGGAACATGGCATTTAAGAAATCCATCCTTCTACTACGATATGTACAAAGATTAAGAAATAATCTTATTGCTTAATAAGAAATACAGTTCTTAAGAAACAAATGTAATATTTACAACATAACATCAAGAAGTAATTCTAAGAAGCATCTAGCTGTCATTTAAAAATAGCTTTTAATAGATTTGTTAGTCTCTGTCTGTCTTTATTTAAATAACACTTTTCACAGAAATTTTGCCATCCACAGTCTGTCTTGAATCTGGTTGTATTAAAATGTATTTTGCATTAATTTATTTTTTACAGTGGTCAACCTATTCCCAGAGTGGAGTACACAGCTGAAGAAATTAAAACATGGGGGGTGGTATTTCGGGAACTCAGTAAACTCTATCCTACCCATGCCTGTCGTGAATATTTAAAAAACTTTCCTCTACTGACCAAGTACTGCGGATACAGAGAGGATAATGTGCCTCAGCTAGAAGATGTTTCTATTTTTCTTAAAGGTAAGGTTCATATTTGGTTTGTCAATAGATACAGTTTCATAAGAAAAGTATTTCTCTTAGTACGAAATAAAAAGCACATTAAATGAAAAGAAAGGGATTGAGAGCAACATCAGCAGGTTTGCAGATGACACCAAGCTGTGTGGTGTTGTCGATACACCTGAGGGACGGGATGTCATCCAGAGGGACCTGGACA
>JAOQGH010000001.1:38982771-39020164 GCA_025769975.1 Gallinago jamesoni
GGAGGTGGTTGAGGCCCCTTCCCTGGAGACATTCAAGGTGAGGCTCGACGAGGCCCTGGGCAACCTGGCCTAGTTGGGGGTGTCCCTGTGACTGCAGGGGGGCCGCACTAGATGACCTTTGAAGGTCCCTTCCAGCCCAGATGATTCTATGATTCTATGATTTCCAGCTTTGTCAGTGGATTTTGGTTTAGTTTGAAGTATCATTCTGGTTTTGACATTCTTGATGGCAGATAGTTTGTGGGTCAAGACAGTTGTATATATGAACCTGCAGGTATGAAGCTGAGAAGAATTAAGCAGCTGAGCATGTATCAGATGATACTATCTTTCACAGGGGGAAAAGTCCTTCAGTACAATGAAAAGAAAGAGCACAGTTATCTCTGCTCTTCTCATTGCCACAGTGTGGGTGTTCTGATAATTGCAGTGGGCATTCCTCAAATATCCAGGCAGGTAAAAGAGGGAATAAAAAACAAAAATAACTGAATTTAAAGACTACCTGGATGTTTGGCACATTGTTGTACAGCCTGAGGCTTTCCTGAGTGCACAAGACCTCAGGAAGTGAGTAATTATATTTGTATGTTGAAAAAGCTCAATGGGACTCCATAGGTAATCTGGTACTTCAACTTCTTTTTTAAGAGGTCAGGATAATACATATTTAATCTTGAAAATACCCTTCTTTTTTGTCTGTAATGAAAATGTATCCCATATAGAAGGAGAAGGGGACAGACATGAACCTGCAGTTTTTAACTCTAGAGGAAAAACTGCCAAAGAGTTCAGTTCAGATTTTTCTCTTCTCCTCAGGGCTCCCTTCAGATACATCTATTTATTCCTTAATCCCCTTGCTCAGAAGCTTCTGGAGCTCAGGATGTAAAACATTATAAAGGCAGTTTTTTGGAAAAAAAACGTTATGCGCTGTTAAGTGTTATGACAGAACATAGCAAAGTGTTTTGTCCCAAATGTGCATGAAACTTATTAACTAAGAGAAATATGAAATTTGTAATGAAAAGCTTACTTTTCCCAGTCCCTGCTTCATCTTTAACTCATTTATGAAACACCTGCATTTACTAATAACTGACTCAGCACCTCCTGAATTTGGTTGTGTCCTTCTGGGTCTCTCATCTATTGTGTTATGGTCTCTAAGGAATGCTCCCAGAGTGTACAGGTTCATTCTCTAACTAGAAACTCAAAACCTCACGCTTCTTTCAGAAATACGTTTTCAGACTAAATACAACAACAGTAGTGTCTGTTAAAGGAAAACTTGGAACATTCTCCTGTAAACACTTGGAAAGAGTAAAGAATGAATTTCAGAGAGAAATGTCCTTTTCAAAGTCACGGAGTCTGAAATAATTCCTCACTGGGACTAATCTGACAAAGGCACTCTTTGTTAATTAAATGAGGACCTCAGCTGTGAAAGTTATTTTACTGTCACAAACAGTATTTTATCTGTAAAAATAAGGAAAGATTTGATTTAATCCTATTATTTTCTGTTAGTTTTTAATGTATTTTACAGAAGTCATCTTCTGTTTTGGAACTTCTCTTCTGTTTGGTACTAGACATGAAAATCATGTAATTTGGTGATTTGAGAACATCACTTACACTTACCATGTACCTTACCAGATTTTCTAGAACAAATTATTAAAACAAACTTTGAAATACCTCAAGCTGTTTTCATTAAACATATGCTATCAATGCAAAATAGTTCTCATACATAATAGGTGAAAATGGTGTGTGGTCATCTTCAACCAAGATATTATCTGTGTCGTGCTTCTGGTAGAATAATTAGTTATAGATTATTACCTGTCTTCAGAAATGGATGTAGGGATATAGACTTTGGTCTTTTATTATCTCCTTCACTTTCAGAAAGGTCTGGCTTCACAGTGAGACCAGTTGCTGGTTACCTATCTCCCCGGGATTTTTTAGCTGGCTTAGCATACAGAGTTTTTCATTGTACTCAGTACATAAGACATGGCTCAGATCCTCTCTACACACCAGAACCGTAAGTTGCTTCATTTGCTTTAGTGCTGAAAAAATATGATTACTGGATTCTTAAAAGATGTAACTGAATTTGCCAAGATTGAAAAGAAGAACCTTCCCACAAAGGTAAAAATGTAGTTACACATGACAAAACCCTTCGCATTGGTGAGCTAGAATTTAATTCAAAGGCTTTTTTTGGGCTTGTTACTTAAATAACTAAGCTATTTATATATTGGGTCAAAAAATTCTATCTGGATTATTTTTCAGTGGAAAATGGAATTTTGGACTAAGCACTTTGAAAAACTATCTAAAATTTCATTTTCACGTTGACAACTAAAGAAAAAAAATGGGAAAAAAAGCCCTGAATCCCTTGAAAGAAATTGCTTTCAAAATTATAAATTGTGTCTTCATTTCTGTTTTTTGGTCCAGACTCCACAACTGAATTTCATTTCTCTCCTATAACACATGTAAGCAAGCCAAGAGGCGCTGTTCTCTCATCCAGAGAAGATACTAGATATGAAGCCTCTTACAGGGAACATGATAGAAATGAGACACTTTAATTATGACTTTCATGGGAGAGCACTGCAGCTTTTCTAAAACAGAAAACTGCAAGTTTGGATGAAATATTTTGGCATTTTGTCTCTTGATGAAAAGTGGGTAATAAAAAGATTGAAGCAATTTTAGTTCTTGTCTTGTGTTATGTATTATGTGGTCTGGGCAATAGTAACAGAACAATACATGACAGTCAGATAATAGGGAGGTGGTTTCACCAAGGGCATCCACTGATCTTGTAACCAGAGGAATGACATTTTTGTAGTGCATCAGTCATCAGATGGTTAGCATGATATTGTAACTGTTGTTTATACAGCTTGTACTATTTCGGTGTATTTTATTTTTGACAAAATTTACCCAAAGTTTTTACATATATATATATTCAGCTCCAGTCCTGTAAACACTTGGACCCACACCTGACTTTGATTTAATGAATAGACTGCTGAAACCATGGAATAATATTTTTGGATATGGAAGGATTAATGGAACCGCATAGTAAACGGTCCCTAAAAATGCTGTAACATTATTCTGGCAGGAGTCGCCAGGTGGTGCTGTTATACACGCATCTACTTGCTCTTCCTCAACCTGTGAACTAGGCAAAGTATTCACTAAAATGCTATACAAGGCTAGTTTTATGTGCATGTTTTTATGGGGAAAAAGGTGGTAATCCCTGATGGAATTCCCTCCCTTCTGTAATCTCTGCAATTAGAACTTTAATCTCTTAAATTTGTAGGCAAAGTGCTATGTTGTAAAATCCTGAAAGAAGGGCTTGAATAGATAATGCCGGACCTCTTCTGGTCTATCTAAATATATCTCCTGATATTTCAAAAAAAAGAAATTATAGTTAAGAAGTGCCAGGTTGTGCACCAATAATTTCCTCTCCTGTGTGAAGCCAGTGTCTCAAATTGCAGCACCTGCCAATGCTCAGCAAAAGAATAATGACATTTATTAACTTAGTACAAAGTAGAACATTTTTATCTATTGATATGGGATTTAGGTACTTAACTCCAACATGAACGAAGGAAGGATTGTCTTCCAGGAAACAAGTGTGTCTGTGTTTTTGCTGATGTTCTCTGGTTCGTTGATTTCTGTATTTGAGACACCTTTAGTTTTCAGGATGCTGCCTGTGTTCAGAATTATGCAGTATATTATAGCTGATCCTTAGTAGTAATGGCAATTACATTTTGTAACCTTTCTGGTCATTGTGTCTGGAAAGTCACTATGTAGTAATACAAGTTCATTTAGAATGAAGGTTTTTATCTGTTATTTGGGCTGAACTTAAAAATCCAGGTTATAGTCTTAGTGGCTCTAAGTATGACTAACAGAGGAGTTGTCATTTTCTAATGATGTTACTCTCTTCCTGCAGACCTGCATGTTCAGAAACCATGTAAATTAAATGATCTATACTATCAGGAGCTCCGTAGGAAAGTTTTGAAAATCCCTTTTAAAATGTGTTTAAATTTTTTCATATGATAGAGCACATAGTAAGTGTTATCAGAAATGTAAAGTGCAGTCCTGGCTTTTTTGTAATCAGCAGCAAAACTAAACTGACTTGAATGGGGACAGCTCTTCATCTTCCGCAGTAGCTGCAATGCCCTGAGATCTGCTGGTTGATATATGGGGCCATAACGAGGTTTGCTGCGGGTCCCTGGCTTGCTGAATGTTGCATTTCAATGATATAAACCTGGTAAAAAGATTCCCTTTGACTTCAGTGGGCTTTCCATCAGATTTAACAGCCAGGCTATAGAGCTAGATACAAATTAGAGAGTTCATTTGGTTTGATCTGTATCACTACTATATGCATTTTAAAACATTTCTTCCAGAGTTTCATTATGTTTGTACTACATTCGCAGAGCTATATAGATTTCCTCTGCTCTGCTAACTAATTTACTCCAAGAAAAATCTTTTGCTGTGAAAAGTGCATTACGAAAATCTTATTTTCTCTGCGCAATGTGTGTGAATAAATTAAAGGAACTTAATTATTTTCTGAATAAAACAAAACAAAAGAATCCAGCCTTGGTAGTTAAGCAAAGAATTATATTGTTTAGACTATCTATAAAGGGCCAGACCGGCAGGGAAATCTAAGAGGCTCCAGTGACAATCCCAAATGCTGGATCATGGTTCTGCTTGGAAGATTTGAAATCTTTTATCATTATTTTATTTTATTTGTTCATAATTTTTTGTTTTAAGTTCCCCTGTTTATAACTCCATGTTCAAAATACTACTTTGCGTAGTTTTAAAGGAGGAATCTACAAGCTAAAGGCATAAGAGAAATATCTTCTGCCTCTTTATCCTTCTCCCCTTCCCAGGAGAGTTAATGGGACTAGGCTTTGTCTGTGATCATTTGGTCTGCAAAGATGGAAGTGACACATGGAGTTTGTGCCCCAATGCAGAACTAGAAATAACTTTGCTTAGTTGTTTCTGGAAGTTGTTCCCTCAGCACAGGCGGTAGACGCTGATAGTGGTGATGCTACTGTAGAAGCCTGCCTGGAGGCAAGAGTGCTTACTTGAAGCTAGTCCCGCTATATCTTCTTTGCTGTCATTATTTGAACTACTGATATGAAGTTACCTTAAGTCTATGAGTGGAGTGATGCAGTGCAGTATAGGTGGAGTGCTCAGCAATCAGTGTTGATTTCTCTCGTGAAGATGGAAAATGGAGTTAGAGCTCTGGACTTCCAGAAAAAGGGCTTTGTCGCCCATTTCCGTATTGGAAGGTGATGGTTGGAGGAGTCTGGTTCCTCCATTGAGTTGTTTGATACTGGATGTATCTATCCAACTACAGACTCCATTTCCCTGCTGTCCCTTGTGGTGTTAGCAATACACCTCCTCAACCTTTCAGGAGATGACAGAAGAAATTGTTGTGACTGGAACTGAATAAATAAAGAAGGGTCATTAATGGTCGTTAATCTTTGATGATTACCCACTCAACTGATTCAAACCAACTCCTGAACAAAGAGATGGATGATGCCATGCAGAGCCAGCCAGTTTTTTCAAGTCTGAGCTCCAGTGGAATGGAGCAGTATTTACGCTATGGGTCTTGTGATAGGGAACTTTGATCATCTTGTAAGACTTGAACATCACCAGAAGGTGTGGAGATCATAAAAGGAAAGCTTTCTTACTGTCCACTTTTGCAGAAATTGGGAATTTCTCAGGCTCTGAAAGGATATGCAATTATGTAGGAACACGGGAGGAAAAGTCTGTCTTTCAGGAGGAAGCACAAGCATTACCAGGCAGTGGAAAACAAATGCAAGCCATTTTCCTTATGCAAGTATGATGTCTGATACTATTCCTAGCCAGCAGTACATATCAAACATGTTTTATGGGTGTTGACTAAAAATATTGGTGCACTGTAAATTTGAGCAGTCTATATTGCTACAACTGAATCTCCAGTGTCCATGGACCATGTTTGTTTTATCACACCAGGCACAAGAGTATCTGCTTACCTCCCTTGCTTCTTTGGGAAATATGTATGGCTAGGAAGGAAGAGAAGTGAGATTTAGTAATTATTCTGTACTGCTGAGCGAATTACTCCATATATGAGGTTGGCTCAAACTTGTCATATACAACTTCAGAGCAGTGCTTGTCTCACCAAAAGCATAAATATAACATGAGCAAATGTTGGCAAGTGTCTGTCAGTGAGTCCATCTGGACTGAAAAAAGAGACTTGTATGTAACCCTCCAATACTGGAACAGTATTTGGTAAGCTTTGGTTAGGCAAACTGGGAATGCCAAAAATGCTAATCTTCATTTGCATGCATTCAGAAACTATTATTATCTACCTAGACACAGTTGGCACAGGCTTCTTGGTGAAGAATACCAGTGAGGAGACTTTAAATTATAGTGTTGCTTTTCTGTTCTGATTTATCTGAAGTGTCAGGTTCTGTGTCTTTTTGAACAAAAATAGTTTATAAAAGACAAATTGGATGATTTTGGATAGAAGGCAGAAAACTCGATGTTTTCTCCCTGCCTTTAAAACATTTGTTTACAGCTAAAAAAAAAAAAAAAGAAATGTCTTTGAAGAGACAAAAGCAAAGGAAATGTCAGATCCGATTTTTTAAAGTGAGCTTTACTACCAAGTCCATTATTTTCTGTGAACAAATGCACCGAAACTTTCAGAATTGTTTGAGAGCTTTTGTAGATGATGCATGTGCACTTTTCTTAGGTTGGTTAGCACTTTTTTGTACACTTACATCTGCACTTTGTTGTGACTAATAATGCACTTACAGGTGTGGATGGTAGTTCTTTCTAAAATGATTCGGGTTCTCTGCTTTTTATGAAATCTATTTGGTGAAAAGTGGACCGTGCAACAAAAGTACTCAGTAATTGCAGCAGGAAGCCAGGACTAAATGAGAAATTAAGCACAAAGAAGGCTCTGTAAATATTGCCCTGAATTTCTAGTGGCAAGTGGTAAAATGTTTGGTTGTGGAGCTGTACCCAGACACAGAAAGGGGAATGGAGAAGAGGAGGAGGGAATGTGTGGGATTTTGAACTTGATTAATGTGGAGAGAAATGCTGAAAACTGTACTTGTGAGACATCTGGCTTTCCTTTGGGCAGTTCAGTCTTCATGGTACTAAGCCTGGAAGACAGCAGTGATCAAGCTGTCCCACTCAATCTGGAAATGATGTGGAAATCATGGGATAAGTGGGGTTAAATGAGATATAACCCATTTAACAGAAGGAAACCCTGACCCGGATGTTTCTACAGAACCATACGTAGGGAAGAAAAACTGTTCTTAAAAAAAAATAAATGTTTCCTGTTAAGACTTTTGAAGTAGAGGTCAGACACATGTAAAATGGCTTAAATTAATTATGGAATGATTATAGAATTAATTTATGTAATGACTCTCCCTTCATTTCCATTCCCTTAGGGATACGTGTCATGAACTCCTGGGACATGTGCCTCTACTTGCTGATCCCAAGTTTGCACAGTTTTCACAAGAAATAGGACTTGCTTCACTGGGAGCGTCTGATGAAGATGTTCAGAAATTAGCCACTGTGAGTCAAAATCTTTTTGTGGCATGCTCTCTCATCTGTCCTCCTCTTTGCTTGGTAAAGTGATGTGCATTGTCTTATTACAGCTGATGGCATTTTCAGGTTGAAGATGACTATGAAGTGACAATCTCAGAGCTTTAGGTATTCTTCCATTTTTAATAAGAGCAAAGCTGAACACAGTAGTCTTCAAGTAGTCAGTTTTACTTTTTATGTGCAATAACCACCAGTTTTCAGGGCTAGATGGATTTTGTCTACTTTTAAGGTGCTGAAAACAAGTAAGCAAGGTAATTTTGAAAAAAAAAAAAAAACAAGCCCCCAAACCCTAACATTTTGGTTTGTGCTCTCAGCTCTACACTGTTAGCTCCTCTGCAGGTGGCCACTTTGGCTCTTGCATACTCACTGCTCTGTTTTGTAGCTGTTCACTGTGTTGTAGTGTGAGATGGATTTTGAGATGATGTTGCACCCTTGCTGCTGCTCCTGTTGGAGAATATGTAGCTAATAGGGCAAGGCTGTGCAGCAGTAGATCTAGACCTAGGTCAAGTGCCTCAGCCAGTGGCTGTGAGACGGTTTTTATGTTGCATCAATAGATAGTGTGAACTGGAAGGGGCTACATGTTAAAGATGGTAGATGCTACTGACCACCCAACTGGAGCCTTCTTGGCTCCCGAGTGAGAGACCCTCAGGTTGCACTGAAGGGTCCTGTCAAGTTGCTGGGACTCTCAGCTCTTGCCCGTCTGTCAGCCAAATAACTTGTATGCAGCCCTTTGCATTGTGACACGGGTTGGTGATGCTGATCTATACCACCTACTCTATTCAGTTGTTTTAACTTACTTTATGCTTCCTTTTGTGGATCCTCTTAAAATTAATGCTGCAAATAATTTAAGGAACTGTATTGTGTTAAAAAAACCACAACATTTTATCTCATGAAAAACTCTGTGACAAGCAACAAAAGAATTGGTTACTTTCAGTCTTATCCAGCATACTACTGCTTTTCTACACAGGAAGTGCCATTGGGATTTAAAGGGTTGGAAATAATTCGGATGCAGTGTTGAAGGCAGATTTAAACCAGGTTCAATTAAACTGTAATGATTTTGATGCAGTGGCTTAGAGTTCCATCTGCCAAAAAAGGAGTTTGTACCTGTTTGTTAGCTTTTTCTGCCGGACCTCTCCAGCAGCAGCCACCAAATTTATTTAATCAAATAGGCCTCACTCCTTAGTTAATGGGCCATGTCTTGCTCATGGCCAGTTCCTCTCACATGCTTCAGGATGTGTTCCTTGGTTTTCTAATGGATCTCTACTGAGAAGGAACCGTTGTTTGTATGGAAGAATCATGAAAGTTGTGCGTCTGTTTGCACGTTTGCAAGGAAGGGACTTAGTAGGAAGCAAACCTACCTTGTCAAGACCTGCAGCCTCCAGAGCAGCTAGCTAACTGGCTGGCCCTGTAGGTTCTTTGAGGAAAACAGTATGTCCAAGTCTTTCACCCTGAAATAATCTTGGATGACATGGGCTTGTTGCAGAGGACAATGCTGGGACTGATCTGTTTGGGGAGAAATATTAATGTAAAGTGACCTCTGAATATTACATAAATGCTTTTACTCCTCCCCCTCACACAAGTTCCCAGTTATGACTGCCTGTGTCACCCGAACAATGAGCTGCTCCTGAATCACAAAGCCAAAAATAAAAGAAGACAGCTGAGTCACTTTCCCTTATCACACTGAGAAGTTGATATCTGAGTCAAAGTGGATTTCTCCTCCCATGCTGGAAATAGCTCTTTCAGGTGGAAGAGATATTCAGAGAGAAACTTAAGGCAACCCAGGTGGTGTTATTTTTCGTAGAAGCACAATGAGGAGCTGTACTCCCCTGGGCCAGGTGCTTGACAAATGCAGAGATTTTACTTGACATAAAATTTGCAATGTAAACAGTTGAGTTGGGAGCAAGCAGAAAGAACATCTCTCAGCACTGAGGGTGAGGAGGCCAAGAAATTTATTCAGCTGAGCACCAAATGTCACCTGAGGTGCTATTAACTGACTTTTGCAACATTCAGTCCCATTTTCTTTCTAGATAACAACCAGAGACTGCAGCAAGCTGGGAAACGCCAGCCAAGAGTCTTAACACAGAAAAGCAGTGCAGGTTCCAGAGAGGCAACTTCAAAGGAAATAGAGAAACAAATGAACGGAGAGAGAGCATGCATATTAATGAGCTCGAAGGACTATGCCCAAAGCAAGCTTGCCATTAGCATGACCTGTTTCAAAAGATAGTGACATTAACAGCTGAGCCATTACAGGGAGGACAATGGCTTTAGGAAGAAAGGAAAACACCTCTTAGGAATTCAGATCAGAAATGGAAGAATTATTACAGGTGATCTTGTCATCTTTCGCCCCATTCTGCTTTCAAAAGACACCTCGTTATCAGCCTTGATAGATCTGCCCTTTGTGCCCTGTCAGTCCTGAGCTGCAAAGGAAACGTGCTTTATGGTTTTGTCCCTGCAGAGCTGACATGGTGGATGTAGAGCAAGCTGGTGCCTGGTCCCTGAGCAGACTAGAAGTGTTTGCTAAATTGCAATTAGTCTCATCTGTGCAGCCCCACTGAGGGCAGGGATTAAATGGGAGAGTGAGTCAGAGGCCCTGGTGCTGGCCAGCTGCAGGGTAAGAGGGTTGAAAAGGAAGGGTGCGAGCTCCCCTCATCCTCTTGAGTCTGGCACTCAAACTGGGGCAAGGAGAAAGGAATGGCTTCTGCTCCACTTTAGACTTAAGCATGCTTACTGTGGAATACTGAAAGAGCCAAGCAGCTGTCTTCACAATGTTTTTTTGAGAGATGCAGTTTTCTTTACAGTGTTTTAAGAGAGCAAGACAGAGGGAAGACACAAAAAACCCCCACAATTGACTGAGAGATACGTTACTGAAACAAAAAACAATATTTGCACAATCCACTTTTTGCCTGTTGTGTGGTATAATTTTGTTACTAGTTGGGGAAGTACAATATTGCTCATGCATGTCTGGGTGCTAATTATTATTATCATCATCATCACTAATGTCTTGTGCTACATTGTGACTTTCTGAAAATGCTTTCAAGTTGATTTTTCAAGCGTGCCTGGTCTTTCTACTTTCACATAGTATAAAACCAAACAAAGACTGTCTTTTCTGCTTACCTATCAAACCGTAAGCCGTAGGGAGGATTTGACATGAGGTGTTCCAACTAATTTATATAGTATATCATTTACAACACATTTAAGAGCACATAATGTAAGGTTTTGTCAGGAAAATTGTACAAAAGATATACGTCGGTTTACATTTCAGTATTACCTTGTAATTTGTGGACTTGGGAGCCGGAGAGCAGCTGTCTTCGTAAAATTCCAAGCTGATAAGCAGGATCCTGTCTCTCTTGTTAATAGCAGAAATGACTCCCTGCTCCTGCTGAGCTGTTTTGGCACAGTTCAGGTTGTCCCTTAGTAATGCAGTATGTATAGGATTTGTTTGCGTATAAAAAATTCAGGGGGGAAAATTAACTGGTGTTGATTCAGAAAAGAAGAGTTTAGCATACAAACTGCATGGTTTGTGTGCAGTTTATCATCAAATCTTTTCACTTAAGAATTTGGCCATTAGAGACGAATTAGTCACACCAAAGTGTTTTTTTTCCCAGTGGTTTCTTACTGGAAGTTACGTTTAAAGCTTCAGTTCTCTGGGACTGTTAAATTGTCACCTTTTAATCTTTCTTCTTATTTGTTCTGGTATTTTAACACTGTGGGACAGTAGAAATCAGAAAATTTCTTTTGGTTTTGCTAGCCTTTATGCAGAAAAACACAATAGTGAGTTGCTTCTGGATTTGAAGGAATGATGTGTGATGTGGTCTTGTAAATGCATTTCAGGCTTGTTATAAATCTAAATGTTTTACCTTGCCTGGATGATAACTGAAGCTAATGGTTTATTTCTTTCTAAAGCTGACTTCAATTGATCTGTATACGTATCACAAACAAAATATTTTAAATATATAGGCTGGGGTAAAAATAACATTCAGAAAAGCCTCTCTGGGAGAAGCCAGTGGTAATTCATATGAGCTTACTTGCTTGTGTCCTCTCAGGATCTACATTGGTCTCGTTAGCTTCATTCTAGTTCTTCCGCCATGCTGAACAACTGGCACATAATTCAGGACAATTACACATTATGTTTGCTGAGGAGATAACCAGAATGGAAGAAACAGGAGCATCACAGATAAAGTCTTGAGCCGCATTTGGTAGCTTCAGGTAGATGCAGCCTTCGTGGTCTGACTAGACAGAGCAACTGTTACAGTCTCTCATCTTAACAAACAACAGATTAGATTTCCCAGAGGGGCTATTGATAGTGCTAGGCCGTAAGTACAGCTTGAGAACTGGGTTACTGTTTTCCTCCATGAATGATCAAATGGAGCTGAGAAGAAAACTATGAAAATATTTGAGATTTTTAAGATTCCCACTATGCATCTGATAAATCAAGACTGTTTGAATGTTTCTCATTTATAGTTGCAACATGATAGACAGTGAACTAAGCACTGTGCTAAGTTTGTGATCAGCTCCCCTGCTGAAGCTGTTCTGCTATATAAAAATAATTATGTATTGGCCAACTGAAACCTGGTATTATAGCCCAAGAGCTATGGCATTCACTGAAGTTTAATGTTCAAATCTCTGCTCGGTCTTTTTCGTGTATCCCAATCGCATGCCATTATCGTATGAGGGATGCCAAGATTGAGCACGGTGAATACCCTAAGTCCAAGGGTGACATAATGGAGTTTCTTGCAAAGGAGGCTCTTCCAGGTACACCTGTAGTTAATGAATTAAGGAGCTGCAGCATGAAGAGCTGGGAGTGAATATGATTTTAAAACTGCTTGAGTAAATTTTGAGGGATAGATGGGAGACACGTGAAGTTACGTATGAAATTTGGGATGTGTGTCACTTATGGAAGATGAACCAATTCCCAGGGTAAAAGCTAGGACTGGAAAGCTGAAATTGAGTATGATGGATCACTATAGCCAGATATAGCCCTGCCACACAGCACGAGACTGAAAATATTGTGATCCCTATTGTTCATCAGTAGATGACCTGGGCTGTGTTTCTGTTCCTGACTTTGACAAGGCAAAAACACCCAGAAGGGGATGTATTTGGAAATTGCCCAGGTGCAAAACCGAAACTGATACAAGAAGCAGAAGAGACAGCTGATGAAACCTTGTGGCTTTCGTAGTCATTACAAAGTTACACAGGTCTGTTTGAATCAGGAGATAAGGGTAACTTACTGGTGGATTACTTTGCTTTGATTGGTGAGGTGTCACTGGGCTTACTGACTGCTACTCTAAAAGTGTGCCCTAATTTGTGGATTTGCTCTGCGTAATGTTCTAAAGAAATTAATAACAGGTAATGGGCTCCATTTTTTTAAGGGTTTCTTTCAGCAATACTTTTTGATAAACTAGACGAAGCACTGGTGTCAAGTCCTTCCTACAGTATGTGTAATCTAATATGTAAGCAGAAAAGATAGTACATATATCACAGAACGGGCTAAAAGAGAAAAAACCTTATAGATTCCAGGAATCGATATTTAATATTTTAGAATACTGCAGTGTTCCCATGCAGTGCATTTTCATGGTCACCACATCAGAGATTCATGGTACAAAACCAAAATCTCAGCAGTGATACCTAACTAGCTTTGTAGCTTAAAACCAAATGGCTCTGTGCTACATAAAAATAAACTACCATTCCAGAGAAGTTACTACAGAGAGAATTTGAAGAGTTCTGTTGCTAAAATGGGAGCAAATTGCACAGTGACAGTGTGTTGAGGCCTTTGTTCTGTGTTTGGAGAGAGTCGGTTTCCAGGTTTGCACCTGGAAGAATTGCTTGTGCCCAAGTGCGGTCATAAATAGCTGCTTAGGAGGGATATAAGAACAGGATGAGCATGTTTGATTCTTTTCAAATGTTTTCCAAGTTTTTCACCACTCAGAATCTTGGGGAGCTCTTGAACCACATATCGTTTCTATTTATTTAGTTACTGTGAATGGATTTCTGTCCAGAGACAGTTGTTTATCTTTGAAGACATGTAAATTTTTAGTACATGCAGTAATTTTGGTGAAGAGCTCTATGGCTCAACTATACACCGTCCAGTGAACTGTTGTCTTCTGTTGTGTTTAACCTGATTCCTACTAGCTTTTTTTTTTGTATTCGAAGAGAGAACAAGCAAATCATCCCTGTATGCTTTCTCTATGCTATCATGACTTTACAGAACTGTTTCTTTTTCTCCCTTAGTTGTCTCCTTTTCTGGATTGAAAAGCAATCATTTGTTTAGTTATTCATCGTGTGAAAGTTGTCTGTAACTTTGAGCATGTTATTCTACCCTGAACCCTTTCCACCTAGAACTGGAAAAGAGAGAGAGAGGATATCTCAATCACCAGGCTGGGGAGTGGGGTGAATGAGGAATTTGAGCCCTAATCTGGGTTTTGGGTAAGAGCAGCATTGTGGAGTTAAGCCAGTTTGGGATGTGCTTGCTATAGAAGTGGGGGCCTTTTGAATGGCTGGGAAGAGTGGACCTGCTGTGACCGAGATGACGCGGTTTGCTGCTCAGGGGCAGGAGAAGTGGCTGCATGCTGGAGGGAAGCAGGATTCACTGGATCCGTCTTTATCAGCCATCATCACTAATCAAGGATACGAATCCCTGCAGTTCCTGATCAGCAGAAAGTCCAAAGGGGTAATTCTGCTGCTGCAAATTCTGTGAGGGGATGGGAGAAGTAATTTAGGTGGTGAAGAAACCGTGTGTCAGCCACTGCAGTGAAGGTGGGGAGCTGGACTACTGATGTTGGAATTGTGGTTTGTTTAGTTTTTTTTTTTTTTTTTTTTTTATATTTGTAGACAGTGGTAGAAAATAATGCTTTGCAAAACCTTTTAAAATACAAACCTCCTGCTTTAACTAGTTTCTGGGCTAAGTAGGTCAACATAGGCAGCGTTATATCAGGAAATGAAACACGTCGTGCTTTGCACTGTGTCAGGCAAAGTTAAGAATGTGAAGGAGGATTCAGCTATTCCTATGAGGGTGCTCAGGTGGTCAGGTCAGTGACCTGCTTCTTGAGAGGGTCTCAAGTTGCTCTAACAGGCAAAACTTTGCACTCACAAGTAACTAGAAGTAGTGTTGTTCCATAATGTGCTTGTATGTTTGTATGCTTGGGCCCAATCCTGAAATGAGAAAGCTAGATGCAAGAGAGAACTAATTTGACTTAATTGGGAGCAGGGAAGGAATTAGAAATTTTGCTGTAGAAATAATATAGCGTCTTCTAGACAGGATGTGGTTTATGAAGATCAAGACCTAAGCAGTTAGAAGCGCTAAGGAAAAAGCCTCTAATAAAATAACAAATTACAGCGAGACGCTGGTTTTGTTTTTATTTCTTGTAGCATTATGTTTCCAAAAGTGGTTAGATCATAATCTGTGAGGTTACTGAACTGCAAATGCAAATTTACACACACACGAGTAATACATTTTGACATGTAGGTTAACAAGAGAACGGTGCGAATTTCACACAGCACTGGCTTGCTAATTACGTTTGTTTATTTTCAGAAGAAACTTCATTTTCATTAAGAAATTGCAGATTCTGCAATAGTAATCTTTGCTGGTAGTTCAATAGCTCACATTCTAAATGCGTGCTCTGCTAAAACAGTAATGAAAGTGAGTCTCAGAAAAAGAGCTCAGGAAGCATGTGTGGAGTTTAGGAGTGCACGCAAGTGAGCCATCTACCATTTCGGTGCTGGATCCAGCTGAGATGGGTTGAGGAATAGATGGAAGGAGCCTATGAATTTTGATTTGATTTGTTTGCATACTTGTTTCCTCTTTTGACCTAGAGTAGAAAATGTATTAGCAAAAAGGCATAAAATGCCTTTTATGGAACATATATAACTGGGACAAAAAAAAGGACCCAGCATAAGCTTCCAGTGAGCAACAACAGCACAAACATTTTGGGTAACAACTACAAACAAAGCACATAAAGTTGCAGGAATAAAGGTTTAAATAAAGAAAATGGGGGAAAAACATAGAGGAAAGGCTTGGAATATATTGCTCCTGCTGTTCCTGACTGCCCTTGTGCCTTCTCCAGTGTGTTGAAGGAAAGAGATAATCTGTGTAGATACCATTCATACTGACACGGCTACACTTATTTTTCTTTGGTTGTAGCACATACATGTGAAACTCACTTTGTAAAATGCATTCATATACAGTCCAGAGCTGCAAGGGTCTCATGCTGCTAAAGCTTTATTTGTGTGCCACAGAATGTCCCATAGTATGTTAAGTATTATCAGGGGAATATATAGGTGTCAAAGCAAACTAACAAAGTCGATTTCCTAATGCTTTTTGCTTTTTCTGTCGTGTTTGTTCACATACTAAAATCTATAAGATTCTGTAACACAGAGTGGTAATCGAGTCATTTGTATGAGACGTGGAGATGCTTTGGCAGGAGCACAGGGGTATTTGGGGAAGCGAAGCAGTTCAGCACATGGCAACTCGTTTCAGCCATGTCTAGGTCTTGCTTAGGACCGGGGGGTGTCCGTGCCGTGGGAGCACAGCTGGAGGAGTTGGACCTGCAGCCATCCTGCTGCACTGCCCAGCGCAGCCGTGGCTGCCTCCCTGCACACCTGGCCCTCCTTTGCGGGGGTGATGAGCCCATCCGGAGAAAAAAGCCAGGAGATTTTGCTTTCAGGCAGAAACCAAACCAATTCTGTGTATTGAAGAAAGTATTAAACCCTGCACTTATCTTTTTATTGTCTACAATATTTCAGCGAATAATTTTGCTTCTGGAAAGGACATTTATACGTGTAGCTACTATGCATAATCCAAATACCATCTTATGGAAAGAGTCTTAAAATTCTTGACTGTACAGAGCTGAAAAGATCCTAACTTAATATTCACAACTATGCACTAATCTGAATTGTTTTAAATACTGGCTCAAGAACTGAGTATACTGCATGTGTTCAGTCTAATTCTCTCTCTCATCGTGTTGCTGGCTATTTTCTTTGTATGCACAGATAAAAGTATGGAAGTAAGATGAAATATGGCTGGTATCCATAAAGAGCTAACTATGCCGAGGGCTTAATTACTTAATGCTGCAGCTTTGGAAGTAGTTCTTGTGCCTGTCATCATCTTTCTATCAAATGGCATCAAAGTACTGGATGGAATATGGTCCCATAATTTTTTAATTGTGATATTTTTGGGTGATATACCATAATGATTTTGTAAGTATAGCTTAATTATATATTTATAGGTCCAACCGACACCACAGAAGGCCAAGGGGAGGTTTGCCATTGCTTTCAATGAGTTTAGGCCTGTGGGCTAAATACTACCTTCATTTCCATGTATACAGTCTACTAAAAGTCGATAGGGTTGTACACATGTAAATGAAAGTGGGAATTTGTTGCTGTAAAATTAATGTTAATCATTTACTTGCCAAAACCTGTTGTTTAGGAATATAGGTTTCTGCAGGGAAAGAATCGACTCTGCAGGCACATGATTTTGCAGTCATGTCTCTTTCTCTGTGCAAACCAAGCTCATGTGGTACAGCACACAATAAATTCTCTTAGCCGGCTGATGTTATTATATAAAGGCACTTTTTTAATTTATTGGCTATTTGGGAAAGTTAAACCCAGTACTTTAAACCTGAGAGCACTGTTGAAGCCAAAGAAAAGTCAACAGAGAAGGGCCTCGTGTCTGTTAATTTTGGTTGGTTTGATTCCAGCTGTGGCTGAAGCTGTCGCAGTGCAAGATCAATAGAACATCAACATGATGGTGTAGTTTCAGGTTCAAGCTGGGTTTGGCATTTTGCTTTTGCAACAGCCAAAGCATTAGTTTTGACAAAATAATCTTGTTTCAGTTAATATCGTAAGCTTTATATTTTCTGTACATTATAGAGAACTTCTTATAGATCATCATTGTGGCATTGATAAAGGTTGTGTCTACTCATAGTGCTAGATGAAACAGTTTGGACTCAGCTTTTTCAAGACATGCTGGAAAGAGTGGGTGCTCCTAGATTAGCCTTTTTTTCTCCCATAACCATGTTTTTATTTTTTCTGAAGGTTTTTCTTCCCTCTCTTGAGTCAGTAGGCTGTAATTGTTACAATTACATAGTTTGACTATATAAAAGTGGCTAAAATTATAGTTTAACAAGACATTATACATTTCTATAATGTAAACACCTTTATGGGATTAATTTTTCAACTTTGAATAAACATATTAGTTTATGAACAGATCCAAATGATACATCAGCAATGAATTTAGGACCTATATGAGCACAGAAATCTTGCATATCAGTGGGAGGCAGATCACTAGTGACCATTTCAGAACGATCTTCATGTTTGGTAAGTCACTCCTAGACCACAGCCACTGTAAGTTCCTTGGACTTGGGTACAGTGAATGACTCTGATCTCTCTGCTCACAGGTACTTGCTCAGTGTAACTTTTTTCCACCTTGCTGAATACATGTTCATGTGATTTGCTTTGTGTTTACAGACTCCTGCCTGATAAATCAGTGGTGACTCAGAACACTTACTCTGTGGTTATGATAGATTGATTGTACATGCCCTCACTGCTGAAAAGCAGGGAGCTACAAGGAGACGCTCAACTGTGCTTGAAAAAGATTTTTGTTTGGGGCTGCAGAAAACATCTTCCATTTTTATATATTTTTAGTCACAAAATTAATAGATATTTAAAATTCCCTGAGCTGCTTTTCTTCTTTGATCTGTCTGTCAGCATGACATGAATAGAACTTACACTTTTGTGCTGATGCCTACTATCTTTTTTTTTTTTTTTTTTTTTTTTGCAAGGCAGGTTAAGCAAATGCATTAAGAGCCACAAAAGCTTTTGGGAGTCCCTTTGCATTTATGTGATTAAAAGAACATTGAGTTTAAATGCAGTGTTGCTGCTGGAAACTGTGATGTTTGAAAACAAGTCTTAGCTATTAAATCAGTTTTCAGTAAAGGGATGCAAGAAGTTAATTTTCTATTTTAAATGGTTAGAAAATTACTGTGGATGCTGTTATTTTTGGAACTAAGCCCTACCCTTTTTTTGGTCCTCAGAAATAAATTTGAAGTGGATATGACTGCAAAGAAATAGCACATTTGTTCCTTGAAATGAGAATGTAAAAACTTAGCTGCCCAGTTGTCACTGTCTCTTCAGTGTGTTTCTGCCCCCACAGTTTCAAGATTTGCGAAAGTTCTGAGATCCTTCCAGCCCCAGGAGGCTGCTTCTGTTCCTGAAGGTATGACTTACCCCCATTAGCAGATACATTAGAACTTTTGCTGCTGATCATGTACAGAATGACCTCATACCCCTCCTTGGCTAAATGTCATGGGAGGCTCAGTGACTCTTCTGCAAAACTCCCTGCAGTGCAATTGCCATATGCAGTAATTGACCTGGTAATTAGGTGGGACACAGCCTGCTCCAGGGAATGGCATCATGAGGAGCACCACATATGCCTGGTGCCTTCCTCAGGGGAATGCCTGTCAGGGAGGATGTTGTGGGGCCTGTCTCTGGGCTGCCCAAGGATAGTTATTAAAGAGGCATTGCTGCCTGCAGTAATTAATTCTGACAGTGGATTGGCATAGGGCGGTGGTTCAGTAAACTCTCTGCTTGTAAGATGAGGATTGCCTATACTGTGATTTGTTGCTGCAGCTTTGCTTCTTGTTAATCTGTGGATTTACCTTACCAGTCTATCAAAAGCTTCTCCCAGATAAGTGGCAGATGCTCTGGTGCCAGTATTCCCCATATGCAGTTTCCTTAGAGCGTTGCATCATATTAAAAAGGACAGATTCTGCCTGCCCAGCCTGAAGAGGTTTTCTTCGTATTTCAGGGAGAGCTGCAACTTCATTCTTTCTATTCTGAGTCTCCGTCTTAGTGTGCTTGCCTGGGAAGTGAAAGCTGGTCTTTTTAGAGGAGGGGAAACTATGTTGGACCAGTGGTAGGGTCTACAGCTAACTGGGGGAAATGGGTCCTGAGGACTGGGCTTTTTGCACAGATGCTGGCTCTGGGTCCTGGAGGAAGAAAAGTGTCTGACGTCGTTCTTGTTTGTTCTCTGGGTGTTCTTCCAAGCAATGCAGTTCACAATTGGAGCACCAGTCCTAGGGTCAATGGAAATGCTGCTGGGTGAAGGACAGCTAAATGATCCCTTGTATATGTATTTGTTCCAGATTCTGCTCTCACTTGGGTCATGTCAGCCTGTCAGTGTTCAACTCCCTGGTCCATTGCTAAAAGAGTCATACTTTTCAAGCTGTAGCATAAGCCACAGTGCTGAGGGGGCACTTCTGGGGTGCCAGCCCTTGCCCGTGTAATATATAAAATCAGGGCTGTTCTTGCTTTGGGAGGTTTTGTTAACTCAAACTCCTCACTTAAAAGAGCAGTAGGACAATGGCAGAGCCCTAAAAACAGTCCCTGCTTGCAGCCCGTGAATTGTGAAGGATCATGGTGGATCAAGCCTGTCACATGAGGCAGCATAGATTGAAGAGTGTGACTGGAGAGCAGTGATATATGTTTATTCAAGCTTTTTTCCCTTTTTTTTTCTTTTTAGTTTGACTTTCAGAGCACTCTTGGGCTCCTAGCTAACATGTCAAAGGGCCTGCCTGTGCCTCTTATGTTAACTGTGTGAAATCTCTAGATGGCTGAAATTTGAAGCAACAGCTTGCAAAAGAAATGAGCAAATACTCACTTCAGCTACTATAGGGACTGCTGAACATGAATTCACATTACATGTTGTAAAATAAAGTGGAAAGGGAATGGCTCATTATTGCACATCATTTGTTCTTAATAACTCCATATGAAATTAATAAACCTTAAAACCCCAGGTTTTAGAAGTTGTTCAAGATAAGAGCCAAATGATAGGGAAGGGGAAATAGCAAGGGTAGAGCATTTGGGCTTCAATGCCTTATGTTTAACAAATGTTCTAAGCAGCAGTTCATAGTTTCATCTCCTTAGCTGCATATTAAGCTTCAGCATTCTTAGTTAATTATGTTGAAAAAACTAGGAGTTCTTTCCCTGAAAGTGTTGAGCAAGTTGAGGCAAGCATGCTTCTGTGGGGTTGATTTTTTGCATCATGTCTGTGACCACTAGCTTTGGTGGATCGGAATTGCTGCCTTGCCAGAAAACACCAGCCTTTTACACAGAAGCGCTTTCTGCTTAAGCGCCGAGGTTCCTGATTCTGCAGCTCCAAGGGTCTCCAAGAGTTTCAACTGAAATAAAATGAGAAGGGTGGACAGGTGTCATCTTTGTGCAGAGCAAGCCTAAATTCAGATTTATTTAGGAGTAATTCAGACATGGAGTGGGATATCCAGTGGCTCCAACTCTGTGGGAAATAACTTCTGGAATGGCAGCAGCAAAAGGATTCCAGGCATGCTTTGTCCTCCATCTCTCCGCCTGCTCTTTAGGGTAGCAAGGGTTCCTTCAAGTGGGAACAGGCAGCAGTATGACACATTCTCTCAAGAGATGCAAAAGGTGTTAACAGAAATGTCCTCCAGATCTTATTCCAGAAAAAGTATGGCATCTGCAAGGTAGGCAACTGTCAACTGTTGTCTTGGCTCATCTGGTTTCCCCAGTGTTGGAGGAAGAGAGTTACCTCCTTACTGATACCACTGGAGCATTGTGTTGCTTGAGCTACATTTTCTGCTTCTTCACAAACTCAGGGTGATAATTTTATTTTGGTTACCATTATGACTTTTTCTTCAGAAACTCCTGAAAAAAGGAAAGATCTAGTTTCAAAGCATTCACAAAGGGTTAAGCCCCACTGTGCTCACTATAGTGCATGCTTTCTCTGAGCGTGCCAAGCCTCTTCATTAGAGAAATTTGCATGTAGTGATACTGTGTGCTATGACTCAACAGAAATGTGAAGGCTGGTGTGCGTCTATCCCCATGTGCTCTAATGAGCGGCACTTCATCTACGCAAACTTCTGTTTAGAAAGAGATTGTTCCAAGCATTCACCCTTAGTGAAAGGTTTGAATGCAAAGCAGTCAGATGAGAGGAAAAAAGGAGAATATTGTTAAATATATACACTTTGAAATCCCCGAAGGAAACCTCATTTCAGTGAGCCTAAATACATTTCAAAGTGCCAGACTAAACAAAATACTTCAAGAACGTAACTCTGAAAAATTAAACTTTGTTTTCTTATTTAGAAATGCTGTTGGCTGTGAATAGGGTCACTGCCTTTGTTGGAGGTAGGCGAATCATCTATAATGAAAGACTTAGCCATTGAATTTTACTTCGTTTCTGCTTTTGATCTAGTCACAAGCTCATCATGAGATTTATTTGTTGTTCAAAAGTCTCCCTGCATTTCTACTCAATAATGTTCCCACATGAATAGCTGTCAAATAGCTGGGATTGCTTGATGTTTGGGCTCCAGCGCTGGGCTGTACTGGCGAGTTGCCTGGGTTACCTGTGTTATAGCCGTCTGTTTCTTGTAGTGGAGCATTTTTGATACTACTCAGCAGACTGTGAATTTTGAATAATGCAGTCAAATATGAGATGCCAGCTGTTTTCTTTGGTGACTTTTGATATCTCTGAGACTGAAAAATAAGCAACTATTCACAAATCTATTTGCGCCAGCTCTGAACGAAGAAAGAAGGCACAAATGGAGTCACCGATGTGTCTGAATTGATACTTGCAGTTTGAGCAACTCTTACAGGGGAAAGAACACACATTTACTTTGTTAGTTCTTAGGATTAATTTCTAACAATAGGATATTTGAGAGTCTTTCAGATATAACATCTACTTACAAAATAATACAACTATATGAGCGCGCTAATCTCTACGTGAGTAATTTTAGAGCTAAAATATCTAAAGAAACAGGAATTAATCTTTGCATATTGTGAACATCTCACACACCTGAATTGAGTGGTCCATTCATATATCCTTTGAAATAATCCAGTAGAAAGGATGTCAAGATGCTTTTTTAAGGTTGTTTATTTGGCACTGATCTTGCAAGTATTTATACACATTAATAATTGTATTATCTTCATTGCAACTAATTTTATTTTTATATATATATACATATATATATATATATATATGTGATCATTTGTGCTGCTGTGTATCAGTTTGGGGCTGTAGCCCCATCCCATTAGGAGTTCCTGTAGAGTAACCCTGTGCTAGGGTTGCAGTCATGCAGTTACTCTGTCCTTCCTTCTTTCCCTTTGCAAGAGGGAGTACAAGTGAATCAGTTCCTGGCATGGTTGGTGTTCTCAGGACTCATCCTGACAACATCTTTACAAGGTACTTTTAGAGAACAGATGAAATCTCATGTTATACATCGTGCTGCAAATTGCCAAGTGAACACAAATATCAGTCTCTGAGCTGTACCATAAGAAAACTAAGTGAAGTGGAATGGCTTGAAAGGCCTTTTTATGAATGAGTCAGATTTTGAAGTACTGACTCTTGTGACATTAGCACCCAACACCCTGCACAAGCTCTTTGCACAGGTCCCAGGAGGGAGATTCCCAAATGGAAGACGATGTGATGTGAGGAGTGATTTTTCAAAGCCTTAGAAACCAGTCAGGTGTGAGGAGACTTGAGCTTATCAGACTTTTTTTCCCGCCTTTGAAAACTTCTGAATGCTCTTGAATAACTTTTTTTCTTTTTTTTATTAGCTGTCATAGCTGTCACTGATTTTTTTTTTTTTCTTTTTGGTAGTCCAGTTTATAATGCAGGACAGTAACTGCATTGCAGAATAGATCTGAACACGAGGAATAGAAATTGTGTTTACCGTGGAGACCAGTCTTGGAGTTTGCCAGGGCTTGATCTTTTCTGTCAGATGTAGGACAACTGATGTAACTCTTGCAATTGCACGTGTACTGGGCCAGAGCACCTACCCCAGTACCTTGTCTCTGGCACTGGCAACTTACAGACATCTGGAGGACAGTGTAGGTCTAAAGCCATACGGTGGTGATGTTTTTCTGGTATACTGCTTTAGTTGCTAATGGCTTTGAACTTAGGGACTCTGAAGGAGGAGATCTGTTATATTAGTATTTAATAGCCCTTAATAGGATTTTCTTCCATGGATATATTTAATAATTTTTGAACCCATGTAGACAGTGTTTCATGAGCATGACTGTAAAATATCTTTCATATGCTTTGGCTAAATACCTGAATAAATTAAAATGATATAGTACACTGTTTTGTGCTCCTGGCACACATTGATGCCTCTTGGCTTAAAAATTATTTTTAATCCTTCATTTGGCCCTTAGATTCTTCATTTTGTTTTGCTCATTTGGCTAATGGAGTGTCATTTTAGCGGAAGGCTCTGCAAGAACTACAGAATTTAGACAACACGGAAAGAGACCTTTCCTACTTTAAGAGCCTTCCTGTGGGTTGCAGTAAAGCCACACTTCACCCCAAAGAGGAGGTGGAACCGCAAGCAAAGGGAGAAGGCAGGATATTGCTGTAGCTTGTAGAGGAGCTACGTGTCTGGGGCCACAGGCTGGGAAGTGTGCCAGAGACAGGTCCAAGAATTGAAATCAGAACATGAGAGCCTGCAGGCCCCCATTTGTACTGGCTTTCACCAGCCCACATGTAACAACAAAGTGATGATCAGCTGTTTGCCTTCAGGTGAGAGTTTAAAACATTTATTCATCTCAACAGCTATTTCTTTATTCAGTCATTCCCACTCCAGTGAAATTATCCTGTATATAATACAGAGTACCATAGTAAGTGTAGTTTACCGTACAAAGAGAGGCATGTAGTGGGTATTTATGTGTCTGGTCTTTAAAAGATGTCTCTATATAGTTAATATGTTCAACCTCCATATCAGTATACCTCGATGTCGGTAGACTTGAGAGCACAGCTTGCCAAAGCCTGTGGACTCTCCTCATGCGCAGAGCCACCTCTGCGTGTCTGTCTGTGAGTGGGAGGGTGGGGGGAATCGTGTGTTGCTGAATAATGATCTGAAGATGGCAGCATTGGGTGAACTATCTCATTTTCTTAGCTAAGCAGAGCTCTCTTAAATACAGAAATTGTAGTTGTTGCATATGCCCACTTTATCAAAAAATCAGCTTTTCATTTGAAGGGCTTTCCTTAATGCTATAGCTTATTAATATGGCAAGTTAGTAGTAGGCAGATGTATTTTATCATCTGGTCATTTTGTGTGCATTTTATTTGAGATAGTTATACTGAGAGTGCGTGTCTTATTAATACTGAAGATAGGCTCTCATCAGCAAGTGTTGGCTCATAAATATGGCTTCCTTTCATAATAATAATAATAAAAAAATTGTTTTTTCAACTTAAGTAAAAAAAGCTCCCCCTTCTATACATAAAGGAGGAAGTGATATCGAGGTCTCCCTCCGTCTTGTGAATACCCTACCTCTGGGCAGCAGGGATTGCCCTCTCTGCTGCCCGTGTCAGCTCTCTGCCTTCTGCCCCTTCCTTCCCTGTGAGGGGACATCCTCAGGGAAATAGAGGGCGTTTCTCTTCCTTCCCTCCACTGGGAATCCCTTATGGACTGCCAAGTGGGTGTTCTCCTGGGAGCAGCGTGACATGGATTTGGTCCTCATCAACCCAAGGAAGGTCTACAGTAAAGGTGTTCCACCCACATATGGGGACAAAGTCATGGCTGCTCTACAGAATCTGTAACAGGCAAACATCAGACCCCAGCTTTTTAGCTGCTCTTGGTTTTAAGAATGAAAATGACTGTGATCAGTGTTTCAGATGAGAGCCTGGTCCTACTGTGTATCTGTCGGGATGTTTGTGTTCAGAGCTACTACCTTATGGACTCTTTTAAGAGACTTGAGGGGGGAGAACAAAAATTCAAAGATGTTAGTGGATTTAAGTGTGAAGCTGAGTGGTTCATTGTGGGCAGTGGCAGCAGGGACAGAACCAGCACTGTAGCCTGGTTTATCTGGCAAAATATTTAGACAGGGAAGCTAAGTTTGTACTCTTCTTGGTGGTAAGTTTCTCAGCTTCACTCATCACTCCTATGGCGATACCTTTGTCATTTTGTGTATCTGGCTGTTTGTTTTGAGATGTCTCTTTTGGAAACCAGTTGTCTTAACCTTCCTCTAAGTGGTAACATCAGCTCATTGCATCTAATATAAAATTGTATGCCAGGTTGGTTTATCCAAGTCAACAGCAAAGCCAGAGGTGAAACTTTGATTTTTTTTTGTGTGTGTGTGTGTGTTGTTTTTTTTTGTTTGACAATGTTGCGCTTTTACCTCCTCTTGTGGATATCTGTGCCTTTGACTGCTGTGATGAAATCTGACATTCAAGACATTTGAAGTCACTACAACCTTTCCTTCTTCCCAGCTGACATAGCAGGTTTGGATCAGACGCAGGGCTCATGTTTTTATTCTTTTTTATTACACCCTTCTACATAGTACCATGCTGCATGAATCACTAGCTCTACAGGAACTTTTATGAGAGGCAAAGAAATGAATCATTTCTCAATTTCTAAACATTTGCTGAACTTAAAAGAGCTGTTAATTTCTGCTCTTTTGCATTTAGTATGGTATTCAACTTGGAAGAGTGGGGTTTTTAAGGAGGAAATGGACAAAAAAAACCCCATTGTGTTAGGATCTGTTCTCATTTAGAGAAGCTTACAGTTTAGTACCAAATACTGTGTTGTTTCTTACTCTAAATTAATATTTCCTGCAAAAACATGTAAATCTGTTAGGTTCAGTCAAGTTATGTCCCTTTGCAAAAGACTGAAATTGTCAGATATATATGTGTGTGTGTATCACATTACAGGTATGTGTGTGCATATATATGTATGCACTGTTTTTGTATGTTAGAAGTCACCTTCTTAAAACCTTCATATGTAGGCATAGTTACTAGCTTAATCTCACTGTTTGATCTATCATCAGAAAGCAATATTGATGTGCCATAACAAAACCAAAGCAGAAGTGACTGTCTTCTTTTGCATTTAGTGGACAGTGGGCTGGCTTTCTGTGCTTCTTACGCTCTTCCTGACGTATAACTTTGTTAGGTGGATATGACAAAGTTAGATATGGTACTGTTAGACTGATTTAGCACAGCTCTTTCACAGCTTCTCATCAGCTTTACAGCTCAGATATGTTACTTGATTGAATGTAGACCTAAAGAACAACTGTAATGGATTGGTCAAGTGAACTCATTTGACTCATTGTAATTTTCTTTCTGTAATTTAAGAAGCCAAGTGGCATATTGGTTCTTCATTTGTGACAGAGTAAAATCTAGTGAAGACTAAAGCCTTAGTTCAAGAACTCTTAAGCACATACATATAAGTAAGTTCATTTTAACTCAAGACAGCACTTAAATACATGCCAGATTTTAAAGTGGCATCAGCTTGAGCTTACAGCTAACTGTTCTGAAGCAGATCTCAGACATCTTCAGAGGTTCCTTGTAGGAACGACCTTGTAGGATTTTATTTTAAGGCACCTCATTTGTTTCAGAAGTTTAAAAAAATCTCTGTAGATTACTCTCAGCACATTTGATACCTAAATGAACTTGCTTCTCTGTTCTTAACTGGCCATTCCTGTGAACTGCTTGGATGCAAAAAAAAAAGCAGAATCTGATGTTTTTGTACAAAGCTCCCTTACTGCAGAACATGACATTTAAAGTACTTAGCAGTAATAACATACTTTATCTGAATTTGTATTAAAGACATGAAATTCTGAAGAAATGGGGCTATCAAGTGAATATGGTACCAATTGTCATGGCTGAAGTGCCTGTTTGCAGCTACACTATATATATCTGTATATTTTACAGTGCTATTTTTTTACGATTGAATTTGGCCTTTGCAAGCAAGAAGGACAACTACGTGCTTATGGGGCAGGACTTCTGTCTTCTATTGGCGAATTAAAGGTATGTACCCTTAAAGCAGAATCTTTTAATCTTAACATAGTAATAGTTGCATGTAAATATATTGCAAATAACAGTTAAAGTTCTCAAGATAAAAAGCTTACTTTAAAAATATGATATAGACTTAAAAGCTGTGTTCAAAATATCAGCTGGCACTTCAAGCATGAAATGGATTCGTAAGGACTGAAGTACCAAAGCAACTACAAACTACAAAACTTATTTCTGTTTGAATGCTAGACTTGAAATACATGCCTATGTGACAGTACGTAGAGCCTTATTCTTGTAAAGGTGAAAGTGTTTAACCTTGCAAAATGTAAATAGTTGTGTTGGGTCACTTATTGTCTCTTTTTATATCTAGAAAATATAGGAACAAGCAAAAGGTATTTTGTAACAAGTGTAGTATTTTGGGACATAATACATCTCTCTGGCAAGATGGAAGGGAAGGGGAAAGAGAGGGAAGAGTATTATGTTCTGGGACTCTTGGTGAGTGAATGAATTCTTGGTAGCTTTTCAGGTAAGCATTTGGTTTTAGAAAGCATATACAGAATAGTATTTACAAACTATTTTGCAATATATCTGCTGTTTATTTGTGTTTAAACATCTTCCCACCCTCCTGGGCTGGCTTTCAGTGAGCTACCTGGCAATTTAATAGCATCATCTCAGTCTTTTTGCAGTTTGTTTCACCTGTAATTGAGAGTGTTCATGGTGAAGCTCGTTAGTCAAGTTGCTGTTCCTTCATTAATAGAAAAAGGTTGAAGAAAATTACTTTCTTCAGTGTTTTTTCTTTGATCACATTACAGTTGCTTTAAGTTCAGTGCATACTTCAGCCACAGAAGCATTCTGTATCAGCCTGGCAATATTTTATACCCACAGTGCAAAAAGTGGTTAAACACAAAGAGATGAGCTTTATCCCACTTGTTTTCCTCTGGCGCAACAACATTCAGTGCTGAGGCCCAAACTCTGTGCAGGATTCAGCAGAGAATCAGGCCTTTTATTTAAAGTAACTCTTATGGTCATTAGGTGATGACCCTGAAAATACCTATCACATCATTTAAAAAATCTAAGGGCATAAAGCGAGGAAATGAATAGCCAAGAACATAATAAATCTTCTGCCATCATTGTCATAAACAAACACATTATTCTTGTCAAGTGTGCATATTTTTTTACCACACATTTGTGATCCCAAATAGGTGTTCTTCACTCAGCAGTAATCTCAGAGTATAAATGCAAAGAATAAACCTTTTGAAAAGCAACAGTAAAAATTAAATAGTGTGCACATTAATGGGCTATATTGATCTGCTTCAAAGATACAACAATGTATCATCATAATTTTGCCATATATCAATAATATTATACAATTTTCTATTACGCTACATATATATTTCATAGATGTGAAGCCAGAAGGGACTATTAGATCATCTGATTTGACCTCTTGTGTATCATAAGCTATTAAATTTCACCAGATCTTCCATATACTGAGCACAGGGACTTAAGTTAGACATTTCAGTTACTGAAAGACTAAGCACTTGCGTACTGCAGGCACAGAACAGCACCATACCACAAATAGCCATAGTCTCCATAAAGGAACTAATAAGGTGAAAAATGTCCAGAAAGTCTTTGTAAGACTGTGCTCCAGGGTAGAAAAGAAGGTAAAAGTAAGGAAAAAATGCACAAACCCAACTAAGTTTTCTGCTAATTTGATCATGGGAGAAGCTCTTTCTGGACCAGAAACCTGGCAGGGAGTGTACTTCTTGTCAGCAAGATATATCAGGCGGGTGCTTAGGAAGGAGAATGCCTGGCCACTGGTGATACTGGTGCCTTGCATCAAGCCATTGACAGTCTCTGATGTTTCCTGGGAAAGCAACCTCCCTTATCTCCACCCTTATCTCCTAGCTCTTATTGGGAGGGCAAATTTCTTCCTTGACCTGAAGGTGTCTGAAAGATAATGCTAATATAATAGACTGTAGTTCAGATCCTGATGATATCAATATCCTGATTGTAACTGAAATCCTAATGGATGGCAGCAATTGCTCTGAAAATTATGAGAACAATACCAGCTTTCTGTAGAGAGTGGGGATGAATAGGAGACTCAGATTGCACGGCCATGAAGTCTCTGGCCCTTGTGCGTGCAACCCCCAGACTTCTCATAGAAGTCGAAGTGAAGAAGTCCTTTCAGAAATAACTACTGCTATTCTTAAGACAGCAGCTATTGTAGGTCTGTAGCCCCTTCTATGAAGAAGTTAAAATACTTATGTATCCTTATCACTAGAAAGGTAGATCTTGTTTCAGTGTTGTTTTTTCTACTTTGACTTTACAGGCATTTGATATTAATATGCTTTTTTCAGCAAGAAGAAAAGCCTTTCTCTGGCTGCCCTTCCTATCAGCTCTTTTCAATGCAACATTGTTCACAGAAAACAAAATGGTGGCCAATTTCATGTATAATTTCTAGAGATTACTAGAAATAAATTGAGTTGCACTATTTGTGGGGTGGAAGTGGACACCAGTATTTGGGCCTTTCAGATGAGTGAATGGCTTGTTCAGTCATCCCTGTTTCTATATTACACTGCTCCACTCTGCAAATCTGCAAATCTGGTCAGCAGCTTTAGCAAAATAGAGCTATAAATGCTAGAGAAATGTGGGCACCAGCCTATTGATGTAGGATTCCCTTCAAGTTTTTTTCCCCCCACTCAGTATTTAGACTTTGAATTTTGGCTACTGGAAAAGGATGTGCATGGTATGGAAGCATCAAGCAAAAAAAAAAATAAAAATAAAAGCACAACAAAATAAGGAGAAAGAGAAGATTAAAAATGAAGCCTGGGGGGAAACGAATAATACAGTAAGTAGTTATAAAATGTTCTGCCTAATGTAGTCAGGTTAACTCTAGCTAACGCTATTACACAGTATAAATTTGGGGCTTAGAGATAAGGCAGAAATAACATACATTTCAATTATTAAAACTATTTCTAAAAGGCAGTCCAAATGTCTTCAGAAACTTTAATTCATTTACTTCCTATGATGCTCTCTTGAACTCTTTCATTATAAGAGTCTTGTATCAACTCCAGTTGGCTGTAGATCAAGTCTTATATCCCTGTTATATGCGTCTGTATTTAACAGAGGTAGGGTTCAAATCTTTATAGATTTTTAAAGTCAAATACAATATCCAATCATGTTTTGTTTTAATGATAGTTTATGTTAGCCTTTATAACCAGAAAGATTCAGATACAAGTTTTGGTTCTGTTTTCTGAAGAAGATAAAGAGGATGGAGAAAACAACTCCTGGACACCAGATGCTCATTTTAGTCCTTTTTTTTTATTATTTTTTTTCCAGAGAGTCTTTTCCAATACAGAAAATCATACTGATAAAATAAAAAATTTCTGGTAAATCAGGTCACAAATCTGAAAGTATCCTATGTTATAGATAAGCCGAAAAACATTTAAGAGCATTTTTTCCAACACTCTGTTACTCATAGTATAATAAGGCTATAAAATAAGTACTGGCACACAGGCAACTTCTCACCTGCGTTCTTATTCTTCGTTCCCATACAGTGCAGTAGTTATAGCGTAACTAAAGTTTTCCACATGCTGGCTGAAGATTTTGCTTTTTTGGGTTTTTTTGTGAAACTGAAAAGTTCCAAGTTGTATTATTATACTCCATTTTTTTATACTCAAAGGAGAAATTACCAACCTCTTTTTTTCATGTGTCAGTGATAGTGGTCACTTAGGAAATGATTCATGGTTGCTCAGCATAAACGCCTGGTGCCATCTGAGATGCATCCTCAGCAAGTTTGCGGACGACACCAAGCTGAGTGGTGTGGTTGACGTGCATGAGGGATGGGATGTCATTCAGAGGGACCTGGACAAGCTGAAGAACTGGGCCTGTGTGAACCTCATGAGGTTCAACAAGGCCAAGTGCAGGGTCCTGTATCTGGGTTGGGGCAACCCCCAGTATCAATACAGGCTGGGGGATGAAGGGATGGAGAGCAGCCCTGCCAAGAAGGACTTGGGGGTACTGGTGGATAAAAAGCTGGAAATCAGCCGACAATGTGTGCTTGTGTCCCAGAATGCCAGCCGTACACTGGGCTGAATCAAGAGGAGTGTGGCCAGCAGGTCAAGGGAGGTGGTTCTGCCCCATTACTCTGCTCTGGTGAGAGCCCACCTGGAGTACTGCATCCAGCTCTGGAGCTCTCAGCATGGGATAGACCATGGACCTGTTGGAGCGTGTCCAGAGGAGAGCCACAAAAAGGATGAGAGGGCTGGATGGAGCACCTTTCCTATGAAGAACATCTGAGAGTTAGGGTTGTTCAGTCTGGATAAGAGAAGTCTCCAGGAAGACCTTATTGTGTCTTTTCAGTACTTAAAGAGTGCTTATCAGAAAGATGGGGACAAACTTTTTAGCAGGGCCTGTTGCAAGAGGACAAGGGGTAATGGTTTTAAACTAAAAGAGGGTAGATTTAGACTAGATATAAGGAAGAAATTTTTTGCAGTGAGGGTGGTGAAATGCTGGAAGAGGTTGCCCAGAGAGGTCGTAGGTGCCCCATCGCTGAAGACGTTCAAGGTCAGGTTGGACTGGGCTCTGAGCAACCTGCTCTAGTTGAAGACATCCCTGCTCGTTGCAGGGGGTTTGGACTAGATGACCTTTAAAGGTCCCTTCCAACCCAAACTATTATATGATTCCATAATTCTATGCCCCAGTATATCTGACTAGCTCTCCAGCTGCCACTCCAGAAAAGTGTAAGTCTTCTTTAGGTCCTGTGCTCTATCTTCCATCTCTGTACAGATGCATCAGATGTCCTAGACCCTAGAGACCTGTGGTTAGGTACCTCAGTCTTTCTTAACCTTTTATCTAGCAGGGAGTGGAGGTATTTCTTTACTGTTGTGCTTATTTCTAATATGGGTAGTTATCTAATTCTTGAGCTGTCAAGCTGTCTGATACTGCTGCTTTTCTGGGAATAAGTGATAATTGATTTGGAAGTTTCACTCCACACTCTTCTAGCTTGACCTGAAGGAGAATCACCAATAGCTGTATTAGCATAAGCTGTACAGTTCGCATGAATGGATCATTAGAGACAGTTGTCACAAATCCACAAGATGGTGAGATGCTCTATTTGACCAAGGGCAATTTTCCCTGTGATTGTTAGCCTTGACACCTCATTGGAGGTGGATAACTGAAGAGGTTTCTGATGGAGAAATCCGTATTGGATACTTATTCGTTTGAGTTCACTGGAGGACTGAGTGTCCAACCAAAACATAAGTGAATAGCATTCATTAAAAAAAAACAACACAAAACAGGCCTGAGCTTGAAAGCTTTTGGACTTACCAGATGAAGTTTTTTGTTGAGATTCTGTACTTCGGAATGCTGAGAGTGGCAAAACCCAACATTTTAGAGCACTGTAATGTTTCTGAAAAAAGGATCTAGTTTGGCTTTGAGTCATTGTCTGGACCATCCTAATTCATCAGAATTTAGGCACTGTATCCTTAAACTGCAATCTGAAGAATAACTGATCAGTTGTCACCTAACTTTGAAAGCATGTTTGAATTCTTTATCCTCTATTTCCAGGTTGTGTGTTTCCTGGTGTCTGCACATCCTGGTCTCTGCTGAGTTGCTTTGTGAAGCAGCAGCAGCAGCTCATGCATAAACTAAACTGGTATCCAGAAAGTAGGGTCATTTCGTATAAATAATCTGAGGATAATAACCAAAAAGGCTTTCTCAGAGGACATCCACTGTGATAAAGAATTAGCTTTTGCTTCTCTTTAAACTTGCCCATTTTATAAAATCAAGGCTAAGCAACTACAGCAGTTGTTCATGGTGTAGGAGCTATAGGCTGATTCCTTTCTTGCCTCTGATGGCTTCAATCAGGAGTAGGCCTGGCCCTGCAGAGGCCATTAGTGACTGGAGGAGAAGAGGGGAGGATAACACTGTCACCTTTTCTGTTGAAGCTGTCACAGTACAGGGAAGAACTCATGAGCTGGAAGTGGTCTCCTACTGATTCAGATCCCAAGAAAATGTGACCCACGTCACTCTTGATTCCCTGCACAGGGCTTCACTCAATCCACTTAGAGTTTTAAAACTTTGTGCTTTAGGCATTTGAGGCATCAAGTCTCACCTGGAAGTACATAAGCACCTTGAGAGGCGATGGTTCTGTCTATAGTTAACCTCCCAGGGAGCCTATTATAATTCCCAGTCAAGAAAAACAAATTCATTTCGATAGAAGGAGGTAAATGCCTACATTTACAGGCACTCAACCACATCGTGGCTCTGCAAGGAGAAAGTGACAACAGGGATATAGACAGGGGCCGAATAAGGTAAGCCTGTTCCTGCAGTTCATTTAGAAGAGGATGCTGGTTTAGACAGACCATTTTTTATTTCTGTTTTCAAAGCTGTTTAAGTGATGTTTGGCTAAAAACTGCAAACCTTGTGAGAAGGAAAAGATACATGTACTAAAGAAAGTTAATTCCCTGACATTTTAACATTCCATGCATTAATTTTTCATGTGTTTATTTTTGGAGAGAGAGAAGGTGGGAGGAAGAGGTTCTTGTTCCAGTTTTATGTCCTGTTATTTGGAGACTGCAGGTTGAGAGCTTGTGTGATATTTTCAGAGCCTTTCATGGGGATTTAGTTATGAGCATAAGCAAGAGCTCAGATAAAAGGTGTGGTGAATACCTTAAGGTTAATACCTTACTCTACTATAAAGAATGTCCCTGCAGAAAGAAAGTAAAGAAATAAGAAACACCTTTGGACCTCGGGGATCTGCTCCCTCCCTGTCATTTCTCTATGCTTTTCATGCATATCTTCACTATGGATAGATATTAGGGAACTAAAGAAGGTTAAAAGTTGACCTAAAAATGCTCACCTTCCTTGCCTTGTACTTCTGTACAGAGCACTGAAAATAAAAATACGTCTGCTCTAAAAATTAAGGTAGGACCAAAAGATAACCGAAGTATTCAAGTGGAAAGAGGAGCCAGAAAAAGAATGGAAAATATCTTGGTACCTGGTTTTCAGTTTCGAAATCTTGGTGTCCTTTGTAGTGGCTTGTGCCAGTCACCTAAAGAGGAAGGCTAATTGGAAATCTCTTCTGGGTAGCAGCATTTGATGCCTTATCTGCGCAGTGTCTGCTCCATACTTATCTGTGCCTGTTTAGTTAGTAATTTTTTTCCTTGCTGTACTATAAAGGAGCATTATTGCTCAGGTGTACGTGGCAGAAGGGCAATGAATTTCATCAGCACGCAATAAGTGGGTATTATTTAATGGATTTTCAGAGACATAGTTTACTCTTAAACTCACTATCAGGAAAATAGTCGATGATTTTGGCCTGAAAATGTAAAGCACAGATTATATGAATGATTTGGTCAGACTCAGTTCGGCTACCATGACGATGATCAGTTCTGCCAACTAAGTGCCATTTTGGGGACATACATATTTGTAGTTGTAGATAATTTTTCAGGAATAATTCTTTGATGACTTTCCAATTCCAGCTGAAGATTTGGGTTTGTATGCCTACATGGCAGGCACATTTCTAATCTCCTCTTTGTTGTTTTAATAATTATTTTGGGGGAAAAAAATTAAAAAGAGCTTTTTAAAGTAATAAATGATCTGTTCTGTGCAAACTGAAAAACCACTGTATGTAAAACAAGAGAGGCTACCAACTACTGGGAAACATAGAGCACAGCGATATAAAAGCTGTGTATATATGAACAGTTGCATAGATACACAGCAGTATCAAAGTATGGTTTAACAGATCCTGTGGTGTATTCTGCAGCATGCTCTCTCTGACAAGGCCAATGTGAAAACATTCGACCCAAAGACAACTTGTTTGCAAGAATGCCTTATCACTACTTTCCAGGAAGCTTACTTTGTTTCGGAAAGTTTTGAAGAAGCTAAAGAAAAGATGAGGTAAATTATTTCCCGTGACTTAAAAAAAATCTAATTTTCTCGAAAGAGAAAAGAGGTGTTAATTTTCTTTTTTCTTTCAGAGACTTCGCCAAATCAATCAATCGTCCCTTCTCTGTGTATTTCAATCCATATACGCAAAGCATTGAGATTCTGAAGGATACCAGGAGTATAGAAAATGTCGTCCAAGACCTCCGCAGTGATTTAAACACCGTATGTGATGCTTTAAGCAAAATGAACAGATATTTAGGGATTTGATACGTGAGGCACTGTGATATGCTGTCAGCTGCTTTTTCTGTAGCCAGTCTAGTAACATCCCACAATCTGGTTAACTTCTCAAACCCATCCATTTTCCCTTTACAGCTTGGCTTGTGGCTTGCATCATTGTGTACCTCTGTCTAATTGTAACGTGCAGACAAACCAAGGCAATGCTAATTTGTAAAAGCAACATGGAATATGGCACAATATAATCATCAGTTCCTCAACACAATGTCATATACAAGTACTCCATTGAAAACTTGCCTAGCAATGGTTTGGGGTCCACAAGATGATTCACTTCAATGTATAAGAAATGGTGTTGCTGGTTTCATGGAGTCTGAGTCTATTTCTTTATAATACCTTTCCTCCCAGAAGAATCCAGAAAAAGTTATTTGCAACATTTTCATTTTCTTTGTAAGAGAATCTGTATTTCTTTCTATAGTGGTGAAGATGATGTTTTGCCCATGTATTTGTAACGGAACTGAGTGTCTCTTGTGACTGAACAATACAATTTATATACCAATGCTGAGATCAGGAAGGCTATGTATCAGTACTAAAAGGTCTGTGGAGATTACAAATTACAAGAACTCATGACTGACAAATGTTCAACGTGGCTGAGTAATTGCAACACAATAATAAAAAAACAACCCATCTGACAATTCATGCAGAAAGGTAGTTCTACTTCGTGCATGTGTTACGTGTGACAGTCCTGGGCTTACTTCCTCTGAGAGAGCTATCTGGAAATAAGAGAGGAAGTGCTTGTGTTAATTCTGGGTTGTTAGATGTGAATATAAAGCCTTTCTACATCATTGTGTGCCTTCCGCATTCCCTTGTCTTTTGTACGTACTCCTCTTACGTTTCATGCATAATTTGCCTTTCCTCATTATGCCACATTCAACCTTGACATGGCCATGCATGACTGGGTCTGCACTCTATCAGTATCAGTGCATATAAAAGGGTGAATATGGAAGCCGTTATTTAATTACAGCCAAGATGATTATCAGTTAGTAAATTACTTGTGGGGTGATTAAATCATAGAGACACCCAGGCTGCCTGGCTTGTACCAGATGGATGCAGGTAATGCCTGCGTTAATAAACTCTAAGTTAGAAAGCTCTGACAGAAGTACAAGCTCTGTCTGGGGAGCACAGTGCAGAAATATTTGAGCTGGCTCTTATCTGGAAGCAATAATTATGCATGTCTTTCCTTTATCTGGGTTATTCTATTCTCCTATTAGCCAAGATAATGGAGAGTTGACTATATTGTATGGACCCTTCTTAATGGAAACCACATGGCTTATGCAGATCATGTCAGTATGGGTGCAAGTGTCACAGCTTGTCTACATCTGTGGAAAATAGGTATCTATTGAAGCTGGTCTCCCAGCTGAAAGAGTCATGCAGATACTCTTAAGTGTTGCTAGCAATTTCAGCATAGAAAGAGCACCACTTGATAGCACCACCATATCCTTAAATAAGAGGCAATCTATAAGGATAATTTTCACAGGGAAATCTGCCACCTCCTCAAAGATAACTATGAGATAACAGAAAACACTCTTTTCTCTGTATGATCCCTGCTGCATTGTAATGCTGTTGTTAATAGGCTGTGGAAAAATCTAGTTTTAGATTTAGCTGTGGCTGCCTTTGGTACAAATGAAGAGCTGTTGAATTATTCCATGGGGGATTGGCATGCCGGAGGAGTTTCTCAACTTCCTAATATTAGTGCTGACTCTGTTAGCTTGTCACAGAGGAATCGCTGGCAACCTTGGCATGGAAGTTTCTCCCTCTTTCTTCCCATGGAATCTGAGGAATAGCCCTTTCTGGTGAAAACAGACAGACACTTGAACAGGTTGCCCAGAGAAGTTGTGGGTGCCCCATTCCTGGAAGTGTTCAAGGCCAGGCTGGATGGGGCTTTGAGCAACCTGCTCTAGTGGGAGGTGTCCCTGC
>JAOQGH010000001.1:39020264-39125876 GCA_025769975.1 Gallinago jamesoni
CAGGCTGGATGGGGCTTTGAGCAACCTGCTCTAGTGGGAGGTGTCCCTGCCCATGGCAGGGGGGTTGGAACTAGATGGTCTTTAAGGTCCCTTCCAACCCAAACCATTCTATGAAAATGGACTGTAGTGAGATTTTTTAAACTGGTCTGAAAAAATCATTGTGCAAGGGATCTCACTCAGTTCAAGAACTGAGAAAGTATTGCTGTTTGTTTAAGTAAAATAGAGCCACAATGAGTAACAAAGATCCAAAGCTTACAAAGTTACTGAGGCTTTCCCTTGAATCAGAATTAGGCAGAAAAACTTTAAATGTGCATAATATCTGGATTTATTCTTGACTTTTCTGAATAGCTTAAAATAAGAATTCTGCAGTAGTAAAACAATAGAAGCATATCTTTGTTTTGTTTTGTGCTGTTACTAAGTAAATCTTATTATGGATTAGGGAGAAACCCTTGAAATCCAATAGTCATTTTAGGACTAATGATGGCAAGGAAACTGTCTACAATGAAGATATAATGTCAATGAAACAGAACATTGTCAAAGGATAATGGGCTCCTGCTGCTAGATATATGCTTAATCCAATGATTTTATTTCTATTATACAACATGATTAAAAATAAATTAAATATAATGGGCTAAGGAATAATAGTGATTTAGAGAGACAATTGTTCATTGTTCTTACGTAGCAAAGCTGCCTTTTTACAGGCTGCAGAGAAAACTGGATTTAGGCTTCATCCAGTGAGGAGCCAGGACTGGGAAGGAATGCTTTAAAAAGTGCACTATTGCACTTTTATGAATCAAATAGTTCCAGCTTAGCTGAAATTCTTCTGTGTGGTTTTTATTAGCAAATTAAGATCAGCCATGCAGCAATCTCCTTGGATGACAAGCTCATTTAGACATAATGAGGGAATTATTGACAGTTATCAAATTACACTAACGTTTCATTTAAAATAGGCCATATTTATCTAAGGTGGTTGTTTAGCTTTAGTGAGCTGGACCCTGGAAATTGGACTTCTGGCTTAGGCTCATTTATTTCCTGTGTAATTCTGAACTGATGCTTTATGGGTCTGAGATATATGCACTTGCTTTGCCTGCACAGAGTAAATGGGCCCGAGCTTAATGAATGTAAAGCATTGCAGTGTTTACTACCATGCAAAGTCTAAAATGAAAAACAACACTCTGAGACATTGCAGCAAATACAAATACCAAGTTTCATTTGCAAACCAAGACATGGTTCATGCATTTCATCTCATTTGTTTGGTAGAGAGGATGAAGTGAGGAAGGTGTTAGCACAATATATTGCGGTTCCCCTCTCTACTCTCTGAGACCTGTTTAGGAGCCTGCTTTAAGTTTAGCCCTTCAGTACACTTTCACGAAGTAAGTTGTCTTTTCCTTTCTTCTTGTTACGATATCCTAATGTGATGGAGAAAATTCCAGAGATTTACTGTACTGTAATGTATATTTACTGATGCGCTGTAATGGATTACAGCAGGCAGTTTCGCATCTTGGAAAGGACAGCCTGGCTCAGAGAGCTAAAGCTGCTGAAGGCTTTCACCTGCAGGCTGCTGGTACAAATCCAGCCCAGTCAGCACTTACTGAAAGCTATCGCCAGCCAGCAGCGGCCTGGCTTCTGTGTGATGAACTGGGAAGCTGGGATTGCTTGGTTTGGAGCAGAGGATACTGAGGGGAGATGCAACCTTTTCCAAACACGTAGAAATAGCTGCAAAATGGAAGGGACAAACTGTTCTCCAGCCTCAAGAAATAATGGACTTAAATTGCAAGAGAGGAGCATTAAGTTACGTAACAGTGAAATGCAGGGAGGGGATTCCCTAGACATTCAGCAGAGCCTCCATCATTTTTTAAGAGAAAAGGTTAGGCTGCTATCCCTCAGGAATGAATGATGTTAGCACAGTCGGTCCCATCCTGAGACCAGGAGAGAGGCTACACGATGTCTTGAAGTCCTTCATGGCGACTGCCTAGAAAAGGCTTCAGTCTGCTCACGAAAGGGCTCCAGCTGGCTCACAAAAGCAGTGATGGTCCACAGCCACTGCTGTGGAGTGTGTGTACATCACCTGCAGCTCTGCCTCCTCCTTCAGTCTTTAACCAACCCTAAAGAGTAGGTCTTTCCACCTTCCCTTAGGGAATGAATAGGATCCATAGTTGGAATAGAGCCTTAAATGCTGACTATGGTGCTCTATTTCAAGTTCATAGGCCATTTGAGAGACCTCTGTGTGCGAGCTGCCTGCCAAGTATGGCTACCCAGAGCCTAGTGAGCAACCAGTGTTTGTCCTTTTTGTAAACAAAGTTTAAAGCTGCTCAACTTCATAAGCAAAATAGAAACAGATATTTCATACTATCTGTGCCTGCGTTTGGCTGTCAGGAGGACTATGTTCCCTTGAACAATCTGAAGAACCTGGAGTTCTTCCAAGTTCCTGAGCCTGAGTGCTCCATCAGCCTTGTGTCTGGGTGAAATCTGAGCACCGACCAGCCCATTCTCCCTAACTCCCCTGGGTTACAAGGGAAAGAAACCCCCTGTTGTAGTCCAAAGGGAGCTTTGGTTCAGGCCCATGATGTAGATAGCCAGGAAACTTGGGGACCACACCTGCTGCTTAGCCTGTTGTCACATTAAGGGCCAGGTAAGGGTCAATGCAATGCTCTTCTGTTCAGGAAATTAGCTTTCCACCCCAACCTGGAAACTTCTCATTTCAGCAGGAGCGTCTATGCTTTTATAGAAATATGGCAGCTTCCCTTCTATCTCAGTAGGAGCTGTTATCATATTTCCAAATAATTTGCAAAGACAGTAATTCTGATACTGCTGTATAACGGCTATGCTCTCTGGTGCCAATCACTCCAGCTCTGGAGATGTTTCACAGACAGATTCTTGCCTTCTCAGTGAAGAATAGAACAACAGTGACAGATTCCTCTTCCGGGCTTCAAAGTGCCTTTGAGTCATGGAGCTAAGAGAGAGATTCTGGTTGTAGTAGCAAGTATTTATTAGAAATGAGTCCCTCTAGTTGACATACTGAAGGCTATAGAGATGTCCTTGGCATCCTTATTGGCAATTTCCTGTAACTTAACTGGGCTTGGAGGCTAAACAACGTACACCTCAGTTGAAATACTGCATGAAACCTCTGTTGTTTCATTTTGTATCTGCTCCTAGAGAAAAGGTAAGCAAACACAAAATAATCAGAATTCAGTGATATCTATGCAAAACATTTTGCAACAACTATGTTTAGTATAAAAAGGCACTCCCACACTTCAGAGCAAGAATTCATATTTTTTTGCCAACAGCCGTTAAGATAAGACTAAAAGTAAGTGCTGGCATCTTCTTGGGGTTTGGCCTGGAGTGGTCTGTTCAGGTGGAATAAGTGTGAAATGGGTTACATAGTCACGTACTTTCAAATGCAAGTTGTGATGGATATTCAGGTGGACATTTTCTAAATGTAGTCAGAGATTTCAAGTGTACAGGAAAAATAATGGAGAAGCAGCTGCTGTTGCCACACTCCACCTTTGGAGGAAAAGAGTTGAGTTTGCAAAGCAGCAGGAGATAGATTTGGGTCCATGTTGAACTGGCACATGACCTCAGACACAACACAAATAGTATCACCAGCTTCTGCATGAGCTCCCGTGTGAATACAGTTCTGATAAGAGAACAGCAATAAAGCACTCCAGAGCCAAACAGCTTCCCCATAGGAGACAAAAAAAGTGGGTGATTTGAGGTTTGCACAGCACAAATAAAATAACTTATATTTCCTATTATATCAGGTGGGTTTTTTTTCTTTTTCTTTTGCAAAGAAACCTTTTGAAATCTGGTACTATTTTATTTTTCCGTAAGGATTATACAGAGATATGTTAATTATGGAATGGTTGATGTTCTTAGCACTTTATCGAGCTTTTCTTGTTGCCCCCAAACTCTCAACCCAGTCTTGCTGCTTTGCAGGGAAATAGAGTAATGCTGAGTATGTGATGCTGTCGTTTCTCAGGGCTTGGACAACTGATGGGTACACCTGAAATGCTACCCTCCCTCACTATCCCTCTCTGTAGTGAACTGCTAACCTTGGAGATGTGAATTAAGTCCAGTTAATGGTAAATGAGTTTAAGGTTGTGCACACAGCACATTTGCCATTTGAGCAGAATTTGTCTGGAGGATTAGTTTGGTTGAATTTGCTTGTAATGATTATTCCTGATAGATCACTTGCAGATAATGTTAGGAAAAACCAGGTGTCTCACATCAGATGGGAACCAGGGAGTCAAAATCTCAACTTCTCCAAAACCAGCAGTTTCAAGAGGTATTTTAGTGCCAGTGCCAGTCAGTTCTATTTGAAGTAGCTCAAAGTAGATTTCATAGTTGCTGCTCTGAAAGGATACATTTTGCCTTCAGGGCTCAATCCAGCCACTGTTTTCTGAGATGGATCTGTGTCTGCTGGAGCAAGAGCTGGAGCCATAAGTCAAGCACTTAAGTCCTGTTCCTTATCTCATTTGTAGGCATTTTTTAAAAGCCTCTTTTGCAGTAGAAATGCAGTGTGCAGGAGATGCAGAGGCAGCGATGTCTGGTCGTTTCTGAGATGTCATTGCTTCCTCCCACTGTTGGTCAGCACCGTTCGTGCATCCAAGGGAAGATTCTTGGCTGATGCTAATTAATGGGGGCAGCAGTTACAAAGCCACCTGAGTCCCAGAGAAAAGCTCCCACTCCTAGTTGCTCCTGTGGCCTCAGATGACCACTGTTTGTCTTCTGTGACTTGCTTTTACAAATCAGCTCCTCAGGCTTTGTGGGTGTCTGTCTAGCGGCATCAATTAATGTATGATGTCTTAGGGGGAAGAAAGGAAGTAAAGAGAGGTTGGAAAGTGCCCAGAATTTTATTTCATAGCTCTCCTTTCAAATCTTATATTTTCTTTCTGCATAGAACATTGCTGTGCAGAGGTGTGCAGCCTAGTGCAGGTTTGAGGATGAACACAGTGTCCTTAGCACATGGTTCTACCCGGGATGGTAAGCCCAGCATCACTGCTGGAGTGAAGCCCTCCAGGGCTCTCAGTTGCACCTATACAATCTGCCTTGACCCATTTCACAGGCAGAATTGCTTTAATTAGCTCACTTAGGAAGCCTAACACTTGGGGACTATTAAAAATGTCAACAGCTCCCCCAGACTTACAAACACAAGCAAAGGGCATGGGCAACCGTGTGGCACCTGTAGGCAAGTACTGACTTTCTCATCACAATGTCAGCGCAAAGTCTGGCATCTAAATGACATGAAGTTCATGTGAATTCAGTTTTGATATGCCATCTCTCAAAAATCTCAGGAGAATCAAAAGCTGAGGGGGGGGGGGGGCTGTTTGCAGCTGGATTGGCACAGGGCCCTCTCTATAATTCTCTGTGTTTTCCTGCCATTACCTTATTTCCAAAGGAGAGGAAGAGCACTGTATTCATGAATGCTATGTAAAAGCTGTCGCATTTTCACCGAGTGATAGCTCGGTTTGTCAGAGTAGGGAATGAAAACGCAGTTAGGGGGAGTGAATTAAATCTCAAATGTAATGCCTCTGATTTGCAGAAGGGAAAGGGGAAGTGCTAAGTGAATATAGGAAATTGCAGCATTATGCGTTGTGAGAGCAATTCTTTCCATCCTTGTAGCTAATGGACTGAACAGAAAGTGAACAATTTGTCTCATACAATGATTCACCAACACTCTGACAAGGTTCCCAATTCTGAGCTCACTTTCATATTCAGCTCCCTGTTTACTTGTGAAATAGTACAATTATCTGTCTACCTCTTACATTTTATAAACAGGCAAGGCTGCGGTATCTGAAAAGAATAAAAATAACTGTATAAATCCTGGTTGTTTAAGGCTGGAGGGAAGGGAAACAAAGCAAGTGTTATCTTTCCAGCGGTCTATTGGAACACTCCTCTAAAAATGAAGTTAAATTCCCTGGGAAAATAGGGAAAGAAAAAAAAATCCAATGGAGCTTGGTTTTCCATTTCTAATTAATATTTTCCCCATCCAGGGTTGTAATAGGAGATCACAAAACATTTCCTGTTTGAGTTCACTTGTCAAATTGTCGATAGTAAAGTAGCCAGAATTGTTACAGCTAAATTAGCCACATAAAGCTCTGGTGAAAAGGGGATGCTTCTCCCAGAGGCGTTTGGTAAATGTGCTGAGCTGCTTTACAAGACAGAATGACATTTTTCTGCCTTTAACCCCAGTTTTATTGAAAATAGAAATCACTTGGACTATAAGGAGTTTCAGTTTTTAATCTGGAAATGTTTGTGAGGTGGCCCCAGCTGCATGCATTTCTTGCTCGTGGGATCAGAGTGTTTGGATGAGGAAAAATCTAGGAACAGTCTTTCAGAAGAGTGTAATCAGTCCCGCGTTAACATTGCCTGTTTATGATACATTAGTGCTTGTCAAGGATATTTGAAGGAGATCCTGGACAAATACATTGTAGAAGGGTAATCCCTGTTGCAAAGTATAAATTTGGTAGAGCTTTTAAAATCCTGTGAGAGTCAACGGTTTGGGTGGAAGAAGGCAATGGCTATAAAGTTGGCTATGAAAGCTATTAGCAAGGGTAACAGCCTGCACAGTTGAGGATTTAGGAGTCTTGTTTCAAATTACGCTGCTAAAATATAAAAAAACCCCAAGAAGTCAGTAGCAACAATTACTTGTTGCAGCCCCTTCTGCTAAATGGTGATGAGACTGTTGCTTCATGGGAGAGTCTGAATCAACCCCTGACATTCACCATAAACAATGAATATAAAGTTGATCCTAAAAAAAGCTTTTAGTCTGAGAGCCACTGAAATTGATGGCAGAAGCAGTCAATGTGGGTGCTGCAATGTAGGATCTTGCTGGGGAGGTAGTGTGGGCAGCAGAGGGCACCTGCCTTGTTGGGAATGGCACCCATCAGTGTCTTCAGAGCAACTGAAGAGCATGAATTTTGTAGCACCTGTTTTGCACATTGTTCCCAGAGACCCATGGGGGAACTTTGCATGGCAGAGGGAAAATATCTGCCTTTTTCTTATAAATACACTGGAATAAGGACAGAAGGATAGAGAAAACTGATCTACATGACTTTGGTAAGGGAGAGAGATCTAAAGTTATAGAATCATAGAATTGTCTAGGTAGGAAGGAACCTTTAACATCATCGAGTCCAGCCACCAACCTGACACTACCAAAACCACCACTAAACCATGTCCCTCAGCACCATATCTACCTATCTTTTAAATACTTGCAGGGATGGCGATTCCACCACTTCCCTCAACAGCCTGTTCCAATGTTGTATAACACTTTTGATGAAAAAAATTTTCCTAATATCCAGTCTAAACCTTCCCTGATGCAACTTCAGGCCATTTCATCTTGTCCTATTGCTTGTTACTTGGGAGAAGAGCAGAATACTATATTATTATATTATTATGATATTATCAATAGCAGAAGAGTTGGAGTTACCTAATCTTAGCATATGTAGGAAAAAAAAGCCCTTTTTTGTTAGTTACTTATAAATGCTAAGCTGTCAGTACATCTGTCAACGCACAAGAGAAGAATCCTTAGTTCCAGAGCTAACTCCCTCAATGGCACTGGGATAGAGGTGCCCAGTTAAATGTCTGCTGAGTCTCTGGGTGATTTTACTGTTGCCCCTTCTGAAACCAGTACACTGGTTTCATGTCTGGGATTTGCAGTGGTACAATTAATCCACTCCCTGGAAAATGGGAGAAATGCAGCATTCCCTTTGGATTGCAGGAGTGAATATGGGACAACAGGGGCTAACTTGTCCTGTGAGGTGTGTGCTTCAGGATCAAATGAAACGTAACCTGTGAGTGGTTTTCTCTGTAAAGTTAGCCTGGGGTGGTTTCTGCAAACACAGCAGTAGGTGTCTCCATTTGGTTGGGTGGTTCTCACCCTGGATCTTTCTGACCGTAGCAAGTTCTGGGCAAACCTTGGCAATGGTCTGAATTTCAGTGAAATCTGCCATTTTATTTTGCTCTGGAAAAAATCACCTGTCTGGAGGAGCAGGAGGAATCTGCCTGAGAGTTGCCGTGCTGTGATGGTCCTTGGCAGCTAGGTAACTCTTTGAGCTAAGAATTATGGATTATAGTGGCCTCAGCCTACGGTGGCTGTCTTAAAGTGAGTCTGGGCAGAATTTGAACAATGCCATTGCTGTGACTAAGGAGCTACAGCAGATTTCTCTGGATTCTCTTAGATTCCTGACTTTCTGCCTTCTACTGGATATAGCATAAGGGGAAAAAAACACAAACTGAAGAAAAAAATTGTTTTCTTTGCGTTGGTAAGCAAGTGGTGAAAACAGAAACCTTCCTAATCCAGCACCATGAAGTTCAAGAGAGTGACCGCTTCACTCCCAGCCTCCCCATCACTCTAGTTCACCGCAGAAGTTGTTGTAGACAGCATTTGTTCCCTGTGAGTCCCTCTTGCAACCTTATTTTCAGTTGCCCAGAGAGCTATACTACAGTGAAAGGTGACTCGTGTTTCCCTTTCAGAAGACCACTTCATCTTTGCTGCTGCAGAAGGGGCCTTTATTTCTTGCAGATTCCTGAAAAATGATTTGTGGTGAGATGGCAGATGGTACATCACACGTTTACCTAAGTACTTGCAGCCTGCACAACTCCTTCACTGCTGGACATTTCCCAGTACTGGAATCTGTAAAACCCAATCAAAACCAAACATTTTATAGTCTTTTTAGGAGAGTAAAGCAGACAAGCAAACTTGTATTTTATTGCCCTCTTTCCCTTCTGTATTTAAATTACCATTTGCACTAATTAATCTTGTGTGTGGCTCCTCAGTTAGGTAATACAGTTGAACTTCTATTTTTTCAGTGTGTGTATGTATGTACGTGTAAATTAAAAAGAGGCCAACTTGTCTTCCGAGCAGATTTTTCCGTGGTCTCCTATGTTGTAATTGCTGCCCAGGGTTCTGTGAAGTTGCACGTGCGGTTCTCCTGCAGAAAGCAGAGCAAACACAACGTAACTAACCCATATTGACTACCAGATGCCTCAAAGTGTTCAAGACTTGCAGAAAATTACTGTTTTCTTTGGTCCGTATCCGCTCTGCCTTCTGATGCTTTTCCCTTTGATGCCCTGTGACCTTGCTGCAAATGCGATGCTTTCTGCTCAGTGCTGGCATAGACAGATGGACAATGGTGCCAGCAAGGGCTCTTGGTCGTCAGTCCACTAGACTCTCGCTTGTCATTCCTCAGAAGGGTGGTAACTGATTAGCTAAAGCTAATGGCTTCTGACAAGTGCTTAACTAGACTTAAAGAAATACTCTCTCTGTGAAACCAGAGCCTTTTGATAGATATTTAAAACCTCACTTCTCTGCCAGCTGCATGTGTTAGTAACCGTACTTCACCAGCTGATCACATCTCATAATTACAATTACTTGTCCTAGCCCAGGGAAAAGCGCAGTTCATTTGTCCAAGTATTGATTAACTGGTGTAGTCAAGATTACTTTACTTCACAGAGGATGGGTAACCATTAATAATGTTATAATTACAGCCCAGAAAGTATGGTGATGAGGAGCAAGATTGGAACTTCAATAGATAAGGAAACAGGCATTGTTTATATAATACCGAAAAAATTCTAGCTGCTTTGTTAAAGTGGGGCAATTAACCCTAGGGCTGGGTGCAGGGGGCTTTCCTGGAGGCAGTCCCTGGAGGTCAGTCACCAGCTCAGGGCAAGGCCAGGAGAATATTGGCCCGAGTGACATCTCAAGGCTGAAGCGTGTGTGTGTGAGCGTGAGGAGGAGAGGCATGGGCTGTATTTTGGTATTGTGAAATGTCAGATACAGCCATTCCCACACACAGGAGGGGTAACGTTTTAGCTCCTGCTCCCTGTCTGGTCTGGTCTGGTCTGGTCTGGTCAGGCAGGAGTGGGGAGGAGAGACTGGGTTTTACACCCATGGTAGGTGCCATAGCACAGGGTGGCACCAGGACTTCCTTCTCCTCTCTTCACTCTCATGTGGACACCCTTGAACTCCACCACAAGATGTCTCCCAGCACTCACCGACCCTGTTGAGGTGACAGCCCTACTTTTCTGGCTGGTCCCAGAGGGAGAAGGAGGAAGGAAGCCCGTCTCAGGGAGCAGGGAGGTCCCACATGGGGCAGGGACACAGCGGGGCACTGAGGGCTGGACCGGCCAGTGCTGCCCACAGCGGAGCAAAGTGGGACAGGGTGAGGGTAGCAGAAACAGAGACACTGGCATTGGTGCTCGTTCAGCATGGTGACACTGCTGTGGGATCAGTACACAATGATGGACTGGAGTACCTGTTGGCAAGAGGAGGCTGGGAGAGATCAAGAAGAGAAGGGAATTTATTGGCAGGCATGCATGCCTCATGGGAGATGGGGATGAAGAAGGAGGACCAGATTCCTCTCAGGGGTGCCCAGTGACAAGAATGGGCACAAGGTGCTGTACAGGATATGGAGCTTGAACAGAAGAAAAACATTTTTACTGTGAGGGTGGTCAAACACTTGCAAAGGTTGTCCTGTGATGTTGTGGAGTCTGTGTCCTCAGAGGCACTCAAATCCTGGCAGGACCCAGCCTTGAGCAACTTGCTCTGGCTTGTCTTGCTCTTGGCTGGGGGTTGGACTACACAATCTCCAGGCATCCCTTCCCGTCTCCACCATGCTGAGACACTGTGACCAGGACATTTCACAAATGCTGCTAATACATTGTAATAATGGTGCCCTCAGAAGCCCCTCTATCTCTTTCTAAGCCAAATGTGGATAATGTTGCAGACTGTGTCTTTTGAGGTAGGATCCACAGTGCTGTCTGTTAAATGTTTTCTTTTATGACCATCATCCATGCTTTTGCTTGAGAGATTAATCACTGATTATTAAGCAGTAAGCTCGGTACCTGACAGAGTAAGGTCCCATAAGTGGACTAAAGCAAACCTAAGCATATGAAGTGAAACAAACTTTTGCATGAAGGAATGCACTTTTGCAAAAGGCAGCAGCAACTCATAGCTCATTGAGTTTGTAAGCCTGATGCTGGCTTATTCCTGAGAGTGAGCTGCAGCTTTGAGTTAAGGTTCTAACAGCCCCTACAGCTCAGCAAAGGAATCCTGTGAAGGTCCTTCCACTGTGGACTAAGATCAGAAGAATTTTCTAGCACTTTGGGTGTCAAAGTCCAAAGGCCAGGTCACTTTGCTCTGCTCTGAGGGTGTTGGAAATCTCTTGGGTTAGGGGAGATTCCAGAGAGCCACAGATGGGACCTCATTCTCCTGAACTTCTAGAGATGATGAAGTAGGACATACACCAAGGATGTGGCTTTTTGGATGAGGGAAAACCTGAGAAAAATATTATCTGGAATCAGTAAGTTCATATGGTCAGTATCTTTGACCCCATTATCTAGACTTCAGCTAATTTCAAAGATCTGTTCCAAAATAAGTATCAAACCACAGTTAGTTAATGTGCTGTCCATCCATCACACGGAACAAACGTGATCATTCCTACTGAATAGTGATTGCCTGTGAGCGGGGTATGTGTGCTTGTGTTCCCTCATACAGCCCACTCTTCCACACAGGTAGGTCCGTATTGTTTTATGTAAATTCATAGTAATCTCAGTCTCTGTACATGTGCGCATATTTCACCCATTTGATAAGGATCAAGGGACTCACCCCTTGCTATATACTTTATATTCAAACAAGCTGGGGTTAATTTGATGCCAGGAGAACTGGTTTTAATACTCCCTCTCAAGGCATTAAGTTACCAACATTAACTTTCTATGCTCAGCTCTTGTGGTCTACAAGGAAATGGCGTGAGCAAATTTGATAGCAGGTATATTGGCATGTGAATGTAAATCAGGTAGAGAGTTTTAGGCAAAAGAGTATCAGGCTAAGATGTGCGGTGCTTTACAAAGGGAAAAAAATGAACCAAATTAAACTCAAGCTACATTATTTGTTCTGACAGTGTTGATAGTTTGGGTGTTTGATCAAAGCACTGGAGGTGGATTGTTTGGAAATGGTCGTGAGATCTTTTGTTAATGAAAACATGGGGTGCTCTAGTTTCCCACTTTAAAATGTAAAATCTTTTTTCCAGTGCAAATCTTACTCTTAATTTATTTCTGTCAGTGACCTGTGTTCCCTTCCTCCCCCACTCTTCTTAAAGTTTTTCAAAATGACACGGTCCTTCATTCTCGTCTGGACACATAATTCAGAGGTGTCCTTTTTATTTACAGACTAAATGCTGAGTAGTGAAATGTAGATAAACAATAATCTGTCCAACTCACAAATACTGATTGCATGCCCTGCTATCATCATTGCAAAAGCTTTTTTAGATTTTATTTGTAAAAGGCAAGAGATTCCTGGGATTTTACCTTTCTGTTCAAGCTAAGGGAAAATATCTCAAAACTTGAAGCCCGCTTCAGCAAAATCATCGCAAGCAGGTCCTCCTCTTTCTTAAATTGGCAAGGTGACAGCTTGAGCACATCCGCTGAGTGCCGCTGTGACAGTCTGATCACCTGGGGAGAGAAGTGTCTCGCAGACAGGCAGATCCCCAGCCATTTTGGTAATTACAGGTGAAAACTAACAGCTTGCCAGTGCAGATTCTTGAGTGCCCAGGGCGTGTGCTCGCAGTAGGAGCCTCCACAGTACAACTGTTGCATTCGGTGATGCTGCAGCAGCTTGTTCGGGGGTCTCCAGGGGGCTCCCTGGAGAGAGCATGTTGTAAATAGAATAATCAGGAGATAATAAATGTAATGGACAGTAGTTTTGCAAGCTCCTGACCAGCTGGAGTTGAGAGACCCCCTAATGCCGCTACATGATTGTCAGGTGCTGGCTGGGCATCTAACCAGGCTTTCTGGTTGCAAACCAAAGTAATGCTCCTTCTATCCAAAGATTGTTTATAATGTACCTTGATGGCTTCTTCCAGTAACAGAATCACAGAATCACAGAATCTTAGTGGTTGGAAGGGACCTTTGAGATCATAGAGTCCAACCACATAAAAAAAACAAAAACCAAACCAAACCAAACCAAACCAAACCAAAACCAAACCAAACCAAAACAAAACAAAACCACACACAACACAACAACAAAACAAAAACAAACCACAAAAACAACAACAACAACAAAAAAACCCCACACAAAACCAACAAACAAACAAACAAAAAAACAAACAAACAAAAAAACCCCCACATTTTCACCTTTCACCAGCCTAATCTTGCCTTTTCTCTAGCTTTCACCAGGAGCTGCATAAAGTATCAGTCTCATCATAGAATGGAGAGGCACTTACTGTCAACCTTAATGTCACCAGGCTGTCAATTTTCTGTTCTTGTAGGAGTTAATTAAAGTGGTAGCCAGTTGGTAGGAAAATATCTGTGTCTTCAACAGGTCTTTTCCTGAATTTAGGCATCAGTGCCAAAATAGAGGGTGTGAAAGCGTATTTTAGGCAAAGTGTAGACACCTAGATCAAAAAGCATGGAGTATGTTAGCTCCTTTCCTGCTTACACCCTAGAGGTATTTGACTTCCTTAAGTGCCATAAGGCTTGACTCTGGCATTTCCCAGTGCCTAAATCTCTGGAAAGACCCAGAAGTGGCATTGTCAGGACTAGGCGACTGTCTAAATCCGTATAGAAAGGACCTACAGGCTGGCTCTAGTCTTCCCACATACCCTGGCAGCACCACGGCAATGACTAAGATGCTTAAAACTCCCAACTGCGTTTTAGGTCCTTATTACTGATCATTCCTTAGATAGTGGAAAACCAAAGCTACAATAGCCTTTTTTGAGTTTTAGATTCCAGGATGAATATGGAGGACAAATACTCTGGAAAAAAAAGAAGAGATGTTCTTTCTACTTTTAACAAGGTGGGTTGATCTGGAAGTCTCTGGAAAAATTGTAAATATGGAGTCTGACAGTGCTTTTTTCTGTAAAGATAGTCCTCAGACTAAAACTGCTCTTAAATGAGTACTGAACTGTAAAGACAAGAGCACAGATTGGAGCTGTCTGAAAAAGTTCCTTTTGTTTCGGGAGAAATTAATTTTTTTTTCCTGTAATTGCATGTCAAATAGCTTCCTTGGGTCCAGGACTCAGCTTCTTGATGAGTTACCAAGACTGGTGTGATTGCGTCATAGAGCACCAAATCTAAGCTTCTCTTAAAACAGGTGAAGTTCTAACCATTTTGTTTGCCAAGAAAATCATCCCACAGTCTAATTAACATAATGTTGTCTGACTGAGTCTGCAGACAACCTTAACAGAAATGCGTGAACCTTTCCACCCCATTCATCTTGGTGAAGCGCAAGCTTCACATTCCTTGGTTTCACTCAATGTCAGTGCCACTTGCTTTATTGTCCAGCGTTTTATCTGAAGGCTTGGAGAGGGCATGCTGGGACATGGGGGGAGGGAAAAGCACAGGGAAGAAAAGCAACCATACAGAAAGGAAGAAGAAAGCATCAGCCGTCCTCTGCACATGGGTGATGGATTGAGCCCCTCTGGTGGCTGCAGGGCAAACGGGAGCTGGAGTTCTGGCCAGCTCATCCATTGCATCCTCCTCCGAGGGCAGCCCCTTCATGTCTTGAACTGCTGCCAGAGGTGGAAATGTTTCTCCAAAGCCAGCTGAAACTGTCCCTGCTGTAAGGCAGGCTGGGACAGGGCTGTCCTTCTGCCTTGTCCCACTCTTTCTGCGGTAGTAATCCGAGCCATCACGGACACCGATGCGAGTGTAAATATCCCAAGTACTATTGGCTGGAGATGTTGGCATCAGCACTGACACCCCAGAGGCTCCACAGAGGCTCAATTCTTCTCTGTACCCAAAGAGCACCAGTCTGTGTTTGGCTTCATCTCCATCACAGTAGCTCCTTCCTTGGTCAGGTGCTTTCTCAGAAGAGCTTCTCTTCCCAGCTCTTCTCCGCTTTTCCCTTTTTTTCCCCACTGAGTTTTCAATACACTGCAGTCAGATGCTCTTTTCCATGTCACTTGGATGGCACTCTCTGTTTTCAGTTTCTATTTTTTCCTAAGCCCCTGTAGCCAGAACGAGAGAGAAGTGGCCACTTTTGGGGGACTATGACTCCTGAAACATCTGTTCTGTAATGCTTCTGGTGTGAATACTGTGGCTTTGTGCACTCAAGCTTGGTACCTTTGTAACAAAAGCATGTCATGTTCCCCTTTGTGCAGAGGAAAATTCAAGGCTATGCTGTGAAATGTTTGGCTTTCTTCTTTTAAACCTAACAACCAAACCCCATGATTTTTTTTTATATTTTTTTTCACTTCTCTCTCTGTGCTGTCGCTTTTTCACACCTCTTTGCTCAAGAGCCCCTTCAGGTGCACTAAAAGGAGTCCTTGCAGCTTTGGAGAAGAGGTGGTTAAAAAGACACAGGACTGTGAAGGGGAGATGGGGCTCCAGGAGCTGAGCGAGGCTGAGCCAAACCGGAGGAAAAGGCAGCATAGGCTGCAGTCAAGGGGAGGGAAGGGCCTGGAGGGGTGAGGGAGGGAGGGCTGCTGGAGCCTGTCCTTCATCGACTGAATAAACAACCCACAAAGCAATAACAATAAATAATTTTATGAGGAGCTAGATAAGCTTTTAAGGGGAAAAATGGTAGGGGGTGTAACTGCAAATTGAGGAGGAAAGCAGCTGAGATGGGTTTCCCTGTTGCCGTCTGTCCTCTATTTGGCAGCAGCTCATTTGTGAAAAAAGCAATCAAGAGTAGTTTATGATGCTAAGACATTTCAATGACTTGCACTCAGTGAAAATCATTGATGTTTCTGCTTTAGCTAGATTTTGCTGCTTGCAGTTGAAATCATTTCACTGCCTGAAATCCTATTTTGTTAAACCTGGCAGTGAGTAAAATCACAAGATCCGTAAGAAAGTCCTCTGGGTTTGAAAGGGGACGTGTTCATTACCCCTGCAATTAGCAGGAAAACTCCACCTCGATGGGACACAGAGTTCCTTCTGATTCCCCTCCTCACAGCTCCCTAATCACCAGGTGTCATTCAGATTGCCAGCGTTTAATGCATATTGTGGAAAACTCTGATTACATGTCACTGTGAAACACTCTGAGAGCCGGGCCATAAATATTTCCATCAACTTGTCTCTCTACTGTCCCCAGGACTCTGCTTCCTGCAATACAGCTAATCCCTCAAAAGGCTGTTTGGGTTTTGGTATCTGCGGAGCTGACCCACAAGCAAAAGAAGTGTTTACCTTGGGAGCAGGGTTAAACGACAGGCTTATGGACCTACTCTCTTATTTCCCCTTTATTTTATGATGGAAATGTAAGATGTTGTGAATGGTTCATCTTAACATATGCTAGCAGAAGCATGCCAAAAATAACAATCTGAAGCAGCACATGGTATGTAACGCTTGCATACTCCTCCCAGAGTTAGACAGATCATTGAAACAACACATGTCAGATGCTATTACTGTCATATTGTTGGGGCCATCTGTTAGAGCCCAAGATCAAGACCTGCTGCTTTCCCTGGAACAGCAGCTCCACAAAGGACTGTAGCAAATTAAACTAAATCCGCTCAGGCCTGGGGAGTTCATCTGAGGGGTTTGCTTGTTTTATTTCAAGATTTCATCAGGGATAAAGCCAACAATATATTTTGGATATTGCTCCAGGGAAGGTCTGGGGAAAAGCTTTTTACTTCTTTTTTGGTTGTTTGTGGGTTGGATTTTTTTCAGGGAGTAAATAACAGGTACAAGACAAGGACTGAATTGTGGGGATGGGGTGTGTACATTTGCACCCACAGGTGTGCTGCTTGGGAAAACATGTTCATAAACAAAGTTCATACAAATTTTCACATGCAATTATTTGCAGCTAATAAGCAATAATTTACATCAATCTGCAGTTCCATAATACAACCAATTAATGCAGTTGACTACACAGACAAATTTTCAAAGCAAAGCAAAGACTTTTGAAGTCGCATATGGAATTGGGATGCCAAATCCTTGTTGTGGTCTTCAAAATCTCAGCTAGAATACCTGTAAATCTGTTTATTATATATAAGATGAAGTTCTTTATAATTTTGGATCCACAGAGAGTTTTGCTACTGACACCACTGAGCTGGATTTTGGACATACACTTACAGTACCAATATAGCTACTCACACACATGCATCTATACATATATGTGTTTTCAGTGGTATTAACATAATGGCACAACTTTTAGTTCCATTGCATTCATATCAGTTTATGTAATGGGCATATGTTTTACTGACGTGTTTCATAACAGTTTTAAAGAATGTGCTTACTGACACCAGAAAACTAAAGAATTAAATGTATTGATGTGGAAGATGGGAAGGCTCCATTACAAACACAGACGTGGCTCAAATGCCATGAAGTGGGAGTAGTTTTCAAATGGAGGTAAATGACATCACAGATCTGGAATATTTTTGGGCGGGTTTTGTTTTGCTCCAAGTTGGTGAAAGACTTGGACCCTGCTCCTATCCATTCTGCACTTTCCAGTTAGTGGGGGATCTTGCACCACAAAAAGCCTCCACAAGCTGCGCTTCAACTCTGAGGCAGAAAGAGCTGCTGCTCTGAAATCTCAGGCTGTGCTGCGGCATATGGATACTTTTCCTACGGACTCGGGATGCACATGTTCATTGTGAGAGCGTCCTTATGCTCCCACGGGAGCCCAGCACAAGGAGGTACCATAGCAGGAGAGACTTCCCCGGGGAGGGCACAGGAGAGAGCCCCAGGGAAGAGGAGGCTCAAAGCCCATACTGAAATAGGGAGGGAGCAGCAGGGACATCCCTGTTATGCACTCGTGGGGATTCACTGCCGGTGGCACCTCATCGTTCTGCCCGCTGGCTGTTTCCATGCTTTACCCAGTGATTGTTTCATGTAAAAAATCTGTGGATGGTCCTTAGAGTTGGGGTAGGATCCAGGGCCCCATTTCCAGGAGGGCACTCTCACTGGCAGGACAGAGACTTGAAATTTATTAACTGCGCCTTAAGGGCCTGGGGAGGGAGCTTTTGCTTGTGGAGGTCAGACTCTGGGGAGAGGACAGTAACTTTACGCTCACAGCAATTTTAGAATCTACTGCTGTTCTTTCCTCTGGGTCTCTTGAAGGAAACTGGTGTCAGAAAGATGCTGCTGTAGCTGTTGCCGGCGAGGAGTAATGATCCCAACTGCAGCACCCTCTGTGCACATTGCACTGTCTGGGGATGCTAACGGTGCAAACTGATTATACAGTGCAAAAGTATCTAGCAGCCTTCTATTTATTTCCTTTGCAGGAAGAATTCCCCAAGTAGGTCTCTGTCACTCCTCCCGAACATTTTTACTCATTGCAGTGTTCAATCAGAAATGTTTGAAATACATTATTGGAAACCCTGTTTAATTGAAATGCATTGTGTCCAAACTAATTAGGAAAAGCCAAGACTGATTTTATGACATATGAGAAAACTCTTGAGTCGTTGGAAGAGGGAAGCAAGGTGGAACTGAAAGCTGGTGTGGCAGTTTTGGGGTAAGGCAAAGGGCATGTTATGGAACCATAGGCACCATGGTGGTGTCACCCTCAAGAAGAGCTAGCCTAAAAGAAAAGCTTCCATAATATAAAATAACCTCCCCTTCTCAATGTTTGATCTCAGTGTTATTTGGGGTAGAAGCATTTCTCTGACTTTGAAATTTCTGCCAACTGACAAACTCCCAGGACACAGCATTTCAGCTCGGTGAGACTGATGTTCTTGTCACTTTTACTGCCACCTCCAGCACAAATGGGCAGCAATGCCAATTTCCCCGAGCAGCTGCTGCGCCTGCCACCAAATGGGACTCGGGGGGGATCCACCAGCAGACTGGCTCCAGCTGAGGGACCACACAGCTTCCAGCATCTCCAGCCTGAGGCAGGTGTGCCAGCAGTCAGGACGACTGATCTCAGAGAGCTGTCTTGGATTAAGCAAAAGCTTGAGATGCCTTGACTGGCACATTTCAGGCTGCAGAGAGTGCTATTTTTGACTAATCTTTATTTTGACAGCATGTTCAAACAATTCTGAAACCCCTCTCAAGAATTCCCACAATCTAAGTGCTCATGTTTCCTCTTTGCTGGCACTTCAGCTAGGCTTTCCAATTTCATTTAATATCCAGCCTGCATATGACCAGAAAAGCTCTTGAAAATAGGTCTACTTTTAAAGTTGTGGAGAAAGAACATTCAATTCTTTAACGATCTGACCAGCACTGAGGCAATTTCCGTGTATTTCATAGTAAGTGGTAACAGAAGACTTTCATAAAGAAAACCCTAAACCATCCCAAATTGTGCTTTCTGTGAATGAATTTGAACACAAAACCTGCCTGCCTGTGGTCTGCAGGAGTTCAAACCCAAGATGCGTCAACATGAGTGCCGTGTCCAATCTCAGTCGTTATGACACAGAGAGAGACTATTGCTAGTCCCGCTGCCAGGCATTAAGTAATTCCTTGCTGGAAGAGGTTTGTTCAGTCCCAGCAGGGAAAGAGGCAGCCCCGCTGCAGAGGCTATCCAATTATGTGGATTTTTTCAGGAAACACTGTAAAAACATGTTCCTTCATGAGCCTGTGCTTGAGCTATGTATCTCTAGTGATAACAGTATTTTTGTTCTGCGTGGTTTTTTGTGGTCTTTAGTGATGTGGCAGGTTTCAAAAATTTGGCAATTGAAAGTTTAAAATGTGTAGTGTAAAAGGTAGCAGAAGGATGATTTGTTTGTTTGCTTGCTTGCTGTTTTCTTGCTTGATTTTCCTTAGCTTAGAAGCGGGCAGAAGAACTCAACTAAACCAAAGCCAAAACATTTTCAATATACAGAAAATACAGACTTCCTTGTTTACACTGGGAATATTCTTTAATAAAGACAATAATATATGTGGGGGAGGCTGGGGCTGGAGCTATTTCTCCTAAGAGAATTGTGAATTAATATGTGTTCCTCTCTTTTCCTCTAATTTCCTTCTCTTGTAAATAGTAAAAAGTCTATTCATACTGTAGCTTCAGTCTGTGTGGTTTAATATCCTAGACTGGTCCCCTCTTGGTGTGTAGCAGAAGTGGGGAGGAGTATATTTAGAAAAGGAGATAGTTTGTCAAGAATTGAAGAGCATTTTGATCAAATCAAGACCCCTGAAACGCAATAGATTCAGTAGAGATGATTTCAAATATGCTGTCTAGCAATTCTGCGCTGCTTTTTACTGCACCCTATGGTTTCTGGGTTCAGAGGCAGAAAAAAAGACAGCCTGCCTTGCCGAGCCACCGTGTTGTAAGAATTGAAAAGTGCCAAATATCCTGTCCCTGCTAAGGACTGGCAGCGGATCCTTGGAGAGGGTTATATAAGAGGCAAGTGCCATCACCCAGCTCCTGGGGCTCTGCCCCTGCAGTGGGGAGCATCTTTCTTCCCCAGGAACTGCTCTGCCAGCCCAGACCTGCCTTTCTGGTCCGTCACCAACACCCCACCCTTCCCTCTGCTGAAGGCTTTTTCTGCCTTCAGAAACTTGCAGCCATCTTTGTCCCTTGAAGGGCAGCACTGAGGGAGGAGGCAGAAACTGAGCCCATTTTTTGGCCTGAATTCTACCCGGTTTAGTTTAGAAGAGGTTGGCGCCTTTGCTGTGCTAAATGCCAGTTCCTAGAAAGCCCACAGTCACAGAGCCATTTAATAGACTTCTCACATCGCTGGGGGGAAGGCATTTATTCATTTTATCTGCTTTTTTTTCCCTGGGGAAGTAGTCCGAAGTCTGAAGTGGCATCAAGAAAAGCTAGAGGAATACTGACAGTTCTTGTTTGGCAAATTGTCAAATGAACCCATTTCCCACCATTGCTGGTAATGTCTTTCATTATGCTTTTAATGACATTGTATTGACATATTTATGGTCTAATAAAATTTTTAAAAAAAAAGGATACCCTGGAATAGCAGTTTTCAGGGGCTGAAATGTTTCAATAATGGTTTCATAAATGATTTTGATTTTTTTTTCAGCCATAAACTTTGGCAAAAGGAACTGTGGATAATTCAAAACCGCTAATGAAATGGTCTCTGGACTGTGCTATTTAAATCCTCTAAGATGTATATTTTGTTGCCTGTCCTTTAAATTTGATGTCCTTCATTTTTATCATCTATGGGGAGCTGGCTACAATGTGTTGTATCTTCTTCCCACATGGCCCATTTATCTGCTATTATATTTTCCTACTCTCTTATCACTGGGAAAACAGCACTTTGACATACCATTTTAGGATTTATAATTTGAAATACCAACTTGATCCAGTTTTATTATGTCCTCAGTTGTTGAATTCGGAGTGAGTTAAAGTAGAGACTTTAGCACCAGGTTTAAAATCGTTAGGGACTAGCCAGAAAATTTTGTAATGATTCTGATGAGCATCTGTCAGGTTTTTTGTGGAGTACTGGTGAGAGCTTCCAGAGAGACTGTCATGTCTGGTGGATGTGGATGCGGACATTTCCTAAACCTGGGGTCCAATCTGTTAATTGTGCTCATTTGCTTGAGTGCAGTTCTGGGTTTAGTATTAGATAACATGTTTTTTTTTTTTCCCATAGTTTTTTTCTTTTGTAAACTCTTAAAATGAGCCTGACTGAGAGCTATGTCTTTTCACTTCACTTATATAGGTCATCCAATTGCTGTATCCAGCTCAATTAACATTTGAATTTGCTTTCATGAATAAAAGGCTATTGGTTCTATCCCAGAGGTCACAGCAGACTAAGAAAATAAAGGTCATGTTGTATCTTGAATTCAAAATGTACAGATGTTATATGAAGATAAGATCTGAAACCCAGAAAGGAAAGGAAGACATATTTGCAGCTATACTATGTATATGTAAATGGTAACAGATGATTTACTGCTGTAAGAGCATGGTATCCTTTTTTTCTTTTAACAAAACAATGTCATAAAAATAGGCAAAGAAGAAAAAAACAAAATGGACCAATGAATTACAATATATACTCAATCACTCTTAAATATGAGACTGGGGGAATATATGCTAGTTTCTTAGGATATAGACCCTCAGTGGCAAATCTGGCTTCTCAGAACACTAGTTCCTATATCATAGATGAAAAGAAGGATATAAACATCAAAAATAAAGAAGAAAAACAATACATATACCCACGGGATCTCTGTATAGTCCAAATGAGTTGTCTGTAAGAGAGTTAACAAATACTTTATGCATTCTGGGAATAGAGCTTTCCATCAGAGAAATAAAATAGATATATCTGTAATGTATTGGCGCTTCCTTTCTTTGGGGTTTACTCTGATTTGATTTTGTAGTAGCCATGCTTTTCCCGTTGAAATTCACCGTCTTTAACTTAGATGTGGAGATGAAGAACATTTCAGAGGCAGAATTCTTGGCACAATTTCTGCCCCTGTTGCAATTTCATCTCGTTTCACATTTTCAGGTATCCTTCTCTGCCTGCTGTGACTTCTGAGTCTCAGCTTGGGCTGAGTAACTGCAGAGTTCACCGTGTTGGAGATGTGGCGAATGCAGAGCTAATACATCATTTCACCCTCTGCAGGGCAGGGTGAGACACATCGGTGAGGAGTACAAGGAGGTTGGCCCAGTTTTTCAGCAAAGACCTGCGTGATATCGTTGGAAGTTTTATGAAGGAGTTGTCTTTTGACGCCATTTGTGGCTCTTACAGAAATATTTGTCTGTCATCTGCCTCTCTGTATTTATTATCGGCTAAGTTTGGGAGTGTGGCCACAATGGCTTATGGACCCAGGTAAGTGCCACATTTAGATAGGGGCAGCTTTTCTTTTCATTTCATTTGATCTTCTGAGAAGCAGTTCCTCCATGCACTGATGCCTTTGGCAGGACTGTGGATGGAGAGCTGGGTCGCCTGTAACCAACTTCACCCGTGATCTACCTGCCGCAGGCAGACAAGCAGTCCATAGAGTTTTACCTGAGAATTAAGGCTGCCCAAGTAAATTTCTTGTCAAAACCACAAAGTGCAAAGAAATCCTAAATTAAGGCAGCTCTTGCTAGAGGCATCTCCAAACATTGGCCGAGTGCTGCTGCAGCTCAGCTATACCGTCACACCGATGACCATCTCTGCACACTCACCTTTAGTGCAGCAGTACTGTCACTGTGTAGTCAAGAAAGAAAAATGATGTTGTAATGCACACTTTAAAAACTTATAGTATTTGATTATACACTTAAGTGTTGAATCTTAAAAACATAAATTTTACCATAAAAGAAAAACAAATCAAGCTGATTGCTTCTGCATATCCTACTTTACCTAAAACTCAGACTTCTAATATATTTTAATAAAATATATTATGGTTTTTAGAGCAATGGACAATTCATTGTTAAACTAAACCATGTACAAACTCATACTGAAATCTATCCATTCCATGTTTCTTGTTTATATTCATAATGTACACAGTGCTTAAGTGACTGTAGTCTCCTGGTGTCAGTGTGGGATGTTGTGTTCAGTCTCACAAACACAGAAGCTCAGACGGAGCAAATGAGTTCCCTAAGGTCGCATGTGATGTTTGCAATAGGAACTGGAGCTGCACTGAACTTCTCTGGTAGATCATTAAATGCCAGACTGTCCTGCCATGTCTTTGCTGGAACAGGGTAGGAACCAACCAGGACAGTATATGAGAATTTTTGTGTTTTAGCATGTACCTGTGTTTGAAGACTGGTTTATGACAAGATAATACATTGGACTTACAGAAACTAGTCATAATTTTCATAGGATCATGTGCTTCAAAAGCAGGTGAAGCAATTCTGCAGAAAACACGTGTGGGACTTGGTTCCCACATGGTATCTCATCTGAGACTCAAATAGAGATCTGCATGACCATAAAGCAGTATATTTGACTTAAGTATGATCAGCACAACACTCTCATATACTCATAGAAGACTATGTTTTGAACTGTGGTATACGCTTAGCCTCAATTACAGGTTGAGGTGCTGCATTTCTCTGGTCTTTATTTTATAAAATGTCTCCTGGTTCTTGTGACACAGAAATACATAAAACATAAAAAACGATCAAAACACAAATATAATTTAGCAGCATGGATTAGAAGCCCGTACAAACTAGAAACAAGTAAGTCAGTTGTCACCTCTAAAAGGTCTGGAATTGATTTGCTTGCCTGAATGGTAGAAATATTTTTAGAGCTATTCTAAGGATTATTTTACATGATGGATTCATACACTAGCAGAGTTTGTAATGTATGTGCACAAAAATTCACTCAGTATGTAGTGTATTTCTTAGTAATTTGCAAAGGTTGCTCTATGTCCTCAGAAAACACAGAGGTTTAAACTTAGCTATTAGTTAATATTTTAGTGCAAATTTAGAACCGATCTATTCTGTTATTTACCAAATTCTATATTGTTTATTACTGTGTCTAAATAATTATTTTCCTGAGAGTACTCCTTGTCCATTTTAGCAGTGAGACTAATGAGGTCTTCTGTTATTGATGTCTTAAATGTGTCTCAGGCTATATCAAAGGGCAGTACACTTTTCATTTAATGTGGAACTTCAATGATAACACCCCCCAGGTTTTTACAGGATTGATCATCCCGTTGGAGAAAAAGGTATCTTTTTCTTGAATGCTATTTAGTTTTAAAAGTTGATAATACACAAGAAAATGAATACTTATTTTCTTGCAAAGCAGTAAATAGCAACTATTTGATGAATCACTGCAGCATGTGCAGTAATTCAATTTCACTCTTCAGTCAGTTTGTCTTAAATAAAAATCTTGCATAGTCCCTTACCAGTGTTTCCCATCTAGCTTTGGCTTTTGTAGGAATACTAGAGAGTTAGCAACAGAGGCCTGTTTGTTCCCTTGAGCCATAAAAAAGGAATTATTCTGCAAGGCAGCTCAGGAAAGAAAGGTAACAGTGCAAGGAAGCCCAATTTGAATCCATGCCTGGTTGTATAAACCTCACCTCTGTTCTTCATTATCCACCATAGAAGATGAAATGTCTCTGAGTTTGTTAAATGGTTGGCCTCGGTGTTACAATTGGTGTTCAGGGTCTGCAGCCCTGACATTGCAGCTCCCTCTGAAACTGCGTTCAAATCACCCTCGCTCTGGCTCAGGAGGCAAATGAAGGGTTTGGGTCAACTGGTGGCAATATTTGGAACCAGAATTTATCTGGTTGCCTGAGGGTAAAAGGGTTTGTGTTTGCTTATCGATCCCTTGAGCCACCCTGGCTGGGCCACATCTCATGGGTAATACTAAACTTTGCTATGGATCTGAATTGATCTAGCTAATGGAGCTAGATCTCACCACCTCTGACCTCTCCTGGTCCTCCTTGTCAGACTGGACTGGGCATTGTCCTCTGAACTGCACTCAGGGTTGCCTTTGCCAAAACCCATGAGTCAACATTTATTGCATGGCTCCTTTTTAAAATATCCCTGCTTTAGAGCCCTCATCTTACATTTACAGCCCTAAAATTACAAGTGTGAATTCGCAAATAAAAAGCAGAGCTTTTCTTTCCCCGTAGACTTACTATGCTGTGGCATCTGTAAATACTCTCTTCAGTCCAGAATAATACTGTAGTGTGCACAGGTAAGCTCAGGGCAGGAATCGCCAAAAGTCCCTGCTCAAATAAGGAGCTCCCTCCTGTTTTTGTTGTTTTAGTGGGCACTCTAGTTCTTTTCTAAAGGAATGCCCTCTCCTTGCAACTCCTCTCAAAAATCTCCCTGAGACTTTCTAAGGGATAAGTTGTCTTTAAAATATCTGAATGACTAAAGTTGGTAGAGTATTTCAAGTATGTCCCTGCAGAGTCTGTAGGACCATTCCAGGAAGGGGTTGCCTGATCTGCTGTCTAATAACTCTTTATCTGTGATAGAACTCAGCATAGCTATGGCGGGATGAATAGATTGCTCTCAGTCACCTGCCAGTGGAAGTTTCTCTTCACAGCATCACCTTAAAAAGAAAGCAGTTCCCCTAAAATGTTAAATTGATGTTCCAGCTGAGAAAAATAACAGTAACTTTCAAAAGAGATTTGATTTTTATACTCTTCTAGTTTAATAGCCAGCAGCCTTAGGTGTCTGCAAATATATCCTGAATACATAATCAGCCTATGCTGAAACCAGCACAAGTATCACGTATCTCTTGTAAGTACAGCTCCTAAGAAGGGTACTTGCACTACAGCAATACACAGGAATCACCACATGAACTTACAAAGCACTCTGAAAATGTACCTTTAAAGTAGTGCTTTCAAGTAAACACCATTCTCCAGTTTTGTAATCTGTCATGTGGATAAATGCCTCATTTACCAACAAGGAGGGGACCACAAAGCTTTGTTGTTGTAAAAGTTTGATTTTCCATTTCTTGGGACTGGAAAATAAAATACAGATTTGTCCTAGCCTTGTGGCAGAATTGACAAATCATTAATTCCATTGATTCTCATGGCAGTGAAATTTATCAAACTGAAGTCCATTTGTATTAGCAAAAAAGGTTACATGTCATGGAATGGAGAGCCTTCTTCTCATGCTCTTCCTTTTACACTTTCACTTTTTTTTTTTTATACACCTTGTAAAGAACCTAGAGTAGCAGATTATGAAGCTTCCTACTTGTTGTTGCCCACTGAACTCAGTGCACCTTGTGTCAAAATTGCAAATATACCGTGTCTTGTGGAGCAGTAACATTTGCCAGGCTTCAGATGGATTTGGGAGGAGCAAAGGGCCACACGCAGCAGGCTGACCCACTCTTTCCCCCCAGCCTGCAAACTTCATTGATCCAAAGGCCTTTGGCAGCGTGTCAGACCAGGAGCAAATTTCCTTGATTTCAAGATGAAAATACTCCGATTCCTGCTTGGGTGGGCTTTCCCCAACCCTGGTGGGTTTTTGACCTTAGCTGGTGTAAATCAGCGTGGCTGGAGCTGCAGGGGTTTACCCCGCTGGTGATGCTGGTGGCAAGTGCTCTGCTGCTGCAGGGAAGAGCAGCGTTTCCACCGGAGCTCAGCCTCTGAACACCATGGAGGGCATGAGAACAGGAGGGTTAAGGGAAATCCTGATTAAAGTTCCATTTACTGATGCTCTTCACCAATTTATATCCAAGTGCTACTTTGCTAATTAATGGCTGCTCAAGAAATGCCATGTGTCAGCAATGAATCACTTACTTTTGTTGCACTTCAGTAGTATGCAACTAATGAGCAAGGACAACTCATAATTAAAGCCTAAAAAAGCCCTGATGGTAGGACACAATCAAGTGTTTATATCTTGCTGTAGTGGGTGGACCAGACTATATCACCTTCCTGTCTTTGCCTTTGCTAGTTTTACAAGAAAAATGATGGAGGGTTACAGATGTGGAGCACTAAACATAGTAGTATGAGGAATAGAATTGTATTTAAAAAGAACTAAAATCCTGCCAGTTACCTGTATCTGGAGCAACCTTAAAATAAGACTGTCTTAATTATTGCCTCATCAAGCTCAAAACTAATTAAAAAATAAATAAGAGTGAGAAGCAGCCTGGATGAAAGGGGGCAATTTAGTGCAAAGTTACAGCAAAATTGGTAGTTTGGTGCTCCACAGCTGCAGGTAGCTAGAAAAACTCAGAGAGACAAACCCTGTATGAATGTACCTAGGCAGCTGTTCATACTTTAACCAACGTCTTGAAAAATCTGCAACTGAACCAGTAAATAGCATTTCTGCTGCTTGACCTGGTCAGTGCTAGCATAGCTGGGATCTTGTGTTTTCATTCATGAAAGGTGAGGACCAAGTCTTTGGAGAACGTTTGGTCCATCCATGCACATTGCATCCCTTCTCCCACAGTGTTATACATCACAGTCTGAACCACTGACGTAGTCCACTAGTTTTCCTCGCAGGAGGGAAAAAAAAAATCATATTTCTGAGACAGTATTTTGGCTACTATTAGCCAAAATACCCCATATTAGTAGTCACATGCACAAATGACATAAAGCAAACTGTTCCCCAGATTTGTCAGTAGGAAAACTGAATCCCATCTCCTCTGCCAAGGGATAAATCTGTCTCTTGTGGACCCACTTATTCTGATGACCATCAAGAGGGAAGAGATCTATGTAATCTATATTGGAAAGATAGGACAAAAAGAAAGACATTATGGAAAGCATGGGAAGAAGAATGGACTTGCAGTGTTTTGGATACAAAATATTTCAATGTTTAAGAGTTTAAGTTTGTAATGAAAAACATTTTTATGAAAATATGAGCGTGTTCCTCCTCAAAAAAGCCCCTAACAGCTCCCTTCCACTCCCTTTTACACACATCTATGTGGAAACTCAAGTTTATCTGAAGGAACAAAAAGCCTGAGCAACAGTTATGACCGCTCCTGCTGGAGAAAACAAGGAGTTATTTTTTCAGGAAAGGAGCAATGAAGGTGAACATCCATTTTCCTTGGAACAGGTTCTGAATGCTTTCTCAGTGTGAGCAGACCCAGTCTTGCTGCTCAGCAGTAAGAACAGCAACAGTTCTCCCATTATTGCTCACATGACAGATCAACATTTGGCCTTGTTATTGTCTGTAGCAAGCACCAGGCAGACCTGTGGTATTGGCCTCATATGGAGGTTTAAAAAAAAAAATCCCATGAAATGAGGATCTTTTCTGAAATGACTTCTACAAATTCTCAGAAAGCTTTGTGAGCGCCTGACAAAAGCCCTCACTCTGGTGAATAAAGCACAGTCGGATTGCCAGCTGTGTGTTTTCACAGGCTTGTTTAGGAAAAACACTCAACTCAGGTTGAATAGAAAAAACCTGAATCTCCTTATTCTTGAAAAAACTGCAGCTCTCCCCACCTGGCCTTGCTTGAATGTTAAGCCAGGAAGCTGCCTGGATCTTGTCCCCTTTATGGTCTTCCTGTGATCTCCAGTGACATCCTGACACCAGACAGTTCCCTCATAATAAATTGGGGAACAGTTCCTGGTGCCGACAACTGCTCTTCCATGTTTGTTTAGCTCTTTGGATGCTATTTGTTTTCATCAACAGGACTGTGGATAACTATCCTCTGTCTGAGCTGTTAGATTGTAAGAGAAGACTTTGGGTGGAATTAATTTAGGTATTTCTGGTGTCTTGGTGTCCCTTTTGATTAAGTCAAGGTTCTGTATAACTGCAGAGTGGAGGCAGGAATAAAAGTATGAGACTGTCAGAGAGCATCTGCAAAATGGACACTTTATGTTTTTATAAAACGTGCACTGTTGTGGAACAGAAGCGTAATATATGCCATTAACATTAGTGTCATTGAGCAGCCTCTAAATTGCACATTGGTGGGAAAAAAATTGATATGAAAATGTAAACAAGAGAAAATGAAAACTGTAATAAGCTCTCTACATAAGAAGCGTAATCTACAATTAAATATAAAGGCTAAACGGAAACAATGTGAAGGATGAGACGTATTTCCTATTTTAAGGAAGACTGATGCTCTGTCTCTAACCCCCAAAGCTGTGACAAAAGCTTAATGGTGTGAAGCAGAGGCACCATGTCAGACTTCACTCTGCATTCCTGGCTCTGGATGATTTATCACTTGCAGCCATTCTGTTTGCTATTAATTAAGTACAAAAGTTACTTTAATAAGTTAGCTTAGCTCTGCTGCATCTCCTTTTGAGCTTAGGTGAAAGTGAAAACAAAGGGCCTTTATTGCAGCTTCCACGTTCCAGAGGTATTCCTTTGCATTTGCACACTCATAAAATGAAAAAGAGGCATCCCTGATTCTCTGCTGTAGGTTGTCGCGACGGAGGGAAGACAAGGACACTCAATATGAGCGATCAGCAAGCTTCTAACTTCTCCGTACGCTAGCAATCCTGGCAATTCCTTTTTACAATCTATACCCTGAACGCTCCGCTTTTCTAAAAAGCACTTGAGCAAATCATACGCCGCTTGTCTATCCATACCTTCGTCAGCGCTGTTGCAGCCTTTGCAAGACCTCGGCGACGCGTGGCCGGCGGGACCCTCTATAGGTGCTCCCGGGCATGGGAATTGTTTCCTTCTGCCTCCTGCACTGCTTCCAGGACCGGTACCCAAGGCTCCGTCGATGCATGACTCGCAGGTTCAGCCCTCTTTAGGGTCCCTGTTCGGGCGCCATTTGCGACGAGCGAGGGAAGACAAGCGGTCGACTCAATATGAGTGATAAAGCAAGCTTCAACTTTATTACAATATACTCACACATTTATACTGTTGCTGATAATTATGCCTACTTGTCTTATAACCATTGGCTAAGTGCTAGAAGTTACATTATACTCCTCCTACTTGCAGTTACTGCTACATGCTTGGGTGCGGGTTCCCTCCTGTTCTCCCATGATGTACTTCTTCAAAGTTATTTTATCTGAGTTGTGCAAGGTCAGCGCGACCTTCATTTCTTCCCTGTCAGCCTGACTCAGAATTTCCCACTGCGGCCTGGTCTGGCTCGCTTATCTTAAAGGAGCCATGGCCGCGCTCACATAGCCATTCTGCAACAGTAGGTGCTTCAACACTTGTTCTAAATGTGTTTATAAAACCTGGTTGCTTCTTATCAAATAACATGCATGTATTTAACATAGCCAGGAGAATGGATGTAACCTGGATAATACTATCAGGGAATTGTCTTTTTGTTTTTTTCCCTGACAGCAGACATATGGGCTTTGCTTTATGCTTTGAAGGACAATGAACTATTGATCACCAAATGATGGGAGAGTGACATTCGATGCTGAGAAGGCCCAGCTGGAAGTGCCCTCTGGGAGACAGTGCTCAGCAGCACAGGTATTTCTTGGAACAGGAGCTGACTACCAGCCAGGCTCTGTCTGTAGCTCTGACTGATCTGGAAATGTCTGGAACATCAGCCAAAATGGGAGGCTCATGAGAAGGGAAGACAGAGCATCTTGCTGAGCTACAGCAATAACAAATTTGTGACTGAATGTGAGTTTCCACTGCCTACTAGCACAGTTTTCAGAACTGAGTGGAAAACGCACTCACCCTTTACAAAGCCTTCCTGGTGACACATCCCTGCTCTGCTGGGAACGTGGATAGACATGCCTATGGCAAGGAGCTGTTTTTCCCCCAGCTCTGTTGAGAATGATTTCCTGCTTCTCCTGTTGCATCAGAAGAGTGCCGGTCACTTTCTGTTTCTTCCCTTCTTTTCCTTCTACCCACAGCGTATTAGAGTATCTCCCCATTTTCTTTTTCTTAATAGGAGGTAGGAAGAATGAAAGATAAACCCCAATAAAGCGTCTGAGTAATTGGATGTCTTGCAATTCAAGCTATGCTGGAATAGAAAATACAAAACTGATGACTGATGTGGCTTTTTGTTCTCCAGTCAGCCAATTACAAGGTAAATGCTTCCTTCTTTCTTGTATAGTGATGATAAATTGAAGACAAGACGTGTTTGGGTGATGCAGGGTACCAGACAGTATTCAAACACAGGATGCGGAGGATTTAATCTCTCTGGGTGTTTGAAAGTCCCACCGAGCCCTCCTGTCAGAGAGTCCCTGCGCAGGTGGGAGATGTGCAGCGTGGATGAGCTGAGAAGGGACACTGGGAGCACAGGAGATGGTGAGTGTCAGATACCATGAGCAGCTTCCAGTCTTTTGTCTGGGCTGCAGTTACAATTTGTACCTGTTCTTTCCTCTGAGGATCTTGGAAGTTCTGCTTCAGCTCTCCTTCAGGAGAAAAAGGAGAAGTCTCACTTTTATTCAGGATACAGAGATTTAAGTGTTCCCACCTAGTTCCACGCTGAACAGCTGTTTGGAAGCTCTTTGTGCTTAACTTCTGCAGAGCCAGCCTGCAGCAGGCACTCAAGGTGCTTTAACTAAACACTTTGCTCCTGAAGTCATCCCTAAAGTTTAAGTGATCCAGACAATCCTTCAACTCCCACTTCAGCTCATTAAGAAGTGTAGGTCCCCGGGAGCAGCAAACACAGCCCAGGGTACCTTGTCTGTAATACTCTCTCTCATATGCTGATTTTGACAGGTCTCTGAAAAAGAGATTCAATTGCAGTTCACCTTGGTAGAGGCTTTCTTCTGAGCTGCCTGGACCCTCCCACACTCCATTTACTGGCCAAGGTCTGCCAGGCTTTGATGTTTGCAGGATGAGGTCCAGTCTATGGGGAAGAGTCACCAGCTCCAGCGTCTGCTGAAGGGCCAAGCGGTGCATGTGTGATGAGGGTGAAGAAGCACCTGGGGACTTAAGAAAGACAACCTTCCCTCCCAAGAGGTAATCTTAATGCTTAACAGAGTTTTCCAGAGCCAGAATTGCTTGCTTTTCTGAAAGTGAGAATTTTAGCTGGTTGAAATGAGGATGCATGATGGGAGAAATTTATTCTTGATGGAATATTGTTATGCACATTTTATTATTACTTTTCACACTGAAATGTCTCATTGGGTCTCATGAGAAGAGTCGTTAGACATTTTGACATATGTTCTATTCAATTCAGAAATTAACAGTGTTTTTAATGACGTTCAAATAAACCCAATATGAATACTGGAATACCAGACAATTACTTTATTCACAAATCAAGAAGAAAAAGAAGCAAAATCCTATCTGAAGATTACAAAGATAACATCAAAGAAAATAAAAAAGATAAAAGAATGGGCACAGCTATCATTCCCTTGAATATTGTGAAATGTGTTTTATGACATTTGGCTGTAATCACAATTAGCCATGCTCAGGGCTGTTTGCTTGGCTGTATGTACAAATCTGAATGTGTGTATGAAAGAGTAATAGTGGCTGTAGAAATTAATTTTCTTGTGAAGATCTGATTGCTCCACCTGTTATAGTCTGTCTACATCCTATATTCCCATCAAGTGTTGCCGATTAGTTCACAGAATATAATTGAAGAATGAAAATAGAAGACCAAAATGTCTGATTTATAGACTGAATTGGTTATGCCCAGTGATTTTTTCTGATGCTGCTTTAAATATTCTGTTATTAAATTGATTAAATAATTAAATGCTGCTATAAACATGTCAGATGGCATTTCACATCAATTTTGTACTGCTGAGTGGGACTCTCATTTACTTCCCCATGTAGTAAGTATTACTGAAGTATAGTTGATGCTAGTCTTGAACAAGACTGCTAAATAACACTAAGGAAAGAAGGAAGGGATGAAAATACCCCCTGTAATCACATGTTGGTAAAAAACCTAGTTAGCATGAGCAGCTCATGCTGTTTGCATCTACTTTATTCATGTTAAATAAAAAAGCTTTCTTTGCTGGGTTGAGCAGAGCTGAAAGAATAACTGGTTCCAAAGGGAGAAGATAATTTCAATGATTCCTTGTTTTATTTAAAAACAGTTTTGTGACAATACAATCACCAGACACAAGCTGCAATCTTTGTATGTTTATTCAGTTGTAGAACTGAATCTATGTTTGAGGAAGGATGAGAAGTTAAGACTGTAATAAATCCCACGATCAAAACAAAGCCACTTGCTGCAAATCACAATGTTACTAAAACAGATAAATTGAAAAATGTTTTTTTGGAAAATATGTAAGCTGATAAAATCCAGGTGGACCTGTGGGAAATTTGTATAGCAAACTGTTATAAATATTGTCAGCTATAGCCAGAGAAAAGGAGCTCCAGCTGCTGTGTGTTGCGCTCCACTCAGAGCTAAGGCGCTGCAGCAGCTGTGCTCCCTTTGGAGCATCATACCTGAGCTTCCTTTCTTCGTATCTGATGGGACCTGACTTCCTGCTACCTAGTTTCTGTCTGTGGGTTCAATCCTGTAGCTTTTTTTTAACTTGAACTTGCTTAGATTCTATTTAAGATGCCAGTGGTAATGGTGGTAGTCTGTGTTAATAATCTCCTGGAGAGTCACAGTTGTTGTCTGGGTTTACAAATTTCTTAAGGAAGAGAAAAATCCGTACCTGCCTTTTTGATGGTGTTCTGACTTTGACATGTTATTTGGCCCGCTCACTATTCTCCACCCATATGCATAGTCGAGGGCATAGCAGTTTGCATATCATGCAAAGGCAGGGTAAAAGAAAAAGTGCAGAAGCCCATGAAACCCAAGAATTTCCTCTTGCAATGTGGTCTTATTGCATGGCTCCACTCTCACACCCCATCTTGCACCTTCTTTCTGGCCCAACAGACCTTACAATTTCCAGAGTGTCTCCATTTGCCCTTCAAGAATACTTGGAGATTTTTCTGGGTTGTGGACAACATCCCAGATGGATTTTGTTGAATGCACAAGTAGCAGTTATGTGCTTTGGATTGGTTGCTATTTCACGCCTGGATTTTGCCTGGAAATCAGTGGATTTTGGGCTGCAGAATGAAAGAAAGTACTACTTCCAGTAGTACCACAGCACCTCTCTGCAGAGGATTCACTCATTTGAACTGTCTCCACAGTGCCTAAATATAAATCTGTGTATGAAAACCTTTAAAGAAGGTTGAGGAAGTTATGTTCATTGATATACTGTTGTCAAGAAAATAGCTGGCTTGTCAGAGAGGATGGCTCCTTCACTGACACAGGATCCCTCTCAGGAGGAGCAGACATATTTGCATGGAAAGAGATGCCATGGTTGATAAATATTTCAAAATGAGTTGAGAGTTTTTGTTGCTGTGCTTTGCTATAATTTTGGAGTTTTGTATATTTTTAAATTTTAAGAGCATTCCAGATGCAATATATGTATTTTGCCTCTAAGACTTTACTTATTTTTCTTTTTTTCTCAAATGTATTCCATTAATTTAGAAGCAAATCAAGGCAGAGGCTGAAGATATATTCTCTGTATTTGGGAAGCAGCAATTTCCATGCACAGGTTTGCCTTACAGCAAGTGTAAGTCTCTCGTTTTTAAATATCCACGTGGAGTCCACATTCCAGGAGTCCCAATCTGCATCAATCCTCTGCCACAGTGCCTACTTGCATTTCCTCATCCTTTCTCATGTTCACTGAGTATTTTCAGGACTTAACTGTTAAGCAGTTTATAACTTGCATGTGAAAGCAGGCATTCCTGCTGCTGCAGTGGCAGCCAGATGCCTGGACACTTCCTTGCTCGCTGTCATTTTGCAGGTGCAACGCAGAGGCCGTTTTGCAACTGGTCATTAATCATGAACTGTCAGAGTCAGATGTAAAGATTGGAAACTTCAGGTTCCCTTTTCAGACCAGTTCTGAGCTGAGTGAGTGGACACAGTCACTATTCTCTGAATATGTATGAAAGTGGGTTGCATTAAAGTCCTTTTTTTACTTGCTGGTGAAGAGATTAATTAAGAAATTATGATTAGGTGTGCCACAAGAAACTTAGGAATTTGACTCATTGGGTCTGAAAGCATATCCTCCAGCTGAAAGGATGATGAAGGAGATAAAATTGGCATTGTGATTTTGAGCCTAAAATTCCTCCAGATTTATTTAAGAGAACAAGTTAAATACTACTGTGAACAAAAGCCAAAAGATTATAAAAGGATCAGGATAAATACTGAAAAATAAAATTATTTTTCAGCAGTAAAGCAACTGGAGAAGGCCAATAGATCTTGATGACAAGTCAGAAATGATCACTATAAAAGATATATTTGGAATGGACATCTCCACAATTTGAGTCTCTGGCTTTACTCCAGGTCTGTATTTCTAAGGTTTAAAAATGGTGTCTAAAGAGCTCCAACAGTTTGTGGGTTCGGTTTTTTTTTTGGTAGAAATTGCTGTAACTAAGAACAGATATGACTGGAATTTGGAAGGCAACTTTTATCATTACTAAACTTGTTTGCTTCTATTTACAGTTCTTGAAGAAGTATCAAGTGAGGAAGGTTTCAACTTGAAACAAATCTGCCGTGTTGTTAGGAGACGTGAGAGAGTAGCTCCTTTGAGATGCTCTCTTCCTGTCTTGTAAATACACTTTGGCAATTTTATGTAGTGCACGGAGAGCCAGGCATAAGTGTCTGTACATCTCAGCTCATGCCACACTATTCAATCTGAGGATTGTACTTCAGTGTACATTTTATTAAATGCATAGCTGAGAATCAGAGAAAGCTTCTAAGCCCCATGTCAATGAACCACACAGTGAAAGTGCAATTATAAAAATATAATAAATATTTATGCACTTAGTACATATTGTAAACTGTGCACATGCACGGAATAACAAAAGGCTTAATACCGAAGCATTTTCTGCTTTGCAGATTACTTTAGGCTATCATGGCCCAGCTGCTTTGGAAGCAAGATTATTTTCTTTGCTAAAAGGGAACATTTTAAGATTTTCATATGCATGAAGAAGCAGGCACTTACTTGTATCTGACAAGGAAGATGTACATGATACAGTGTGTCCAGGATCAATATAATGATGTGGTATATAGCTGTCACTTTTTAGCAAGGGAACCTCCTCCCTTTCTATGGACAAAAACCGAGATTCTTTTGTACTGTTTACTAGCCTCACCCTGATTCTTATTCTGTCAAAATAAACTCGGAGATATAAACTCTATTCCTCTAGAGAAAATAGATCTCTGCAACCTTTTTTTTTTTTTTTTTGTGAATGGAAATAAAGACAGTTGACAGATAGGTCTGGGGGCTATAATTATAGAAATGTATAAATGAATCTGTCAACTAATTCCTTTGAAGACACATTTTAGCATGTGTTTCAGAAAAGGAGCAATTCGTATGATGCCAACCATCATTAATTGGAATTTCTGTGCCTTTGCTTTAAGAAATTTGTTTTGGTTACTTGATCTTTTAAACTCTCCCATTAAGTGGTCTGCATTTGTTAAGGGAATGGCATGAAGCATGCGATCTGTGTGGATGCCTAAGTGCTACATCCATTGATGAAAAGAGAAGAGGTGCCCATCCTCTCATGGTACAAATATGCAAACTTCTTTCTGTGGAGAAGTGGGTGGAGAAGGAAGGTTGGAAAAAGTGCCTTGGACATCTGTTTCTGTAGGGCTTGGTCATACCATTCTGTGAATAACCTGATCTCATTCACCCAAGGAACTGAGTATATGAGTGACTGGCATATGGCTAAACAAGGATTTTAAGGTAAGAATGTGCTTTTGAGGGCAGGATGGAACTGGTGAACATACACTAAATCTGTGGTAAGCAGTGGCTTGGAAACAGCTGACAACAGAGTGAAAAATACATCAGGATACGCATCACTGGCAGGAATCTTTCAACTGGAGTGGGTCCAATAAGGTTTTGCGGAGGGATGTTCCAGCCCCTTCCCATCACAGGGTGTGTTTCCATTATGTGGGCAGATTGGTGGTCAACTACTCAGGTAACAAGAAGGTTCCCAAACGTCACCTATGTATTCTCCTTACTTGAGTGTTGTGTTTCCAGCCAGATGAGAGGACACCAAGCAGTCCCGGCCACAGAGGACAGCACGCAGCTGGCACCTGCCAGCCAGCCTCAGTGGATTTGTTATATATATGAAGAAGGTGCTTCCTTCTGCTCATGTGAAGACATGATATGGGGCTATGGAGAAAGAGGTCAGATGGGCTGAGAAAACAATTCAACAGCCCAAGAGAGTGGACAGGATCAGGTCTTGGACTGAATTCAGTTGCTGCTGTAGCACAGACCGTTCAAAGGGACTGGAGGTTGCTGGCTCCAATGCACAGTGAGGTACCTGCCAGTGGCAGTTTTTGCCTTTTCATGGACGTTGTTCTCATGCTTTAACGCACAAACAGAGATTGAAAAGTTATACTGTGATTCTTCCTCATTTTTCTTAGTATTATTTCAGCTATTGTGCTGATACTGTGATAAACATAGCACAAAAACATCACACACAGAGAATGTTAGTTTGCATGTCCATTTCTAACAACATGGTAGTACCCAGGGGCTGGTAAGTGGGTATAACTGAGCACAAACAAATCTAATCATTAATGACATCAAAAATATCCTACAGATCACACCTTTAGGTGGGCACAGGCTACAGCCAAAACCCAATTGAGACAGGTGCCTAAGTATGGTAATAAGCAAGGGACACTCACCCCTGCAAAAAAATAAAAATAATTAAAAAAAAATAAAATCTGCTTAACTGCACCTTTGCTCAGCTGGCCTGTCCCAGCCTGAGCACCCAGAGGAGCCCGTCTGACACCCAGGTGTCCTTTCCAGGCAGCAGCATCACTCACCTTTTAGATGTCAGGCTAGTGCCCCAGGCATGCCGTGCCTGTGGGAACCACAGCCAAGCTGCTGGCAAACCCAGCCTGTGCCCATCGTCTCAACTTCTTTCTGTGGGTATCATTGCAGTGAGGTCTTGGTGCATAATTGCTACAAAAAAAACCAAAAAAACCCAACACCAATGGTAGCAAGGCTGTGGTCTAAGGGATCTACCAAAACAGTGGGGCCTTAGGAGTTACTTCAATCGTAAATTTATGCTATCCCCTTTTTAAATGCAGCAACAGGCAAAACTATTCCTCAGCATCAATTTTAATGCTATTTCTTTGAAAATTACTATGACTGTTGCAATTCTTTGCCCAGTTATGAAAAGGAGTACCTACTGTCCACAGTAATACATGTTGGAGGGAGGCAAGAGAAGGATTAGTGTTTTATGCCAACCTGATTCAGTAAGTGAACTCAAGTTCCCTAAATCACACGAAATCCTAGGGTAGCTCATGTACACTAAGCTAGGATGTCCAAATACCTTGCTGGGTTGATAGGCTTAGGCTTAGACAATTCCTAAAGGAATCTGAAATAATTACTGTTCCATACACCAACTGCTGTTGCAAATTAGTTATATCTTTATCTTACGCTGAAAAATAGAGGAGTTTCAGCTTCAGATTTGTCCTCTGCATGTTAGACAAGAAGGTGGCTTAAATGACAACAGGGGATCTCCCTGAGATAGGGAGATATCTCAAGAACAGACACTGGTTGATGAAGGCTTCTGGTGAGTGGAAGAAATGGCAAGTGGGCTCCCTGAAGAGAAAAAATCTACACTACCTATCAACATCTTGTCAAAATTAGGTAGATTAAGAATTTATTTTCTTCAGATGGATTTTCACATTTAAACCTTAAACCCATTCTGTTTGATTATCTTTTAATTCATAAGCAAATACTTTCCCCCAATAAGTCCTTTTCCTCTCCATAATCTTCCTTTCTGGCTTCTCAGAAAAAAAAAATAAATCACAGCATTTGAACTCCCTTGTGTCAATTTAGGATCTTTGGGTTTAGATACAGCATGAACCAGGAGGATATAAATTATTTTTCAATAGTGGACATAACTGGTAAAGTGTCTGGTGCTATGCTGCAACTTTTTGGATATCTGGTTCCCAGTTTCTGAAGTTAGATGCTTAACTCCCCCATGCTCTGTCCCACAGTGTGGCAACCAAAGAGCTCCCCTGCTAAACTGGAAAATCAGGCAGAGTTACTTACAAGAATCAGTTCAGAGATACTCAAGAGGAATCTGCTTAAAGCTGCTTTTTTGACACCAGTCTGGAGCTCACGTGCTGAACTCAAGGCCATAGAAAGACACCACCATTCTCAGCCTAAATTTGTCTCTGAGGAAGTCCTTGACACCCATTTGATCGAAGAATGGAACTGGTAACTTTCTCTTTCCTTGAAATTTGGAATTAATGAGAGATATTTCTGTAAAAAAAACATGAGTCCTGGGAGCAGGAGTCAAACTAATGGCTTTGTCTCTGTGCTGAAGGTCCCAAGCACAGGGCTACAGCCTTGGTGGGGCTGCTCCGTCATGAAGACTCCTGTGACTGCCATGCCTTGCTGTTCTTCTCAGTGGCTGAGACGCACCTTTGAGGCAAAAGGAGCATAACATCCATTCATAGCAACACTTACTCACCTCCTTTTTGGGTGAGAGTGGCCAAGAACTCAGATTTCAGCAGATGTAGGCTCAAGTCCCACATCCAAGGATGAGGAGGTCCTAAGATGATAAGGATTTGGAGGAAGAGAGTAAAAAGTGGCTTTTTATCTTTATCTTTTTATCTTATCATTTTATCTTTATGTTAGAAGTGAATAGCAGGAGAAGCACTGTTTAACATTTTATTAAGTAGGTGCTGGAGGGTGCCCTCTGTGCTTGGCTCCTTCTTTGTGCAGAAATAACTTCAGCGGGAATTTTGCAGTCACAGTTGTCAGGGACAGAGTCTTATTCACCTGCTGTTGTACACTTCTGCACTTCAACACTTCCTTTTCTTCTTTTAAACAAATTGGGAACAGTATTTTAAAGGTTTCTTTCTGGCTACTATCTACTGCACCTTTTGCATAATTTGCATCATTTGAGGCTGTTTGTAGAAAACGTATTTGCAGCACTTTTGGGAATTGAAGCATGGAAGGTAAGAAGATTACATGTTTATCTTTATTTGATTTCTTAATTTGAGAAGCAGGGATAAGTTAATTAATTGACAAAGAGGTTTTCGATTTATCCCATTAGCAGTTAGGGCAGGGACTGCTGAGCAGTTAACTATTTTTGACATGTCCAGAACCTGAGAAGATTGGGGTTTTTTTATGTATTGTTTTTTCTCACTCCAGGCTAAGGTACTTTTATATTTGTTACAATATTTTTGCTAAGTAGTGAGACTGCTATTATTAGCTAATAGGAAAAGGTCTCTTCTTCCAATAGCTTACACTGAATGATTATTTTGCTGGGAGAGTAACAAGATGATATGCTACAGTTAATTACACAGCTCTAATTCCATAACTTCTCAATGCCTGGTGCTGTTGAGACTCAGGGTTCTTGCTAGATTCTGGTTAAAGACAGCTAAAGATCAGCTGATAATAATTAGTAGTAGTAGTAGTAGTATTGCAGAGTGCTAATAATAAAAACAACTAATAATTAACTTTTTGTCTGGTGATTATTCTTCAGATACCTAATCAACAGGTACTGACTCTGTTGTGCTAAGTTCTGTACCTGAAATATCCAAGGCAACCAGGTAAGACATTTATACTTAATTCAGTGTCCTCTGTGTTCTGTATGCTCAGAGGATACTTTTAGTTGTAGACAAATCGCTAAGTGAAAGCATCTATGAAATGCTGTGATGTTCCTTCACAGCCAAACTCTTCCTCTGGCACAATTCTCTGTATGTCCTTCAATTTCTAATCCCTTTTCCAGGCCAGCAGTGCATTAGGTATGGGTTAGGGAAACTCAAAAGTAATTTTGTATTCCATTCAGATGTGAAGTAATTTAATCAAAACCTTAAAGAGTTACACCCAGACTTGGTTTGGCTCTTTATATTTAGCATAACCTAATACTAGGGCTTTACTTCTAAACTATCTGATTGAATGCTGCTGTAAATTATTCTGCTTTTAGCAATGCATTATTTTATCTTGGGCTCATGTTTCATAACTTTCAGAATCAAAAAAAAGAAGAATATTTTCAGCTTATTTCCAAGATTCGCTTAGGTAAGCTTTATGATATGCCTGCAAATTTGAAACAATACATATCTTGAGGGGTAGAAGGACATCACTGACCTTTCATATTGCTCCAATCACAAAGGGAATATATTGCATATCTTAATTCATTTCTGACACAAATGGGAGTACAGGATAATTTGTGCTGGAAGGGGCCTAAGGAGGCCTTTAGCCCAAACCCATGCTCACTGCACCTTCAGAACACATTGCCCAGTGCTATACCCACATTTGTGGACTTCAAAACCTCCAGGGACAGAGATTGCACAGCCTCTTTGGGCAGTTTGCACCAGTGCTTTGTTGTCCTCCTGGGGAAACATTTCTTCTGTCCAGTCTGAATCTCCAAGGTTTCCCCTTGTGTCCGTTGCCTCTCAGCCTCCAAACACACGCCGTTGGGAAGAGCCTGGCTTCATCTCCTTCATAAGCGCCTCATAGGTGCTGGGGACTTCTGTGTGGTCACCCCAAAACGATTCCCCCTCTAGGTGAACAAGCCCTGGTCCCTCTGCCTCTCCTCACAGGTAACATACTCCAGCCCCAACCATCATGGTGGCCCTCCCCGGGCCTCACTCCAGTTTGTCGGTGCCTTTCCTGTACTGGGGAGCCTCAAACTCAACACATTGCTCTAGCTGTAGTCCAACACATGCTGAGTAAAGGGAATAATCACTTTCCTTGATCTGCTGGCTGCATACTGGCTGACACACCTCAGGGCACTGATGGCCTTCATTGCTGCCAGGGCTCACTGCTGGCCCAAGCTCAGCTTGCTGCCCACCACCACTTCCAGGACCTCGTCTGCAGAGCTGCTTCCCAGCCTGCCTCATTGCAAGGGTTTCTTCCTCCAAGGGGAACAGCATTGCATTTTTCCTTGTTGAATTTCATAAGGCTTCTGTTGGCTCATTATCGGAACTTGACCTCAGGCAGGGCTGGAAGTATAGTGGGAAACAATTGAAAGGATACAATTGAATTGAGAGGTTGCTCTTGAATCATTCAGGACAGAAAGTTAAATACATTAAAGAGAGGAAGAATGTGCAAAGCTATTCCAATGAATCCTTGAAATACCTTGAAATACAGAGATGGAGTCTTTCATCAAGGTGTATGTGATGTTAAGTGTAGTGTAAAACCTGCTGCTGTAGAAGCAGAGCCCACAACCACGTGGCCAGGAAAAAATTAATTAGTTGTCACAGCATGGAGCTCCATATCTAGCAGCAGTTAGCTACATAAACTAAATGTTAGGCATCTGAGGTGAAAGGAGGTGCTGTGTATGGGGCAAGCCTGCACAAAGGTGGGAGCATGTGCCCACAAAATCCCATACCTATAACAGCAATTCCTTAAAATGAAGGAAAACAGATGGAGACACTTACTTTGGGTCTTGAGTATAAACAAAGTTACACAGGCATAACTTCATTGTTCTCCTCACCCCCTAAATTAGACCTTTTTTTAGAATTATTTAGGATTAAGGAAGGACATGAATTTAAAGTGAAATAACTATTCTAATTTTTCATGTAAACAAGTTCTTATTTGATTTTTCTCTGTAATTATTCAGTAGAAAGAAAATCAAAGACTATATTCCCTATCAAAAACCTTTATTGTTTGGCCCAAATGACTTGATTGTATCATTTTAATGAATACAGAAAAAAAACTAATCAGCACAAAAATTCATTAATTATAACATGGCAGAAAGCCACTGAAATAGACAACAGTGGTTCTTTAACAGACAGATAATTACTCAGACAGGCTATTTCAAAGCCATCTTACAAATTTATCCAATGTGTGGGCAAAAGATTCACCAGGGGTTCATAAAAGTCCTCTCCGTGCTTTACATATACTCCCACATATTTCAGTAGGAGCCACCCTGCTGAGGCTGTCTCATTCTACAGTAGTCTATGTACACAAAAGGCAGAAGAATTTACCACAAAAAAAATGACCCTGATTTTAGGATCCATCTCTCTTTTTATAAACACAACTTGATCAAAATTGAAAACTTTGTGAAAAAAGATATTGTACATAAAAGAAAGCAAAAAAAAATCTGAAAATGGATACAATTTAAAGCCACATCAGGGCCACCAGCTCCTGCAGTCCTCACAAGTGAGGATTGAGGTATATGTCTGTGTGGATGACATGTTTTAGATCTGCACCACTCAGGCACTTGAGTGCAGTTCCTTTCTTGGGCCATTTGTTCCAATAAATGCACAACAATCAACTTCTGAACCAGAATCCCAAACAATAGGTAATATCAATTGCCTGAAATCTTAAAAACCACTCCCAGCTGCTCAGACAAGAAAAATCCTGAAGAAGAAAACTGGGGCAGAGTGTCAGGTAAAACATCCTGAAGAATGAAGTGGTTCAAAGTGCATGTTGGCTTCTTGCAGAAAATGGGAAAGTCGTACTAATTTGTTGTCTTTATCAATTTGTCGTACTAATTTGTTGTCTTATCTGATCAAAACATAATAGCAAGACTGTCATGTCCGAAAAATCAGTATATTAGATTTAGAAATTAAGAGAAAATATTTTTTCTTAAAAAAGCTCCAAATAGCAGGATCATTTTATTCACCTTCATATTTTTGTGTGGTTTGGTTGGGGTTTTTTTGAGATTTCTGATACCAAGCTTTTATCTTCAAGCAGTTAGGCTAGAAGCTAAGTTTTGGGTTTTTTTCACATAAATGCTGAGAATCACTATGAGAGCTGGCACTGTCTGGGAAGCATCAGACGGAGGAAGACCTGGGCTGAGCCTGAGAGAGGCTGGAACAGGGGACACCCCTGCACTGGTATGTGGCTGGAAGACCTATTGATGGTTTCCATGGGCCAGGTCTTCCGATGGCCTAAAGTGAGTTAATTCTGATGAAGTCAATGGAGCTGTGTTGATTCACACCATCTGAGTATTTGGCTAAATCATTCTCTGGCAGAGTTACAGAGCTATAAAGGTGCCAGCGCTCTTCCACCGTCACTCTTTGTGGGTTGATTCTGTATTTGCTGAAAGAAAACAATAATTGCAGCACTGATATTTGCTTGACAGATAATACTCATGGCAACAATCTCTCAGGCATTTATTGTGTACACAGTTATTGAGAACACTGACAGTTTTCCTTTACTTGATGATATAATAAAATGCTACAATTAGTACAAAATGTACTCAGCATTCAAAATATAGTTGTCCAGTGATATTCTTTGTGCTTGTGATTGACAGGTTTTAGTGGACAAGGATGAATTTACTTAAGTGATATTTGCATAATTTTTTCAATTGATGCTGATTGATTTGAAGTAGCCAAAGGCAACATGATTTCTGGATTTTCTTTTCCCTACTGGAACTACTTATATTTGTTTTGACATTTCCCATTAATCCATATAATCTATTGAGTAAATTGCTATTTATTTCATCATGGATAGGTGCATTTCCTGCGACGAACAAATTTTTGGTCATTTATTCCAGCCTCATGGCCCTGAAAGGGACCACTGCACGCTTTGTTGGGTTTAAGATCACAACAATGGGAAGTAAGGTCAGTTTTCTAAGCAGAAGGAGGCTGTACAAGCACTGTGACATTCACACTTACAAGGTTGCTTTTCTAATTTTGTTACAGGGAAGTACTGTGACAGTGCAGTGGTATCTAACGGAGTGAATAGTAGGGAGAGGACAATGCTTGTACTACCGAGACAGAAATGGTAGAAGGAATCCCCAAAGGATCAGTGGGGGAGATAATGACACACAAGACCCTGGTAACTCTTCCCTGTTACTGCGTAGCAGAATATTCAGCAGGTTTTCATTGCTTCATTTACTGTAAGCCATTTGCCATAAAGCATTAAATTACCACATAAGTCTTTTGATAGATAGATAGACAGATAGACAGACAGATAGATAACAAATGCATGGAAACCATTATCAGTATGAGCTCAGAGTGCTTGCTGAGGCACATCCTCATCAGATATTAAACCTGAGTGAGAGCTCAGCTCTGAGGCTTTAAACTCATATAAATCATTGAAGTTCCCAAGTATTTGTGACATCACGCCTTACCTCAGTGCCCTTGGAAGTCAGAGTACAAAGGGTGGATAGGTTTGCTTCTGAATTGAAGCAAGAGAAAAGCATTAAGAAACTGCTGTTTGCTGCAGATAAATTACTGCTACTCCTGAAGTTGCAGAATGATGGAGGGGGAAAGGGAGTCCTGGAGGTTATCTGGTCCAAACCCTGACTCAAACCAGGTCCACTGAAATCAAATTGCTCAGGATCTTGTCCAGACAAATTCTGAGTATCTCTGTTGATGAAGATGCTGTACCCTCTCTGATCAAACTGGCACAATGTTTGACTGCCAAATCCCACTGGGTGAATTTTTTTCTCCTAACTTCTGAGTTCGATTTTCTGTGTTGCAATTTGTGCTCTTTCCTCTCATCCTGTCTTTGGGAAGAGTCTGGCTTGGCCTTCTCTGTACACTTCTGCTAGGCAGCTGAAGATGGTAAGAAGATTAATCTTTAGCAGTTTCTTCATAAAGATTGTGTAAACTCAGCTGTCAGCCACTCCATGTGCTTCTGACTCCTGCTAAGGTCTAGGAAAGAGAAGTAAAGCACAAGAACTCTTCCTTGCTTCTCCTTCTTCTGTTCCTGGGTGCTCAAATCAATTGTTGGTGCTGATGCTGTAAGTCAGGGGTAATGAGGAAGAGACGGACAACTCAGGCAAGTATGGTCTGGGCAGGCTGCTGAGGCCCCTGTCTGTGAATGCAAGAAATCAAATTGCAAGCCCAGGCTTAACAGGAAACAACCAATTAGGGAGTGCTACATACAAGGGTCATCCTGATTTGGGCCAGAGCCTCAGCTCAGTCACACACATAGACCTTTGAGAAAACAGCTGGTTCCTTCACTGTGAGACTTCTCTGCAGCCCAGCAGATACTGACAAAAATTTTGATTGTACAACACAGCATGTGCAGATGCTGTTTATGTTCAGCATAAGTATTTTTAGAATAATTTAAATACTGTTTTAAAAGATGTTATTGTAACTCTTGCTTGTATTCCTCCACCTGCAAGTCCATACTGTGATGTATGAAGTGTGCACCAAGCCAAGAGGAGCAATGTGCTTGGTACAAGGTCTCCTTCAGTGCACTTCTGGCAAGGCTGGATTCAATGAGGCAGGCTGTCTTCACAAATCAGCAAGCCATGCATGCCCATCCAGCAAAGCAAACCTTTCTTCCACATGCTGCATGACTGTGTTATTAAATACAGAATATCTGATGGTATAAAATGAGTTTAGCTTCAGAGGTGGAGTTTCGATTCTACCAAACTCATTCCCACTCCTTAAACTACCATAAGCTGGACTGAGATGAGGGAGATGGAGAGGACTGAGCAGTGGCTCAGTTCTTCCCTGCCTTTTCCCTTGCTCTGCACAGCCAGGTCTGCAGGATGGGAACTGCCCACCCTGTCCTTTAAGACATGTTGGGGTGACTCCATTCCCTCCCCCAGCCGAGAATACACAGCTTGCATGGTTAACTCTCTTTCCCGGTACTCACACTAACTGCTCCAATAAAGCCATACTCAGCAGCTTTCTGAGGGCTTGTCTACTTGTAAAAATCCAATGAACAACTAAGAGGACACGGCAATTTCTTGCACCTGTCAATCTGTTATTCCGTTGCCAATGCACAGCGTGTCGCAGAAGCATTTGCAATAGTAGGAAGTGAAGTCTGGTTAATCTCTGTAAAGCCCAGAAATAGTTCTCCAATCATCCCAATTTAATGGGTGATTCTCCTGCAAGGATAGCAATGTCTACAAACATAAGGTAGCTGTGGGTTCAACAGAATACTAACTGAGATACAGGGGCTTTCATGGCATGATCTAGTGAATCATAAAGATATGCCTGTACAAGCAGTTTTTAAATTTCAGTTTAAACATCAAATTGCTGTGCAACATCAACATAACTTTGTCACAATGTTTAGTGGGAAACACTTAGAGCAAAATATTACCCTCTCAGCCAAATATATGTCAGAGAGAGATATTCATGTCTTTCGGTATTGCTGTAGATACAAACTGGAACTAAGAAAAAAAAATACATTTTTAATACAAGTATTTATTTTATGTTGATTTTTTAATAAAATATTTGACAGCCCCAGAGTACAAATATCATTATTTACTGCAGGACTTAATTAAAATATGCCTATTTTTGGTAACTCCCCCTCCCCCATCTGTCCTGAAATACCAGTGCTAGAGTATATAGGCAAAATAAGTAAGGAATCACAATTCTAAAGTCCACATTTATTGTATGTATGCTTTGAAGTCCTGTTTATGGGCCAAATTCTAAAACATATAGACGAGGTCTCTGTGGATGAGGAGCTTGTCCTGTGGGTTAGGATAAGCTAGTAGTATGAGACTCTTGTATCTCTCACTGCCACTTTTTTTCTCCCATGGGATGTGGCTGGTTGATTGACATAGGCATCGGAGTCTCATTATTAGGATTCATAGAAGCTTTGGGTCAGCATCGAGGTGACCATGGGTCTGCAGAAGATTCCCTTAGTGGGAGCTGGAACTCCTGGTGGACCCATGTGTTGTGAAGGCAGGCAGAGGAAGGGAGAGCTGTGCACATGCTCCCAACATGGGGTGTGCAAAAAAGAGAAAAATACATATTTCACTGATAAGATAGTGGAATTTTCTGGCTTTTGGAACAGATGAGGCCCTCTCAGTGAGCAAACCTGTTACAGCAATAATCTGTATGAGTTCTACCCTGATGTCCTTAAAGTGAACTTCTGGCCAGAAATGCATGTTATACAGAATGCCAGCCAGGATAGAAGAGAACATGTGTGATCCACACCTTCTTCCCTTCAAAACAATGCCAGGTGCATCAAAAGCCAGTGTTTTCAAACTTCCCTGACCAAAGTGCATAATTGCAAAGGTAGGTTGTATGCATGCGTATGGAAAATGTGCAACACTCTGGGAGTGTTGGAGAGGCTACAGGAGAGGCAGGGTTTCCCAGAACTCCTCTCCAAGTGATCTTAATGGACAAATACCACAAATTTCATCCTCTGCTTCTTCCAGGTGCTTTTTCAATAGCACTGCTGGAGAGAATAGCTTTTGTTCACACAAGTGGCCTCAGCTTCCAGTCAACGTATTGCTTATGCTGGCAGTCTGAAGGGAAATCTGGAAGAAGGAGGGTCCTAATCCTGTTTGTATTCAAGCCCAAGGTAATTATTCCTTGGTTGGCACACGTGTTGCTGTCTGCATCAGGTTAAGAGGGTATAAAAATGCTGCTGACAACTCTCCTTAGGGTTTCCCTTAGGAATTCTTACAATGTGGGATAATTAGCAGGGCTTTAGGGAAGCTGGGAGAGAGGTCCTTTTCCCCTGAATAACTGAATAACTCAAGTCTCCACTGAAAAACTCAAGCTCCCTCGGTATTTGCACAGCTCTCACTGTATGATGGACCAGGATTTAAAGCAAACAAACAGGTAGCTACAAAGAGAAAAAAACAAATCGAAACCAACCCAGCTGGTATCTAAATGGAGGATCCTGCAGCCAGACCCAGACAAGAAAATAAGTGATGCTGTTAAGGGTGTGTGTTCAGTGGGAATTGCTGTCTCCTCTGTGTGATGAAAACCAGGTCATTCGCCGAGTGACTCAATGTAGATTTAACAGCCTCGATAGGGGTGGACGTGGTTTTCCTCTGAGGACCTCTTAGCCTTATGTTACATGTTTGCAAAAGCACACACTTCTCCCTCCCTCACCCCTCAAAAGAAAAATTAAAAACCCAACTGCTGTAAATCAAGGAAAATTCATAACTTGCTTGCGGTATAACAGCTGTTGATTTAAGGCTCAACATCTTTGGGAGCACATTGCTGCTAGGAAGATAAAAATCTTTTTGACAAAGTTGTGACCATAAAAATTGCAAGGTTTTAGTCAACATTTAGAGAGGATTTGCATCTCCCTTATAATAAATAACAATAATAATAGCTCACATTTATATGGTGCTTCCCAGATTCAAAATGTTTTACAAACATCAACTAATTAATCTTATTGAAATACTTTCCCTCACAATACAGTGATATACAGTCCAAAATGTACCTCATAAAGGGGGCTGATGACTCATAAAATGCAGCATTTTCCTCGCTGTGTGACTATCACCAGCTTTTTAAAATGGCAAATATAAAAATCATACACCTTTATATTTATGGAGCCTATTCTTCAATTATTACATCTGTGCAGTGGCCGCTACGGTTAATTTGGACTGGGAGCATGACTGGAATTTGGATCTCCAGTCTGATTCTCTCACCTCTTCATTCTATGCTCTGGGATTTGCTCATGTTACGAGGGACTCGTGGCAGTCATCATCAGCCTGCCAAGGCTGGTGGTCCTCAGCTCCTGCTCAAGGTCCATGGGTGAAACAGGCTGCTCCAGGGGGCAGGTCAGGGTGGGCGCTAGTCTTTGGGGGGGGCACCAGAGGGGTTACCTCCCTCTCTGCAAGTTCTGCAGAGGCCAGGGAGAGAGAACAGCATTGGCAGATCTTGTAAATAGTATTTATGCTTGTAAATATCTTCTTACTCTGTTTTGGGAATGTAAAGGAGACCTGAAAGGGATAATGCCAAATTGGCACTCCTTTTGTATCCCCCTCCTCGCATATCCCATCTTATACCACGTCCCTGAAGGAACATGAATCAAGCCTGTGGTGGTGAAAACTGTTTTTGCTAGCACAGTTTCTAGCACATATTTCTCAACTGACAGCCAGTATTTTTGTGAGAATCCTACTAGTCAAACCATATCGTTGACTTACTGTCAGTAATGGCTGATTGAGGTTTTCTTACCATTCCACAGCAAAAAAATCTCTGTGTCCCCAGTGCAGAGGACATATCCTCAAAAGCTGGAAGCACAAAATAGGGTTGTAACTAGGGATTTGATTCTTCCAGTGTGTACAGTACCTTTATTCAAAAAGATCAGGTAGCTTTACAGCTTTCACCATTGTTGTTTACTGCTTCTTACTAAAAATGTAGGAGAAAATCCCATAATCTTTAAACTGACTAAAGGTGAAGCCAAGCTCAAACCAACCTCTGTACCAGACACATATACTAATGACTATTTGTGCTAATATACTTATTCTTTGACTTACTAATTATTGCTACAACTATGGTAGCATTTTTTATAGTAAGCAGTGAGGTAATTGCATTGCTGTGGGATTATCTTGTGGGGTGGAATCATTAAGTAATTCTACTCTTTGTAGAAAGTTTGAAAGACTGTGTTTAAGCCTTGACTCTTATTTATGTGAATGCTGCTTTACTCCATAAGTAATATCAGAAGCATTGCAGTGAATGCAAAAATACTTTCCTAAGTCTACAAGGCCCTTTTAAGCTGACAGAATGGTACAAAGTGTCCTTAAACATTTATGAGAATCAGACCATTGGGGCTCTTGTTTAGCTCAGATCCATGCTTGCTTTAAATCAGTGCTTTGAATGAAGGAAATGACAGCGGAGGAAACCAAAACCTGTGGACTCTGCTCCCCTCTCACAGACAGGTCTTTTTTGCACCAAAACAAAAGAGACAATGGCATCCTAAAATAATTCAGGAACTACCAGTATGCGTCTTTCTGGGCACGAGCTCTGCTGCTCAGTCCTGCCAGGCCCAGCACATCACAGATCCTGTGGTAGGTCTGGATCCAAAGCCTCAGTTGCCTTAAAGGCCTTGCTGAGACTTCAGGAGAAGGGCAGCCATCTTGCAGCGAGGAAAGCTGCTCTAAGTCAGCAGTGGGCAGGAAGGACCTGAGGGCATCCAGCTGTGGCTGCCAGCTGCTGTCACGTGGCTCCAGCCTGCCCCTTGCCTCCATCCCCGTTCTTGACAGTTCTGCTTCCCATGGTGTAGCTCTGGGTTTTCTAGCAGAAGCCCTTACCTAAAAATAAGCAGGTTTTGTGGTATTTGAATGCTCTAACTAGTCTTGAAATGCTTTGCTTCATCTGTGAAAGGCCGCTCTGAACAAAGGGGATAGTGCAACCAACTGACCTTCTCCCCTTATCTGTTCAGTCATAAATGATGACTCCTGACTAAAATATACGTTTGGTACTTTTTCCTTCTGTTTCTGCTGAAGAACCACCATTACTGTGGAAGCACAAGCCAGGTTCTCTCAGGTTTGTGCTTGGTCAGCAGGGAAACTGCCGGAGTTCAGGCTGCAGCGGGCTTATTGTTGCTGATGTGTGAAGTCAGATGCACCGAGCCAGCTTCCTGCACCCAGATCCACTTTGCAGGGTTGCCCATTAGCAGAAGATAACTTTTCTTTGGGACTTCAGCAGATTTGAGCTGACAGTTGTCAACATGCAGGATGTGATGTGGAACCTTTATGGTAGAAGTTCTAAAAAGTTACATTTTAAGCTAGAAAATGTACTTTAAGCAGTGACACATGATGCTTCAGTGACAGGTAAGGTTTTCAGATCATAACTTGCTTCTAATAAAGTATTTTTTTGTATGTTATCCCATTACATGAATGATGTTCATATCATCACTCGGGGCATTGCCGTGACCTCATACTTACAAAGTAATCCCTGTGCTTTTTTTACATATTTCAGAATGATTTTAAGCGTTTAGTTATAATCTCTATTTAAGCCTGAAAATAAATGTTTGAGATATCTAAGCATGAGTTTGTTGTTTAGACTCTTCTTTACTCTCAGTACTGAGCATAGGGCCCTCTTCACGTTTTTAAACTGAACCACATTGTCAGCTGGGTTTCATTAAGACTAATGAAAACTTTGCTGCTAAACAGGGATCAGCACTGCTCACCAGTTTTTAATTCGTGTAAGTGCTAAGGAATTGTCATAAATTTATGTGTAATCACTTAGTAATAAGCAGAAAATAGCAAAAGAAGAAAGTATTACCATATGACTTGAAATTGCTATGTATCTAGGAAATAACGGTTAATACCTCTCTTTTTACAAATAACTATGTGAACAAATGCTCTGGATAGGTGCTCAGGCTACTCTACTATAAAAAGGTCAAAACCCCAAAATCTACAGAAGACCTCATGAGAAACAGGTCAGAATGTGGAGTTAGCTAGTAAGGACATGCAGAGGACAGGGGAGTCCAAATGTCTTTTACCTCACATGGCTCTTCCATTCATTACTTTTCTTAAAAGCAGAAAGACTCCTCTGCATTTTGTAGCCCAGTGAGTAGAGCCTCCGGACAAGATGTGGGAAACAGAGGGTCAACCTTCTTTTCTTTCCAAGGGATTCAAAGCCGCATCTCCGTTTGCAAGGAGAGAATGTTATGTTATCATTTAAGTTGGGAGATACAGATCTGAATATTTCTCAGGAAAATACCTGTTTTAGCAAAGCTTTTTAGCATCACAGTTTTGAATTTAAGTACATACATAGGCTGCACTTAAATTCCCTTTTGGATAGCCAGGCCAGAGTTCCAGAGGCACAGAGATGACAATGTTGCTGAGCCGACGGTAGCAATATCACGACAAATCTGTGGTTTTCACCTTCGTGTAGTTGTCTTACCTCCTTTGACATCGACACCTCTTCTGAAAGAGCTGTTGAAGAGAAATAACTTTTGGTCTTGTCATGTGAGAAGAAACATAACCATGCAGGAAGACCTTTTGACAAGTAATTGTAATGTCCCGCTTCAGTCTCCTCACACCCTCTTCTCTCAGCCCACACGTTATAAATAAAGTTGTTTTATGGATTTTATACATTTTTTTTTCTTTCATGACTAAAATCTTTTAGATAATTTTCATTGAAACTAAGGCATTTATAGAGAAAATTCTAAAGCATTTAAGTGTAAAAGAAACAGTTTAGCACCTTTTAATCATGTCTACAGATCAGAAGAAAGATGAGCAACCTTTCTGTAATCTTGGCAGTCCTGTAGAGTATCACTTTCTCCACATGCTTAGTCTTAGAGATCTGTAAGAAATAGTTAGGATAGCCCTGGATAGATTTAAGCCTTTTGTAAAAGTTTATTCTCCCAGATACTACCCTTATTTATTTATATATTTTTAACATTTCAAAAGCAATTGACTTGTTATAGTCAAGTATAGTTCTTCCAAGCTAAACCAGACTAATATTTTACAAACAATGTAGCATAGTGTGGAAAGAAGAGAAATAAATAAATCAGCTGGTGAACCATTATCATTCACTTTACATAGTAAAAAACCAAATATAGCTGTCATTTTCTAACTTTTATTGAAAATAAATTGAAAAAGTATATCATTCTTAAGCCTAGCAAAGAATCAGAGAACTGCCTAATATTCTGTGATGCACATTACTTGTGTAATATATAATTCAAAGGGGAAAAAAATGAAGTAGTGAGATGGTTTAAAGTTGTAAAAGTGGCTTATCATATCCCAGAACCATAAAAGACTCATTTGAAGGAGAGAGAGAATAAAGGAGGAGAAAAAAATCAACTAAGAGTAAACAAAGTAAATAGCAATGTTTTCTATCTTCCTACTCTCCTTTGCAGCCACTGTATCAAGCAGTGAAAAGGGTAGGTGGGTGTGGGTGTTGTAAAAGTCCAATACTGGAATTGGCTCAAAATGTTGGATTTCTGGAAAAGTTTATAACCCTGAAGTATTATTTTTAAGGATACCTACATAATTATGTAGACTTTTCTTCTGAAAAGCCATCCATTTTCTTGCAGCTCTATGGATTGGGGTCACAAAAGCAAAGCAAAGAGTACGTCCCTACACTTTATCAGTGTGTTCAGAAGCATGTGAAGCTTTGGTGGCCCAGATGAACAAGCAGGGTTGTGCTCCACAGGATGCCATCCCTTTTCTGAATGCCAGACCTGCGAGTCAGTTGTGCTGAGGACAGTTTTGATCTTCACCCTCCAATGACCAGACTAAACGCTGAGCAGGGTCAACTCCTGTGTAGTTCAGTGACTTCACCTGCATGATTCACGCTTGTCCTCCTATAACCAGACCAAGCCCACAAAACTAATTCCCAGGACAATATAACTACTACCAGTTTACAGTAAGTCTCCTTCAACTCACAAAGTTTTGGACCAAGAAACTTTGTATGCAGAAAGACTTCTTGATTAGAGTCACTTGTCCCTTCTACCACTCAGGGGTGGTTCAGCCCAGTTGCTGGCACTTTGTGCCTTGTTATTACTAAAATCTCTAAGAATTGCATAATTACTATTTTGGATTTCAAAAACAGCCCAGTTGAGAAGTTCTGCACCTTAAATGCTTCAGACAGCCCTTTCCAGAGGATGATCAATGGCCAGCTGACACGTGGGGTGCTGACGGCTAATGAAACATGCACAGATGAGAAACCTGCTCACAGAGATAAAGGGTGTTTTATGCAATTTAGTCATACATTAAAAAAACTGTCCAGTTTCCTCAGAGCAGTTGCTGATCAGACATTAATTATCCTTTAGAAAAGACCATTACCAAAGGCTAATAAGGTCTAACCCTGTTGAGCGGAAAATACTTGTTCTGTAAAATATTTTTCGATAGTCAACATATAATAGCTTGCTTCAGAAAAATATAGCAGATGCCATGTTTAGCAGGAAGTAACAAGTTACACAGTGTTCAGCTCCTTCAGAGGACCTCAGGAAACACAGGACACAAATTACATTCTCATTTATAGTATCCTAATTGTGTCACTTTACATGGAGAAATAAACAAAGCCTTCTTCATGTAATATACCTGACAAGCATCTATTATAGCATCCTCCAGAAGCAATTTCCAGTAAGATGTATTCTCATGCACGGTCTTATTAAAAAGTTAAGGAAATTGGAGAGTGTATTTGACAGATAAAATTAGAAAATTAATGGAAATGGATATTCCATTCAGATATTCAGAAAAAGAGTATGAAGGACCAAAAACAAAGGCAGAGAGGAAATAATTCAATTAATGAAGAGAAAAGTGAATGACACTATTGGTTACTTTCTTTTTCCTTAGTATTATTAACTTACATACACACATACAGTAGCTCCAAGAATTCCTAACCAAGACTGGAACCATTTTATGTTAAATCCTTTATATATATTAAATCTGACATGGTCTGACTCTCTCTTCTTCTCCCTCCTCCCTGAAAATACCCATTTGTACTTTCTACTCAGAGTAAGAAGCACACAAATTGTAACTGAATGCTAAATACAATTATCATTACAACAATTCTGCTTTGCCCATGGAGAGCTTCATGGTGTCACGTAATGTGAATCATTTCCTGGTATGTGAAGAGAGACATACAATAATTTTGCTTTCACTTTAAACTGCCCGCTGTTTCCTGCAGCAGTCTTGCGAAAATGCATGAAATAGTTCATACTTTTGCTCAATTCCTTTTAAATACAAGATTTAAGTGTATGTGAGATGGGTGCATCTGTGCACACTATAAATATCATTATATGAACTTCTGTGCATGACTGCTCATTTTGGAGCCACTGGCAAAGCTCAAATTGATTTTGAAGCTTTCATCTGCCTTAGGAATACATATTAACATGATGGACAAATCTGCAACTTAATATTGTGGCTACTGTGTAAGTGACAAGTCTTACATCAGCTGCAAACTGTGGTGTTTGGGATTATTGTCGACAGTACCTGTCTAAAAGAATGCTTTTTTTTCCATCATTTTGAGCATATTTTCCCTGAAAATATATATTTTTACATAATTTCCTTAATGACTTTTTATTGACCAAGAAGTAATTTGCAAGAAATTATTTTCAATATTTGGCACTGTGTAAAATGCTCTTTTAGATGATGATTATTATATTTATCCTCAGTTTGGGGAGGTAGTACATGAAGATAACAATAAAATAAATGGCAGTCTGTGGTATGCCTTAGATGTGGCATTGATTATGCGGCTGTGACTTTCCCATTGTGCCCCTGTTCCTGGCATCCAGTCAAGCTCCTGACAATAATGATTCAGGTTCTCATTCTTACTGAGCATCCCCTTCTATTTCTGTAAAAAGGCTTTTGGCTCAGCTGGCTCCTAAACAGGTGTATCCCTTTTTTCTGTACTTCATTAGGCGCCTTGCCAAGGAGAGAAAGGCTGATTCAACTTTCCTGTCAAATGGTCTCTCTTAAAGTGGCACCTTTTAAAGTCAGCTCTGGTATTTTGCTGGTATATCTGGGCTTAAGTTTGGGAGACAACACAGTATTCTTGCTTATCTGAAAAACAAAGCTCTTAAGCTTTAGTGAAGAGACTGGATCACAGCTCTTTCTTTATTCCTGCACATCTCACTGAAAAATAAGTATCATGATGTTTCAGATATTCCCAGTAACAGGTGCCAATATATGACCACAGATAAACAGATCTTTCATGATTATATTAAGGTGGAATTATTCATATGGAAAAAGCTTTTCAGGAGATCCATTCTGACAGTTTTTAATTGGGAAACATTTCCTTTGGAGAAAAGGGGGCTTGAGCCCAGGCAGAAGTTGAAAGAACAAGTTCTTCATGTAAATAAGGTTATCTGATGTGTTTAGGTTCTACACATTTGGCTGGAGCCCTCCACAAAACCTGCTGAGATGTTCCTGCTCTGGAAAGCTACCGCAGGCCCTGCGCCTTTCTGTGTGCACCCCATCCTGTAGTGCCATTCCTCGCAGCCAACAAAGCTCCTTTTCTTGAGCAACAGAACCTTGTCTGCCCTCTGTTTTGATTCTGTCAGGGTGGTTTTCCAAGATATTTAGGATTCCTTCTGATTCAGTGACTTACCAGCAGGCAAAAGGCCATCTCATTCTATTTTCATCCCTTCCAGGATATTTTTAATATCAGGGGACCTAAGGACAAATGTTCTGCATTGAAAATCTCCAGCCTCTAAACTGGTCACAAGCTGGTGTGTGGGGAATGTTACACTTGGATAGACCACAGCTAGATCTGATAAATACTAAGCCTGATTCTTCCAGAGCCAGCTACAAGGTGTAGCTAGACCATTCCATGTGAAATGAATAGCAGCTATGTGGGTAATTCTCTAGCTCATTTTAATTAGATAGTATTGGGTACAAGTGTTGACAAGTTGAATGGATAGATAATTAAAAAAAAAAAACCAAACCACAACCAGTTTATTCTTACTTCTTTTTAGATTGTTAAATCTCTACTGCAGCTATCGTGAGCCAAAGCAGCACGTTCAGTACATCTCATAGGATTTTGATAATTGCTTCCTCAGCTAAAGCTAAGCCTCCTTTGCGCACTTGATCATAGTCTCAGCCTACATGTGAGCACCCCACACATGTGTGCCTACATGTCTGCACCCCGCCTGCCTGTTTCCCACCCAGCCAGCAATCTGTGCTTTGTTCCCCTCACCTTGGACTCAAACCAGCTTGGGCACCGAGATCTCTGGTACTTTTGCCATAGGACTTGTACAGCACATGAATGGCTGCTTCCAACAAAGGTGCGGGAGCCTGGCTTGTCACCCTGTGCTCCAACCCTTTGGTGACCAACTCTGTGGTCGTGGTTGTGATTGACCCTGCTGGGGCTCGGTGGGGAGAAGCAGCCCCCCTGGACAGTTGGGGGTCTCAGCTGGGCTGCAGGAGCTGGCAGCGGTCGCTGCCTGGCAGTGGGGCTGGGGCTTACAAGCCCCATCTGTGGAGCCTGCTGGTGTCCAAATTTGGCCTCAGAACCAGGGACTAGGAGGCTTCCTCAGCTACCACCCTCAGCCTGGGCCAAACAGGCTGTGAAGGTATATCCTACCCATCTGAATGCATATGTGGTTGTGCCACCATAGCACCTGCACTGTTACAGCCTACCCTAGACTTCTACTGTACAGGTTTAAAAATTAATAATTTAAAGAAAACAAAGGAAAAATTAATTTAAGGAGCTCTTGATGATGCCAGCTAATGTGGACATCTATCCAGAAAGAGAAGATTATATACACAAGTTACAAAGAATGTTTGCAAACATTATCGTTAATGTGCACACCTTATCAACATACATTGATTTTAAACGCATCCTTTAATTTAAATAGCTTTGATTTTCTGTCTGGAAGACAAAAGAGAACATTAATAGCCATCGCTTACTGAGTTTAGAGCTGTACATTAGCTCCTCTAAAATGATCTCCTGTGTTATGCTTTAACTATTAATATTTAAAAGAATATTAAAAATGCTGGAAACCTGAGTCAAGTAGACACTATATAAATAAATTGCATATTTGATATTAATTCACCCTGTTACTTCCTATCATCTTCTATAAAATTATATATGTCTTGCAAAGCTACCAACAACAATCTCTGTGTGCCAGTTTATTACCTGTATAGATATCATTATTCCTCTGTGACAGCAAAGTCAAATTCAAGGCATTTTTCATAAACTAGGAAAAATTACCTTTTCAGTGACATATGACACAACCTTCAACTATTAAATGAATCCAAGAAAAATTCTCCTTTGGGAAAAGACCTTGCACATGATTTGTCAGACTTAAAGATGTTTTTTGAGAAAGTTAATTCTGAGAGGCTTTACAACTGAGCAGTGTTTTCTGCCTATATTTAAACTGTCCTCTGCTGTGATGCATTTGAGAATCAAAACTATAGCAAAAAAATTTGCTTTGCTATATTTTAGCTGTACAAAGACTGGTAGGTCCTCATGGTGAGATCTGAGACTTTATTGGAAATCTCATATAAAAATCTTATTTGTAAATGTCATGTCATGATTTTCAGCACCAAGGCGTTCCAGGAGATTGATGCTGCGATGAGGAGCCTGAGGAACAGAGACTAAAACCGAGGTGAGATGTCTGGGGATTGACAGGGGAGTTAAAGTAGGATGAAGCGGTTGAGGCAAAAAGCATCAGCTTTGAGGAGGACAAAAGGATATTCATAAAAAGAACACACTCCTTTCAATGTCTCACCCAGATTTAACCTTCCTCCTGCTGTTGATAAAGATGTGTCTGTAAAGCCCATTGGCACCTGGACTCCTTAGTGCTGGTCCATATGTAGGATGATAACCTACAGACGCTACTACTGCCCTCAGTTACTGTGATGGAGTGAACACATTCTGCCTGCCCACAGCTCAGGGAGGGTTAATGAATGGCTTAATTACCTCCCCTAGCTGAGATCAAGCTGCAGATTTGAACCAGCTGCTGTAAGAGATGGCTGCCTGGGCATCGTGGGGCAGCAGGTGGTGAGGCTGCAGGCTGCCCTGCAGAAGCTTCAGAGATACAGGCTGACAGGAGTGGTGGAAAAAACAATGTGGAGAGGAAAACTGCCAAGCAGGAAGCAAAAAGAAGAGAGGGAGATAGAGAAGGATGATCTTCTATTGCTTGTTCTAGAGCTGGCGGGAAAGAGCATCTCTGGCCATCCCAGTCCCACCTGACTGGGTTGGGCTAGAGTGTCTGAGGCCTCATAGCTGAGAGCGCAACCCTCTCCATCTACAGGATGTGACTTTGAGCTGTCCTTATCTATAGGGACTGGTTCTCTAATGGCTGGAAAAGGCGGTGGTGGATGGAGATGCTTGATTTCATTGTAGGTATGTGCAACGGGCTTCTACTGCCTTGGTGGGATTCAGCTGTGCAGTAAAGCTCGGTGTGTGCGGAGACCCTGAGGCTACCTCTGATGGTAGCGCTATGTGGCACTTGGTCTCACACAGGTGATCTTGCTGCAAAACGTGTTGGAGCAGTCTGAACAGTATGGTGTTTAAAACAGCTAAACCTGTTCAGCCCAGCTGGATCACAGCCCTTCCAGGTGATGCAATGCTATATAGATACACAGATACTTACCATGCACTGTAACTAAAAATACTGCAAAGGGAAAGGTTCTGGTGTTTACTGAAGCAGGCTGACACTGTTAGTCTTGTCTATCCTGCAGTCTAAGGAAATTGTTTGGCATCTGCATACGCATATAGTGTTAAAATTGGAATTTCTGGAGAGCTTGCATTTCGAACAGGAACAAAACCCTAGACATGGGGAATTATTTACATACATAACTTTTCCAAAAGCAAATTGAGCAGCTTCTTCAGGAAGGGGGGTAGGGAATAAGTGTCTGTCTGAGGAGTGGGGCAGGTAAGATGGTCACATTCCTAATGACTCTGTCATTGGCTGACTCTTGAGAGGTGGTGAGTGTAGCTGCCAGTGAGATGGTCGGACAGCACTGGAGGACCTCACGCTTGATGTGTTTGGGGAGGCTAGGCTTGGCAGAAGCATAGCTTGTGGTGCATGTATGTTGTTTCCAATGCAGCACAGGCTAAAAATCCCTCATAGAAAACAGAAGCCTTTAATTATTTAATAATAATAATTTATTATTATTTTTTAATTATTTAATAATAATATTAAATTATTATTTAATTATAATTATTTAATAATAATAATAAATATTTAATACAATGTTAATTATTTAATAAAATATAGCACTTCTGTACAAACAGTGTTTGCAGTCCTGGGTACCCTGTTATTTTTTTCTTTAGGGTATTTGTCTTATGCCATTGCACTCACTGTCCCCACTTAAATTTCATCTGATGCTTTTGCAGCGTTTTGGGATTTCAAGGGTGTAAGAAAAACCCCAAACAAAAAAATATTCAAGGTCCATTTTTAAGCATATGGCCACTCCTCTTCCCGTAAGTGCAACTTTCAGAGGCAGATTGCCAGTGCCTGTAAATATGTAGAAATACCTGGAAACTGCTCATAGTCTGGCCTATATGAATTTTTGGGTGGGAAAAGGTGGGGGAAGGACTGATAGGAATAACTGATGCGTGGTGGAGTCATGCAGAGACAGCTGTCTCTATAGCTGTATCCTGAGCAACTGCTGAGATGTGAGCAGAGGGTGAAAGCTCTCTCGCTAGTTGTGTGTCATTCTTCACTCAACATTATTGCAACTGCTTTTCCCCCCTCCTGTCCTCTCAGTAGAGAAGCATTTGCCCATCAGTGTTTTGCAGCAGGTGGCTGTTCAGCTCACAGCGAATTTTGGAATGTGATGGGCTGTGCCAGCTATTGCTACCTCAGTATTTCCATGGTGTGTAGCATCCAAACACCTTACAGTCATTAATAGCTCTTTTCCTCAAAGGCCTTTCCACATTATGGAGGGATAAAGTTAGCAAAGGGATACAGGAATGCAGAGGTTATGGAAGAAGGCTGTGACTATACTGGAAAATGAGTTGCTGCATTTTTTGCAGTCTGGACTATTTTGCTGTCTCTTGGACCATCCTTCCTGCTTTATTCCGTTTGCTTGAGGTGAACTCGCTGCATTTGAACTTAACTAAGACTCAGAGGAACTGCTGGATACTTACCTGCTTGTTGGCAGAGTGTATATGCAGGAGACTTTACTGGGCTTTTCATCCTTTGGAAATTTCACTGAACTTCGATGCCTGCTGTGGCATGTGCTCCTGTGCAGCTCCCTAGTCTCTTTCCATCTAAATAATAGCTATATCTGATCATAGGAAACTGCATTTTCCATTGTCTTGTATTCTCTGTCATCCATTTTATCATATGTCTTAAGGATGAAATCTAATTTTGGTAAAACACAAGATCTAACATTTAAAATGACCCCTCCCCTTACCAGCAAGATTACCTGACGGACCACTTGATCAAGATTTTCAGGGGTGACTTATTTTCCTTCAGAAGTCTGCTTTTAATAAGAGAAAATGCAATGGGGCTGGCTAGCTAAAAACCAGAATTTATAAGCTTAAGTTTTTTAATGAGTATGAAGATTTAAGAAGATGTTTTGTTTGGGGGCTTGCAGCATACAAAAACTTCTTTCTTGTAGCTTCCAAAATCGTTTGCATTAAGAAAAGCAACTAAACGGGTTAATAAAGGTAACAAAAAGGGCATTGGAAACATTCTCTCTGCTCCTTTCAAGAAGACAAACTGAACATAATTCCACTGTCCATGTTTCCTCCCAGTAACGTATGAGGATGCATTTGTTCAGTTCTGTAAGGCTAGGAGACAGCTGAGTTATTAGTGCTGTATTAGGGAACACGTATTGTGACCATACTCCAGCCAAGTCTTGATCTGAATGTCCTTTGCAGTACGTGTCCCCTGACACTTTTCATTTTTTATATATGTTTTTGAATGTCTGTGCTTTATCATCAGCAGAATTTGAAGCTGCTGTGTGCAAATTCACCCTGAATTTCACAAGCAAGTATGCTATGATATCGCATCTGATCATTCATCTTTTCTGAAAGTGGGATTAGTGGGAGTTTACAATTATCTAGTTTTACTTCTCATGGAAAGCTATTGCAAAACTAATGGCACTAAGATACAGGAGCATTTTTCTTGTGGCAAAAATCACACAAGTCAGAGCTTGCCACTTACATTTTCCAAGATAAGTTTGATGATTATCCTGTAAATGAGCATTGATTTTTTTTTTTTTTCTGTAAATCCCATTACTTTCTATTCCAGAGAGATTGTTCTGTCTTATTGCATACCTATTATAAATGTATAGCAAACATTTTCTTCGTACGTTATAGCTTTTTTTTTTTTTGAAAAAAGAGACGCCATAAGACCCAAACCCCACAACCTCCCCCCTTCCCCGTGATGCTCTGAATGCGAGATCCTGAGTATTTTTAGTGCAGCTGGAGAGATGTGTGTGCTTTTATAACTGGCTGACCCACAAGGTGGCACTAAAGAGAAAAGTGACAACTTGGCTAATAAAAAGTGAAAACCAAAGGCAAAATGCCATATGCTGAATCAATATTATTTTAATTAGGAGCACGCTTCCTTTATTGTCAGTTAAATTTTATTTTGTGAAAAGCCTTAAAGCTATATAGCAGCAAAGATGGTTCATTGTCCCCATCCCACATCAAAAGTTAAGTTTTAAAGAGAATGAATGAGACGTAGGTCGTCTACTTATCACAGTTCCAGAATCTCAAGAAGAATAATTGAGATCAAAATGTAGTTAATTAATTTTCTTCTCTAGGGAATAAAGGAATTCAAATGAACTAAAAGCTGAAATCTTCTTTTCAGTTATTAGTCATATTGGTAAGTGATACGACACCAAGAATTATTTATCATCTGCGATGTGTATGAGTTTTCTACTGGAATGTTTTGCTTAATTTTTATGCCTTTGCTGTTAAGTGCTCTGGTCTTATTTCATAAACAAATTATTTGAAATAATATGGTTCTGTGATCAAGAATTTTATACCACAGGGGTTAAATCTTGCCACTTTGATAATGACTATGAATTCTCACCAAGACCATCTTAATCATGGAACTCCTTTTGAGATCCAAGTTACGAGTGGTCAGATGAACACTTTCCTAACAAGAAAGTATCAGCCATGACTGTTCTGTAGACTGCTGACCTGAGCTTACAACATAATTAAATAAATTGCATCAGAGTAATTTCTAGACCTTTATAACCAGACTAGCTATAATATTTTTATTTCTTCTGAAATGTGTGCCTATGGGATCAGTGCTATGAGAGCGACAGGGGGCAGGAGTTTACTTGCAGAGGCAAACTTAAAATAGTACTAATGCAATAAGGAAAAAAAAAAACCCTTAAAGCAATTACAAAGTATTTTTTCAGTGAGGTGAGCAGTATTGAGCACAGTAGTGTGCTCTGGGAACCACCAAATGCTTAGATATATTGGCAATGTATTTTGATGCTTAATGAAATTGCAACTTTGCAACCACCCTGGAAATCAAAAGTAATGCATGTGTAGCCTGAAAGACTGGAGTATAGAATGACCAGGGAGGATACTTTCATGTATTTTAAACATTGGTTAAGTTTAAGTGCTGCCGATGCATTCAGAATAGTTTTATCACTGCAAACACTTACTTTTTTTAAAAAAATAAATCAATAACTGGTATTCTACATTCAAAGATCTCGTTCAATTGGTTCACAATATTCATTGTGTGAGGAAATAAAAGTGCCTGTTCCTCAGGATCCCAGTAAAAGCAAACCCAGGCAAATTTTGGCCAAGGTGAGCACTCCTGCCCATTCAGCTGAACTCCTCTTCCGTCTTGAGGTTTAGCCCCATTTCTTAGGACTGCCCTTCGGCGCCTACTCTATTTTGAAGGCAAGCCAGAAGAAGGCTACATTTCAGCATGTACCAAAGTGCTTCCTTGGAATCAATTATAAAACCGCGGCAACCATAAATACATGCTGACCTGCTTCTTTCCAGTCCTCATTCAGTGACAGTTTGGGCTCAATCAGAATTTAGACTGAGGAATTTCACAGTGATTCTGTTTGCAGAAGCTTGTTATTGGCTTTGCAGATCATTCTTCTTGAAGGATTGTTGCAAGCTGTATTTCCCTCAGCTGTTAAGTTTCGGCCGCATTCCTCTATCTAGGACATTTGGCCAGTCACTGATTCCTAAGGTGAAGGATTGGGAAGGTGAAGATAAGTGCATACACCCTTGCAATAATTCAGGGAGTCCATAGGAGGATATAACTGGTCATGGGGGAGCTCACATTCGCATACTCATATAGTGTCTACTGGGCACAGAAATGGGCCTGGGGCAGGTGATGGTAAAGCACGACAAATGCTCTTGCATAAGGGGGGACTGTTGAGCTTAGCTAAATCAGGAGACCCACAAGGGAACATCCATATTCTTTCCTTGTAAAATGGGATATTGAAAGAAAGAAAAGAGCGCGGGATGTTTATGCAGCTTGACGAAACACTCTAAGCTCTCTCTGCATTGATATCCACTACCAGGAGTCTGAACGTGTATTGTACAGTTAAATTAACAAGGAGATTATCCACAGACTTTAAAAAAATGTATTTTAAAATAAATGTCAATGGAAATAAACTTTACCTTGCCTGCTATCACGCTCCTTGTATTTTTCAGTGAAGAGGTGCTGAACTAGCAAATAAGACATGATGTTGGTGTGGAAATGTTGGTTCCTCACACAATGTGGAGTTTCCACAAATTCTTGTTCTCTCCTTGAGACTGACTTCTTACCACTAATTGATTCCAATTAGCCAGTTTTTAGTGTAATTATTTAGTGAAAGAAACAAACAGCATTATATCTATGCTCTGCACCCCACCACTAACAACATGGCATTATTGGACTTGTGGAATTGAAATAGCTCATGCTTGGGGGAAAAAAAAACCCCACCACCTTCAAGAAGCTGTGTTTAAAAACACTGAGAAAAAAACACCTTTGTAAAGAAATTGAAATACACTTTAACTAAAACTTGCTAGTGGCGAATGAGGACACTTGTTTTCTTTCAAAATAGCTGCTGAAATGAGGAAAAAGAAATGAATGGAAGAAAAAGAAAAATCAGTTGCTGACTAGATGTGAATAAATATGAAAACAGAACATCTGGGGAAAATAATGTATCTCAGACACCTAATTTGGAAATTTGAAGTATTTAATTCTCATATGAAAGTAGATATTTTTGTCCCCAAACTTGAGATAGAAGTTGGCTTTTGAGTAAAAAATGTGTTATATGTGTTATGACTTAGTAGGATAGTACTGAACAGTTTTAAAAGGATTGAAATAAAAAGGAAGAACATTCCACAGCAAAGGATGGCGATGGTACGATTTCAAAGCTTGGGGTGAATGGAAAGCAGTGGGTGGCCACTGGGGCTGGGTAGTACACAGGCAACACAGCATTGATGCCTCCTCAGATGTTCCTTGCCACTCAGAGGCAACCAAAAAAGAGGTGATGATGAGAGAGAAAGGAGGGGGGAGGAGGAGAAGAGGATCCAGATTACTAGGGAGCCTGTTCCTTCCTGTGGTAAACTTTCAGCTTCTCATTAGATAGGACTTTACCCACAGCCTAGTGCAGCACTATGCGCCTTCATCTTATGTCTATTCCTTTATAAAAGGAAAAATAACCCTTGTCCAAGATGAAGCTGTATCTGGTCATCTGTCCATCTCTAATTATAAACTAAACATAAATACTGCTTAATGCCACTGGGCTTAAGTAAGAAATTAATTAATTTGTACAGGTTTAGTGAGCGTGAAGAAGCAGAGGAGAAATGGTGGAGGGAAAGTTCCTTTTCTTGGTATGTTTAAACCAGCACAAATCACCATGTGTCAGCTTGTTTTACAATCCAGTCTTTTGGCTGTTTCGGCTTTTAATTAGAAAGTCTTTCCCTTCGCATTTTTCTTAGCAGCAATTTTTAACGTAAACAGAAGGTGTATTCCCCAGTGCCGTATGCTAAATGTGACATGTTACTGAAAATGTCTTCTGGAAAAAAAACAACCCCCACACCAAAACCCACTAAAAGTAGGACCACTGTCCCAATCCACTCCCTTTGACCCACTCGCACGCCTAAGGAGGACACAATGGTCCCCTGTTATGCTGTGGCACTTCTTTGGGGAATTGGTCATAACTTGCAAAGCCAAGGGATGAAAAGCTGCTAATTCTCTCTTTGCTTCTCTGGCAACCTGTTGTGGCTTGGAAACAGTCATTCCCTGCTTGGTCCCAAAGACAGCAGTAAGTAACAGCCAAGCGGAAGCTGGGTCCGTGGGAAGTGAATAGTTCATAATACCTGGGGAGGTCACCTTATTGGTGTCTTTTGACCAACATGTTAGTAGGCTATGAAGTGTGGTCCATTTTAGCACTCAAACAGAAGGGATTAAGAACTATGGGTATCCTTGACTTTGAAGTATGCAAGGAGAATCCAACTATGACCACACAGAAATGCCTGACTGAGGTTGAAAGGGTCAGTGGAGCGCTGACTGATGTGGGCTTGCTCAGTCTTTTTTTCCTGTAGTTCTTGCCTGTATAAATTCCAATAGTTTCTGGGCTTTGCATAGTTGGATATTTTCTGAACCCTTTACCATGGCTGTAAATTACCATTTTGTCTGCAAATCTTCGACAAACCCAGATGAATGAAGGATGGATCACTCAGGTTAAAAAGCAGAAAAAGTTAGGCAGCTTCCTAAGGCTGTAATGTGGTGATCTTCTGTTTGGATGAACTGTACCCAGCTGCATGATATACAATAAGGTTGCTTATTTATAGAGCTTTTCTTCCAAGACTGTAAAGCATCAGGGTGACTACTGAGAGGTGTTTGTGCACAATCTTAATGTAACATAAACCACAGCTTTCTGGGGGTCCCTCACCAACTCTTTGGTGGCCACCGTATAAGCTGGTATAGAATTGGGAACTGTGCTGTCTGAAGTTTATCCATGTTTCTTCTGACACTTGCCTAGAGAGGGCCATCTCCATAGCAATTCAGTTAAGGTGAGACATGCTCTTTTATTTTGTATGAGTAACTGAAACCCTATCCTATAAGCTCATAAAATGTGATTGCATACAAGATGTTGATGGCCTAGGGGAAGTTCTGAACAACTGGGAGTCATTATCAGGATTTTGCTGAAAAAATGATCCACAGTCTGATGTATTTTCCAACAGCCTTTGCAGAAAGACCAAAGGAGTTGCAAGCTTCAGAGGCAATATCCATGTAATCCATGTGGAGTTTATAACTGAGGACAAATGAAAAACCAGGAATTTTTCCCAGATGTACACAAATTGTTTCTTGGGAGCCCCATGCCTTTGTAATTTCTCACCAAAATGTCTATATATAACAATCTGTACATAGAACTACTTGCAGACAGTAACATTTGAGAACAAATTAATAAATTAATGATTCCCTTGACCTGTATCTGGTCAAGCTACATTTTAGAAACCCATCATTACTAATATGAAGAAGAGGTTAATCTAGTAATGTGCAGTTTTAGAATGATAGATGAGTTGAGGCACATGAGCTATTTAACATTGTACCTAGCAGCACCTTCTTGTCATAAGTCTCCAGCTTGACAAGCCCAAGGAGGGGTGGAGGGGGGCTGCAAACCTCTCTGCTTCGTTTGAGTAATGGGACCAAAGTTGTAGGTGAACACAAACAGCCTTAAGTCCAGCCATGCATACCTTGCTCCAGTATTTTGACTGTGCTATTTCAACTTGGCTTAAAAGGAATTAGCCTCATGGCTTCTTACCAGCATGCACCTTCAATCCCTTACATACCCCTCTCTGATACTGACCCTTCAATTTATAGACTAATATTGTCAAGCTGAGTTATGTGACTGACTGCATCAGCTGGTCGTGGAAGATCTCAGCCTGGAGAGTTATGTATTTGATATTTGTATATTGAGAAGGCCAGAATGATGCTTCTGTGCTGTGACAAGCAGCTGTACATCCCTCTTTAAAAGTGGGAGAGCCGGTTAGCCCACCTGCCTGGCACTCACCATTTTTTCTCAGGCAGCTTCAAAAAAACTCAACCTGTGAAACTTGTAACTATTCAATTGTACTTAATGAAAAATGTGATTAAAAATATTTATAAATGACACTCAAACTGTTCCACTGTATTCCAGGCTGCTTCTGTTCTCGAAGCACATCTTCTGCCTGAATGTCTCCCTGTGCTGCTGATGTGAACAAACATAACTTAAAAACCACTGCAGAAAGCGATAGAGGGAAACACTGCCTATTTTACTAATACCTGATACTGACAGCCTGCATACAAAATCTTAAAAGTGCTCAGGCACTTCTTTTGTGCCCACGTTTAACGGGTTTAATGAAACATATAGAAACTGACATTTTAAACCTGTAGCTTTGGATGTTATTTTGCAGTGTCAGTTTGTTTCTTTTTTTTCCAAATCACATAGCAATAGTTTTCTACCCTGCTGCTTCAAACTTCAGTCAACAAATAATGAAGGCTATTTTCAGATAATAAAATGTTTCTGTTCTTTGGCCTGTTATAACAGGTGGGTAGCCAAATAACACTGCAGTAAATATGTGGGAACGCTAGTTACAGAGCAAAATCTTAGTCCTCCTAGGACATACAAACACAATTAGCAAGTGTATCACCATACTTACAATTAAGAATAGGTAAAATTAAAAGGCTTCGTTAGACTGTGCTGCAAGATAAAAACGAAGGCTAAATTCCTTCCAGACACCAGACCTATATATAAACCTTATACAGGAATATATAATGAAACTGGTAAATTCCTTATGCTTAAACCGGTATTCCTTAGACTTAAAGTGGTTTGAGTGTCGGTAAACGTATTCTGCAACAGCATGCAAAGTCAGATAATGTTTCTAGAAGATGTAGCAGATTCGGGGAAAACAGAGATCAGGCATTCCTTTGGGAAGTAAAATGGATAATATATCACATTTCATGAAAGTCTGCAGATTTGCTTTGCTTGTGAAAGTGTAGGGTTTGATATTTTTTTTTCTCATTTCTTCACTACGGACAGTAAGGCCCTTGTTCTGCAAATTGTTACGTATGCATTTAACTTGATGTACAGCATATATTCCTGTGGATTCCACAGGACTGAGCGCTATGGATAAACACATCTGTAACTGCTTACAAGATTGGAGCTAAAGAGCTTCAAAAAGGAAAATGAACAGAGTTTTTGAAGCGTGCGAGTACAATAAGGGGAACAAGGATGCTTTCAGACATCGAGCTAGATCTCCGCTGTGTATTCCGTGTTTCTGCAGCCCCATGTGCACAAGTTTGAGGGCAGGTGCACAAAGCGGACTCGGATTCAGTATTTCGGCTTTCCAGACCGGAGTTCGCTGCTGGGACTACTCAAGCCACGTGTTGGTGTATTACCCCGGGCAGCATTTAACACATCCTTAAAACCTTCCAACTGAGAGGCAGGGTGCGGCATGGGCAGGAGGGGGAGCAGGAGTGAGGAGGCTGTCCTGGGACTGCAGAGCAACGGCGGGGGGATCTCTGAAAGTCCCAGCCAACGCTTACAGAGTGACTTTTTTTTTTTTTCTCAGCATATTAATCCTATTGATTTAAGTAGGAGTATTTATCCTTTTTTCGGCTCCATCCCCGCGTTAGTATGACAGCGCTATTGTCGTCCGAACGCATAGTCGGCGGCTCTTTATTAAGTCTATATAAACACGACACAGTACCGGCGTTCAATATTTACGTGGATAGCACACTCGCACGCGTATAATCCCGGGAAGTCCCGCGGCTCGGAGGCTTTGCAGCCGGCCAGCCGCCCCGTCCCCCCGCAGTCCGGCTCTCGCCCCCCGCCCGCCCCGGCCGGGGCTCCCGCCGCCGCTTCAGCGACCTCCCCCGGAGCCGCCGCGTGTGACACACCGGAGAAAAGCCTCCCTCGTCCTCGTGTCGCCCCCGCCTCCCGCCCCCGCCCGCTCCCCCGGGGCGCCGCCGTCACCGCCGGCAGCCGGAGCAGCCGCTGAAGCCGAGGGGCGGCGGGGTTTGCCCGCCTCTCCCCCCTTCCCATCCCTTCCCTCGCCTCTCCCCGGTGCCTATATATAGCCGCCTCTGCCCGAGCCAGCCGGGAGAGCGCTCTGTACCTGCAGGAGATCGAAAAGACAAAAATAAGAGAGGAGCCGCCAGGAGCGACTCCCTGGAGCCGGCCCCGCCAGGAGGAGAAGGAGAAGGACGGGCCCGGCGCCGCTGTCCGGTCCCACCGCCCCCGGTGCCAGGCGAACCCCTCGGGGGCGGCCCGACCTGCGCGGCGGCGCGGGAGGCGCATGGCCCGGGCGCTGCTGGGGCCGGGCGCGGAGCCCGACCCCGGCCCCGGCGGCTCGGGGCGCGGGGGAAGGCGAGCTCCCTGCGGGCGGCGGCGCTAGCGGGGAGGCCGGGGAGGTGCGCTCGGCGGCATGTGCTGAAGTGCCCCGCGGAAGCCGCACAAGTTGCCCGCGCGGCGCCGGGCGGCGGGGAGCGCCCGCCCGCGGCGACTCCTGCCCGGTCCCGTCCCGTCCCGTCCCGTCCCGTCCCCCCGCCCGGGGGTCGCTCCCCGGCGGGGCTGCGCGGCGGCCGGGGTGATGCGGCTCGTCGGGAAGTGAGAGGCTGCGCGGCGGCGGCGCGTCCCCCCCGGGCCGAAGGCCCCCCTGCCTCGGAGCCTCCCATGCCTTCGGGGCCCCCTTGGGGGGCGGCGGCCCCGCGGGAGGCGGGGGCGGCGCTGCCGTGATGGCCCTGGAGGAGAAGCGGGAGAAGCGCCCGCCCGTCACCCCCATGATGATCGAGGAGGAGGCCGCCCTGCGGAACGGCAGCCGGGGACTGCCGCCGGGCCCCTGGGCCGAGGCGGCGGGGCCGAGACCCCGCACCACGGAGCGGCACATCGCCGTGCACAAGCGCCTGGTGCTGGTCTTCGCCGTCTCCATCCTAGCGCTGCTGGCGGTGACCATGATCGCCGTGCTGCTCAGCGTCCGCTTAGAGGAGTGCGGCGCCGCCGCCGACGGCCCGCCGCGGGCCGGCGGCAACGGGAGCCTCTCGGGGGCGGCCCGGCAGCCGCCCGTCGTGGGGCAGACCCCCGGCCGGCCGGCGGAGGAGGAGGCGCGGGGCGGGGAGGCGACGGCGGAGGCAAAGGAGGAGGAGGAGGAGGAGGAGGAGTGGCAGCGGCGGCGGGAGCTGCCGCCCTGGGCCCGGCCGCGGCTGCCGCGGCACCTGCGGCCGCTGCACTACAACCTGATGCTGAGCGCCTTCATGGAGAACTTCACCTTCAGCGGGGAAGTGAACGTGGAGCTGGAGGTGCGGAACGCCAGCCGCTACATCGTGCTGCACGCCCACCGCATGCACATCGAGGAGGTCCGCGTGGCCGAGGACAAGCTGGCCGGCGGCGTGCGGGTGTCCCGCTCCTTCCTCTACCCCCAGACCCAGGTCTTCGTCGTCGTCCTCAGCCGCAGCCTGGAGGTGCAGAGAAGTTACAACCTCAAGATCATCTACAACGCCCTCATCGAGAACGAGCTGCTGGGCTTCTTCCGCAGCTCCTACGTCCTGCACGGCGAGAGAAGGTAGCGGAGCGGCCGCGCCGCCTCAACTCCGCTCGGGACCGAAGTTGGCGGTGCCCCCTCGTCCCCTCCCGCGGCAGCCCGCGCCGAACTTCGGGCCGGGCGGCGCTAGGACCCGGCGGGCCGCGGCGCCGTCAGGCGGGTGAGGCCGCGGGGCTCCGCGCCGGCCGGCACCGGCGGTTCCTGGGCGCGCTGAGGGGCGCGGGGCTGCCGCGGAGGGCCGGGAGTGGCGGTAGGGGAGACGCCGGGTGGGGAGCGGCCGCCAGGGCGGCGGGGTGCCCGGCTGGTGGGTGAGGGCAGGCCGGGCCTCGCCTCAAGCCGCCGCCTGCCTCGCCGGGGGTCCCCTCCGCCGTCCGGCCGCTCCTGGGGGCTGGCGCTGGGGAGGCGGAGCTGCCGAGGCTCTCTGAGGGGCCGCTCGCCCTTCCCCGCTCCGCCCCAGCGGCCGGGGCTGAGGGGGAGCGGGGACAGGCCGGGGGCGGGCGGAGCGGCCTTGGTGGGTCATGGCTGGGGGGCAACTTTCGGGCCGTGCCGTGCCGGGGTTATCCGGGCTCACCGGGAGGTGAGCGGAGCGCTCCGCCGGCTCTGGCCGCCTCAGTGCGGGGCGGGGGAAAGGCTGGGGGCTGTCGGCACCGCCTGCCCGTCGGGAGGTGCCCCTGGGGCGGGTTTGGGGAACGGACGGTGGTAACGAGTGAACTTCCAAGGACGACAGGAGTGAAAGGGCCCGCCCGCTCTGTCCCTGTCGGGGGCAATCCCGGTCTCTTTAATAAACACTCCCGCCGCGTCCAGCCACCTGGTGTCCCCGTGTGACACAGCCTTGCCCGGTCGCAAGTAGCAGCACCTCGGGGAGCGGAACTTCTCCGCTGTTGTGCTTTATTTTCATTGTTTGAAGCAAAAGGGCGGTGGGGAGTGATATAACGGGAATAGGCTTATGCCACCTGCTGCAACGGGGTCGCTGCAGATTTACACCCAGTGACGGGGCAGACCTGGTCAGCGCTTGCTGTTTCCGTGCAGAACAAGGCTCGATGTTGATCTGTATTTACTCGTTATTGTAGCCCTTGGGTCCCTTCTTCTGATAGGCAGGATCACCATGGAGGCCCCTGTCCAGGCAATTACAGAGGTTTTTCTTTTCTTTATTTATTTTTCTTCCCTCTTTTTAAAGTAGTTTTCTCTTCTAACCACAATTAGACTTTGTAATACAAAAGATGGGATAGCCTTCTTGATAGTTCAGGCATGGATTATAATTTTAGAATTAGTTTCTTTTTAAGATGTCATAGAATCATAGAATGGTTTAGGTTTGAAGGGACCTTAAAGACCATCGAGTTCCAAAGCCCCTGAGATGGGCAAGGACACCTCCCACTAAATCAGGTTACTGAAAGCCCCATCCAGCCTGGCCTTGAACATTTCCAGAAATGAGGCATCCACAACTTTCCTGGGCAACTTGTCCTTTCTTGAAACATCCATGCAGTGACAGGTTCTCACTTCCTGAATCTTACTCTTTTGTACTGTGAAGCCAAGAGTTTATAGTTGAAAGCATGGGGCAAAAAAAGTCAGTCAGTCAGACAGAAAAAGAGCACTCACCAACTCAATTAAATCAGCAACCTTTGCATTAAAACATATTTTCGTTACTGTTGATTACTGACACTGACTACCAGTTTTAAACTGCCTGATGTTAGAGCCGCAAGCACGACTGAAATGAAGTTTGAGCGATTTGTCATTGCAGTGGAATAAAATGGAAATTTGGAAAAGCATAGTTGTAGGAAAAGATGCAGATAAAATGCCATTTATCAGAGGAGCGAATGACTGGGGTAATCAGGAGTTCTGATTTGCCCATTTCCATGCAGGTCTGCAAGAAGACAAAATACTGCTGACAGCAGGAGGTATAATGCACTTTACAAATGCAAGAAAATATTTAAGCAGATATTATTCTTGTGTATTTAGACTTTGTATAGGAATAATTGAACTGTCAAATAGGTGTTGCAATGACATTTCTTCAGAGTTACCGTGTTACACTTCAATACTGATGCCCTAGTTGTGATTTAAAAAACAACAGCAGCAACAAAAGACATTAACTTTTTGAATCATCAGGCTAGCTTAAGACATGGAGTGAAAGGTGATAGCAAAATATGTTTCCCATTATTCTTTGTGTAACTTTTCAGATACTTTTTTTTTTTTTAAATACACTTGAATAAAGTCATTAGGCGAGATCCTTACCTTGTGTAAGGGAGCATTGTTATATTGAAATCAGTGGCATTTTTTTCTTTACACCAGCTCATGTATATTTCTTTCAGTAAACTGTTGTTTTGAAAACTGTAATCAGTGTGTGGTTACAGTTTCAGGTGTTTAATAGAACTGGTGTTTTTCCTTTTCACCTGTCACAGGCTTAACGACTGACTAGAGTATGAAGTAAATAATACATATTGTAAACCAGGGAACTTCTTTGTTCAAAGTGTGCTCTCTCTTGCAGTGTAGCAATTTTCATGTTGATTAGTAACTCATTTTTAATGTATGACATATAACCATTTGTAGTCCTTAAATATGGACTGCTTCTACTGTGATAGGTAGAAGGCTTCTCTCATGCTCTGAGAGACCTTGATGTTCCAGCAGGACTTTAGCTTTCTGACATCTTAGTATTCAATTAAAATACAGCAACATCGTTGGAGTAGCGGTTGCTATAAAAGGTTCTAAACCATCATTTTTTCACTTTTGTTGTATATGAGGACTGAACTCTGGCTAACTGTGAGGCTTCATAAACATAGTAATGCTTTCACTTAATACTTTTTTTCTTTTCTTCCATAAAGTAAGTTCATTTTCCATGGTCTCCACAGGTGAAAGTCATAAATCATCCTGAAATGTTGATATTCACATAAAAGTATTTATTTTCTTACTGAAATCTTTGCTACTTTATTGAAATGTAAAATACAACTGATATGCTACAAATTTACTGTGCATTATGGGCCAGAATTTACTGGCAGTAATCAACAAACATTTAATGCAGATATACAGGAGAGTACCATAAGAATACACATGCATAATTTAAATGAACATCAAACTTTGGCATAAATGTAAAGGAAAAAATATATCTTATATTGTGTAGACAAAACAAACAGACATATTCTTCCATCTAATATCAACTGAGATGTCAAAATAGATAGGTTGATGAGGAAGCACGTGTCTTCCTTTAATAGATGAGGTGGAATTAAAACACCTGCAAATTACTGCTGTGGATACGCCGAGAAGACAGGCTGCAAGGCTGTCATTCCCAGAAGAACAACTTTTTATGGTGATATTTTTGGGAATTGGAGATAAAAATGTCAGTGCCTGGAGAAGTGTGTAGAAAGATGGATGAAATACCTGGCCTGCTCTTCGCTTTTGGCATGCTATAGAAGTTTTGTTTGTTTTTTCCTCCTAACACACGGGGAGAAATAGATAGACAATATTTTGGGGTTTTTTTTTTTTGAACATGAGTAAGGCTTCAGTCTTCAGGAAGTAGTTTTTAACTTTTTGCTTTATGGCACAACAAGCAAATCAATATTTGATAGTAATGCACACATTAAAAATATCACTGTTATTGGTAGTTGATGTATTTTTAGTATGAACTATTGACTGCCCAGTGCTTTCCCAGTTATGTGTACATGGATATATCTGTCTGTGAGAATACAGAAGCTGTGGAGTTTACCAGGTTTTACTAACCTCGGGAAGGGATTGTTTCAATGGCCTAACAAGTAACAACTATTAAAAGACTACTGATAAAATCTTTGATAACTGGTGGTGGTGGTGGGAAGCTTCCTTTATTTAGAGAGTGTCAGAATATATACACTATTTCCTAAGTATGCATTTACATGTGTGTCTGAGCTCATTAAAATTGTTAATTGTAGAGGAAAGTTCATCATTCTTGCTTTATTAATAACAGGCCAGTGCAGTTTTCTGTGCTCACTTGCAGCTTCTGTTGATGTCTGTAGCTGTTTAGAATGTGCCTAGAATGCAGAATCAGGTCCACTTGAAACACTTTGCATATAAATTAAGTTGCTTGCTTAACTTAATTGGCTGCTTTGGCTTTGTTGCACTAGTGCAAATCCACTAAGAATATGGAATTTTGCTGGATTTACACTGGAATACCTGACACCAACTTTGTACATTAAATTTAGAAACCTTATGCAGAATTATGATTTTGGTAATCCCTCTTTTATAATGAGACAAGAAAAATGTGATAAGATAAATTCCTTCAATAATCACTAACGAAATAAGGTTTTTTATTTTAGAGGAAAGACCAATGGTAACTCTTTCAAGAGATGAAAAAAAATTATCAAGTTTTTAAAAAAATTGCCTTATTTGAAAGAATTGATAATTTCACTGCAAAACATATATCTAGTTCTACCAGGTGTGGTTGCACTATGGCAAAATAAAAGTGTAACATTTCAGGAATTTTATTTCTTCATTGGTTTTTATAAAGTAATGCTCCAAAATATGTGTAAAACCCAAGAAGTTTATAAAGAGTTAATTAGATACTTTATTTTCCTTATGGGCTATTTATTTTATTCTTCTTTGGCATTAGAGAGTATCATATTGCAGAGTAATGCTTATAGACTGATTAATAATAGGTGCCACCATTTTCATTAAATCAAATCTCTCAAACCTTCCTCTTTCCTCAGAGCAATAACAGATGATTTGTCAGCCTCTAAAATTCTGATAAATATTTACCTGGTATCTAAAATCACGTGGTTATTTCCACTGATGGAACCTTGGAAAGCGAGATGTGAATCAGTACCACTCAAAAAGCCTACATATGTGCTACCTATACAGTTATGTAGTTGTCATTTTCTCATCCTGTATGCCTCCAGAAATTATTCTCACTGAACCCAATAATTCAGCCTTTTAACTGTAGTTTCTTGTTTCTGCAAAGAAATCATTGCATATGGATTTTCTCCAAAAGTGTAAATATTAGTCTCTACACAGAAAGGTTCCTGTTCTTTATCTGGATTAAAATCTCTTTAGTTCCAAAAAAACAGTTATAGATTTTATTGTCAAACTAAAGCCTTCCCATTCTCTACAATGGCATAATAAATGTCTTTTCCTCCTCCACAGATCTTTTCATAATTTGACCCATTAACTGAGAACATAAATTTGTTCTCTATAAAATACACCAGAAAAGAAAAGCACGTGTAGAAGAATGATGAACTGTTCTCTCTGCTTGTTTAATCATTTGCTTATATTTGTAATTCTGCAAAACTTACAGAATGTATTTTTGGACTTACATAGTCACGGCAGTGCGTTTCAGACTCACATGCAACCGGTACTTTTGTAGACCATTACTTTATAGCAATTGCATTGCAGCACAGGTAGTAAGAAAGCGATAAAGCAGTGTTCAAACACTGTATACCTTGTATAGTTTGCTTTTTCCCCACCTTAGACCAGAATATTCAAGCAGTGTCTTATTCGGTACATCCACGAATCAAGTGCTGTGCACAGTTAGTAATTGCTTTGCTTTTTTTTGTTTCCTTCTTTTCTAGGTTTCTTGGTGTTACACAGTTTTCTCCTACTCATGCCAGAAAAGCCTTTCCTTGCTTCGACGAGCCTATCTACAAGGCCACTTTCAAAATCAGCATCAGACATCAAGCAACTTACTTATCTTTGTCCAACATGCCAGTTGAAACTTCTGTTTTTGAAGAGGATGGATGGGTTACAGATCACTTTTCACAGACCCCTCTCATGTCTACATATTACCTTGCTTGGGCCGTGTGCAATTTTACATACCGGGAAACTGTCACCAAGAGTGGAGTAGTTGTAAGTATTTCTAATGTTGTATCAAATACATTTCGTTGTTTTGAAAACCCTCCCTTTTTGTAAGGGATCATAACATCAAGTACTTAAAGTACTTTCTTGATCAGCGTTCCTAAAATTTGCCAGTTTATTTAATGGTATCATGTATTGTTTGAGATCTTTTCTGAAGGTTTGTCTGACATTTTTGGTTTGTCTACTGCTTTTTGTATCTGGTTAACTTAGTAGGTGTGGTTGTCTGATGAAATTTTAAGCTTTTAAATATGCCTGTTCAATTCACCTTGGTTTTCTTGGAAGTTTTCTCTTGTTTTTCCTGTGGCCTTTTCAATACCAGTGTTTGTGGAACTATTTATTAAAAGACAGCAGTAATACTGGCAGGGTTTCCAGTCTCTATCCTTCAGTACTGACATGTCCCTTGGTGTGCTGTGTGCTCATGAGGCTCATAGAGTAATTTCTGTTTTAGGACTTTACAACCTATCAACTTCCTGTGGAGGTCCAGGTTGATGAAAGCACTAACTTTCTGAAATTGTTTTTTCCAAATATGGCACGGTTCCAGGAGTTATGCCATTAAAAAAAAAGAGAGAAAATCCTTTATTTATGTCAGTTTTGTTTTTGTTTACAAATATCAAGCTCAGAACTGTATAACAAGCCAGAACATATATGAGAAATGCTGTCAGCTTAATAGAATATTTCACAGTGCTGTCATCTCGATTTTTGAGGTGAACATCCAGAGAAACCTTTCCTTAGTTACTGTGGATAACAAAACAGAGTTAGTTCTGAAAGCAGAGAGTCAGGCAGCAGTTTAAGCTGTGTGCCTGTCCTGGTTTGAGATAAAACAGAACCAATTCTCTTTCACTGGCCAGCCCAGCCCAAACCATGACTGTGCCTGAGTAAAGGGGGTGTTTACCTTATACTTCTGCAAATGCTTTATGACTTTCTACTGTAGCCTGGGGACATGAGTAAGGAAAGCAGGCCTGTCTTCCATGGCTAATCAGATCAGGAAACATCTCTGTAACCACTTTTAGCTAGCCTAAGTGTTGAGCTGCTGTGGAGGGAGCTGATCCCACTTTCTCTGAACCAAAGGTATTTTTGGCCTTCCTCATGCCAGCCTTCATCACTCTACAACTGTATGATATGGTTGAAAACTGACCTGAAAGAAACAAATGAAAATGTGGTAAGTTTTCAGCCAAATCAGTTCTCTGATCCAGCTTTTTGTGAAAGCCCTAGTACAGATTCAAGTCTGTGCCGAAGATGAAGGAGGATGGACCTAGGACCGTCCTCTTTACTGCCATTCTTATTTTAGGCTGTACTGAAGTGATCAGAAAATAAGTCTTGGTTTGGTCACTGGAACAGCTGGGTAGGATACTGATGTCTCCATGGGCAGCAGATGACGACAGTACCCTCTGGCACCATGAAAGGCAAGGAGAAAGCATGGCTAGGAAGTGGATCTCTGAGATGCTTTAACCTGTGAGTGCAAGGAGGTGGGAATTGCTGAGGCCATGCTTGCAGTCCTAGTGGTTACCTGTGATGGCTGAAAGCTTTTGGTTTTGTGGAGTTGGTTTTCTTTGGTTTTCTTTTTCTTTTTTTGGCTAGGTTGTTTCTCTGTCAGTTCAGTGAGCTGAGCTAATTTAGAAAAGAACCTCAAAAGTGCCAAGGCAAAGTAAGGAGGGAGAAGTGGATGCCTCATTCTTAGTGTTGCTACCAACAGATTAAATGACGGAATTGCTCTTGGGAGGAGGAATTGATTGCCTCTGGCGGTTGTAATAGTCGTAGAATCATAGAATCGTTCAGGTTGGAAGGGACCTTAAAGATCATTGAGTTCCAACCCCCCTCCCTTGGGCAGGGACACCTCCCACCTCCCACTAGAGCAGGTTGCTCAAAGCCCCATCCAACCTGGCCTTGAACACGTCCAGGGATGGGGCATTCACAATGTCTCTGTTCTAGTGTCTCACCACCCTCACAGTGAAGAATGTCTTTTTAATATCTAATTTAAATCTACCCTCTTTCAGTTTAAAACTCATCACTATGCTCCCTGATAAAGAGGAGTGTTCACTGGCCTAACAGAACAGGGTGAGATGTCAGGTCATTTCTTACTCCCTATCAACCAGTACAGAACAGACTTCTATCCAGGTAGGAGTTGATGATTTTCATTGTAATGTGCTTCTCCTGCTGAAGGATTTAGTCTTAAGCTAAGAATGGTCTCATATTTTTCAGCTGTAGAAAACACTCATTACTTGAGGTTCTCCTTTAATGATGGTAGTTTTTGGTGTGTACTCTAGTAGGCAGATCTCTTGTTCCTTGTGCTCTACTACAGTGTAATGCTTGCAGGTTTGTCCTATGTAATACTACCCTGTTATCTCACTTTGAAATATCCTAGACTCATCTGAGAAAGAGCTGCAAGTAGTTCAGTTTCCAGCATTGGTGCAAGGAAATACATGAAACATGGGGGATGGACCTCAGGACCATAATTTTGAAAGATATAACCCAATTCCTCTTTAACTCATTTTCTTGTATTGCTATTCAGAGCTTAGACTTTTGCTGCTTGAGTATGTTTGATACCATGAAAAAAGAGGGACGCTCATGCCTTATAGACAATAGTTGATAACATTCTGCTGTTCTCGTGTTTGGCAAAACTGTTTTCAGGACTTTAGGTTTAACAGGATTCTGAAGAAAAAACTTAAGTATTAATTTGTTAGGAATTCATGGCTACTGAAGCCTGATAGGTATGCTTGAGTTTATTGGTTCAGTGCATGCAGGACATACAGATATATACTCTGTACAGTGGTACTGGCAAGCTGGTAGAACTTTGCCCAAAATTATGCAAATTAGTAGGTAATCTTTGCAAAGACTTGAAGACCAAATGTCTACATAGATTGAGATAGTTTCTTATCCCATAAAATTTTTCAGTTAGTTTGGAGTTTTAGCTCCTGTTTTTTATAATGCCTATATCACAGAGGTCTATTAATACCCCAGAATACCAAAATAGTTTACACTGAGTTATTGGTTAAATATATCTTGCTGTTTTTCAGTCCATTTGTGATCTGATCATCTTTAAACCTTGTTCAGTTTTGTTGAAAGAGTATCTTTTAGGGTATGAACTTATGGCAAACACTTCAGAGCTGTGCTTGTTCAAGTGAATTGCTGAGGTAATTCATCTTTTTGAGTCATTTGTATTACGGTAGCAGGAGTTCATGGACACTACTGAGTGAATTTGAAATTATCTGAATCCTGGCACATACCACTGTAAACTTCTTGGTTTCCTCCAGAGACTCTTTTTCACTAAAATTTAGTTGCTCCCGTATCCACGGCAATGAACTTAAATCTATGATAAAAGTAAGTTTGCTTGTAAAAATGAATGAGCATTCAGGAAAGTTAACCAAACCTCCATATCGAAGCATCTTGATAGGCATTTTCTTGCATTGGGGAATCTTTCTTCAATTAATGCAATATATATTATATAGAAGACTTCAGTGTGCACCTACATTTGCTTTTGTTTTGGCACTGTTGTGGATGTGCTTTTGGTTCACAAAGCACTTTGGGGGCAGGGGGCTGTCCTTTCAAATTTTGACAGCTTACTAATGATGGATATCTCATCTTTCTTCCAGCTGACCAGTCTTACTAAAATGCTATGGTCAAGGGTAGGTAAACTCCCCAAGGAACAGGAAAAAATGGTGAGACTAAAAGCAGATTTGTTCCTCAAAAATGGTTAAGTGCTAGCTGTTCAGTTTTTCTCAAAGAATGACATTGACCTCAAAATTAATATTAACCTAACCGCAAGATTAAAATACATACCAAGTTATAAATAGAAACTGGCTTTTGGAAAGCTTAGGTATCCAATCAAAATAGTAATTTTGATATATCCCATATAATTCTTGCAGACATTAAGGTGTTCTGTACGCTAAAATGAATTTGGAAAGGGGAATTAAGACAAGCAGTGTTTTTCTAGGAGTACAGCTCAGTGGACATGAATCAATAGCATAACTCTACAGTCTCCATATGGGTCTGATCAGAATTCCTTCCAGAGCAGGTAATTTAAAAGCAGAGTTGACTTTCTATATGCATTACTGATATATAACATGTTCAGATTCACCTGGAATTATGGGAAATCACTACAATTGCCTTTGCCTTTGGGCAGGGCCTTGATTCCTGTGGAAAGGACTGTGGTGCAGTCATCCGTGCTGCTTCAAACGAGGGAGCAGCATAATTCTACCAGGGTGCTGACTGAGGTAATGCTGTCTTGAGGAAAGAGGGATGCCCTTATTATGAGCCGGCTTAGCTGATCTTCGTATGGCTCTAGCAGTTGTGCCAGCTGTAGTTGGTGAAATTCATGGATCTGTGTACTGTCATCTTTTCATAGTACAATAATCCAGAAAACTCATCTTCACATGCTTGCTTACTTCTGCTTATATGTTGTGTTTCCTAATCATACCTCTTATGTATGCTTGTTGTGAGTAATTCTTAAAAGCAAAATATTGCTGGCTGGATTGTAAGGTCTGTCACATCATCTCTGTGTCTCTTTCCTTCATTGTCATCTTTATCTGTGCTTTCAATCCACCAGGCCTTTTCCTACTATTGTTACTTCATTTTTCCACTGTCTGGATTTATTTTTACTATAGATGTTTAACTGTACTTCCTTTCTTCAAACCATCTGATTCTCATTCCTTTGTCAGTTGCACGTACCTTCTTACTGTCTCACAAGTTATTTTAATTCCTTTTTTTCCTGCTAATTCTTTCTCTTCTCAGTTAGTGGAAGGAGTGAGCGCTCAGGAACAAAGCAGAGCGTATCAGTGGAGATGAATGCCCTGCTGGAAAGAGGTGTTTCAGGGAGACTCGTCTTTTGCCATTCTTCTCTTTTGCTGTGGATTGGAGATAAGTATGGAAATAAAGTGCCAGCTGGCAGCTATAAAGTGTTTGGCTCTTCTCAGGGGGTGTATCTGTTAAAAATGAAAAACAGAAAGTGCGTGGAAAGGTGTGAAGTCAGGAGCTGTGGGTGCAGAGGTTAGAAGAGCAAGTGCAGGCAGTGCCAGAGCAGATGGGAGTGAGCAGAAATGAAAGGAAGTGGCTATCTGGCTGGGTGGTGGTGAGTGGGAGGAGGAATGCTGATGGAAGGCCGTGCTGAAAGAAGAATTTTGCGTGGTTTCACTTTTGCTACTCCTGCTCCTGTTCCAAAATGGTTGCAGCGCATGTTGCAAGACTGTCTGTGTGTGGGCCTGACCACAGTTTGGTCAGCTGCTCAGGTTAGGACCTCCACTGGCTGGCTGAATCCATGTGTGTTACACTTTGAAGAGCCCTCTACAACCGGGTATGTCTTGGTTTCAGTTATATTAAACATTACTGTAGAGTCACCTGTGCCAAGTAATTTCAGAGAAAGACCTCGAGGCTAAGAAAGATCTTATAAGAGTCATAACACAATAAGGCCAAACTTCATTGCACTGCTGTTGTTTTGGTATTACTTTATCTAAGATGTAATTAGAGATTACAAGCTCCTGGTTAGTAAAGATCTTAATTCAATACTTTACAGTGCAGTTAAGTTTATCCTGGCCAATGAGGAGGAGCTGTAATAATCTGGCCAAAAGAAAATAAGATAATTACTGTTTCCATAGTGCTCTCTGGCTTGCAGAGAGCCTGCATAAATGTCCCAGCACTGAATTCTCTTAGGCTTGTGTTTGGGGGCCTTACTCAGCTTGGCTCAGCATCACACAGAGTCGCTTGATTCTGTACAAGTGAAAAATCATTTTGGCCCAGGAAAGGCTAGCAAACAGAGTCACTCAGGTCAGAATCTGTGTATGTCCAACATCTCATGTTAGTTTACATCTAGCACCATGGCACCATGCTTTTATGCTTGTCCTTAAGACAAGATAACTGGAGATGGTGTAGTGCTTCTAGCAATCGCTGAGGTGCTGGAGAGCTGGGCTGTGCTTTCCCTTATCTGCAGTGTGGTGATCAGGCTGAGGAGACTGAAGAGCTGACTTTCATTAATAGTCTAAAAAAAAAATAAGATCAGGTTGAACAACTATTCAGAATAACTTTTTTCCCAGTGGGTTGTGTGATTTGTTACCTGCTAGAAAAAAAACAAAACTATCAGTTCTTTCTAAAATAACTCTGCACGTACTGTGCAGTTCAGCCTGTAGCTTTTAGAAAATTATTCTGTATTTGAAAAATGTTTTAACATTTTTATGTAATAGCAGTAATGACCTCAAGAACAGGCATTTTCTGTCAGTTAATGACTACCTGGGTTAAAGGCCTGAGGCTGTGCCTTGGGCCCTCTCTTCAGCTGCTGGTTATTAACTGCCAGCTAAGTCTCTCCATCAGTTATTATTTATTAATCAGTATTGAAGCAATTATACACCAGATAATTCTTTGTGGGTGAGCAAATTGGTTACAGCACAATGATTTAGCTGTCAAAAGCAGAATTAGTCCTCAATTAAAATAAGTTTTCTTCCTCTGAAACCTGAATTTAGGCCAGCTCCAGAATTGAGCTTTACTTTCTAAGCCCACCTATACCTGAAAAGTAACTTTTGTTAGTCTATCACTTACCACTGGGAGGCTACACGTGTATCTGATAAACAGATCGCAGCTAATGCAGGAAGCACCAAGCATATTGCTGAAGCCTGATGCGATGCAGACTTGTAATGTTTATATGCCCTGGAGTGGTGCTCTGATAGGGATACGGTGATACCCATTCATTTTTGGTCTTCATTACAAATGTCTCACTCCCCAAAATAGCTTTCATCAAACAGGTAAAAATAAAATGTGGGTTATAGAGAATGTGTTGGGAGTTACGCAGTTACATTGAGCTAGTAAAGCACACACATATGAACATGGATAGGCATGTTTATGCTTTCATTTGCTTGTATGAAATTTTCTCTGTAACAACAGAAAGGCTGGTTCTACAAGTACCTTTTACTCAGTTCAGTGCTTACTACTGTCAATTGTTTTAGTTAAATGGGGAACTGTAATATAGTGCATTAGTAATCCAAGGAAATGGTAGCTTTTTCAGATTCACTGCATCAATATTTGTTTACCCATTCTGTTTCAGGTTTGTATATTGAAAATGACTTTTAGTTTATTAATTTTTAAGTACTATAGCTACAAAATACGCTACAAACAAACAAAAACCTATGTGATCAGCATCCATGCTAAACTGAATATGCCAGGGAATCTGTTAAAAACATAAATTGCAAACTTGCAATCCATTGTTATTGATTTCTGGTTGAATTTGCAAGTCGAATGCACCAGGAAAACATTGTAAATATATTGTGCTTACTCCTTTAAAAAAAAATGCTGTCCGTCAGCACTCATAGTACATGCAGTATTTAAATGTGATATTTATTTTGTTAGCATAAACTTTCCGCAATGCACTCTAGAAATAATAGTATTGAGTCAAAAGACTTGAGTTTGGGAATGTCGCTCAAACCAGGACAAGGAACAATGTTTTATTTTGGTTTTGCTTGGAAAGATCACCTGTAAATATCTGGTGGCAGTGATGTACTGAACCTTGTATGTAGTAGCAAGAAGACTTTTTCAAAAAGCATATATTCTTAATTTATGGCTAATTTGTAGGCTTATGACCTACAGGGAGCAGATAGAGAGGCAACACCCACGATTGCTGTTCTGATGAGTATCAGGCCGGGGTCTTGACTGAAATTCCATATGTTCAGGAGCATTGCTTTATCTGGGATCTCTTCTGGCTAATGAAAAGAAAGAAAAATCTGGGACTCTTAGTATACTTTCCATTCCTTCCCTGCCATTTGCTTAGGGGAGTGTGATGTGAAGTCCCTACAGTTCTTCCCATTTCTCACATTACAAGCAGTGTGGAAAGAGGGAGATGGAGGACGAAAGACTCTATTTCCTTTTCCTTTCCTGTACTAATGAGCATATGCTTAGTAGTACGTACTGTGACAATGTAACTCATAGTGAAGGCTGAACACCTGAGCTGTGCTCTGCTTTCTGTTACAGTCTTTCATGTCTCCCTGTGCCTCCTATGTCCTGCTGTCATATTTGACTTAATTAACTTATTCGTTAAGGTCTCTGTCCTTGGCATCAATATGAATTCAGCTTTCTGACATCCAAGGAAGTAGCAAGAGTCTATTAACATGTTTCCTTAAGAGTCATGCTCTTGCTATGAAATCAAAAATGAAGTGCCAAATAATCTGGAGAAGGTATCTCACCTCAGGACAACATAAAGGTGAACACATTCCTTCACCAGCCTAAACATCTGTCAGTCAAACCAGTGTTATCCCTTATACCTACCATAGTAACTGTGCTCTGTGCAGTGAAAAATGGATTACTGAGGCAGGTCGCTTAGTTGACATCTATTTGAGTGACAGGTACAGTATTCATGAGGGAGAAGAGTGATGTGTACTTTTATTTATTTATAGACCAGTCTCTCCTCCAGAGTTTTGTTAAGTTTTAATCATATCTTTCATACAGGATCAAGAAATTTAGCCTATTTGGTCCAAGTTTTTATAGCCAGTAGTGGGAAAGTAACCACTTATTTCAGAGATTCATAAATATTGCCAGACCAACATCTAACTTGCTGACAGTCAAATATCTGTAACATTCACCTTTTAGGCTTGCCTTTACCTCAGTTTTTTGTGTTGGAAAACCTGCACAAATGCCATCTGATTTTTGTCTTTGTCCCAGTGTTTCTTTCTGCCTTGAGTAAAGGCTCTATGGTTTGTGGTGTTACCCCCATTGGTACTAGTAGAGGATGTAGTATGTTTGTTTGATTTTCTATGAAGATGTCTGTAGGGTTAACAAGACTCTTTCGTTCTTCCAGGGGGGTGCTTCCATGCTTCAGGTACCTCTTCTGAAGATTTTTTTTATCAGATGCCAGAATGGCACAGCTTCATAGCGTAAATGAGCTTTTTCAGGGTCCAGCCTGGCACAGACTGGCTTCACATGTCCATCCCTTTCCAAGGGCGTGATTTGCACAGGGCAAACTCTGCAGCTGTGGGGATAGCCCGGGTGACACTTTGCAGACAGTGGTTTCATTCTCAAGTTTATTCCGTCTCGTAGCGGCTGCTGTGGCTGCCCAACATCTTGAGCCCAGCATGTGGCCCCGTTCCCTGGGCACCCCTCTTGTGCAGTGGGTTGGGGACAGGTGGCAGAGAATCAGCCATGTTGGCCTGGTTCCACTGAAAGGTACCCCTAGGAGATCCTCCACTGCTCCCGTCTGGCAGCTTTGTGGCTGCTGTGTGCTGTTGAGACATAGGAAGAGCAGCCAGAGATGAGAACTGAGCTTGTTATCTTCTTCTTTGGAACAGCATATTTTGAAAGCAGATTATGTTTCTCTTTGAAGGGTAAATGACCTAAAGTGTATTAAAGAAAGTTATCCCCATGGTGGATTATCCTGAAAAATATTTAGCGATGCGTTTTGTTTCACAGCATGCAGTGGAGCTGTGTGGCAGTGTGGGACGGAACAAGAAGACGAAGACTGACTTTATTTAAAATGACTACAGTGGGGGAGGGGATAAGAAGTAAGTAGTTATTAACATTTACTGGGAGTGCCTCTGTGGGTACCCACGCTTTCTTCCCTCTCACCCTCCCTTTCCTGAGAGCAGCAGATAGTTTGGTAGCCACAGCAGCTTAGAACCTCAATTAAGAGTTCGTATCCTCAGGACAGCAAGCAGTATGTTAGTTAATAAAGTAAAAGAAGAAGGAAATAAAAGGTGGACGACATAAAAGAAGAAAAGAATAAAAGGTGGAAGAGGAAGAGGGGAAGTGGATTCCTATAGATTAATTTCGAAGAAAGAAATACACTTACTGAATCATTCGCATACCACATATGTGTGTCTTGTAGTTCTCCAGTCCTGTGGCTAATTAAATCACAGTCTGTGGTTGAACAATACATCAGGCTGCTTTTCGCTATACTGAAAAGTATTCTTATATGTTTAGAATTTGATAACGCTGTTTTGGAGTAAGTTCATTGTTACCCTTTAAGTACCATGAGAAAAAAAAAGGAAAAGGACACTGATTTGTACTTGGTGAGAAAGTTTGATGGTTTTATGTCTCTCCTGAGTAATTCAGATAGAAGCCCAAATCTGTATGTGGGAATGTCAGTGAGGGGTAATATGTACTGCTTCATTTTAAGTCATAAAATAAATAGTAATATTTTTGACTGCTGCTGTGTCAGAGAAGACATAAGTTTCCCCCGCCCTGACTAAAGGAATAATTCTCCTCATCTTATTGAAGTTCTGCTAACTGCATTCAGGTGATGGAAAGGGATTGATGCCTAAACTTGTCTTTCTTCTCTTCTTTAACCTTTGGTTTTTATTCCTTAGCAACTCCGTATGTTTAAAATGTGTTGAATATGCAGTTCTAGAGAAGGAGAACAGAATGATCACAGGGAATATCTGATATATTTCAATCCATAGTACTTTTACTGTATCACCTTTCTGTGATAAGCACCATCAAAAGTAGTAGTAGCATTCTGCCCTTATTTGGAAGCCTCCTGTCATCCCATGCTCAAGTTGTATTCATGCAAATATTTCTCCATCTGCTTGCACAGAGAGTATGTGTCTGTGATGCATATAAATTATACGTTAGCCTTTGTGCTTGAATTTAAATACTCTTGTTGTTCTAGGTCCTATTGGGAAAGGGATGTATATTATTTCTCCTCTATTCCTTTTGTTTCTTTTGAAGGAGTACCTAGCAAGGATTTCTTCTGGAACCTGAGACCTTCCTCAGTTTGAGGTTTGGTTAGGACTCTCTGGGGGCCTGTGATTCTTAGTATGCTTTATTGTGATCTGCTGTTTTACCCACAAAATGTGGAGTGGTGTTTCCTTCTTGTGTTTGGTTTGAAAAAAAAAAACCCCATGAGGTTATACTTTGCTTTCCTTGGAGCTCTTTAATGTTTATCCTGAACTGGAAATGTAGGCAGTTAATACGAGCAGTTCTAAAATTACGTTGCAGTCACCTGTTGACCCTGATGATCGGTTTCTAACAAGTTTTAATATGCAGCAGATTAAGAAATAGAGTAGACTCTGTTAAGTTTTCTACTTAAAAATCTTAGATCTATTGTGGACAGGGATAGCAATGAGTATATTAAAATTAATAGGCCCCAAGATAGTAAAAATATGAACTCACTGGGAGTATGATATCTTGGCATAGAAAAAGAAAGTTTGAAACTTTTCCTTGTGTCTCCGTATTGCTTGGCTTGTGATGATCCACAGAGGACTGGTCATTCAGAGTTGCTGTGGGAAGTATTGTATAATTTGTCTGCCAAGTCAAGTTACATTAAGGAAACACGTGAGGCATACAGAGGCAATATGGTGGTAGCTTAGAGTTAAGAACCTAGTGCAAACCTTTTCAAAAAGGTGAAAGCACGAAGAGGCATGAGAAAGTGAAAGAAGGTGTAGGAGGCCACCTCTCAGAAAGCTTGGGACTCCTTGCTACAAAGCAACTTTGAAATGCCTAACTAGCTTGTATGTGAGAGCTGCTTGAGCAGCAGAAAAAGTTCAGCGATAGCATAATTTAGATATGGAAATGAAGATTTGTAATTTGCATGGTTACAATAGGGCATATTATAACATTTGTCTTTACTACAAAATACTTTGATGAGTCACACATGACTAGGAATGATTGCACTACCATGAAGTATTGTAAGGATAAAAAGGATCAGTGAATCATAGTGCAGCTGGTAGTGTAGAGTTGCCTGGTTTCATAATTCCGTTATTCAGGGGTTGATGGCTAAGAAGAAATATCCTGAGTACGCTTTATACGTATGTATATGCTTTAGCAGCATATAAAGTATTTAAATACAGTTAATTATATAGTCTATTCCTTAATTGAACTCACCAGTACAATGATACCTTGCAGAACCTACATGAGGAAGTCCAGAAAAGAACAAAACTGATTCCCCTGCAGAATCTGAAAGATGCTTCCTCTCAAATGCAGAGAAGACTTGCTGATGCTGGGGTGTCTTCATGAAGTTGGAACTACTATAACAGCTACAATAAACATTTACATGTTGAAGGGCATTTCCATATTTATTGTGCTCTGTCACCTGAACTTGGACAAGCTCCCCTCTACCTACCAACCCTTAGCCACAGATTCTCATATCCTTTTCCTTTTTCTTCAGTCGCTGCTTTGTGGCATCTAGTCTCTTCAGACTCGTTGTCTTTAAAGTCCAAGGATTTCTGTGATTTTCATTCAGCAGTCCAAATAATGTTGCTGAACCATAGGTTGCAATTTAGAGTTGTATGTAACGCAGTGTAGCTGAGGGCTCCTACTGAGCAGGGTTGTTCCCCCCACCCTTGCCTGCACACTTCTACTATATTATTTTTGTCAGATCTAGTGATCTGTGGCTAAACAGTGAGCCTGTTCACTGCAATAATCCAAAGGGAAAATAACAAAAACAGTTATGAAACTTTTGACCAAACCATCTCACCCAATGTGTTGATAGCCTGTGGATCTAACTTAGGAGGAGGAGGATATGTGTGACTGTCGTTTTTAGTGATATGCTGTCATAACTGTGGAGTAAGAGCAATATAAAACTGTCTGTGAAAGTATTCTGCCTATCTGACTCGTGGAATTGTCACTCTTTCATATTCAAGTTACTCTTCTTATTACTCAAGTGAAGAAGTTAATGCCAGGTGCTTGGTATGTGTGAATTACAAGTGAGACTCTTCAGAGGAGTAAGATGTTTTTACTGTTTCTCTATCTGTACCTCACCTTCCTGATTATTAAGAACCCATTACCAGTTATTTCCTGGAGTCTAGCTGTGTTGGTTACAATAGTTGGAGAAAAAAACCCCTGTATTATCCACTAGGAAGCAGAACTGTGCAAGGGACTCACAGCCAGAGGTGGCCTTCAAGTCATGTGTTAGATTACACTGAAATATTTTTTTTTTCAAAAAAAGCTGATGCTTATTGTAAGAATTGCCATGGCAGAAAATGTTTTACCATGTCCTATACGGAGACCAGTTTAGAGATGACAACCAGTGGAGTATTACTCCTAGATTCCAGCTATCAGTGACCCTGACCTGAAGTTATACATGGGCCACTGGTTTAATAGCCTCCAAAGGACCTGCTCTCTGTGAATGTACATTATCTGTGTTGGAAGCTGTTGCACTTTGCTCTCTGTGACAATTGGTGGCAAAAAGATCTGTCTTTTACTTACATGTTTCATTTACTTAAATACATTTATTTCACATCATCATTGGCTGCCCTCTTCCTTTGCTGCGATGGTCAGTGGCTGGTTGTTCTTCATTCGCTTCTCGTGTACTAGTCTTGATTTTATATATGGTTTAGCTGTCCTTTTCCAGAACTCAGAAGTACTTAATCTCTCCTTGTAGGGGATTCACTTCTCATCTCTTCTTATTCTTATCACCTTTCTCTGTGCCTTTCATGTTCTACAGTGCCTGTTTTGAAATACTGAGTGAAAGAGGGGGGTGGTGCCACAACTGCCTGCAGTACTCAAAGTTCGTATGCTTGAGTTTGTTCTGTGGCATAATAATGTTTAGGGTTTTATTCTTTCCTTAATCAGTTGTAGCACTGTGTCTGCATACTGAATATCTGCTGAGCACTGAAGTGACGTTGTCAGAGAACTAGTCACAGTGACTCCGAGACTTCTTCCCTGAGCAATAGCTAATTTAGACTCTATTACTGTGTATGTATAGTTATGGTTATCTTTTCCTGTTTGCATTTCTTTGCACTTACTAGTGTTGAATTTCATCTGCCATTTTACCAACCAGCCACTCAGTATCATGAGATTCACCTGCAGCATTTTGTACATATGACTATTCTGAGTAATTCTGTACAGACTGCACAGTTTTCTGCTTATATGTCCATGTCAATTCTGGACATATTCCTTACTGTTTGTCTCTGATGCTGTGGCAGAAGAGTTCATCATTAGCAGGAAAATGGCAGTTCCATATTCTGTTTTGTGTCAGGAAACTTTGATGGAACTTTACTGAAAAGTATTGCTGAAAAAGATTCTGACAATGGGATAATATGCATGCCTAAAGAGGTAAGAATCTCAAAGTTATCTGCAGAAGTCATAGGTAATTATGGGTCAGGTCACTGCTGGGTGAGAAGTCTAGTAATATTAGCAATTGCTATGCTGAAGTTGACCAACATCTTGAACTCTTTGAATGTATTTTAGTCAGTGTCATCTGATCTGATGTAGATGTATCTGGAATATTCTGAATCACTTTTGAGGTTCTGTTAACTCTGTTGAACAGAACTCTGTTGACTGACAGGGGAGGTACAGATACCGTCTTGTATGCAGACATGTATATCATAGAGACCTTTAGGACCTGAAAGACATCTGAGGTGTTGGCTTTAAGTGGTTAAAGCATCTTTCTAATCATAAGCTGTAGTATTTTGACTATAATTCTGTTATATTTATTTTTTGAATAAATCTTAGGAAATTAAACATTCTGCTTTATTCCAAGAGGAATGTATTGTCTAATCATGACATTATATACTTTGGTAGGTATATATACTTTTGTTTTGGTAGGCAAGAGCATTAAGGCAATCTTGATTCAATAGTAACAAACTAAGAATGGCAAGTTGAGCTGATAAATTGAAAAAGCCAGTTGTTTGCACATCCCTGGTGAGATGCTCACACTTAAAGGCTAGGTACTAGAACACTAGGAAGATTTTTTTCTTCTTTATATTTTCAATTTTACTGACTTTTATGGAATGGAGTAATCTACAAATGTAACAAGTTGAATGCAAAAAAAAAAATAATTGTATAATTGTGATTCTGATATGTGGAAAAGTGTTTTTGCATTGGTCACTTTATTTTTTTATTTTATTAGAACATACAAGGCTGCAGTGACAGGAAGATAATTTCTCTTCTTAACAGAGAGCACATTAGAACCAGGAAAGAAACACCGTGTCATTGTTTGAAAGTCTGTCTATTCTAGAGAAATACAGCTAGTGAAGTGTATAACTGATCTTTATATAGCTGGACAATGCCAAATATGCAGCTTCTTTGGGAACTCCAAAATGGAAAAAGTTGGACCTTCCTACCTGAACTTTTAATCTGAAAGAGACTGTCTATGGTTTTGTACCATTTTCTGCTCATCAGCATTCAGCAACACTGCAGGATAGAGGAAAAATACAGAAGCATATGAAAAAGATAAAAGGAGACTGGGAGCTGAAAAAAGATAAATGACTTTGCTGTCAGTGCAGCATAATGAAAATCAAATCAGTGCTTGGCAATGCACAATTGCCCAGTATGGCTAACCCCAGACAGTGTCTTGAGTGGAATACATGCCTTTTTGTATTTCATTCTTGTGTTCATATAAAGATAAATGACTTTGTTTTTAGTTGATTGCAAGGGAAATAGACATCCTGATTTTGTAAAGTCGTAAGAATCAATGTGACTTACATGTGCAGTGTCTGTATGGTTAGTGACATTGCCAATTATGGAATTTTGCTGCTGTCAAGGTAAGGCTTATGAAAACCCCAATTTGGTTTGTTTGAACTGGGTATAAAAAAGCTCTGCAAGCAGGATACATTCCCATTATCAGTGTAAACAATTATTTGTTTGGTGACACACACAAAAGATACCTAGGAATTAGCAAGCTATGAGGCTTGGTGTTAGTGTACTCGTTATTAGTGTACTCACCGTCTTTGCTGGCCTGGCAGGCATCGGCTGGGAAGAACGGGTTGTCCTGCATCCTCCCTTCAGTAGACCCTCAGTGCTGCTGAGCTGCCATCTTCCAGCAGCTCTGATGACACTGATGATGGTGATGACTGGAGGTGATGATTCCCAGAGGGGCCAGCTAAGCTCTCTCTGTGGTTTTATGCCTTTGTGTTGGCATTTTCTTCTTGAATCCCTGAGCTAGTGATGATGTTGTCTTGATAATCTCTGTAATGTTAATGTTTTTATCTGCCTTCAGACTTTCTCGTAGCTCTAATTCAGTAGTTACACAGTGAGGCAATACCAGAGCCGTACCTTGGCATGCAGGCAGCTGAACCCCTGAGTGGTGAAAGCGGAGTTGCCAGAGACATTTATAGGCTATAGTGGTAGTATTTATGTGACTGAGTTACACTGTAATTGAAAGTACTGTAAAAAATAATTTCAACAAATTTATCAATTTAATTCTATCAAAGAAATAATAAAAATACATTTTATGTGTTATTTTCAAATTATATTAATATTTCAAATTATTATGCATTGGCACAGTGCTGCAGTGTTTGTGGGAAATGCACAATGGAAACATAATTCATTTTAGAATGTGCCTATACTGGAATCGAAACACATAAAGGAATCCACAACAACTTTGAAAGACTTTTGCAAACTTGCATTTTGTTCCCGATTGGATCTGACAATGTATTTTTAATGAATGTAGTCTTGAACATCTGCAAACTGTTTGCAAGCTGGAATTTTCTTTTTGAATAGCTGACTGTGGAATCACAGACTCTGTAATCATGGATGCTGTGTCTCCACAGTACCTATTTGCAATATAATAATATAATAATCATAATAATAGCAATAATGAAATCCCTTCCCTCCCAGTTAAAATTCAATGTACTGGATAGCATTTCATACCAGTATAATGTGCTATTGGCTGTTTATCATGGCTCACAGATGACTGCAAATAGCCTCAAAAGATGTTGTACAGCTGAAAGTACACTTGTTTTCTGGGATGCTCCTCTCTAGCTTCTTCATTTTAGTAAATGAATCCCAGAATCCACAAGTGTACAGGAAGCCTCTGAACCAGAGCTCTTTTTTTCTTTTCAGATCAGATTTCAGTATATAACAGTGTATACAGTGTATAAACCCCTTGGGAGCTCTGCTTTTGTGTCCAGAGAATGAACTCCGCTTGCTGCTAACTCTCATCATAGGAGTTAAATGAGACAGAATAGTTCACAGGGTCCTGTCATTCCATCCATTCCTGTACTTCCTAAATATTTGTGTTGATATTGATTGTTCTAAATTTTAAGTCCTTGAATACATCCACGTGAATGCAGTGGAATGTACAGCTAGGAAAGCTACCGGGATATAAACTATCAGAAATGGGTAACATACACACTAATGTCAGGTGTCGAGACACCACTTTTTTAAATGGAGAGACTGTATAGTTGTGATCATACTGTGTAATGTGGGAGTAAATGCATTATTTCTGTAATTCGTGAGCCCTCAGTGACCTATGATTTTGGAGTTCGTTCCAAAATACCTTCTCTTTCTAGCATGTGATGAAGGTGCTTCAGTTTTAAGAGCTCAAAGCCACACGCCTTAAACGGCTTTTTTTATTCAGTACTACCTTAGAGCTTTCAGAGTGCCTACTGCTTGAGAGCCTGAAAAACCCTTAGCCATCTCAGCAGTAATGAAAAAGTAAAAATCATCATTCAATGAAGAGTAATCTCTCAGAGTCTTACGTGAGAGTGCTTGGCAAAGTGTGTGAGTGTATCAGTGAAACCTGGGTCAGTGAAACGGAGCGGCCTTTGCTGCTTCTTAAGGGTCTGTGGTATGATGTCCAGATACAGAAAATGATGGAGAAGAATGTGGAGAGCAATAGCTGTTCAGCTGACTTACAGCTATCACACAGCTCATATTTGACCCCATTCCTGCATTGGTATAAAATGAATGAAGCACATCTGTTTTTTTTGTAGGGAGAGAAGAATAATCCTCAGTGGAATACAGTGCAAGTACAGCTGATTTATCTGCCTCTGGATGGGCCAGGGGGATAGCAGTGTCAGCAGCACCTTGTGTCCCAGGTCATTTACTGTGCTGCAAGTCAAGGCTTATTATCTCAGACACGGCTCTGCCTCTGCCGTACACGTGTCTCTGAGCGATGCTGGATTGTAACACACAGGGATGCCAGTGCTCCTGCTCGCTCCTCTGCGCCACACTCTGCTGTCGAGTGTGTGGGAGCTCTCTCCTCACAAGCATAGTCCACACTGCTGCTGAGGTTGCTTATCTCTCCACATTCCCTATTCTCCAAAAGCTTACCATCTTCTGAGTCTGAGCTCACTATCTACAGGCCTGCACTGATCTCATGGTTAGTTTGGTTTTTTTTTGTGTGTGAGTAATGAGTCCCTATCATTTTGTTAGACAGAAAAACAAAGGTGAAATACTCTAATCATAGAATCATAGAATGTTTTGAGTTGGAAGGGACCTTAAAGATCATTGAGTTCCAACCCCCCTGCCATGGGCAGGGACACCTCCCACTAGACCAAAGCCCCATCCAGCCTGGCCTTGAACACTTCCAGGGATGGGGCATCCACAACTTCCCGGGGCAATCTGTTCCAGTGTCTCACCACACTCACTGTAAAGAATTTCTTTCTGATATCTAACCTAAATCTCCCCTCTTTCAGTTTAAAACCACTACCCCTCATCCTATTGCTCCACTCCCTGATAAAGAGTCCATCCCAATCTCTCTTGCAGGCCCCCTTCATGTACTGAAAGGCTGCTTAAGGTGTCTCTATAGCCTCCTCTTCTACAGGCTGAACAACCTGTAGAGCTACCTCAGCCTATAGCAGAGGTGCTCCAGCCCTCTGATTATCTTGGTGGCCCTCCTCTGGACCTGTTCCAACAGCTCCATGTCCTTCCTGTGCTAAGGACCCCAGAGCTGGACACCGTACTCCAGGTGGGTCTCATGAACGCAGAGGGGCAGAATCACCTCCCTTGACCTGCTGGCCACACTTCTTTTGATGCAGTCCAGGATGTGGTTGGCTTTCTGGGCTGCAGGCATGCATTGCCTGCTCATGTCCAGCTTTTCATCAACCAGCACCCCCAAGTCCCTCTCCTCAGGGCTGCTCTCAGTCAATTCTCTGCCCAACCCGTATTTGTGCTTTGGATTGCTGTGACCCAGGTGCAGGACCTTGCACTTGGCCTGGTTGAACTTCATGAGGTTTGCATGGGACCACCTCTTAAGCCTGTCCAGGTCCCTCTCGATGGCATCCCTTCCCTCCAGTGTGTTGACCGCACTACATGGCTTGGTGTTGTTGGCAAACTTGCTGAGGGTGCGCTAATATTTGTTTAACATGATTTGTGACTACTAAGCTTTTTTATCCTTTTGTGAGCAATCTGTGCAGTGGTCAAACGCAGCTGTAAAAGTCACAAGTCCTGTTTGGATCCATAAGCTTAAGGCATGGAGGCACTTGGGGACAGCAGCTGGCTGGGTAGTGCTTCAGAGTCCCTGAAGTGCATCAGCTGGAGCCTGATTGCCCCTCATCGGCTTAATCCTTTGGGGTGCTGGTGAGGAGACTGAGTGGTCCTTGAACCAGGGAAGGTTTTAATCTTTGGTCTTTAGTTTCAGAAGGAGTCAGTCAGTACTATGAGCGCGCAATCCAGCAGCAGTGCTTCTCCCTGGCATTTTTTTCTTGATCCCTCATAATTTTTTTTCCCCCTTTGCTCTGCCTAATAGGAGGCGGCAGATTTGAGGGCCCTCATGGGAAAAATGTAGTAGGTATTTTAGTGGCAGCAGCAATGAGCTACTTGAGAACTTTTGGTAAAACTGGCGGCAGGATATTAGTCAGTGATATTTATACAAATGTTTTTCTTAGAAGCTTCTGGTAGCAGTTTCCTTCACTTCATACACTGATCTGAAGGCTCTCAACTGAGTATTAGTTTATACTTTCTCTGCCTGGCTCCTTCAGTCCCCTTCTCTGTTTAATAATCTTCCTGTATCCCCATGGCACTAGTGGCAGATTGCCTTTTATAGGAGTCACAGGGACTGCCACTCCTCGCTGATCCACAAACAGGTGGGGCAGCGCTCGTCCTTCTCTTCTACTGTCCTCCAAAACACAGAGTTAAGCACCAGAAACTTGGGGGAAAAAAACTCCTGGAGGTCCTGTCCTGACATGCTGAACATAGAGAAAGCTTCCTTACAGAGCCCCTGCTTTATCATGTCCAGTATTTATATCCCACAGAAGCTTCCAAAAGATTTTGCATTTCTTCATGTCAGTACTTGCCTAGAGTGCACAAATGCTCTTGCTGCCCGTACGCTGTTGATATTGCCCACTAATTATTGTACTTGTACCTTGTTTGTTAATTTGGCTACCTGGAGGTGCAAATCCTCCCATTGTAGACACAGTTTGTTCTGTGAGTACAGATAGGATGAAAGCAAATAAAGCCTGCCATTTTAAAGGTTTACCTTGCACTGTGCAGTCAGGTTATGTCTCATGAGAGGGGATGTTATCTTAGACTCCAAGAAAGTGTTAAAAAGAGAGAGGCTAATGAAGCTGTTATGTTGATGTGAATGTCAGCTGGAAGCCAAGCAGGGGAATAGCTTTCTTCATCAGCTCAGAAAAGGGAAGGAAGGACGGTTCAAACAACAGTGATCTGCTCTGCTGTCAGCAAAGGAATATATCTGTGCAGTCTGTTTTGTTGTGCTTGGAATTAAAGATATGATTGTGGCAAAAATGCTTCTGACTTCCTATTTGCCTGATTGATTGATTGATTGTATTTAAGAATTAAACCTTCAGTGCGAGTTCAGTTCTGCCTGCAGTATCACCGCCGTGCCTATAGCATCTAAGAGTTTGGAAAGCCCAGGGTTCAGAAATATTTCTCTTCTTTCCATCTTCTCATAATCCATTGGACTCCGTTGTTGCATTTTGTGCTCATTAGTTTCCCAGGGAAGGAATTACCCTGACTTTTCTATAAGAAGGGGTTTTAAACCTTTTTCACTCTTAGATATGATCTTGTTCTAAACAAACTATATTGACCTAATGTGAACCAGCATATCTGTATGAATAAAGAGATCAGCTCTCACCAAATTGCTTTATTTTAGGAAACGGTGTGACAGTGATCCAGAGCTAGTTAAATCTCAGATAATTAGTTGGCTGTCTAGTTGTCCAGATGTAAACTAGATGTGTTTGAGCTGTGGTTGATCAGAAAGTGTTAGCAAATTGGCCTTTTCCGTAGGCATGCAGAGGACATTGCTGATTAAGTTGTATCTTCCCAGTGGGAAATATATCTTGAGTAGTAGAGGTTTTAAGATGAGGAATGTAATTTGAATGATAAAATGTGCAAAAATAATTCTTCATAATCATAAACATCTGAGCATTTCATATATTGGAAGGGATTTGATTAATAACCTTGCAGTTAATCATTCTATAGTAATTTATTTTAATTTAAACAATTCATGTTATGTTAACGTGTGTTTCGTAGATTAAAACCAGCATGTCGCAGAGTCTTATCACATTTGTCTAAGTTTGTATATGTCAGAGTACTTGAATTTTGCAGCTGCTTCTGTCTTAAGGTGCAAAAAGCCTCTGTTTGCCAGTTCAGATTCTTTGTGTATATATGATCTGCCACTTCTCATCTGTGTCTCTGCTGGCTGCTGGTTACACGGTTAATCGCTTTGATCCCTGGTTGTGGCCTTGATCTTTCTCAGATAGGAGGCCTGTGGTAGGAATAATGTTCTAATTGATTCAGCCCTTCTCTTTTGCTCTCTCTATTTATAATTGTAGTTTGCCTTTGGATTATTGTTGTTTTTTTTTTTTTTTTTTTTTCTAATTCACATATTTTACACTGAGATTGGTGTGCCGAGAAGGGGGCTGGATCCTTCCAGCCATGGTTTGGCGATGTTATTGATAGTTAACTCTTTTCCCTAATTTATCTTCTCTGGCTGAAGTGCTCATTCTGCCCATGGTTTTGTTAGAGACTAGTTGTGCAAAAGTGTTTGGATACTACTAGCACATACAGCTTTTTTTGCTTTGTGGATTCAGAGACTTTTTAAAAACATTTAAAATCTTAGTTGAGAGTCAGAAACAGAGCATTTAATGAAGTTTTTTTTAGTGGATTTTAGTGTGTGTCCATACAAAAAATTTGATTTCTTATTTCCTTATTTCATGGTATATGAAATTTGCTTTTACTGGCCAAATTGTTTGAGTCTCTGCTCCTGACAAGGCTTTAGCCTGAAGGAACTCTCACTGTTAATATGGTTGCTGCTGTTATTGATGTAACCTGTTTTTTGTTATGGATTTTATACCAGTCAGAGCACAAAATTTCCCATGTGTATATTTTTCTCCCTTCTAGGGGCTAGGTACATTTTTTCAAAAAGTATTGTGGGGTCAGCCCAGCACAATGCAGACTTGTCTGCAAAGTGCTTGAGTTTCTGCAGTGCCAACAAGTTTTATAGGGTACTTAAAAACTCAGCACCTCATTGAACTAAGCTGTTTGCCGTGCAAACAGTTTTTCTATTAGGTTTATGTGTAGCTCGAAAGATACTTTCCTGTGTTCCTTTTGCCTATTGCTGCTCTTATAAGCTATGCATTGAGTAAATGCATTTGAGCTCACAGATGAACTGTGCTTCTGCTCTCCTTTTCTTCGGCCTGTATTTTGTCATCAGTTGTCTTTATTTACCACTGAATTTTTTTTTCCTAATACTGCTACAGATTACTGCAAACATATGACAAGTGTGATGAAACGTATATCTGCCAGACTATGGTTTCCACTATGGTTGTGCTGAATTTATGTGAAACATGAAAGTACTGACATGCCCTTGCAATCCTCTTTGCTGGATTGTCATGTACACTATGTCTCTATCTCCTCCCATTTCTTTTGTTATGCTCTGGTCAATTACATGACTTAATTTAGTAGCTATTTTGTAGGGCACCACTTTGTTGAAATCTCTTGAAGTAATTACTTTTAAGTGAATAACAAAGTAGCCTTTCCCTTTAAACAAAGCTAAACAGTCTCAGCATGGTAGACACTTGACAAAAGATGTTATTATGGGAATGGGATGGTTACTCTTAGACATGAGTGATTGTGGGGAACTTCATTTTTCAGAACGTCTTCTGAAGGTGAACAATTTCAGGGATACAGGTCTATGGTTTAGGATATAGTTTAGGTCTGGTTTTTGAAAAACATGTTGTGACTGAGGAACCTGAAAAAAGGTTTATTTATTTTAAATTTCTAATGGAAAAGGTGATGTTTTTCAGAAAAGGTGTTTTAAGAGTAATAATTTGATGATTTATAATGAAAAGATGACTTATCAGTTTGGGGCAGTGAGGAAATTAAAAGTTCTATTTCCAGCCCTTTTTCAGATTTTCTTACTGATACTAAGCCCATCTTTCTGCATCCTTCATTTATAAAATGGAGATAGTAACAGTTCATTTCCCCCATGTTTTGCCTGTCTCTGTTTAGACAGAAAGATCTGAGAGTAAGAGTCAACCCTTGCTCCTATTTATGTAGCCTGCTGAGCAGAGGGGAACCTTGTTGTCATATTGATGGCCTCTAGACAACGCCAAAATATAAATCATCAGTTACAATAGTTACAGATTATAATTTCAAATGGAATCACTCTAAGGTAACGTCTGTATACTTGTGACAGAACAATCTCTAGCCAGGTGAAACTGGTCATGCTGTAGGGCTGCTGGATGTTGTAGGTCACTTGTTAGCATTTTCTTTAAACTTGTGTACTTTTGTAACTCTGGTTTTTATCCAAGAGTAGGTGAAATATTATTTATGAATGATGTGTAATGTGAATGCTTTAACTGTAAAATAGCCAATGGAATATACTCTGAATAAGAGAATTCTTTTAAACACCAATCCAATCCCAGTTCAACCAAAGGAAATTGAAACTGGTATTAGCCCTTGGGATATGTCTACTGCAGATTCTTCCTAGAGGTAAAAGCCACTCTCGCATCATTTTACCGACGGTGTTGTGGCACAAAGCTTTTATGTGTCATAAGTAAATAATGTAAATATTTGTACTTTGTTTCTTAAAGCTATGCTGATTTTTTTACCTCTACAAAAAACTGGAAAGAGCCTTAACTTAACCAGTGGGAATCTCAACAGTTTAGGCACTGAATTGCCCACTATAGCAACGTTCTTCCTCCTAGGTTGAAGTTCTGTAATGACTCAAGTTTATCTGTATCTAGTCTGTCATGGTCCTCTCTTCTCGCCACAAATGCTTTCTCATGCTGGCTCTAGCACCAGGCCTGAGGGGTGGCCAGGCAAGGAAACTGGGCTGCCTGGGCACTCCCCACCTGGCTGGCTGGCATGGTTACCAGACTCATCTGTTTGAAAGCTCACTGTGGGATGAGCTGAGCTTTAGTGCTGGTGTAACGGAAGACAGGAGGCTGAATGACTACGTGGTAGTGGGACTGTGGCAGTCTTAGTTGGCTGAAATGGTTATGAACAGTGTCCGTAATTACATTTGTTATACATTAGTTGTTAACATGTTCCTTTTCTGTCCCTGAGCCATTTCAACAAGATGATACGGATCCTGAGTGCTCCAAATTAGTCTTAATGGCACTGTGGTCAGTGACATGGCCAGTATTTTATTTTATGCCAGCTGAGCATTGGTTGGATTTATATGTGAATGCAGCTCATTAACTTTCCAAAGTATTTTATGATCTCTTCTCAAGTTAGAAATTGCAGCATGTCTGCATGACAGTTTTGCCTCCTGGTGGAACATATTGTTGGACCTTTGGCTGGAGCAGCCAGCAAACACTTGCATTTGTTTTTTGATCAGATGAGAAAATGATGAGGCAACTGGATGCTTTTTCCATGGGGTCGTGTTTATTTAGAAAGGAGATGCACAAAACTATTTCCCCCTGCTCCCCCTTGCCCACCTACCTTCATGGCTCTGAAAATACATGGCAATCTCTTTGCTTAATATTCCTCATTTTCCCACTGTCAGCTGCAACGCCAGAAGTTTCTTCCACTACTTTCTCCGTCAAGGTCATGCTACAAATTTTTATCCAGGAACATCTGCTATGTCAGTTCGAAGCCTCTTTCCCTTTGCAACAATATTCAGGCGTCCCTGTGCTTGCATTTAGTTTCCTGAGACACCTCTCTACCAACATTAACTCCCTCCGTGACCATTCCTTTCATGTAAACTATTTTTAGTAGTGACTTTTCTTATTTTAACTGGTTAATTCAACTAGTTTATTTATTAAACCAGTTAAAGCTGTCTTGAATGAGGATGCAAAGATGATGTTTGTTTATTTTAGAAGAAAGTTCACTCAATCTCAAGCAAAACAGTGTTTCCTTGGAAAGTATCAGATTATTGAACTCTCACTGTTTCCAGCTAGCTTTAAATAAATACCCTAAATTTATTAAACCATTTTTGATTATAATTACATCCAAATAAGGCTCAGTGCACTGCTGTGTGTGACTGATCAGTTTGGAGAAAAGTCATTTCCTTATAAAGGTGATCTGTCCCTTCGGTATTCAGTAAGCACACATCATTACCATATAGACTCTTTTGGGTATTGTTCGTGATGAATAATGAATACGAGATTGAAACAAGGCATTTTTCTGTAATTTCTTCCCATTATCAAGTTTAACTATGTTCACTACAGCAGAATTGGTATTTCACTACAGCTGCCTCTCTCTTTCTCTCCTTCGCTTCTCAATGTTGTAAAATTTATTGTATTTGAATACACAGAACTTGTGGAGTTATGCACGCGTGTGAGACAACTCATATGCATTCTTAGTGGGACTTGGCTTTAGCTTGTTTGTGTATGCAGTGAAGTCTTATTTCTTTTGAATTTACCACACTTAAAAACTCATTTGAGATGCAATGCCTTGTTTGCAGAAGTGACCCAGGGAGGTTGCAGATAAAACTGTTGTGTCCAGACATCTGTCTGCTATATTAAATATGTAATGCGAACATATATTTATCTCTGTAACAATAATAAAAGCAATACCTGTGCCTAAAACAGTCAGTAAGCAAAATAAAGATATAAGAGATCTCAGATTATCAAGTAAATTGAAACTTTTATATACAGAGGCAATGCATATGTTTTTCAGCTGAGAGTCTCACTTGCTGCAGAAGTATTACGGATCTTGAAACCAAGAGCATAAGACTATTTTTTCCCCGTTCATAAAATTTGTAAGCGGCTGCTCTATTGAAATGTTAGGGCCTTCTGAAACATGTAAATGCATATTTCAGGCTAAACACACATTTAAAATTAAACATATGCATAAGTGCTTCCCTGAACTGAGATTTGTAACTCATCGTGAGTGAGATCCCAGATGCACCAGGGCTGGGCTGAGCCTGTGGGTATAGTCACACAGAGGACTGGAGCTGGTTTGGAGGCGCCTCCCAAGAACACTGCTTTACATGGAGTCTACTGGCTTTGAGGAATAGATTAAAGAACAAGTATTATTCCCAGGGTGGCATTGCTGACACCAGCTGATGTGCAGAAACATCTGTTTCCTAATGGGAAAGCACTCAGAGCTGCTTTAAAACACCTGACGAAGTTACTTTTAATTCTGCTTGAAGTAGATGGGAGGGGAAACTATCCTTAACTGTGAAGTGAATTCCTGTGTTGATACAAGGTTATCTAATCCATGCTTGCCTGAAAAACCAAGATTTAATGTTGTCATCAGCCTTGTGCTCATCTTCCATAACCCCGTTTGCTCCCAGTTTTGTTCAAACTTATGTACATGTAGCAAAATGGACCAAAGACAAAACGACAGAAGGGGAAATCTAGACAGTAGCAAAATAGGTAGATGCCATCCTTGGAACATTAGCCCCATTAGCTTGGAAAGATGCCATTGTAGTGACAAGTGAAAGAGAGACTTGGGTCTCTTGTGGTCCCACAGGCTTATGTGATGTGACAGCGTTCAGGGCTGAGCAAAGGCTCTCCATGGGTGGGGTACCTTCTGCAATGTTTTTCTGTAGTCACGTGTGTAGCAATGTCCATGTGTCAGATGGTGTGAGCCGAAGGCTGGGATTATAGATGTTTTCTCCTCTGTCAGAAAAAAAGCTGGCCTTGTTGTACCTGATTCTGTGGAAGAGATACTTCAATGGTTAGTGCTGTGTAAATTCTGTGTCAGGATGTTTTCAAGATGCAGAGAGCTATTTTCCTTATAGCACATGGGATAGAAGTTTAAGATCCAGTAAGTGCTCCTGCTTCTCATGCTCTGAACTATCAGTGGTCATGACCATACTACTGTGATTCAAAGGACTGTTATTTTTCTTCCATGTTTTCCTGTGCAGTGCCTAATGAGGACTACTCAAGTGGTGATCTAAAAACATGGACTGTAGATGCAGCAGATGCTGTTGGTGAAGGTTGCCTTGGCAGAAGTGCCCCTAGCCCAGAGGCTGGATTGGTCATGCCTCCTCTGGAATTCTGATTTAAAGCCCCTGTAGTTAACCAGAATCATTCAGTTGAAGTCAGCGCGTGTTGTGTTAGGTTGTTAGAGCCCAATGAACCATCTGTTCTCACAAGCCATCCCTTGCTAAAACAGAGGTGCACTTTATTCCCTTGGAGCAGTGTTTCTCATCCAGTGAGCTGTGATCTTCCCTGGGACATCAGGGAAGGCAGCGATGGCAATTGCACTGGTCTTAAAACATGGAAAAGATGTCTAAACATTTAAAGAGAAGACACCTTGCAGAATGAATGGGATTATTGTGATCAGCAAACTTTACTGTTACAATAAATGAATAAAAATATGTCTTGATAACAAGCAAGGTGACGCTCCCCTAAAAAGACAACACCACTGTAAGAATGAAGGTTTCAAAGGGAATGCACACATAAAATAGAAGGTGGCATGGAGAATAATGTCTTCAAGAGCAGGCTTTAAAAGTAGAAGTGGATATTTAATTTTAAGTAAGAGATGGGCTCCGGTGTATGGCACGCTTCAGGCTTGCAAGCCTCTTGCTGTAACATCCTGATTTCTGCCAGGTTGTCAGCTTCCTTAATTCCCTGGGGAAGTGGGTTGGCAGGCTCATGGCACCTCTAGCAAAGGTTATTAGTGTCTTCCTCTAGTGCCAGAGGGAAAACATAGTGCGGTTCTGTCTGGTCTTCCTTTGCCTTTGGTGAATTCCTGCAGAGGGAGAAGGTTGAACAACAGTCTTTTTGCATTTAGACAGGTGTAAATAATGGATTTTTACTTTTTATTTCCAAGGTCAAAATGCTGAATGTATTCCATATTCCTCCTACCTGCTAAGCAGAACTGAACAAAGCTTTCAGTTTGACCTGAAGTATTTCACGAAATGTGAAAAAATGACTGCAGGTATTTTTTTCCTTGCTGTTCTTCATCCCTTTCATCCTTTTCTTTTTTCATGTACTTCAATTTTAATGAAAAAAAAAAGAAAAAAAAGTCGTGATTCTGAAACATCAAAATAGAACCATTCTACTTTTTCTGAATGCATTCTGCTGTTTATTATGTGCTGAAATTATCACTAGTCATTGATATGGTGGAAAAATTTTTAGTGAATGTACTATTCACCAGAAATTAAGATGTTTATTGCTATTTACAGTTTGTACTTGTCAAAATCTACCCATTGTACCTTGTATATAGTTACTAATTCACATTTTTTCGAAAAATGCTGAAGTAATAAGACAAGAAAAAATCTTCTTTTAATGAATAATTTTTACTTGCTGTAGAAAGTGCACAGTAAATAACCTGACTTCGGTTAGATGTGATTTCTTCTAAATCTGTTACATGTTTCTTAGCGTATATCACA
>JAOQGH010000001.1:39131017-39147883 GCA_025769975.1 Gallinago jamesoni
ACCCAGAGATGGGAGATGAAGTCAGCTTTTTTACAGGAAATTTGAGATTGGAATGTACTAGATTTCAATGTAAGGAATGTTTAGGTTAATTCAGAAGGATCAATAAGTAAGGAATTTTTCATCTCTTCCTTGTGGAGGAAGGGAAGCCAAATTGTCCCCTCTCCAGCCCTGCACTGAAAGGAGCAGTAAACAGACAGTACTTAAATTTGTTAGGCAATGAGAAGAGAACTTGAGTCTGATAAGTGGGTTGGGGTTTTTCTTATTGCTGTTTTGGCCCTTACTTTCATTAGATAACCACTGGGAGATGTTTGTTCTCTAATGTTTGTATCTTGATGCCTCAGCCTTAGATGGGGAAAAGAACTGAAAATATTTGTGGAAACTGAAAACCTGTAACAGTGCAAGGCTGTATTTTTTTTTATGCTGGCTTATGTGTTTTAATAATGATGATTAGCACATATGTTTAATTTTATTGTTGCTTATTGAAAGAATTGCTGTGACTTGACTTTGCTGCTCAAGTGACCTAAATGCTGTCAATTTCCATTATTTTTTTAAAATAGTTTTTTCTCCTCCTCCTTCTCACCACAATCAATTGTTCTCCTGCACACTTGAATACCTTACACCATATTATTACACCCTCCCTCCTTTGGAGCATGTTTGATCAAGATCCAGAAAAGCCTATTGCTCAGCAGCAGGAAGAGAGCTTGTATTTGATCAGAAATGTTAGGTTGGAACCACAGGTGATCCTCCCAGGAACGCAGAGTCTATTTCATTAAATCCCTTGCCTGCTGAGTAGCTTTATTAGTCTTGCAGCTAACAGTGTAGGAGGTAGATGAAGTCGCTGATTTTGCTAGATGAGGGTGTTGCATAAATTTTTTAGAAGAATGTTGTGGCATTTGCTTCTTGTTGTCTTTAAATGATGGGGTACAGGCAGTGTTCTCCTGGAGAAATATGCAGATGGGTTAGACATGGCATGTGCATCAGACTTTCTGTGTATCCTTTCATACCTGGCTTCAGGTATGTAAGGATGATTTCATAAAGGAGGTTACAGACTTACAGGTGCCAGAAATTTAGAAAGAAAAAATATTCAAAAATATAAAGGGCGAACATCATTGCTTCGGGTAGTTTCTTGAGGATGCCAGGTAGCAGCAGGCAGTGGTTGACTGTTTCTGCTTCAGAATATCTTTCCCAATTGCAACATACAGTCTTTCAACTAACTCAGTGTGCTGTATGCTTAATCATTATGCTGTGACGTATCTTTTAAAAATATCTCATCAGAAATTGTAGATTCATGGAACCATACAATAGTTTGGGTTGGAAGGGACCTTTAAAGGTCATCTAGTCTAGCCCCCCTGCAATGAGCAGGGATGTCTTCAGCTAGATCAAGTTGCTCAGAGAGCTGTCCAACCTGACCTTGAATGTTTCCAAGGATGGTGCATCTGCCACATCTGTGGGTAACCTGTTCCTGTGTTTCACCGCCCTCATTGTAAAAAATTTCTTCTTTATATCTAGTCTAAATCTTCCCTCTTTCAGTTTAAAACTATTACCACTGTCTATTTCAAAACTTTCTGTGATGTATTTTTAAAAATTTCATTTGAATATGAACATAGGCATGTTTGTTCCCAGTTCAACCGAGCACTAAGATCATGATGTTTAAGCATGTGCTAGTGACTTTAACCTGAAGGAGTGCTGAATTTTTGTATATTTTTTTTTACTGGAAAATGGAAGGTTAGGGACAATAGGTTAGGGACAATAGGACTAAAAGTGGAAACACTGTAGTCTTCTATGACAGTGATTTTGCAGTAGTATTAAAGATTTTTTTCTGAAGGAGGAAACAAAACAATGTTAGCTACAGTAGTGGAAGGGGTATGCATCAGGAGGATGTGTTGATACAGAAAAGATGCCTGTGCTCTCTGAAGCCTTGGGATTATCACCTGATACGTTGCTGTCACCACTGCAGAGGATTGCATACTTCATTAAGGTTGTAAGAAAAATTAGAATTTTCTCTATGGGACATTTTAGCAGTTTTTTATTTTGTTTATAAATGAAATGTGGAATGCCTTGAAGTGGGAGTGAAAATTGAAGAATTTAGTTTAAAAAGCTTTTTAATGACAACATCAGTTTTGTAGAAGATGTTCTATTTCAAACGTAGAAGTTTTTAAAAAATGAATTTTTTTTCATACATTGTCTAGATCTAACAAGAGTGAGCTAAACCAAATGTAATTATTTTCATTAAAAATACATTTTATTTTTCAAAAGACTTTGTCGAAATACTGACCAGCTCACTATGCAGGTGCTGTATGAGCTACTGAGCAATATGGTAGTGACAGTGCTGTGTGATGGGGTGTCTGTGTGGGACAGGGGTCCTGCAACCCTTGGCAAAACACTTCCATCATCTGTGTTCATCCATTTGAACTCTGTACAATAGGAATATCTGAGGTCATTTAGGTGCTTCAGATGTGTTGCTGTATCAGAGGGAGCTGTGTTCATTTCTTCAATTCTTATGTCATTGAGGTTCCTTTGCATGGGTCCCTGGCATTTGAACTTAGTGCTTGTCATCTGAGATTGTAATAAATTAGCTATTGTTCTCTACAGGAACCACTTTCTCCTGACGTTCTTTACTACTCGACTGGTTTTCACCAGGCTTTTTTACTGCACTTCAGTCAAATGTCTGTAGTTGCTGTTGCCAGTTGTGGTCTCATCTGACATCTTGGCAGTCTCTGTTACTATTGGGAACTGTAGAGAATATGGGGGAACCTTCTTATCACCCAATGACTAACATTTTTTAGGTCTTATATGGCCTGTACTGACTTCTGAATGCATTGAAACAGTAGATTTGTTTGTCAATTGATGTGAGTTCTGGTAATGAATGTGAATTGGGGATTTTTCTCATTTGAATAGCCGGTTTCCACAGTTAAAAGGTTTACTTTGCTTGTAAATAGGTGTTTTTTTCCTTCACCATACGCTGAACTGAAAGGTACTTGTGTAGGGTTTTAAACTAGTATTTTTTTATGAATGTCATTTCTGAAAAATAATTCACGTCTTTAAAAAAACCCGATTTTTTTTCAAGATTTTAGTATCATTATAATCACTAGTTAAAAGTGTATAAAGAGCTGGGTTTGATTTAATTCTAAAAAGATATGCTGTAAGGTTTTTAATTGTGTTGCTATGGCAGGTGAATATAAAACATATTTATGTATTTGTATCACGTATTTATTTTTAATCCAGTTTGCAATACAGAAAAAAAAAATCTTTGTATGCATAGAGCTTTTTCTTATGAGGATCTTAAAGACTACAAGGAATAAATAGGTAAGAAGCACTCTGTACTTGTAGACAGTTGTGGCTCTTAAGTTGTGAATGATTTGGGGTGGAGGTGCTGACTGTCTTTTCCAACCAAGACTCAAAGGCCACCCCCACCCAGTGAGGTTAGCAGGAGTGAGGTGGAGAGAACACAACAAGATAACTGTTACTGCAGGAGGTGGTAGATTTGTGACACTCCTTGTCAAAATAGGTTGTAGATGCAAAAAGATTATACAGTTCCAAAACATGGACAAGTACTTGGAGAGGTGCTCCTTGGGAGGAAATCCCATAGTTTGAAAAGAGAAGCTAGGAAATACTCAAGAGAGTGCTATTTATACATCCCTGGTCTTACTCTTTCCTGAACATCTGCTTTTGGCTGCTGTTGGAGAGGAGAATAATGAGACAGGCAGTCTTTTTGTCAGAGTTGGCAAGGTTATCCATATGTTCATAGTCTTCCAGTTTCCCAAGTGTTTCTACTACTCAAGGGCCACAGAATCTCTTTTCCAGAATACTTAACGTCCTGGAACTGGGAAATTCTATAAGGCTCCAGTTATGAAAGACTGACAAAGCTTCCCGTGTGGTGCATAAATGAGCCACTTGTGTGAAGGTTTTTGAGCTTCTGGGCCTTGGTTTTCCCCTCCTTAACAGCATTGCAGTATCATAGTGTTAGTGGGATGCATTTGCTCTTTCTCTGAAAACTCATTTTACAACTCAGTTTATTTTACTCTGAGTAGTGTACTTAGACACAAGTGTAATTAGTGTAACCACTATAGGTTGTGTAAAGGAACTTGGGTGTCTCAAAAGTCAGACACACAGTGCCTAATTCAAAGGCACTTTACTTGGATTCATTTAACTTAAGGCACTTAACTGGCATGTCTAAATTAGCAAGCTGATTGCCCTAGGTTCCTGATTTCATTAGTGGAGAGTAGTTCTTCCTGTTGATAGTTCAAATCTTATATGGACAGAGTCTCCTGCTGGAACTGCCTAGGTAAAAGGAAAAATATTTTATTAACCATTAGCAAGTTTGCTGATGACACCGAACTAGGAGGTGCTGTTGACTCTCTTTAGTGACACGAGGCCTTGCAGGAGGATCTAGATAGACTGGAACACTGAGCAGTGATTAATGGGGTGAAATTTAACAAGTCCAAGTGCCAGATCCTGCAGGTAGGGTGGAGTAATGCTGGGCATAAGTATAAATTGGGAGAGGAGTGGCTGGAGAGCAGCCTGCGGGAAGGGATCTGGGGCCACTGGTCGACAGGAGGCCTGCAGCAGCGTGCTCTGGCAGCCCAGAGGGCAAACCGCATCCTGGGGTGCATCAAACACGGCATAACCAGCTGGTCAAAAGAGGTGTTTATCTTGTGGTAGTCAGCCTCACCTTGAGTACTGTGTGCAGTTCTGGGCCCCACAATTTGAGAAGGATGTGAAGGTCCCTGAATTTGTCCAGAGGAGGGCACCAAAGCTGGTGAAAGGGCTGGAAGACATGTCCTATGAGGAGTGGCTAAGGACTTTGGGTTTGTCTAATTTAGAGAAAAGGAGGCTGAGGTGTGACCAGGTCTAGTGGGAGGTGTCCCTGCCCGTGGCAGGGGGGTTGGAAGAAGATGATCTTTAAGGTCTCTTCCAAACCAAACCATTCTATGATTCTACGGCCTCATTGCTTTCTGCAGCTTCCTGAGGAGGGTTTAAGAGGCATTTGGACAATCCCCTCAATAATATGCTTTAACTTGGTCATCCCTAAAGTGGGTCAGGCAGTTAGATTAGAAGATCATTGTAGATCCCTTCCAAGTGAACTATTCTGTTCTAACCCCTGAGCTTATTGAGTGTCATTTGTACCATTAAACTTTCACAATGTGCAGACCCAGGAAGAAGACATACCTAAGACATTTTAGTGATGGAGAGCTGTGAACAGGGTTAGGAAGAATTTGGGCTTCTCAGAAAGCTTTTAATCCCCATTGAAAGTGTCCTAAAAAGCAGAAATATGAACGGCTGAAGAATCTACTTTGGGACTTGGCTGCATATGTTACAGAAAGGCTGAGTGAAAGTAAATCCCCTTGCTGTTTTGTCTTGAGGTTGCTGGGTATGAATCAATATTTAATTTATATATGCTGCAATTTATGTGAACACTATAGTGTTAAAATATATGTTTATTTTTTTTCTCCTAGACTTTAGGAAGCCTCTTCTTCTGTAATTTGCTGTACAAGAAAACTTTGGGGTTAAATCTGATATATTTTATCTTGTTTTCTCTTACAAGTATGTTCAAGGTACTAATTACCTGGTTCATGCAAAAATGATATGGTTTAGTTTTCTTTATACAGCATAAAACACTGTAAAGTTGTGAATGCAAAGTCTCAGAAAATGATTTTCCAAGGGATTTAGTGTGCATCTTGCACAATGGAAGACAAAATTGGACCATTGACATTTGCTCTTTGGGTATTTTTGGAGAACAGGATGTAGTTTTTAAAGTGTGTCACAGAAGAATTTAAACTCTTATGATGTGAATTTAAACTCTTATGATGTGAAAAATAGCTCAGCCACGTAAAGAAAAAATTCAATAGGGAACTGTTCTGATTTTTAAAGAAAACTCATGAAAGTCTGCTCCATTCCCTGATTGTTGACTGCAAATATTTTGGTGAGACAGAGTGCTGCTCCCTGTTGCTGTGTGAGGCATTGCAGGTGCAGAGTAAAAGCATGAGTTGTAGGATGGCCAAGTGACTTGCTATGAGCAGTAGTCATTAACTGTTTGTTTTGATTGAATCATTTCACTATTAGCTTGACTCTTTGACATGTTCCTAACCTGTTCATTCCACTATTGCCTGCTGCCCTGCTTGATCTTCCATCATCTTCATCTTTCGCTGCTACTGCTTTCTTACTTCTTTTACTTGTCCTTCCTCCCATCCCTGTTGTTTCTTCTATGATGAACCTCCCTGTTGTTGGACTCTGCTTCAGTTCTGCTAAAAGTTTCACAGTTCATGCCCTTGTTACTTTGTCTTTCTGCCTAACAAGGTGACCTTTTCCTGCAATTTGTCTAGCTGTGACCTGGAATTGCTGTATTACACCAGGGAAGATAGCTAATTTTTCCTTCTCCATCTGTAAAATGAAAACAATAGTTAGTGCTTTTTTGGTCTTGTTTTTATAGTAGTTGAAAATAATCATCAGTTTGGTTGCCTCTTGATTAAGAGGTTGCCAACCTGAAAATTTAAGAAATGCTGATCTGATCTGACCTCCATCATGTCAAGGCTTGTAGAGTTTCATAGTGTTCTTATGACATTTTAGACAGACACTACAACTATACTGTACAGAATCTTTCTGAAAACTGTCCAGTCTCTTCAACTAAGGAACAATTCATCACAACCCTGCAGGAGAGAGGGAAAAGAACATTAGACTCTGTTTAGTCTGAATGAGTTGTACGGTGTTCTGAACAGGGAAGAAAGAACCATAGGAAGGGAGATGCCCTGGGAATGTGACATACAACTTCTGGAATAAGGAAGGGTGAGAGAGGAGGCACTAAGGACTTGATTCATGTGCCTAAACATAATGATCTGGTGCTGTTTAAAATGCCTTGGGGTACCCTGAAGATCCCTAGCTGCTGCTCTTGCTGGCCTCCATATGAGATCCTGTTGGTCCATGGCTGGTCCACACCTGATGGTTCCATAAGGATTTTTTTAAATAACTTTAAGCATCTCTCTTGGTACTATCACCCATATTTAGGCACCAGAACTGAAGCCTACTATTTTCCTTGACCAGGCACTTGAAACAAGGCTAATGCCTCTGCACACAGAGGACTATTTGTTGATACAAAGCATTCGTACACAGAATGAACTGTCACTTTTACCCTGACCTTTGAAGCCTTGGTTTTGAGCTGTAGGTTTTTTTCTTTTTCAATTTCTAAGCTGTGAGCACTTCAAAACAGCAGCTGGTCAGGGCTCCAGAGGGAAGAATTTCAGCTCCAGCCGAAAAAGCAATGCTTTGAAATATGAGAAGGAACTGTAAGTTACTAAACTGAAACAAACTGAGCAGGAAATTAGTATATAGTATGATGCTAAGAAACAGGGAAAGAAAAGATATCTTCTCTTAGGACTTTTTCTTACTGTATTGCTCTAAACTATGTTAAATGGTAAGCCAGTTCGTTCCAAGAATTAATAGAAAACAGCTCATAAATGGGCATTGTAACTGGTTTTGGAAGTTTGTCAAGGGGAACCTGATCTGTCTGGTAACGTGGCGCAACAAATCTGATACTCTTTGCAAGAGACAGGAAAAGTTACACGTAGGAATAAAGCAGCTTTTTATAGAATAAAGATGACTAGGCCCTGGTGGAAATAATCCTATTTCAAGTAAAATGTTTTCTTTTCATTATGTAGTGATTTCACTCCCTTCTTAATTGTGACATGAATAGAATCCAAACCACTTAAACAAGGAAAATGTTCATGTAGTAGCACTGCTTCTGGTGCTTCAGCTAGCCCATCGTAAAAGGGTGACTAAGCCCAACAGTGTCCCCACTAGCTACTCAGCTAAATCAACTTGACTCTTAAAATTTCTAATTTTAATAAAATTAATTAATTAAAAAATTAAATTATTAAATTAAATTTTAAATTTAAAATAAAAAATAAAAAAAACAAAGAAGAAAGAGGATGAAAGTGTAATAGGATGTGGAATTGTAGGATACTCAGTGGAAATGATGGGTTTCTTTAGAGCTATGAGAATCCTTCATCTGAATGTAAATAGATGTTTTTTCTAAGCTGTTTTTCAGTAGGTTATTTGAGCAGTTAGCACCAATGTAGAAGTGGGTGCACAGAATTTTAGCTGTATAAAAGCAGTGTCTACTCGGAAGTTCATTACCTTTTGAGAAACAGATATCTTCAGAAAATGGTGCATTTTTTCCTTGTTAGGAGAAATCAATATACCTCTGCAGAGGTAGCAGTGGAGGTGTCTCTGCTGACTGCAGAGAGAAGAAAGTAATCTGGCTAGTTTAAATGTGATCTCTGATTTTTATATGGCTAAAAGATTAGATGAATCCATCTGTAGGATTTATAAAATGGGGTAAGATCCAGGATACAGGATCTCCACAGAAATTATGGGAATCATCAGGAAGCGGTTTGAACATTTACCTGGAACATGGTGGTTCAATGTCTAAAAGCGCATGAACCAAAACGCATTTTAGATAGCCAGAACTAAAGTAGTTTTCATTATAACTTCTTTTACTCTGCTTGAGCAGAGCTCTCATCCCTGATTGTCTTCTCCAGGGCTGTTAGCGATTGCCTTTTTGTTAGCTTAATCATACTGTTCTTGGCCAGAAATGTTCACTTATGAGTATCAGATTTTTGAAGGGTAATACTGATTTCCACTGCAAAATAGTATTGTTAGAACCAGAATCCTCTTGACCACATCTAGCTTTTGAATTTTTTTTTTTCAGAGCCTACTGAAGCTTGTTAATAACCTGTTAGAAAATTGAGAGGATTGTTCAGAGACTTTGACCAGTATTTAAAACATTTTACAGCAGCAACTGTAGCTTTGTCTTAAAGAAGCATATATAGAAAAAGAGTTAGGCCTTGGTCCCACAATGAACTTCATGTTTGTGTAGACATTGAGAACTGTGGTTTTTGGTTTTTGTTCCAACCTTCCCTGCCATAAGCAGGGGCATCTTTCACTAGATCAGGTTGCTCAGAGCTCCATCCAACCTGACCTTGAATGTTGCCAGGGATGGTGCACCTGCCACCTCTCTGGGCAACCTCTTCCAGTATTTCACCACCCTTATTGTAAAAATGTTCTTTCTTTAGTCTAAATCTTCACTCTTAGTTTAAAACCATTACCCCTTGTCCTATCGCAACAGGCCCTGCTAAAAAGTTTGTCCTCATCTTTCTTCTAAGAGCCCTTTAAGTACTGAAAGACTGCACTGAGGTCCCCCTGGAGCCTTTTCTTCTGCAGGCTGAACAACACTAACTGAGGTGCTCCATCCCTCTGATAATTTTTGTGGCTCTCATCTGGAACCACTCCCAACAGGTCCATGTCTTTCCTGTGCTGAGGGCTTCAGAGCTGGATGCAGTACTCCAGATGAGGTTTCAACAGAGCAGAGCAAAGGGGCAGAATCACCTTTCTTGACCTGCCGACCATGCCAAATTTGATGCAGTCCAGGATACGGTTGGCCTTGTAGGCTGTGAGTGCACATTGTTGGCTCATGTCTAGCTTTTCAACCACCAGTACCCCCTGAGTCCTTCTCAGCAGGGCTGCTCTTGATGCCTTCATTACCCAGCCTGTATTGATACCGGGTCTTGCCTCGGCCCGGCTGCAGGACCCCACACTTGGCCTTGTTGAACCTCATGAAGTTCACACAGGCCCACTTCTTGAGCCTGTCCAGGTCCCATGGCAATGTTAAAGTAAATATGAAAGTTTACTGAGGACTTAGCTGACTTTCAGTAATTGTGGGTGTTATCTGTTTCATCATCATATGACAAATTTTAAATAAAATTGATTTCAAATTCAATTTATGAAAGCTCCAGTTTTCACTTAACTCTGCAGTTTCAAGTGTGGGGAAAAAACAAGGATACTATGGTGACTTCTGTTTTTTCTGTTTTATACATGACGCAAAGGCTTTCTTGCCTGAAGAATGAATCTCAGTAATATCAAGGCAGTGTGCTGATGAGAAAAAAAAAAGGGGGCAGATTAGAGTAGTGTCTGCATCAAACACCAACATAGTTCACTTGGGCTTTTTTTTAATATGTGCAGTTTGAGTACAGGACAATTTTGTTCTTTACTAAGAATTTTTGTTGTGAATTGATTGAAACAGGTGGTTTTATGTAATGGAGCAGCAGCAATATATTTCAGTAGTATTTTGTTTCATTCAGTGTTGTGGTAAAGGTTTTTGGCTTCCTGCATTTTGTTTGAAAAGTGAAGGCAGCTCATCTTAAGACTCAGACACAAGTTCAAATGAGTCTAACAGGAGCTATAAATGGTTACAATGAGCTCCTTTGTCCAGTCCTGTCTATAAACATGTGTTCTGTACTAATTTTAGCTCTGCTTAGTGTTATGCTTGCTGAACCCTGTAGTTGCTGTGTTGGCTCTCCAACCCTGGAAGAGCTAGTGTCATGACAGCCTTTTCAGAATTTTATTTCAGAAGCACAATTTTATGTAGCTTGAAACACACAGAGCACCACCAGTATAGCCTATTTCCTTGGTTGAGGCAGGCTAGAAAGGCTTAAAAGACTTTTTTCTTGCCTCTTCCCCTCAATCCAGGCGCTTAAAGCTGTTATGGTTTGCCTAGCTCCCAACCTTCCTTCTCTTAGGGTAGACATGGTGTTCAAAGAGTTGTTAGCTAAGTGTTTCAAGGTGCTTGGCTATAGTTTCAGAGCTAATCTGTAACTTCTGCCATTTATTCAGAGTCTCTGAATGGCTGGAATGACAGCTTCCATGCAAAAAGACTAAAAGATACAACGAAGAGGAGATTTCAACAATATGTGCATTTGTATTCTTACTTTTTCAGATATAACAATTATTTTCACAGCAATTTTGAAAACACTGTGATCATTTTCATGCGGATTAGGACTCTTAAGAATGAGTGACTTTAATTATTTTTCATATCAGTATCATTGCTAAACTTAAATGGGAATGGAAAGCAAGTTTGTTGTTTAGTTGTTGTTTGGTTGTGTTTTTTTTTTTTTTTTCTGCAGCACTGGAGAAATGTTCCTTTTAACTCCTGTTTTCAGTTTTGGAAGGATTGTGCTTCTTTAGGGTAGTTTGTTATGCTCTCCAGATCGTATTGTGACAAAGTTTGTTTTCTATTAGATACTGATTTGAGGGCACCAAATATATTACTTTGAGAAACAGAAGTTTCACTAGGCAAAACTGATGAGAAAGCACTTTGTCCACTGACTCACTTAAAGGGAATTGCATTTGCTTTTGTTTGTTTTCTTATGTTTATCTTGAAATATGCATACATACTTACAATTTTTGACCTTATTCACTCTTACTGTAACACCAAGATCAGGACAAGTCCTTAATTGTCTCTACCAAGAACGTTTCTCCTTCCCTATGGATCTTTTGTGCCAGAAAGAAAATAGATGAGCAAAGTACACAGACACACACATACACAAATATCTATACTATTAATATTTCTTATTTCCTAATAAATCTAAAACTTAAGAGTTATGCATTACTGGTGCAGTGAGAGAGAGTTGCAAAAAAGTAGTGATAATGTCCTGAATATTAGATATAGTTAAAATGTGGGTGTATAAAATGAGCTTTCTCATCTTCCATAGTGTAAAAAAAAAGCAGATACAGACGTAAAGAAGATACATTTCCATATATCATCAAAGAGTGTGAGGAGTTTCTTTCAAGAGATTATGACAGTCTTGAAAAAGATTGTAGCACATTAAAGTGGGACTTAAATAGGCCAGAGATTTCTGTTCATACAAAAGATGTGAAGAAGTGTATAACTAGAGAGCTGAATAAATCTATTGCTGCTGCCTAAATTCTGCTGGCTTAGTTATAAACCTTCCACCTGTACTAGCTAGTTTCTGTAAGCTACTGAAATTCAAAGGGATGTATGTGCTCACCTTTTATTGCTTTTGCTAAGGATATTGTAACTGAAAAGATATCCTAACACAATGACTTATGCTACGTTTGCAGCACCACGCCTGAAGCAACTTCATTTTTGCATTAAGGAAAGCAATGATTTTCAGTATAAAGATGAAAATATTAAGACAGCTGAGCAACTTTCATTAAAACAAGTGAATTGTCACTGTAGATTTCCTCCCCCTCCCCTGCTGCGTGATGGCAAGCTTCCTAAAATGGTATATGGACATTAAAAGAATCGCTAAATAAAAATGCTGTGGAGATCTCTGGCAGATACTGGTAAACTTGCTTTCCCTGTTCTCCCTTGCTGTGTATGAATTCTGCTTTTCTTTCCTTCTCATTTATTTAAATGCCATCTGCTTGTGTATTTAAAATGTAACATTTCCAGATTCAGGATTAGTTCTGTGAAGACTGCATTTTCCTTTGCTCTCTGATTCTTATCAGTAACACTTCTAACAAAGCTGTCCTCGTGAAGATATATATTTGTCATAGTGATAGCACACTTCAGAAAGTGGATTAACCTAAACCAACTCCCACTGTTCCACTTAAAAATATGTTCCTTGTCATATGCTACTCCTTATTGAAGTTAAACCTGGCAGTGTTTTAGTCTAGAGAAGTCAAGTCCCTTTTTCTCCTGGTTTTGGCTGAGCGTGGTTCTGCTGTTGTATGTTATTGGGCAGTTGAATGACAAAGTCGGTGGGAGGGGAAGGCAAGGGGAAAGATGCACAAAGATGTGTGAAAGAACTTCTAAATGTATTCAGGAAACCCTTATTATAAGTTTCTGCAGCTATTGCTGTCTCTCTGGGTGGCTTAGATAAACCTTTAGAAACTGTTTCAGAATAGCCCTGGAGTCTGTGGCTTTGTAACTGATACCTCAGCTCTGCAATGATAGGGGACTTGTCAACGGAGCTGATGATGGCAAGAGAACTTCTATATGTATTTTCTTCAGCAGAGGAGGTTTGGTCTGTCACTAGCACTATGGCATCAGCTACATATAGATTTCCTTTGAAGGTCATGATGTAAAAGCACAGATATTTTGACAGAACTTTAATAACACATGGCTGTGTTTATGATGCAACTCCTAAAACAGTAACAAAAGTCAGTGGTTGAATTTGTCATATGAAATTGTGTGAGATATTTCCATAGTTGTTATAGTACCTAAGCATTTTATAATCACTACTGGCTGTTTACATAAAATGCATTTTGCAAATGCAGACGCACCACAGTTCTGTTGCCCTATTTAGAGGCACAGCTGAAAAGCCAAAGAGTGCCGAGAGGTGAAGGCAGGCAGATGTTTTTCTCATCAGACCTGTATAAAATGTTCACTTGTCAAATTAAATTTGACTATATATTGAAACAGAAGGCTGTTGGAACTTGTATACTTTCATAATTAAGTATTGATGATTCAGTTTCATGGGAGGGACACACAGGTGGCTCCAGTATTTCGTAATTTAAAACTGATCCGAGAGTTGTTCTTCCTAGTGTGCTAATTCTCAGGTGTGGAAGCATATAAAGTTTCATGACACTGTCAGACGTAACTTAGATACAAAGAAAAAAAGCATTACGTGTCCTTTCAATGCTAATGTAAAATGATTTCCTAGGTGTCTTTTCTCCCAAGTCTTGACATGTTTTAAGTTTTGATTCTGTCATAAGGTAATCATAGACAATTGCATTTTATGAAGAAGCACGGCTGTTCCTCAGTAACAAACAGATACATTAGGAGTGCAGTTATATGCTGCATGCCATCTCTCCAGGTATTTCTGTAGAAACCGTAGAACAGTTTCCAAGTGATTAAAAGGATCTGAATTGTACAAGCTATGATTGATAACAGAATGATATAATGTAGCTCTTAATAAAACCTTCCAAAGATAAGAGTGTTGTCAGATGACACCGAAGGATATTCAGGAATCGCTGTAAGTCATTCAGAGTAACAATGAACAAACGGCTTTCTCTAATGCTTATATTGCGTTTGGAAACAGCTGGATGAAAGTCCAGCCCCAGAAGAATTCACTGTGTTTTATCTTTACTAGTCTATTTCTTAAAGAAAAAAAAAGACCAAAAAAAAAACCGCACAAAAAAAAAGCTCTTTGCAATCGAAATACCTGTGCTGTGTGGCAGCTCTGATATTTGTGGATATGGAGTATAAAACAGTCAAATCCAGGTAGTCAGCTGAAGGATAATTTAATGTTGCAATAGTGAAGTGAAGGAATGAAACAGTACGAGTGAATATAATGCAATTTTAAACAATAAAAGAAAATCTTCCTCCAAGTAGTTTAGCCTCTCAAAACTTTACATAAATTTGTCTGTGAATGCTGCTTTATCATTAATCTATCTTTCCAACACACAGGCACATGCAAGCATATATATGTATTATCCTGGCTGTATTTTATGTGCATATGACTGTAATTCTATTAATTAAGGCTATACAAATACTTATCTATAGTTGAAATTCCAGTCAGTAGCTCACAGACTTTTATGAAGGCTCTCCTAGGTCATAGTTCCCACCTCTCTGCTGTCAGATATAATGGGGTCAAGTCTGACCGTGGAACCAAGAAGTGTTTGCACCACAGGACAGAGAGTCTGGGATCAGGGAGTATCACTTCCAAGTGTGAGATGAGTTTGGGTCTGTGGATAATTAGAGATTTGGGGCAGTGCGCTTGCTTTCAGGTCTTCATCTAAGGGAGATGGAGGACCCATGGAGAAGATGAGTCCTGTTTACTGGCTGTGAACGAGACTTCCCTTATTTTAGAAGTTTCCTGACCTTTTTCTAGCTGCCTGCTCCACTTAAAGATTCTCAATGCAGTACTCTCATCAGACCCAAGAATTATGAGGCAAGCATGCTCTGTCCTACATGCAGTTTCATGAGACATTAACTTCAGTGGTTTAAAGTCATCTTCTTCCCTTTTATTTTTGGAAGGTTATTTTTAACCACCTCTTTCCAGAGATCTGTTTTTCCAGCCTGTCCCCCAGCTTAGCTGCACTGCTGAGGAGCAGTGAACTGTAAGGTGGAGATGTGGACTGGTGGCTGGACTATAAGTGAAATCCAGAACTTTTTAAGCCAGCTGTACTGCCAGCATTCATGAAACTATAACCCCAGGAAGATTATAGTTACAGTTGGGAAAGCAAGGTAAAGTTAAGTGTAATTCCAAATTAACTCGTATGTAAAGGTTCTAATATGTGGTGTATCTGTGTTATCAAAATCAGGGACCTCAGCATCAGAAAACCCCTTGTTGCTTCTTCTTGGCAAAATAAAGGTAACAGTTAACTCACCTGGAGAGAAAGAACTGTCTTGTAGCCTGGCACCAGCAGCTTCTTTCTGTTATTCAAGTAGCCTGCAAGTAAAAGTTGACAGACACAGAAACTGTAAAATTGTTTCACTTCAATAATCATATTTAGGAAGGGGGCTTCTACAGAGACATAATAGGACTAGAGATAATATAAATGTCTCTTTCCATATCAAAACTTTTGACTTGACAAGCAAGCTATTTTATATTTTGGAAGGTAATTCCATGCAGAACCTGTCTTGTGACAGCATATTCTTTGATCTGTAAGACTGGTGAGCTTCACTGAAGTTCATTTTAACACTCATAGCTGGGAATTTGTCTTTAGTACACATCCAGGATCAAGGTGTTTTGACCTGAGGATTATGGACAAGTCCAGGAGGCGCAGTGTTGCTTTTTCTTTCTGTGAAGGTAGAAAATTCCTGATAATGTTGGTATTGGTTCATGGTAGTAAATTACAGAACCGCTCACGTAGGTATATTTAAAAGCTTTTTTTGATGTCTGTATCCATCTATCATCACTTATACGGGATAAGGCTTTTCTTGTCTTCAGGTGGCTAAAACCTCATCTCTGATGTGGGCCTTTATAAAACTGGATTTAGATAAACACTCACATGTGGGTGGGTAGCTTCAGTAAAACATCTTTTCTCCATCCTGATACTCTAGCACTGTGTTCATCCCTAAACTAAGCAAATTCATGAAATGTATATGCCACAAAAAGGTATTGAATTTTGATTTGTTGTTGGTGTACCCTCAATACACAAGTTTCTAATTGGTTTGTCAGTAGCTCTGTACCTCCTGCTCCGATGGAGACATTGCATTGTGCATTGCATTGTACACTTCTCTGGAGGTGTGTGTGGAGTACCTCAGTAAAGGAAGGGTGTCTTCTTCATATTCTTACAAATCTTCTACAGGGGATACATTGTCAAATGAATATGATATGCTGCACTTCTTTCAGCGTGCAGCTGAATTGGTTGTATTTTTGGTATCATCTATATTACAAAGTTGTACCTGTAAAAGTTCGTTTGTTCGTTCCTTCCTTCCTTCCTCCTTCCTGACAGGATGAAGGGCAATGGGTTTAAACTGAAGAAAAGCAGATCTAGATTGGATATTAGGAATAAGTTCTTTACAATGAGGGTGGTGGAACACTGGAACAGGTTGCCCAGGGGGGTGGTTGAGGCCCCTTCCCTGGAGACATTCAAGGTGAGGCTTGACGAGGCCCTGGGCAACCTGGTCTGGTTGGGGGTGTCACTGCTGACTGCGGGGGAGTTGGACTACATAACCTTTGAAGGTCCCTTCCAGCCCAGGTGATTGATTCTATGATTCCTTCTCTCCCCTCCCTTTCTCTCTCCCTTTCTCTCTTTCTTTCTTCTTTCTTCATAGTAAAAATCAAATGGCAGATGCATGCAGTGGGTTTTATAATAAAGAAATATTACAACCTCAGTTTAGATTTTTCTTTATGCCAATCACTGAGTTTTACTTTAAAATCTAATCTTTATATTTTCTCCTCTCTGCTTTTCCGGGGAGGATTGTCTGTGTAGACTGTTGCCTGAGTGTCATAATTATAGGGCTAATTGCTGCTGTCATCCTTTTCTGGTCATTCTGGGTGTGCCATTTCAGGATGGTAACCAGTTCTGAGTCAGGGTGAAAGCTCATTGAAAGGGCTTTAAACTAGGATTGAAGGGGGATGGGGATGAAAGCAGGATTACTAAAGAGGAGCCTGGGAG
>JAOQGH010000001.1:39147983-39161639 GCA_025769975.1 Gallinago jamesoni
TTTTTTTTTTTTTATTGGTTGGACTAGATGATCTTAAAAGGTCCCTTCCAACCTAGGTGATTCTGTGATTCTGTGTTTTCTCATTTGTACATGATAATTTTCTATGGGGGGCTACGGTTTACAGACTTGGTTAAAAGGAACCTGAAGCTGAATCCTGTGCCTGATTGTTTAAAACTATCATCTGAGATTTACTTGAGATTTAAAATTTATATGTACTCAAAATGTAATGAAGTTTTGATGAGTTTTAGAAGCACACTAAGATTTGTATTATTTGAAAAGAATTTTTCTTTAGAAGTTTAAAGGAGGAAAAGGATGTGTTTTTTTTTTCCTTTATTTACGTCTCCTGAAGTCTCACCTTATGACATTTGAGATTACGGACTTGGATCTTACCTACAGTGTTTGGTTTGCCAGGTAGACTGAACAGTTGTCTCTGTGGATAATACAAGCTCCTCTATGTTACTGTGTTAAGTTCTGCATCCCTGCCAATGTGATTGTGAAGGCAGTAGAACTCGACAGCATATAAATAACCTTTTGTTTACCTTTGCTGCTCTCAACATTATTTTTATGTCCACTGGATCTGTTCTAACATTGAACCTGGCTCTCCATCTTTAAACATGAAAGTGCAGATCTTTTCTATTACAGCAATCTTTGCTTGACATCTTCGCTTCATGTTTTTATGCATTGTGATGAGCAGTGAGGTTGGGAATCCCAGGTGCTGTTAGTCGACTAATTCAGCACGTGGTTGGAGAGCTGCCAGGAGCTGGGATGAGTTGCAGGTTTGAGAATCAATACGAACCGCCCCATTTTACTTGCGGACTACCAGCTGGTTGTCCTTGGTCCTCAGTAAGCATACTTGATTTATGTTTGAAATGGTATTGCACCTAAACATACACTTTAAAAAAAAATATTTCTGACATGAAGATAACGTTCTGTCTGCTTTATCTTAAAAAGATGATATCCCATTTTAGCCTTGGAATAATCATAAATCTGATTTAGAATGTTTTCAGTTCAGAGATTTTATTCAATTGGATCAGACGTGATTCACTTCCTTTATGTTTCTTTTAAATCTTGATGTAATTAACAAAGTTAATTTGTTAGTATACTGTTTTATTCACTATCCAAAGTGAAAATGTTGTACAATTTTAGAAGATGAGATAGGGGAGCATTCATATTCTGTATTTATGTAGACAGAGCTTTTTAAAACAGTTTTGAACAACTGCCTTGCTGAATATACAAATAAGGTGTAGCGTATGATCAGTGCATATGAGTTTGTGCTTAAATTTCCCATTACTGTGCACTAAAACTGAGCAAAACCATAACATATTGAGATCGAAACATTTTAGACTTTTTTACTCTCATCGCTATTGATTAATGTTCCATGGCTACTAATAGCACATTTGTGTATTGTGGGTTGCCTCAACTAGGTCGTAATCCCATCAGCTGTCATAAATCAAACATGGCTAGGCACGATCAGAATTAGCATGGAGGCTGTGCTGTTGGTAAACTGGTCTTTTAATTCAGTTGTTGATCTGCTTCCAACCAGCTCAGTTCTTCTTTTACAATAGGATGAAATACAAACCAAAGAAATCCTTCATTATATCATGCTTTAAAATAGTTATACATTTGGAGAAGTATGAATATAGATGCTTACATTTGGTGAAATTCCAGCACAGTGTAAATCATGTTAGTATATAAATGAATCTTCAACATCTAAACCCCTACTAATCCAAAATGGCTTCAAAATAATAAGTGATTAAGTCAGCATTGAAGTGTTATAAGATCTGTCATAACTCACTGTTACCCAACCTAAATCGTATACTTCACATAGAATATAATTTGTACTCTTGTTTTTTCTTCAATGAAATTCTATTGTTGGATGCACAGAATTTTTTTCTGTATATTGTCTATTGAACATATATAGTACAAATTATGAAATTAAAGTTTTATGTTGTACTCAAAATGTCAGAATAAATTACATCCCATATATATATTTTCATATGATGATGGGTAAGGCTGGAAGAATATATTTGTGGCCAGAAATGTTTGACATTAGGCAGTATGACGACTATAAGGTTGTAGGTTTTACAGGTTTTTAAAGCTTGAAAATTCGATTTATAAAAAGATTAACAGTGTTGCTAAAGTGATTTTCTGGAATTGGCAACATTAGAGTGTAGAGTGATATCTACATATGTTAAAAGCATTCCTGCTGAATAACAATTGGAAAAATATTCTAGTATTTTATGGTTAAAAATAATACCACTAATTTATGTTTTCCAAACAGCAATAGACGGTTTTGGAAGAAAGGCAGTTTTAAAATGAATCCGGTGGATTATTTTAGGCCTATTAACTGGCATACCCTCAATGGACACAGAAAATAGCTACTTTTTTCAATAAGAACATAATAGAAGTGAACGAGTTGTGTAGGCCTTATACATTCAAATGAGTAATTTGTCAATGGAGATTTCAGTTCAGGAGCTATTTCAACACGTCATGGTTTTGAATGAATTTAAGTACATGATTTTTTTTTACTGACTCAAACCTAACATGTTTAAGTACCTCATTGGCCTGAACTTTTAAATACATAGATGGGGGATGCCAACAGGTGATATATATCTGCAGTGGTATTAAATGTACAGAATATTTGGTTGCTAACAGATGTCAATACATCAAAATTAATGTAATAAAATATAAATGAAGAGGAAGTTGAAACAGATGCAGCACATTTATTTACTTGCAAGAGACTTCATTTTTGAAGAAATAAGCATGCGTAGCTTTTTTGGCTTTTACTGTGCTGAGGTTTATAATTCATAAGAATGGAAAAAATATGGGTGATAAGTAATTGTTTGCAATTTGCTATTAGTAAGTTTTCATTGCAAACATATGGCCAGCATTTAAGACAGATTTTTCAACAGCTTTTTCCTGATATCTCTGATTGCAAAAGAAACCATTTTTCAAATTTCCTTCAGTAGTCTTTAAGAAAGAAGAGTTTTGTAGAATATTTCAGCTAATGGAAGGTGCTTCAGACAGAGTATACTTTCACCTGTGTTCGATGGAATTTTTTGTATGGATTTTCAGTCTTAGATTTTCAGTTCTAAGTAATCCTTTCCTCTCAAATTGTTAGTTGACTCTTGGTTTGTGTGTCATCACATACATTACAAATAAACCATAATAGTGCCATGCGCAGTTCATAAAAAAGTGGTCTATCTACTAATGAATGTGTCATATACTGAGATCTATGAGTAGTAACATTCTTGTTGGTGCATGGTACAACTGGTTGGGGTCACCTTCTCATCTAACACCTACCTGAAAAATCTCTGGCTCTTTTGGACAGCAAGCAGGGCTCTGCACAGCACTGTCTCCATCAGGATTTTCCCATCCTGGTGCTACAAATATTAGTAGCAAGAGTAACAGACCAGTAGGCCTTTCCATTGCTACTTGGGTTTCCTTGAAATGACTGGCTTAAGGACCAAATCTTAGGTTACTCAAATGTAGATTCAAGTTAAATAAAATATCAGTTTGCTTGCCAGACCGAGGGAAAACTCTTCAGTTGGAGAGCTTTTGAATCCATAGTCTCTTTTTGAGTCTGAAAGTCTGGGAAATCTTTGCAGTTGAGTCCTCTCAGACTTTATTTTTAGATGCGATTGTACCATATCTGGCTTCAGGAGAAATCTGGCTTATGAAGCTGCTCTGCCCATTACTGCTTGTTCCTGCTTCCCTCACACACAGGTCACTAAAACTGTTTGTTGGATACTGTTGTAAATCAGCTTGTTGAAATGACGCAGGTTAAAGTAAGCTGTCAGGAAAGATTCCTCTTGATATTTGGATTTTTTTTAAAAAACACACTTAAACATTTACTTTTTTTAAAGACACATGAAGAAAAAAATACTTTTCTGCAAATAACTAACCTCCCCCAATAAGTTGCATGTTAGTATAAGGCAATATTTCATGAAGGAGTGTCCAGAATCACTTATGCAAAAGGCAAAAGCAATGTACTGAAGTCATCATTTCTCTACTCCAGATTTGTAAACATTGTGTGGTTCTTTCTCAGCCCCTTTTCTAAGAGTCGGATTTTTCCTGTATTTTTTTTTATTCTTTCTGCTAACAAACTGGTATTTTATTAGCTTTCAAATGTTTTTCTATGCACACTTGCCATTTCTGTGCAAAGTCATCAGTAGTTGAAGTGTCTGTTTCCCTTTGCAAATGAGCCTGAAATGAGTCACCACTTTTCAGTGTATCTGGGATAATGTTAAAGTAGCTGGAGAAGTAAAGGGACAGATTGTTATTGTTGCTAGAAAGTTGTTAATCAGCTGAGAAATTTTCTTCCTCTATGTTTTTTCTCTCTTTCTGTGAGATCTTTCTTCAATCTTATGTTGACAAAATAGCAGTGAAAATGGTTGTTGAGAAGGATATTGGCTGTAGTCCCTTGAAGAGCTTGTCCCCTGTACAGTAACGTCAAGAAATAGTATGTGCCAAGTAAATTATGTAAAAGGAGAGAGAATCATTTGCCATTGACTTTTTCCTGTTTGAGAATGCCAGCTGTCTTTTCTATCGTGTTGTGGAGAATTTACGTTATTTTGTTAAATGATTTCAGGGATAGAATAAAAGCATCTGGAGGAAATAATTGCAGAGAAAAGCCTAAGGGATAATCTTCAGGTACAGCAAGATAATTAGAGCTTTAGCTATACAGGCTGTTTGAAGTGTGATTCCATGCCCAGTGGAGTCAATGGGAAAAACTTGAAATGGTTTCCACAGAAATTGATTCAAAGCTTTGAGCTGGCAGAAGCAGCAAGCCAATTTCTTGCAACTGTTCTGTGTGAAAAAAGCTACATTCTGCTTCCATCAGGCAATTTTATAAATTCAGAATTTCTTCACAGGCTTTAATCCATCTCTTAACACTGGGCTCATGACCAAAGAATCTTGTCTGACCTTTGCTGCTTTCTTCTATGGCTAGAAACCCTCTTTATTGCAGTGAAACACTACGCAAATAGCTAGAAAGAAGCTGTCTCTTTATATGTAATTACTGATTGTTTCTTCCTGTGTTAGACCAGGGAACAAGATTCTCAGGCTGGCAGAGTCTCTGTGCAATAGCTGAATATATGTCCTTCTGTGAAAGCTCCCCTCTCGTGGAGGCTCTGGTAGATGGGCCTTCCAGACTGGTCATGTTGTTCATGTGAAGTAGGTCTAACTGTGCTTTTGTCTTTTACATGGGCTGCTGAGCATTGCAAAAATGAAATGCTCTCTCTCTAAGAGAGAGACTGATATTGTGCTTCTAAATATTGTTAGAGGCAAAATTGTAGAACACGGGGAGACCATGTGGCACATGGCAAAAAGCCTGTTCAGACTTCACTGAATCCCAGTTCTCTGCAAATCTGACTCCGGCTTTAAGTTGGTAGATGGTAGTTGTGAATTTAAATTACATTCTTGACTGGAGAAGCCACTTCAAGATTTCTGCATGGACTTTGGAGTACATATGTAGAAATCTGTCTGCAGGAGAGACCTTTTGCTGATCAGGTGCTGCTGTCAAGATGTTGCGTGGTGAACAGGCAAGAGTCTTCTCCCTGCCTCAAGAGAAGGGAGCTCAGTTTTGCACCTGGGTTCCTATAGAAGCCTTTCAGCAAGGTTTCTGTCAGTTTCAGATAGATTAGCATCACTACCATCACTACCTTTTCTTTCACCATGTTTTTGCTACAGATCTATCTGAGGGAATAAGAAGAATGACAGTACTCTACAACAGCGAGATCTCTAGGTAACCTTTTGTGTCACTTGAACTGTGACAATGTCGTGTACGTTGCTGCTGCTGTTGCTGAGTTATGCCCCTCAGTAGTGGATCTGCATTTCTAGAAGTAGATTCTTTGGTCAAAGGTTGTGTTACCTGGGGAAATGCTGAGCAAGCAAATGCTTCCTCCCAGCTATGACTTCATTCTGAACACCGAGGAGCATATTCCTTTCATTGCAGTGTCCTTTTGGAGGATGTCAAAGAAAGGAATTGAGAAAGACAAAAGGTGATTTTACTTTAGCTGTTAATATATCACTTCTGCAGTGCTTGCATAAGCATCTGAAGCCCTCTCTTAAAGATGGAGGACAGTGTTTATTCCTCTTGTTAATGGTGAGAAATGTCATGTGATGGAAGCAGTTTTAGTAATATCTCTATCTGCCTTCCACATGTGTTTCCACAGCATGCACATGGTTTATATTTGCTGGTTGATTTATGGATCAGACTCTTGAGATTCAAAGCTGTTACTTTTTGTACTGTATGTTAAAGGGAACATTTTGGAGTTAGATTTCTGAAAGGGCTAAGAATTTTTTCAGTTAACTCTTCCTGGCACACGTGATCTTGGCATCCTTCAGATAAGTGACTGGGAAGCAAGCATAAGCAAACAGAAATAGTCATATATCTTTGAGTAGCACTAGCATATTTTTTTTCTTTCCCCAAATTCAGATTTCTTATAAAATGCTGTGGGGCAGCAGATTACTTAGACATCTGGTATAAATAAATAGACTTATTTTCACACCGGTAGAAATTGTCTTGCTGTGGGACCACCCTGAAGAGGAGAAAATGCAGGGATCGTTTGGGCCAGGTTGACAGAATGCATCATGTAGCTGGGGACACAGCCAGGGAAGGGACTTCCTGGGCCACTGAGCCCGGTCCTGTCCTTCTGTTTGACTGCAAGCTCTATCAGCAACTCATCAAACTGTAGTTTACATAAGCCTAGAACCTTCTGCTTCTGATATTCCTACCAGAAAATGTTCAGAATTTCTTGACATAGGGAAAAGTTTTGGCCATGTGCTTGATAATGTATGTATTAAGGGAATGTCTACATACTGTACCATACAGAGTCATTCTCTATGATATCTGTGGGGTACATGCCAAGTGTAAGTGAAATATAAGAGAAAGATGTACACATAGAAGAGAAGGACAGAGCAAGACAAAGAAATATCTGCAGCTCTGGAAGAGAAGCAGAATTCTTACATTCTTGCAGGCCCTAGGGACTCAATTGCATCGGTTTACATTTCCTATGCCTGTTTTGCAGAGAAAACAACAATTTTTTTTTCACACTATAAATGGAAGACTTTTTTCTTTGTCTTACAGATTAGCGTTGTTGACAAAGTACTCATGAGTTGCCTCCAGGTTGTTGCTGTGAGTTGAAAGCCACTGGCAATTTTGTTTGTTAGGGGATGAAACTGTTTAAGAAAAAAGACAGAAGAAAGGAAGAGAGAGGGTAAAAAATGGAGGGTTTCCTAGGGGGTTGTTTTCAAATGCTCTCTCCATGCTTTGCTCCTGCTGAGAAATTAGGATTTAAGCTTTCCTCAGTTCCCTATGGCTGCTTGCTGTCAGTGCCTGTTTTGGCAACCTCTGAGCAAACTGCGCGGAAGAGCTTTGATTCAGTTTCTTCTCCCCTCCTTCCCATCTGTTGCTTCACTGTGGATCTTGAGGTGTGCCAGCCTTCTTGTGCTGGGAATAAGATAAAGCAGAGGCTCCTCAGCAAATGCTGCCGGAGTCTGAGGCCCCTGTAATTGGTGTTATCTCCAGTGTCCCAGGCAGCAGCCGAGGATCAATGTAAACAGACCAGGGAGCGACACTCGGAACCTTTGCACTGGTGTGAGCAGGTCGCTGAGAAAAGAAGCCCAGTCCTGCAAGTTTCTTGCAATCTCCTTGTAAGGCATTAAGAGCATTAATGTTTGAGGCTGATACTTCTCAGGAATCAGTCTTTAGGGTTAAAGCTCTGCAGCCAGTGCTATATATTTTTTTTCCAGCGTATGCCACATTAGGACTAATGTCAGCTAAAGGCAAAAACATACAGAAAAGGCTGGCGTGTGTACACTTTAAATTGAATGCAGAGATGATATTTTGCCTTTCATTTTTTAATAATTAAGCCATTTTGTACCAAAGCTGAAAGCAGAACAGCAGCCAGGTGTGAGCCAATTCAAGGATTCTGCCTTTCCCAGGAACAGTGCCAGGTATGGGTGACCAGAGAATATGAGAGATGGGGCACTTCATTCATGAGCTGCATACTCGTGATTTCAAAGTGTGAATATGGAATTCTTCTTGTAACACACTAATTTAAAGGTTTTGTTTAATTCTGACTGCCTTTTTGCAGAAAAACTGCTTTGGAGAATGAAAATTCCAGTCCTGTTTGTAAGATGTTAGTAAGCTTACTATTAAGAGTTTATTAAGCTATGTTACATAAACAGAGCTTTCCAAATTTGGCTGTACCTTTCAGCAGAGAAGGCTGTTTTTTTTTCTCTCTTGTAACATTTCATCCTGAACGTTTTTGTAAACAGGACAAAAAACAGTAACATCCTTTTTTATTGTCTTGTTTTCAGGAGAAAAGGAGGCTAGCAACAAAGAAAAGTGTATTTTGCAATATTGAAGTGAATCAGATAAGAATTATTCTGAGAGATAGAATTTAAAATAAATATTACTTGTAACTCTCTTTCTCCCTTCTTTCTAGTCTCCCCTATTTTTGTCCAAAACTGCTTGGACTTTTGAGTACACAATATATTATTAAGGGGGCTCTTCACAGAGAGTTTATTAAAGGAAGAAATAAAACTGTAAATGAATTTGTGCAGAACAAAATGTGCAGTTCATCAAACCCTGCAAGGGACGCTGTTACATGTGATGCTTATTGAAAGCGGTAAGAGATTGGTTTAAAATACATGAAAGAAAATGCTTTTTTACAAAGTTGCTGGTGAAGTACAGAAGAGAATTTTTGATTGATTTGCTCTAATAAGAGATCAGAAAGAAGTTGCCACCTTTTTATGAGTTTCTGAAACTGATACTGTAGTTACTGCAAAATTATTTTTTAATATTGTCATGCTATACTAGTGTCTTCTAACACTGGCTTTGCTGGTTCCTGGAGGTTAAATTGGTGCTTTTTATGTGTTTGTTTATCTCTGAATGTACCTCTGCTTGATATACTTGTGAAATAAAAAGGAAATGAACAGTTCTTGTAGTTTCCAAAACTGTCATGCTAAAATAAATCATAAGCATAATTTGGGAAACTTGTCAAACTGTAATTAGGATTAGTTTTATTGAAGACTGTGTTGTGGTGGTTACTAAGCAAAAGATAGAACATAATTAATGACAGCCACTTCAAGTCACCTCATATTATATGCTTTTTAACTGTTGATTTATTGATGCAAAATTAGAATGAGATGGCAATGCCTGCCAGTTCAGCATATTCGGTGAGCCGTTCAATCACCTCCAACATATTTCCTATGTGGGCTGGCAGACACAGCTCTGCATCAGGTGGCTTCCCTGCCAAGGGAAGATAGATGTAGCCTGTAACTGTGCAGGCAAATGCTGCATCAAATATGTGCTATGGTGGTTTTCTTCCTCAGCACTTAAGCTTAATCCTTTCTACTTCACCAGTGCTAACTTCGTTCATATGCCTGCACAGAAACTTGACATAAAGAGTCAGGAAAAAGCACATTGCAACAGGACCTCTTTTTCAGACATACTATATTGCAAGGAAGAAGAAAGATCAGTGTTCCTGCTTCAACCAAAAGAACACACAGACACCTGCAAATGCAGTATCCCACTGAAAAAAAGTAGATCTCAACAGGCTATGAAGTCTAGGAAGTGGCAGGTAATTATAGTTTTATGTCAACATTGGTGAGTAACTTTCAGTTTCAATTCTGATCACTTAGGTAATCTGTGTTTTTTTCTGATATCCTGTGCTGGAGGAAGAGAGAGGGACAGAAAATTAGCAGACCTGCAAGAATGAATGATTCTAGTCACCTTCAGCTGCAATAACTACTTGATAGTCTTTTAGTTCAGAAGCAACTACAAAATACTTCCCAACTGATTGCAGCATACTTAAAACCTTCAGTACAAAAGGTAAAAGCCTCAAAAGTTGCAAAGAAAGCAGGGGAGACCAAGATATCTTAGTCTTCATTGTACCTGGAACTGTGTTAAACTTAATTTCCCATGTAAACCTGGTAAGCTGATCATAGCTCATTTGATAGATTTGATCAGGAAAAATACTATTGACCTGTGCCAGTATGACCTAGGGGAACGTTCCTGGCATGTCAGTATGGTACATTAACGGCAGGAGAAAGAGGCAATTGCTGATGCTACATAAGAAAGGCTGATAAAGCTGTCACACGGACAGTTCCTTTGGGTCTATGATTATATACACCCAAAGGAGTTTTGAGGATTGATGACACCACTGCTGCTCTTTCTTGTGGAGTCATACAAGGTTCAGTTCTCTCTTCATTTTTCTTTAGTCCCTCCCAGCATCCAAACATAGTAAATTGAGGAGTACAAATACACCTACAGATGTAGATGTGAAAGGCAGTAGTTTGCTATGGGCAAAAAGAGAATAAACGGTTTTAATCAAGAGGGAAGCATCATTAAAGTACTAGAAAAGGGGAGGAGTTAACAAATAATATGAGTTGGAAGAGATATGCTGGAATTGGCAATGAGAGTTGTGGGGAGGCCAGAACGTCTGAAGAACCTTGGATTTTCTGCAGGCCAAGTGGAAAAGTCATAACACAGATGCAAGTGTGGGGAGACATGCTCCCTTAACTGTGATTTCAGCTGTACTATTGTGATCAGATTGCATCCTGATACAAGGCAGGATATTTCTCTGATTCTGGAAAAAAACTTCAGGAGTGAGATTCTCTAGGAATGATGGCTTTTACCACTGTCAGAGGGACTTCTACTGTATAGACTAAGTAAAATTCTGTGACAATTTCTGTTATCATGAGTGTTCCTTGCCTTTCTTCATTAGTTCCTAGAATATTTTTCTATGATCTACACATTTCTGTGTATTATAGATGGCATACGATTATTTGTGTTTGAACATTTTTTTCAAGTGTAGGTAACTCATACATTTGTTACACAAAATAATGAATATGAAATTATGAGAGAGAATGTCTGAGGGAAAAGGTGAGTATCTAGGACAGTAAAAACTGAATGGATGAATGTGCTCTTCTGGATCTTAAAGTGATGGTTGGGGTTCATCTTTAGTCTGATGCTTATAAAGTTTCAAGTGCTGAAGTTCGAAAGGGCAGGTTATAATCATGTTCTTCAACACTCTGTCAAACATGTTACTCCATTCACTGAAATTTGTGTTGTCACTGCAACACTGAATATTCATGTATAAAGCAAATTGCAGTTCCCTGTGTAGTGTATAGCTGTGGCAAGAGACAAAAGTGCCTTTTGATAAATACGTGTTTCATTTTTTTCTTGCTGGCAGGGTAGCTGGTATTCCTGAAGCACCTAGTAATTTGTCTCTGTGGATGACTATCTTTGGTCATCAGTGTTATACCTGCAAGCTGACATCAAGCTGAACTCCCAGGCAGAGCAGAAAGCAAGGAATATACTGAGATCATGTGTGGTAATGCAAAGTGCAGTACCTTTCCTGTTATCTTTGAAGAAGGATGCATTGTACTTCTTTTAAACTGCCATTGAAGCTTTGAAGAAGAAAATTGGGATTGGAATATCCATAAAGAACTAGTCACAGCTGTGGAATTTTATTCCAGATAGCCAGAGGAGGTTCAGCACCTTTGAAGGTATTAAACAAAACCAGCCTTGCTTGTTTTAGCTCTATTTGAAATGCAAACAGGGGGAAAAAAAAATCAATGTTTGCTTAATGAGAGAGAACAAAATTTGCTTTAAGAGTAAAATATCTTCTCGGGGAGCACCAAAATAATAGCTTGAGAAGACAAAACAAACTGTCCTCTTACAGAAATACTATAATCTGCCTTTCATCAAGGAAAGCCATGGGATAAGGAGAGGGTTCCTCCACTGATGTAGTTGTCATTGTTTAATTTAATCTAGTATACTTTTAATGCTTGCATCAAGAAAGAATCCCCAGATTCTCTTTTGTTTTTCTTCATCCTCTTCTGCATCTCTCATTTGCTTTCTCGCTTTCTCAGATGTCAGTGAAGTGCTAGGCTTTGATCTGCCTCGTACTTAATCATTTACTTTAAGCAAGTCCTTAGTCCTTTTGAATCAGATTTACATTTCAACCACCACTGTTATACATTGTTCCAGCACTGAAAAGGGACCAGGAACCACATGAAAACACTGTTTCATTCAAACCTTTTTATAGTCTGTCTTTAGAAGGAGAAAATGATTTCATCAATGTGAAGGAGAACTTGGTTCATAGACTCAAGTGTGAATCTTGCATACTTTCAGTGCAGATGATTTGATGACTTGGGGTGTTAGCTTACTAAGTTCAGGAGGACTCTGGTGGTTCTCTGCAGGGTATTATTAACGTTTTAAAGAACACTCCTCTGGTGCACGTTGGATTGTATGTGTAGCTGTATAACAACTGTGCTGACCGGAACCGGAACAAAATGACTTTCTAGATTCAAGGACTATTAGATCCTGATCCCATACCAATTGTTCTTTTGTGGCTTCCATTATGCTGAAGATCTAGCAGGTTATTCTCTTTCTTCTACTAGGCTTTGCAATGCTTATTTTGTGCAAGTTATTATTACATTTTCTGAAAAGAAGAGCCTTTATGCTCTTTCATAGTCTTCATCAAACATTACTGATGCAGCAAAATCTTTAATTGGATTCTTTCTCTTTTAAGTGGAATGATCAGAAATTGTTTTTTTCTGTAAATAATAATGAAGCAAGATGGTATGGAAAAATTACAATTCTAAAAGAGAAAAGTTGTCATAATAGAAACACTTTAAAATGAAAATGATATTATTTTAATGTAAATTATTCATAGGTTATCAAGTTTAGATGAGGTTTGTGAACCTAACTTTGTTATGGTTCTTTAATATGACTTTAATGTTTAAATCTATGATGCAGGGAATGAAATTCTACTCAGGGAAACTATTCTGATCACATAAAATTTTCCAATTATACAGAAATCAGTGGGCTAGCAGTACTGAGAGCAGACATTTATCTCTGTGGCTTTGTAATCCCACATTATAACACGGGGCACAGAAAATGTTGTGCTTGGACAAGTAGTGCTCTTTTAGGAGAAGAACATGCTATTTCTGTTTTAGTCTGCTGCTGCTTGTCATGAAAAGGGATGATCAGGAAGGTTCTCTACTTCACCTTCACTTTACTCACATTTTTTTATGGCTTCTTTCGCTAGTTCAGCTTATTTAAGTGCTGTTTTATCCTTCAACATCTCTGATGCTCATTTCGTCATTAAATTATCTTTGTCACTGCCTTTTATGTATATAGTTTGATCTCAAATACAGCTTCAACGTGTAAAGCTATTCTTCCAGTAATCCTCAAGCTACAGTTCTCCCAAGGTTTTTTTCATTTCCAGAGCTCCTGAGAACTTCTCTGCAGCCCTTCTGGCTATGTACAGTTCTTCACAAAGGCAGAGTGCATGAACATCTAGTGTTGATATCTCTAGTTAATAACCAAACAGTTGCTGAAGTGAGTTATCTCAATACCTCACAAACCTTCAACTCCTTATACTTGAGCACTGGAAATCGTGGGCTTTTCCACAGGTTTTTTGTTTCCACTTGTTTTATGCACTGAAGGTACGCAAAACCTTAGTGGAATGGATCTGAGGCATTGCAGATGTGTCCTAGCAAGGTGTGTAATTAAATCATGTACTCAGCATTAAGCCTGTTTTCTCTTTCTGCATTCATTCTACTGGAGAGAGTCCAGTGTAGGGCAACAAAGATGATTAAGGGATTGGAGCACCTCCCTTATGAGGAAAGGCTCAA
>JAOQGH010000001.1:39161739-39348789 GCA_025769975.1 Gallinago jamesoni
CTTTAGCAGGGGAGTTGGACTAGATGATCTCTAGAGGTCCCTTCCAACTCTGACAATTCCATGATTCCATGATTCCACGATTTGCTCCCTCTTGGCTTCATTCTCTCATAATGTTTCTCCTGTTTATATTCACAGTCCCTTTGGCAAAATTTCCTCAGCTTCTAGGCCTTACTTACTGGCTGTCTCAAGCAAATTTTTAATTTCTGTGACTTGTTTCTCTGTCTGTCTGTGTTTCTTATCTATTTCAACTGTGTCTCTCAAGTCTTCTGGCAGTACTTTCCAGCTTTTCTCACTGTACTCTTGGGCAGGATCAGCCTATTGGCACTGAATCTTTTTTTCTTCAGAAGTAACCCAGTCTTTTTTTAGCTCAAGCTAGTGCTTTTCTGGTGTTCCAAGCTACCTTCTTAGCTCTTTGATCATCACACTGAAATGTGCAAACCACAAAATATCTGGAGAAGAATTAGGAATAAACTCCTTGTTTGTCTGCAGTTCTTACGGTTGTTGAATACAGAAAAAGTTATTTCATTTGGATATGACCAGCTTTCCATGTTTACTCCAGAGTAGCATTCTGAGTAAAATGTGCACACTAACAGAAAGGTATTTTACAGCAAATATATTAGTAAAAATGTACTGTTATTTAAAACATAATTTAAATCAGATTTTTCAAAGTTTAAATCCGATCTTAACCATGAAATATTTTGAACTCAGACTGTAAGTTGTAGTGAATTTTTCAGGGCATGACTGACCTGTGTTCTTTAAAAACTGAGGTAATACTCAGTTTACTGTTCTGCTGAAGTCTTAAAAGAATGACAGTACTAAATTTGGAAAGGCAATTTGCTAAATCCTATTAAAAAAGAACCTTGAAGTGTTGTATCAGTTTTGGGTAGTTATAGCTTCTTGTGGTATTGGAAGAATAAAGTTTTTTTTATGTTGATGTATTCTGTTTAGTTTAGTTCCATGACTTGTTCAACATGGAGTTGAAAACCAGAAAAGCTGACACTCCTTTTTCGATTTATGTTGAAGAACTAAATTGAGGGGATGAGATTTATTAGCTCAGAAGTCAAAAAGGACATACTGACTGAGAAATTGGTTTAATTCATACCTTATAGATAGCAGTGGTGAGTGATAAATGAACAGAGTGGTTGTACTGCCACTCCAGATGTAGGTAGTTCTATGTTACAGATTATTAGATATTCATGCTTTATTTGTTGTAATACTTTTGTTCCTGGGTCTTCCTTGTCCTGTCCAGCTTGACCTCTCTCCAAGCCTATTTTCTTGTCAAGAGCTGACCAATACCGTCGTCATGTGCCTGGAGTAAGGCCCTCAAATGGGAACACTGGGTTGGGGGACTGTGGTAGAAGAGAGAGGTCCGGAGGGGAGGACCGTGCTCACAGACTACAGTGCCGGCCTTCCGGGAAGTCTCTAGCATGGAGTGGCATTCTCAGCCCTAGGAAAATGAGATTGGTAAAGAGTGTGAAGAGAGACCCTGGCTCCACCTGTAGCCTTAAGCAAGGAGACACATAGCCTTCTCCAGTATTGATTCACCAAAAAATACCTTAGAAGCAGCACCTTGCCTATAGGTTTAAATGTGAAAGTATGTTGTGTGCATCACATTCATCACGTTAAATCCAGAATGTCCTGTCTGCATAGATGTGTTGAGAACTTCCTCTTCTGACCAGAACATGGACTTAGACTGAGTCCCTCCATGCAATAGTTTTGTCTGGGAAGCAGAATCACTTATTGCTAAAATTCTCACTGTTTGGTCTTTCTTCTTCATCTAAGACTTAATAATAACATAACAGGGACATTCAGATGACATAAAGTCACCAATCATTTTTTGATCATCATCACAAGCCAAACTTAGAAAAAGTATACAATTAATTTCTGATTTTCTCAAATTTCTGAGTTTACCATAAAATACTGTTACTATGCCTATGTGGAGATTGTTAATTCATTGCAGTGCCTCAGGAGTGATTGGCTGGGGGTTTTTGATTGCCTAATTACTTTCCTTATTTCTTCATGCTTTTAGGGAACTGTGGAAAGTGTGCCTCTCTATCCTCAGTAAATACTTTCCTGGAGTGACAGCAATATGCTGCCTTGGCCATCCGATCTTAAAAGCATTGATTACTTTCTGAAAGGCTTCAGTTCTCTGGCAGTTACAGGCCATATTTTCTCTGGTTACAACCTTTTTGTTGTTGATATAGACTGTATCTAGCTCTGGATTTTGTTTGCTGCCTATCTCTCAGTTAATCCAGATAAAACTGGATAAAACTTCTCTGATTTGCTAAACCTACAAAGAGTTGAACTAGGATTCATACTTTTGTAACACACACACACACAAAAATATCTCAGTCATATCTTCTGGAAAAAGGGGGAGATTTTCTCATTGTTTTTTTAAACAAAAACCAAGACATCTTTCAAGCAGGTTATCTGTGCTGTGTTAGGGAAGCTCCTTGTCTGCTCGAATATTGATTTCCAAATTTTTGTTAGTGCCTATGACATTGGTCTCTAGTTGCGGCACAAGAGGCACGGACTCCGCTAAGTGGCAAAGCGAAGATGTTTATTGTTTCACTTTTTCAGCATAAATAGTCTCTGTCTTTTGATGACACGCTGTGCCCTTTTTACAGATAGGTTGTGGGTGACTGTCCATACACTGTTGTGAGCAATACAGTTGGCTACATTTAAATGTTTATCCTGCCTAGGCTAACAAAACATTACTATTTGGTTACACTGCTATCTGTTTGCTACATTTCACACCAGACACACATCACCATTTAAAGACATTGTTTTACTGATCTCAAGGCCTCCTTCCCATCAATACAAGAACACCTGCGAGCTCTCACTCAGCAGCGCATCTCCAACTTTCTCGTTCTCCACATCTAGTGTTAACCACATGTTGGTTTCTTGCATAAGTGTATATACCCAGATAGGACGGGCTCTTGTAGGAGAAGAGCACTTTCTCTTCCTCTTTTTTTCTCAGATGAAGTGTTGCTGTGTAAAACTTAGTATCCTATCTGTGTCATTGCAAGATGAATACGTAACCTTTTCAAATGGCATCTACCAAATTTCTGTGTATTTTTCTAACACAGAAATATTTGACATCAATGGTCGCTCAAAATATCTCCCCTTGTAGGGGAGTTCTAATTTTACCTGGGTACTTCCTTGTGGAAAAGCAAGGGAAGACATACCTTATTTATATTGTCTTGTTAGATCCTGCAGTTGTCTAACTCTGCTCTCTGACTTTGAGAGCAGTGAGGCTTCAGTGGGGATTGGTCGCTGCAAGCCCACTGCTATTCCAAAGCAGTTCATTACGAGTGTGTTAGCATTACTGGTCTCAGTTAGCAGTCAGTAATGAGCTGCATACATTTTATTCTGTTTAGATCTTTGTATAATGCACGTAAAGATTGATACAGAATGTAAGATCCAGTAGAGGTCACATTATGCACTGAAAAATGCAAATGAATTACCAAAGGGAGGGAGAAATGTTTTTATGCCCTCATTGAAGTCGTTGAAGTAACAAGCTGCTTACCAGCCAGTTTAGTAAGGCAGATAGTTTCTAGTCTAACAAACAGATATTTGCATATCTAAGGAAGTGAACAAGCACTATTAAGAAAAATGGGCAGACTGTGTCTCAAAAATGGGGGAAACAGAATGAGTCAAGATGAAAGATGAAGTCTGTTTAGATCCCAGGAACATTTCAAAGGTGAGATTGGTAAAAGCCTGCCTGTTGTGGTTTAACCAAAGGATGTACAGGAATGTGAAGATATAAGAAGGGGTGGAGAAGTGCACCTGAAAGTGCTCCATGAGAAGTTAATCTCTTGCAGATGAATTCTCAGACCAGAACTTCTACAGGGAAAACATGAAACATAAGGTGTGCGCAAGGACCGGAGCTGTGATTGCTCACTTGTCAGTGCCAGCTCAATATGGATGTAGGTATGGATCGGCATAAATACATTAAGTGTAGATTTTGTCTATTTGGTGGTAACTTTTGTAAGTATTCGTTACAGCGTTGTCTGTTTTGAAAGTTATTGATAAAATTTGTTACTGATTTTTGACCATTTAGCTTAAATATGATTTAAGAGAACTAAGGAATATTTTATACAAGAGTGTAGCTATACCATACCCTAGGGCATTTGTGTATCATCAAAGTATCTGGGAAATACTAATAGGAGTTGGTGTTGTCACCATCTCCTTTGACAATATAGTCACTCCGTCAGTAGAGGGAAGACGTTTAATCCATCACTTTCCCAATATTTCTTCCCCAATGCTGAAGAGGAATGTCACTTGTCCAGGCTGTCATAGTGTGTGCAGCTCCACATGTTCCCTGAGCTCTGCATGATTTTCTATCTCAGGTTTCTTTTCTGGTGGGATATTGGATTATGAGTCTTATTCACTGTGTCAGAGATCTACCTGATCTCTATAAACTTTGTTGTGGACTGGATGGCTCCTGTTTTTTGTCAGGCTCTGCTTTTCCGTGGTACTCTGTCATTGAAGTGCTCGCCCCAGGTCTGTCACAACCTCTTCTGTTCTCAGCTCTTGCTAGCTTCTTGCCAGATTTCAGTAGTACAGATCAGTTTGTCTGAGTCACCAGCCTCTTTTTTGTGTGTCAGCTTTCTTTTGTAACTTCAGATTGAAACCATATCTTTCTAGAGTTTTATTTTTACATGGTTTGCAGTACTATTCCATTTTTGTAACACATTTTTGTGTTTGGGTTCTACTCTCTGAATTAATTGAAACTATTAAACACTTCAAATATATCTGAAACCACAACTGTCAGAAATAAGGCTACTTTACAATTGTTGTCTTTCTCTTCCTAGTACCTGTTGCTTCCATGTGCAGAATAAAGCACCATTTCCATCTCTTCCCATTGTTTTCCATGCTCAGAGAGATTTTCAGCTCTGCTGGAGGTGTCAGCTACTCTTTTCCATCCTGTTTATTTATTTTAATTCCTTTTTCCCTCCCCCTGCTGATAATCATGTGGGGTTCAGTAATAATTGTGGGTTCAAGATGCTTTAAGAAGATCCTCTTTATTCAGAGACATATTACTGCCTTCCTCTGTGTACCAGGGCATGGTACAAGAGCAGAGCTCATTGCTCAGCTTTCCTGCATCAGGGAGACAAAGCTTCTTAGAGGTTCATGTCCTGGCACTACATTTTACTGTGGGAAATTTGGAGTAACTGTGTAGAGAAGAATGTTTTGGTTTTGTTTTTGTTGTTTTTTGTGGTTTTTTTTTTCTGTCACAATCTTGCATGCTTGCTTTTTAACTGTGATTTCTCACCCGTGGTGGGTAACTGCACAGCACATTGCTGGCAGCCTGCAGAATGAAGGAGTAAATTCCCTCAGTTGAATCTCTCCAGGGTATCTAAATGCACTGAGAAGTTCAGCTTTGACTTTTACATTTTGGTCCCACGAGTCCATTGGAGTGTTCCTGTGAGCCTCCTGTAAGGGTGAATGGATTCTGTGACAAGGCTTAGTTCAGTTACATCCTCAGGCATGAGCTGGGATGAGAGGGTGTGGGGTTGCATGGGAACAGAATGAGCCCTCTGTTACTCGTGTTTCTCTGGAATTCAGGATGATGGGGCTTTTTTGTGATATGTCACATAAAGTTATTGATTCTTGGTGCATTAAATAAACTCATGAATAGATAGATACATGCTGTCTTTTATCAGAAAAGTGCTCTGGTAGCTAACTCTTTTACTGATGGATCAGGAGGAGGAGTGCAAATATTTTTATTAAGATAGTAAAAATTTACCCTAATGTAGTATTACGTAAAGAATTTGCATAAGGATGTAAGATAAGCTTTATTTTAGGGTTTATGATAAGCAGCAAGGCCTAAAACCAGTATCTCTGGAGCTCTCCAGGAGACCCCATTCAGATTTCTTCATCTTACTCTGAAGGAGAGGAGAAGAGAAATAGATACAGTCCCCACCCAAAACATTGCCTTCAGATGTAGTGCGTACAATTAGCTATATTGTTATTCATTTCCAGGTGGAATGCTTTTACATAGTTTTGAGACACTGGTAATGTGAGATGCTTGCCTGTCTTCCCAAAATTCCTGTTTCTACTTTCAGTGCTAAACTGTTCTCGTCACCTGTGAATACGATCTTACTTTAAAGCAAACATAAATGAGGTAAATGTAGATATATAGAGTTTTGTACTAATGGAAACAATAATTTCTTTATTGATGTGATGCAATTCAGTTTTATATATGGCAGATGAAAAGATTTATTCTACCTCATTGCTGTAATTCTTAAGTAGTATGCATTTCTGGAGTTTTTAGTGTACTTGCACCTCGGTTTTGCAGCTAAGGGAAGGAATATAGCAGTGGCACTTGATCATTTTCTTTGCAGCAGTATTCATACTGGAAGTGCTCAGTAATCGGTGGCGTGTTGTTTTCAGCCGTAGAATCCTTATGCTCTATTAACTGTGGTGTTAGGAAAATGGCTGTTGGCAATTTTCCATCATGTCAGTGCTCTAAATATTTACGTTAGAAACAGTATTTATGAAGGCAACAAAAGTCTGTCTTGTTTTTAGCTCTCTCCAGACCTTTCCATGTTGAGAGTTGGAATGTATTTTGTCTGTTCATCTCTGGCACAGAGACTGTAAGGGAAGCAGTTACTGCCCCTGAGACTTGGAGTAACAGAAACCTGAGCTGATTTCAGTTTGTTCTGTGTACCTCTTTTTTCTAATGTATCTCTAGGAAGAGTTTAGAATACCCACGTTAGACTGAAGGATGGGAAAAAAGGTTTATATTTATAAAAAAAGTGATGAAAGACTTTTTTTCCCCCCCTTGTTTGTTAGTCAGCAATTCATAATGATCTGCCCAGGTATTATTTAAAAGAAAGGCATTGTTCATGCAAAGATAGATACAATAAAGATGATACCTAATTCTGTCTCAGTAGGTGATTGCATTCATTTTTTATTTTAATATTGAATCATTTGATATACTTTGAAATAATAAAGCAATGATTGGGATTCTGAAAATTGAAAGCAATTTAATAATATGCATGTCAAATAAAACTGAGAGGTTTTTATTTTATTTTCTTAAACTGTAAACTAGCCATCACTTGGTGTCAAGGCTTAGTTGCTTGAAAAAATAGCAAAGTTTTTCTTTCTATAGTACTGCTTATTCTTCCCCGTTACCCTCCCCATCTTCCTCTGCCACATTTTTTTCCCCTCTTGGATCCTTTAGTATTCACATGGCATTAAAAATCTGCTGTTTGTATCAAACACCCTGGAAATCCATCCATTGTTTATGTCAGTTAATGTTAAGTAATACTTTGTACAGCAATAAGAAGCAATAAAAACCCCAGCAATAAACCGCTGTGTGTCAGTGATTTCTCCTCAGGGTCTGCAACAAGCCGTTTGATTTGACTGAAATAATGGCAAACAGTTTTAGACCTTTGCATTAACTCTGCAGGCTAACGTCCGTGTGGGATGGTAAGTGTCATGCTTACAGAAGGATGTTGGTGATGTAGTTCTAGAGAGAAAAACTGATGGGTGCCAGAATAAGCATTTGGGTAAACAGAAGTGTTAGTCAAAGAGTTCTTGTGGGACTGTCATCCAGGTTTTTGCGACTTCTGTGTGTTTGAATACTTTGTGTGTAGTGAGAGAAGACAGGAGAATATTATTAAGTACTAGTTTAAATAAAAGTAATAGTTAAAAGACAGCTAATTTAGGGTACCTAGGTCCTAAATGCCAAAAGTGAAATGATACAGTTTTCAGGAAACATGCACTCAGTGTTTTCTGAAAATTGGGTATCTCAAAGTGTCTCAAGGTGAACATTCAAATCCATTAATTGTGTTTTGTTCTGCTGTCAGTTGGAGACCTTCCTATTGCTTCAGAGAGCTTTCACCAAGCCCTGGGATGTTGGTTTCCTTTGGGTTTTCCCCCCCCAGAAAACTATAAATGGATGAAAGTACATACGAAGAAAACTTGGTTTTCCAGCACACTTCTTTGTCATATACCAGTCGAACAGTGCAGAAAAGAAAGTTTTTTGGTAGTCAATTTAGATATTTCTTATAAGTACTGTTATCAGTAGTCTTTTAGGAGATTTGGAGATTTCTTACAATAACTACTATTTAACATAATGTTTTTTAATAGAACTGTCACTTTTTGTAGTTGGCTTGTTCCTTAAAATCTGCATAAATCATTAAACAGTATTCTGTTATAGAAAAGCACCTCCTACTTATTCTTAGTAAAAGAAATGTCTTTGATTAAAGAATCTGAGGGACAGAAAACAAACCCTGTTAGTAAATAGTTCTTTTTTTTCCTTGTACAACAACATCCACTTAGCAAATTGCATAAGACCTTTAGAGAGATTTAATAAAGCTATTGATTGCATTATGCAGCATTAGGAAAGGGCAAAACCATACTTCAGGTTTTCATTTGTCAAGACTAAAATAAACTGACATTAGCCCATGCTTTCTATTAATTTGTTGAAATGGTTGTCAAAAAAGTGAAGTATCTGGTAGCAAGAAATCTACACCTGAAATCTTGAAGAAAGCCTCTCTGAAGAAATGAATTAAAATAATGTATTAGCAGCATGCAGGTAAATGCAAATTATTTTTATAGCATCTTTTTTGTACTAAAGTAGGGATTATAAGGGAAAAACGGAGTTCATGGAGTAAACCGTTTATCTCTGTGTGCCTCCTGGTTCTATTAAGGAAAATATATGTGTAAAGATGCTTGACACAAAATTCTTGTTTCTCACTATCTGTTCTCATTTACAAGTTGCAGTGTTTCAGGGCTCTTGCATTTATTTAGGAGACTTAATCATGTATGTTAATAGAAAATTTGCAGAAATTGTTCACGAAGTTTAGTTATTTATTCTTTTTGTTTCTTTATTAGGTTCTTTTTATCTTCTACCTTGAGTATTAGAAATTTAATACTGTCATATGTTCTGCAGGATCTCATCCTGTGGATCTAAACCAAATAGATGTGCAGATTTGGTTTAGATCTAAACCAAATAAAATTGCAGTGCATAATATTAGTAGATGTGTTGATGTGTGTGGATGTCCTAGTTCCTGTGTTTATACACACGCTCATATGGACAGTGAGGATGTGTATCTGTGATACCAGTATCCCCATTAGATTTAAAACTGAGGTGGTTATTAGATTTAAAACTGAGGTGGTTTAACTAAGTGGAATGATAGTGGTGGAAAAGGTGCTTTGATGGTTGTAAAAGAGTAGGATGGTAAAGGAGGGAGGAAGGATCCCCACATTCAGGATACGCTGCATGAGAGAGTTTTCCTTTGTATCCTATTCAATTCTAATCCTGCTCTCATATAAATCAAGAGTGAAGTTCCCAGTTGTGTGGTTTGGGAAATTTAACGGTTTTTAAGGATGTCTAGAAAATACTATAACTGAATAGGGGAAAACGAAAAATAGTATTACTTGTTCAAATTACTCAGATACTAACTTCATAAATTTAAAAAACCATCAAATGTTGATTCTCTTTGTGACCAATTTAGGTGTTAAGTTGCTAAATTATATTTTCCACTGTGATAATACTTGCTAATAATGTCAGATAATTATATTTTGATGTAAGCTCACACAGTTACGATGCCTTAATTAAATGTTTGGAAATAAAAGAAGAAGTTGAGCTATGCACAGTTCTTGTAACTTGAAATATTTTTCATGAGATTCACACAGAACTTGATTTTTAAAATGTCCAAATGCTATCCCTGTATTTGAATAATTGTACCAGTATAGTATGTTAGTGTGAAGTTCCAACGTGTTTTTGTCCTGATGACTTTTCTGGTGATTTTATTTCAGCTGTATAGTTTTTACTTCTTGGACATGAATTTAGTTTCCGTGAAGGCCAAGAGGTGGAAACCCTCTATTATTCCAGGGGTACCCAGGACTCTCTGCACTGCTGTATCAGGAAATCTCAAGTAACAGTTTTATGATGTATGAGGATATTATTCTCTGCAAGCAATAACACGCATTTCTATTTCCGCAGCAATATCCACATAATCAAACATTCACAAGTGCTTTACAAAGAATTTAATTAAATAGTGTGCGCGGAGTAAGTGGATGCAGCACGCACACAGGCTGTTATATATTCAGTAGTTCACATTTTGCAGTTTGTGCAGAACACTTTTGAGCAGTACAATGTGTGAATGATATGTCTATCAAAATGTGTATCATCACCCCTCCTTTTGTACCTTGCTCTTTAAGAGTTATACTAAAACCTTAGCAGATGTCACCTCCAGGAGCACAGGATACCTTCCTTAGTCCTCTAATGGTATGATAAATAGAGGGAGATACAAATTCTCATGTTGAGACTTGAATATAAACCACTGTTCCTCTGAAATCAAATGTTTATGACTCCCCAGAGAAAGATATAAATTATTGTGTCTTTTACCACAAAACTAGGCGTGTTCAGAATTTTATTTCAGGATAGTAGATATTTGTTGAGCAATCAAGACTGGCCACTGAAGAATTTCATTTCTAAATTAACACCAAGACTGGATGTTCAGAGTTTAGAAGTGGACAATGAGAAGCAAAAGGTTTCTCATTTTAGAATAATGAGTATGTTCACAATTCCTCTGCCACTCACTGGAGATGAAGAAAATCTCTTCTTCATCTAAAGTGCAGTGTATCAGACCCGGCACTAGGGAAAGACAGGAAAGTGTTCATACATCGTAGTACACTTCTTAATTCATTCAGCTTTATTGGTATGCTAATGTCACCTGCAGGGATTAGCATTCTGGAAACCAACGGGGTTATCTATTATGTTTTCTTTTGTCTGTTGAGAAAAGCCATTTAAGCATTAGCCGATGCGTGAGAGGAGTTTCTTGGCTTGCAGAGCAGTGGGGCTGTGTTGGAGGAAAGTGATTTAGAATATCCCTTTGTGGTTGTCTACCTGCAAGGCAGTTAGCTGTCCATCAGGTTGGAAGGTTTTATTGGTGTGTCAGTGCTGTAAAGTATCGGTCTAAACCAGCAGACCAATACCAATGACACAAATGGTGAAAGACAGTCTATAATTAGCCAGTAAAGGTGTTTAGTATGAGGCCTCACCCTGGTTTCCCAGTTCCGCAGAGTTATTCCAGTTTATTAGTTGCTGACACTGACAAAATCTGTCCGTTATGGCTGGCAAGAACGTCCTAAAACTACAAAGGGGAGAAAGGAAGCAAAAATATCAGTTAAAAGTAGGCAACTGATTTTATTGCTAGTTATATTTTAGTGCCATTTTGCTTATTTGAGGGGAATTGCTGAAAACTTAATTGGTGTAAATAAGAACACTCTCTGTATTCTTCTGAAGATGCCTTTTGGAGTAAAGTTTAATCAATGTAGGAGAAGTTAAGGCTTCCTTTACAGAATTGAGAATGGGCAAGCTCTTTGTTTAATGTGAATGAAGATTTACCATTAACTTCAGTGATTTCACCCAGTAGCCTTTCTGTCCTTTTTTTCTTCCTTATCCCTTCTTTGTATAGCAGCAGGAGTTTTTCATTTTGCGTGTAATTTGTAACAAGTAACAAGTTATTCTAAAAAACTAGTACAGTTTGAGCTTGAATTGAAGAAGAAAAGGAAAGCATGTAATTTTGAATTTACTTGCATGTCTAATCTTGAACACCATGTTTTGGATTTTTGTTTTATTTTCTTTAATTAAGCTCTTGTTATAGTGTGTGCTTTATGTAAAGTATTTATTCTTTACCGTTTGTAGTATGTCTCTGTAATTTGGGTATTTTCAATTTGCTTGTATTTGGATGTAGCTGCTAGGCTCTTGCTCTGCTTTTACTAGAAGTTTGAGTTTTTTATATTTCTTGCAGCCAGCCCTTTTGGGGAGTGCTGGAATATATCCAGGTTCTCCATTCTTGGTATTTCAGTGGCAACTTCCTGTGAATCCTGAAGTAGAGCTCCTGCTGACAGGTTCTTCTCCAAGCCAATTCTACCACGCATGTCAGCAAGCCAAAACAGACAAACTTAGGATATGTGCCAGTGCTGTGATGTAATTAAGGATATTATTTAGAATAAGCAGGTCAGAATTTTTCAGGTTAGGAAGTCAACCCAGAGACCTTACATCCCACACAGGGAAATACCACCTAGAAATACTTGTGTTAACTGCAAATGAATTAGCTTTGGAAGCAGAAGTAATTCAGCCAAATGAGAGGAGTGTGGCAGCCAGGGTAATTAATTAAGAAGCCAGGGTAATGAGTTTGACTGGAGGGAGCACCATGCTGATGTGACAGTGTAGCGTCCAAAATGTTGTCTGATTTTTACATAGGTTACACTGGACATCTTGTAGACATACAAGTTGTGTCTGGGTTCTGTGAGATACTTTTGCCATGAAGCAGCATTGTGTATTCTTTTTTTTTCCATTGTGTCAATTTACCGTAATTTTAGATTTATTTCCAGACTGATAGTCAATTTTAGTTCCTTCTCAGCCTTATATGGTAAGATTTTTCAAACACCTGGATAGACATTGGAATACTGTTTTGTTCAGCCTCATGCCACTGAGAAAAATTCCTCACCATGTTGCTTCTTTTTTTTTTTTTTAACATGTTTTAACATGTTGAGGGATCTTCCCATCTCTTTTGTAACGTTTTGTCACTGAATACAAGACTGAAGTAATACACCTGACATTGTGTATGGCACCATTGTTCCAGCCTGAGGGGCTGAAGAGGTGGCTGTCAGCATTCCTGTTGTCAGAGGGTGCATTCTGACAGTAGCGCACACTGAAAAAAGCCTTATTTTGTAAGAACTGGTGATTCTGAACAGTTTGCCATCTTTCTGGTTGTTATGAAACAGTAGTTATTAAGTGCTCCCCTTAGTGTCAGTCCTTACATACAGTTGGATGTATCACATGTTCGTAAAGGAGTCACTTTAATGAAAAGATAAAAACTACTTGTGGTAAAAATGTGTTACTACATTGATATGGGATAGTAAACATGGAAAGCAGTATTAAACCCAGAAGTAAATCAACAAGGTGTTATAAATACACTGGATTCTGTATGGAAAACTTCAATTAGAAATATGAAGTACTGTGTTACAGCAATAACATGGTAATCATATGTGAACAGATAGTGGTATAAGATAAAAAAAAAAAAGAATATTGTATTAATGTTTCCTAAATAACATTACTAGAGAGCTGAAATTGTTTTGTTTTTTACATGTATTTTATTTTTATTTAAAATGCGGTCATTTATGGCCTTACTTAAAATAGCTCTTCAGTATAGTAGCTCCCACAAGGAGTTAACATATATTTTTTCTATTTCTAGATCTATTAGCTGTGCCTAAGCATCCATATGCTGCTATGGAGAACTGGGGACTGAGTGTCTTTGTGGAGCAAAGGATACTACTAGATCCAAGCATTTCTTCTATATCATACCTGCTGGATGTCACCATGGTCATTGTACATGAGCTATGTCATCAGGTATTAAAGGTGTTCAGATATTTGATATTAATGTCAGGGACCATGCGTTCCCTTTCAGAACTGAAGATGGATTTGTGTTGTTCACATAGACGGTTATAACTTCTATTGTAGCTGGACTCCAAATATTACAGTCATCTGTAAGTCACATCACTACAATGCAGAAACTGGGAAGACTAAAAATGAAGATAAAAGAGAAAATTAATAGCAACAAATGACTTTCCTATTTTCTGTATGATTGTATTCTGTATGTTTACGTGTGAGTGTGTTATCGGTGTGTTGACTAAACACGCTGATAACTGTAGAAAGTGATTTATTGCAGAACTATAGTAGATTCATGCTGAGTTTCAGGTTTATGTCAAAAAATATTTTGGCCGAAATCAATTTGGTAGTCATTTTTTCTCCTCACATATACTCATACTTCCATTTTCTTTTTTCTTTTCTTTTTTTTTTTTATTTTTTGATATTGACCCTCTGTTTACTAATGGTGGATAATTGAGTCTTTATATGTACAGAAACTTTTGTACCAATAAGAAAACTTTGTAGTAAACCCATATTACGATTTATTTTACATTTCTTCCATCTTCTTATCTCAAACTAAACACATTACGACTGTTTAGTAATATTGAGTTGAATGCAAATGTTATTGAAGAAATTTGCTACAAGGGCAGGAAACCCTTTCTTGCACTCATAAGAAGCATAATCATAGCCTTCAGGTTAAAATGAATAAAATCCTACTGTGTAATCAGCATGGCTTACATCTGTGACTTTACACAGTATTCTTTAAAAGGGAATGCAAATTCTTAACACTTTATGCAAATAAAAAGTACCATATAAAAGGGAGCCTTTATAATGGAGTTCTGGTAGATGAACCTGGAAATAATAATGTTTGGTTCATATTCATGTTTCACATTAAATCTCTCAATGAATGTGAAGTCGTCAAGTATAACATGAAATTTTTATTGAAAGTTATTGTTGGTTTATTCTCAATACCATCATCTGATTTTGTTACATGCTCTTTATTTTGCAGTACAATAGAGTAGCACACTGTTCAGATAGAAAAGTTACAGTTTCTTTAGGAATCGAATGTGGAAAACACATATTAGGTCATCAAATCCCGGCTCCCAAATACCGGATCCTGTTCGTATTGGATTCTTCCATGTGGTGTGTTTTGTAGTGCCAGGTTCAGTGCCCCTGATTACAGGGTTATGCCGCTTCCCTAAAACCCTTTTGATTAAATCCGATGGTCAATAACTTTTTCCTAGTGTTCAGCCTAAGTCTTCCTTTTTCTGAAGTCATTCCATTACTTCCAGTTCTTTGTATCGCTGTAATAATTTTCTCTGCTTCCAAAGCAATTTATACTTCAGATGTGGGCAATTATCACATCAGTAACTTGCCAAGTTTGTTTATTTGATTCTCATTGAAACTGAAGCCTTTTTCCATTGTTCTGGGAGTATTGGAGGATCCTGAAGTGGGTGAAAACTCTATTCAAACTTATTTTAGGGTAGCAATGAAATCATAGAGTGCTTTTAAGTGACCTTAAAAGTAGAAATAGAAGATTTTTTTGGTGTCCATGTTGCTATTACTTCCAGTGCTGTTTAATTAATTAAAATTACCTTCCTCCATTTATGTTGCTGCTGTTTCTGTTTTAGTACCATGCGGATCAGGTGCTTGCTCAACTGCTTCACTGGATAGCTAGACAAGAGAGAAAATATTCACGTAGCAGAAATATCATGTCTACTTTTTAGATACAGAATTGAGTCATAGACAATATGTTCATCTGCAAATAGAGTATAAAGGGAGAAAGCCTCAAAAAATACAAGCCACAGAACATTGTCTAGCACCTCCATCACAGTATTGTCTTTATTTAGCCAGTTTTTTCTCCATTTATTTTACCACACTCAGAAGCCCCTCAGGGCAGCATTAACTGTGGATAACATAGAGCAGGAACTTTAAATAATAATAGCTTAGCTGAAAACATACTGAACAGAGACCAGGTTGGGTCCAAGATCTCTTGCCTCTACTGTTTATTGTTAATTATTCACTGCGTTTTTCATCCTCTTTTCATCCTGTGCATCATCTCACCTGCTAACCTGGGTTGGCATATGAATATTCCTCCTCTTCACTCATTTTTTCACGTAGAATAACAGAGATTAACCAAAATCACTTCTGGCACAGCCAAAAGTAGAATCCGTATCTCTGGTTTTACTTTTTATTTATTAATTTATTTTAAAATTTCAGGTGAGAGGAAAGAGAACTCCCTTAAAATACGTTTTATTCTTTTTTTTGAAGAATTGTTATCATTTTCCTATTTTGCCTGATTTTAAAGCCATTTCTTTGAGATTTACAGAGCATATCTGAGTGTTTAGCAAACTGACCTGCATGAGACCCTTGCTGCTTAGTGTAATAAAGCAATTGCTTTGCTAATGTTGTTCCCAAGATTAGAAAAATCAAATGAATATTAAGAATTGGAATTGTTACCTTTAGATATGACTGTTTAAAATCAGACTGTTTAAAATCAGAATTCCCAAACCTGCTGGGTATTAATGCTTGAACACAGTATTCAAGACAGATAGAAAAAGAGAGACAGCACTGCAGAAGGACAAAGAAATTCTGTGTTTGTCAAAGTACAGGTAAAAAGCATGTAAGAAAGAATTGTACATCCAATTTCTTCACAGGTGACTTTGTATTGCTTCACCAGATAGTTATTTTAGGTACATGTTTGCGGAGGGACACATTAAAATTACACGAGTAGCTTTAGTTTATTCATATTGTGGGTTGCTAGTGCTTGGTATTTCAGCTTCAGTGTTCTTTTACAACATTTTATGTATTTAATTAAAAAAAATTAATAATTGGAAGAAAAACTGTTTTGGCATAAAAGCTTTTCCTCCAAGCCCCAAACCACAAATGAGATATTGGTCAAAACATTTCTAGCAGCTTAAGTTGATAGCTTGAAATAATTACCATAATTTATTAAAATTATTAAGGTAGTAATCAGTTTTATTTGCATATCACAGATCAGTCCCACCTAAAGCCTTTGAAGAAAGAGTCATTTGAATTTATGCATTATGATTCTTTGTGATAGTTTTCCCACCTGAGCACTAAACTTGGTGTGACAGATTGAGTTTAACAGGCATAAAAGCAGAAGGAAAATAAAAAAATTCTAAATCAGCATTTTTTTAATAAACTGTAAAGAAAGCATGTAGGAAAGAGTGTCCTTTCAGTGTGTCTGTAAAATGAATGTCTTCTGCATGTCAAGCTGAACATAATATCTGAGGCAGATGAGAAATTTATGTAATCGATAAGTATCAATTCATTTTTCTTTTAAAAAATGAAAAGAAGTAATGATCTTCACTCCAGGCAAATAGTGTCCATAGTCAAATACACAAATAAATAAACAATTACTTAAATAAATGAAATGCTTCACTTAACTGTTTTCCTTTCAAACGTAACAACTGGGAAGATAATAGCACCTTTCTGCGGGAAAAAATGGCTTCATTATTTGCAGTTTCTGGGACTGTTATGTCTCTGATATTCATAACTATCTCTGATACTCTTCAAGACTAGTTAGGCACATTCCCTATATTTTTGTATTGGTATTACATGCTGGTTTAATGCCTGTAAAATATTTCTTTCTTTAGGTGGATAATTAAACAAATACTTTTAATTGTATCATTAATAAATAAACCCAGAAAACTCACAGAGTATAAGAAATTCTTTTTTGTGACATTGTAAGTTAATGTTATTAGTTCTTTTGAGTTAAATGAGGATGTGTTATGAATTTTACAACCTTTATTTTTTAAATCTCTCTCTGAATAGTCATAGCATACCATGACTGTTGCTAGTTTCATATTTGTTGAGCAGTCCTCTTGTAATTCATGAAATAAACTCTGTGGTATTGCCTTTAGTCTGATCGTCATTACAAATCATTTCATCAACCTGTTCTAGTATACTTTCATACTGTTCTGGTAGCATGCTACTGTTAACATTTCAAATTATGAAAAGTGCGTTATCTGTATGACTGCATTTCTCATGTTTCTTTTTCTTTTCAGGTAAATGTGCTTAAGATCAGGATTTACCTTTATTGGTCCTGTAGAGAGTTAATTTATTGAGAACCTTCAACTAGATTATGATCACTGAGTGTCCATTAAGTTTAGTTTCACTTAGTGTGTGAATATGACTTTTGCCAACCCTGTCTTTTCTCCTTAAATTTTTAAGTTGGTTGTCAATGACATTCATTGTCACGTTCCACTTCATTTTTTTTCGTTCAGATCCTATTTACTAAATGTTGTGTGGCAATCTGGTAATCTCAGTTTCTGTAGTTCTGTTCTTCGGAGTCCCTGTGTTCACTTCACTGTGGATCTTCGTTGCAGCATTGATCTTTCCTTGCTGCTATTCTCACTCCATAAAGACTCGCACAGAAGCAAGACCTTTCATTCAGGTCCCAGACAAAGCCTTCAAATAAACCAACCATCATGAAAGCAAACTTCTTGCTGGTCAGCTTGGCTTTCTTTCCTTCCTCACTCTCATTACAGTGTCAGCAGCAGCTCCTCTGCTCTGACAGGAGTCTCTCCCTCTGGAATTCTTATTTGCTGCTCCCTTTCTGTGTATATTCAGAGTTTATGCCTCCATTAAAACTCAAAGTCATCTCTGTTGATTATGAGTTGATCTCGTTTCTAATCACATTAAGAAAAAAACTGGCAGAGAATTTTACTGAAACAAAGTTTCATTATTTGTTTGGCAAAAAAAGATGCTACATAGAATATGAAATATGTTTTAATAACAGCGTATGTGTTCCTGGACTTAACCACTGGTGCTACAGTAATCTGTGTTGCATAGGACAATTCCACTCATTTTAAGAGGTTGTCCATGAGCAGAAGAATCAATGACGCCTGTTTTCCTATGAAATTTTGTCCTCATTCCTCTTCCAATGATCATTCCAGTTCTGTCCAAAATCCCTCTGAAACCCACATGTCCTGTGCCATGACAGGTTTGTGGCTGTTGACGGCTACTGAACAGAGTATCTCGTGGCCACATTCTAGCCTTGCGCTCAGTTTAGGTCCTTCTCCTCTTTTCAGCTGCTTATATTCATGTACTTTGGTAGGAGTTTAATTATCTTTGAGATCTTTGTCCTTCTTTCTAGATTTGATTGAAATCAGTGGGGAAGTCCAAGGGCCACATGGGGAGAATGGGAGAGGCAGTCAGCTCGAGTAGGGTTCCTTTGCATAAACATAGGTGGGTAATGCCATTTTAGATACCCTCTGCCTCTGGTTGCCATTCAGGAAGGCTGCAGATCCCCTTTAAGTCCTGGATGAAATTTCCTAGGCCTGTGTGGGTATTCTTTAAGTGGCATCAACTACCTGCTTTTAGATATCTAAGTCCTATCCACAGAGAGATGGCATGATTGTATAAAACTGCTTTCCTCAAGAAACTGACCAATGAATGGAGCATCAGTAGTATGGTAAATCTTAGTGGGCAGACATCGTGGAGGAAGAAATGCTAAAATTTAGGTTTGGGATTGTGTTCCCACTTTTTCAAGATTTGCACTATACATGGTGAAGTTTTCAGGTAATGAATCAGATTACTCAAGTTAGAAGACTTTTTTTGTCCATTGTGTATGTCAGTCCCTTAAACCTGGGTGAGCATCTACTTTAGATAACTAAAGTAAACACAGTGAATACTCTCCTCAACACTTTTCTCCTGCGTGTTATTTTCTAACGTTTTGCTTCAGTAACTTCTGCATCCTGTAAAGATTTAATTCTTTCATACATGGGAAAAACAGCTAATGAGTTTCAGTGGGTGGTATCTACTACTGTTTTTATTAAAACTTGTGAAGAATGTGTTCTGTATAAAGGAAATGTATGTAAACATGGTTTCCTAAAAGTTGTTTATCTGTATGTTCCCTGCAGTGGTTTGGTGACCTTGTGACTCCAGTTTGGTGGGAGGATGTATGGTTGAAAGAAGGTTTTGCTCACTATTTTGAATTTGTTGGGACAGACTACCTCTACCCAGGGTGGAACATGGTAAGTCCATTTTATTTTGTTAATTTGGAGACTTCCCACAGAAAAGTTTCCTCTGCTGTTTTGCTTCTGCTTTTCTTATAGACAGGGACTGCTGAAAAATACCAAATGATGCATGCAAGTATCAGATGTCCAATGAAGCAAAATCACTAGGTGTGAAATAATTTGACAGCATTCCAAAAGTGTAATCTGCAATTTATTACAAAAGAAATAAGGTCATGTCTATCATAACTGAACATTAAAATAACTACTGTCTCTCTGCTAAGTAACATTTTGGATTAAAGCCATTATGATTTAACATGGCCCAGTTTTGAAAATATTTAGAATACTGAATTTTATCCATAAGCACAAGATAAATTGGAAATAAAGGTCTGGCTAAAACATACCGTATATTTTTTCTTACAGTATTCTGTTCTCCTCTCCCTAAGTTTACTCTTTTTATCTTCCTGCTATTATTTGACGATTTAGCACTACATACTAAATTAGAGATGGGACAAATGAATTGAGAATTAGGTTTCAGTCTGATTTCCAGTGTACACTCTTGGACATGCTTTGTCAACTGGTGTGCAAATACTGGAGCTCTCTTAGGGCAAACTGGAAAGGTCATGCTGGGACATTCTTATGGCGTCCTTCTTTTATATCATATCACACCTCACCAGTTCCTAGTTTATATAAACTGCTGTAGTCTAGAAACATTGTGCTTATAAGAAAAATAAGAGATTTGAGGCCACAGGACAAGGAAGTTGTATGTGAAACCATGCTGAAGGTTGCTATATAGATTTTCTTGTACTTTGGAAAAAAAAAATCTGTTTGCTATCCTTTATTGTTCACACATGGGACTAAATATTTGTTATAAATGCAATTTGCCTGATAGTGATTTGTTGTAACTTGAATGTCTTGCATACTAAGTTTGAACATGTTTTTTCCCATTTCTGGGGGATTTATTGAGTATTCTTATCCCATCAAATTTTGTGTGCCATGAAATGAAAATGCTACAATTATGAGTTAAAGCTATTTTAAAAAAATAGTTCTATACAGGTACTCTTGATTTGGGTATGCTTCTTGTGAAGTTTGAATTCTTTGTGGTATTTTAGGTTTTTCTTTCAGGTGTCAATTTTGGTTTATAATTGCATTACTAAAAGGAAAATAAATCTTTATCTGAACTGACATCTGTCTTGCATAGGTAGGCTTATTGGGTTTACCTGGCTTTGTCTGTATTCAGACTCATTCTCTTCATCTTTATGAAAAACAGATCCTGAATTACAATGTAATGATTCTAATTATGGATGCAATGAAATCTGGCAGGCTTTTATGATTTTAGCATAGCGAAATGTCATAGATGACAACGTTTATACACTGAATTTTATCTTCAAATCATCAGTCATTTGTTCTTCACATAATCAGTTTAACAAATCCAGAATAACTTTGCTTTAGAAGTCATTTGGAATATAGAATATTTGCTTGAAATTTCTGTGGAATGAATATAATATTCACTGTTATGCAAATGACATGCTCATCACGTGAAATCCTGGCGTCTTAGCCGAATACGGGCAAAATGAATGGGTTGAACAAGGTATGACAGTTAAACTGGGAAATCAGACACGTGCTGCATAAATTAGAATTAACTACAGTAATATTGCTGTGCTGGAAAAAATACTCAGCTGTCACGTTTTTCCTTAAATTAAAAAGAAGATAGACATAAATTTTTCATAAGACTTTGGATATCATTGGACTTTGATATAAAAACAACCATACTGACGTATTTAAATAATTAAGAAATTGGTGGCAATTGATGTGTTTAAACATGCTGCATTCTTTTATAGTCTAGAGTAGGAATCGATACTGTGATGTTTCAGCCTTATTACAGAGACTGTAGGAAGAGGAAGCAAAACCGGAATTTGGCTTGTTGGATGTTTTTGTTATCAGTATAAATCACATTTGCTGTTTAGATCATAGTGACATTTGTAAACTTGAAAAAATAAAAAGTGAGCATTTCTAAAAAGAAAAACTGTTCCAACGAACTTACTTTCTTTTCAAAAGTGAAGGGTACAGTACGAGCTTCATGAATCAGTTGCAAAAACAAGAATGACAAACCTTATTTTCTGTAATGATAGTTAAACAGAGCAATATTCCAGCATTCTGGGTAGTGTTTTGTCAGCAGTAATTCATACCTGTGAAATAAAAATAAAAGATGTTATGGTGTATGATATCACAGCTCTTTACATCAGGAAAACAAAGAGTAATATGCCAAAATCCTCTTTCTTTCTAAAGAATTGGGAAAGTTAGACAGGTAACTTCCTTCTCTTGTAGTTCTGAAATGTTATCCTTAAAAGTTTCCTCAAGAAGCCATGGACTAAAATGTCTAATTCAGCTTATTTTCTCAGAATCACAGATTCATCATGGTTGGAAGGGACCTCTAAGATCATTGAGTCTAACCACAAAAAAACCCAAAACCAAACCAAAACAAAAACAACAAAAAAATCCCCACCCACAACACCCCACCACATCACACCCATCCACAAACCAATAGTCTTGGGCAATAGAGCATGCTCTGAAGAGCCATGTCTACACCTTTCTTAAATACCTCCAGGGATGGTGACTCCACCACTTCCCTGGGCAGGCTGTTCCAGTGCCTGACCACTCTCTCAGTAAAGTAATTCTTCCTAATATCTAATCTAAACCTCCCCTGCTGCAACTTTAGACCATTTCCTCTGGTCCTGTCATTATTCCCTTGGGAGAAGAGGCCAACCCCCACCTCTCTACAACCTCCTTTCGGGTAGTTGTAGAGGGCAATGAGGTCCCTCCTCAGCCTCCTCTTCTCCAAACTAAACATGCCCAGTTCCCTCAGCCTCTCCTCACAGGACTTGTTCTCTAGACTCCTCACCAGCTTGGTGGCTCTTCTCTGGACACGCTCCAGCACTTCAATGTCCTTCCTGTAGTGAGGGGCCCAAAACTGAACACAGTATTCAATGTGAATACTGGTGAATAGTCCTGCTGGCCATGCTGTTCCTGACACAGGCCAGGATGCTGTTGGCCTTCTTGGCCACCTGGGCACGCTGCTGGCTCACGTTAAGATGGCTGTCCACCAACGCTCCCAGGTCCTTTTCTGCTGGGTAGCTTTCCAGCTACTCATCCCCAAACCTGTAGCATTGCCTGGGGTTGTTGACTGAAATGCAGGACCCGGCACTTGGCCTTATTAAACCTCATCCCACTGGCTTGGCCCATTGATCCAACCTGTCCAGTTCCCTCTGTAAAGCCTTCCGACCCTCAAGTAGATCAACGCTCCCACCTAGTTTGGTGTCATCTGCAAACTTACTGAGAGTGCACTCAATTCCCTTATCTAGATCATCAGTAAAGATATTAAACAAGACTGGCCCCAAAACAGCCCTGAGGACACCACTGGTGACTGGCTGCCAGCTGGATTTTGCTCCATTAATCACAACTTGCTGGGCACAGCCATCCAGCCAGTTTTTTGTCCAGTGAAGAGTATACTTGTCTATGCCATGATTTTCCAGTTTCTTCAGGAGAACGCTGTGGGGGATGGTGTCAAAGGCCTTACCAAAGTCCAGGTAGACAATGTCCACAGCCTTCCCCTCATCAAGAAAGCAGGCCACGTGGTCATAGAAAGAGATCGAGTTGGTTAAGCAGGACCTCCCTTTCATAAATCCATGTTGGCTGGCCCTGATCCCTTGCCTACCCTGCACTTGCTGTGAGAGCTCACCCAAGATGATCCTCTCCATGATCTTTCCCAGTACTGAGGTTAGGCTAACAGGCCTATAGTTTCCTGTATCCTCCTTCTAGCGCTTCTTGTAGATGGGCACCACATTGGCCACCTTCCAGTCATCTGGTCCCTCTCCTGTTGACCAAGATTGTTGATAGATAATGGAGCTTGGTGAGCTCTCCCGCCAGCTCCCCGAGTACCATCTGGCCCCATAGACTTATGCGTGTCCAGGTGCATAAGCAAATCATGAACTACTTCCTCCTGGATTACAGGGGAGTTGTTCTGCTCACCATCCTTATCTTCCAGCCCAGGAGGCTGAATACCCTGGGGGTACCTGGTCTGACAATTAAAGATGGAGGCAAAGAAGGCATTTAGGATCTCAGCCTTCTCCTCGGCTGACTTAATTTTCAGTTTATTAAAGATTTTTTTGGGGGGGTAAGTGTAGAAACAGAAGACTAGTAGTCAATTCCAGAAAAAGGACTTTTTTCTGGAAATGCAACTTGGGCAATATGAAATGATCTGAATCAAATGGATCTGTCCACAGCTTCCTGCCCAACTTGTCGGATGCTTATAGGCTACAAGCGCATAAGCTTTCACCATTAAAGCTCCATAAGCCCCTAAAGTTTGGCTACTACTTGTCTGAAGATGCTTCTCTTTTAGCAGAGCTGAGCATTTTTCAGTGTCCTTCTTACTTGGCTTTCACAGACTTGGTGTGGCTGAATCTGGGACTCTTGAGGAGAGCTATCCATGAGGCTTGTTTACCCCATTGTAACAGCACATTTGCTGTTTACATCATAGTGACATCTGTGGAGAGCCATGGGTTTTATCTGAAACCATTTTTCTGGCTTCTAGGTTCTTTAGCTTGCTTTAACATTTCTTCTTTTTCTGAGGTTCTTGACTTTAGCAGTTTTTCTTCGTTTTTTAAGCTCTTTTACTGCAGGAAAGATGAATGGCTAACAATACTGACTGAACTGCCATGGAGCTGTAACACTGTATTGAGCCATCCAACACATGTAGAATTTCTTGTGTTGTCCAAAAGGTGTTTACGTACTTCATCAGGCTTGCATAAATTTTAATGAGAAATGAAATCCAGTCCTTATTAAATGCTTGCTGATCCTATGCCCTAGATCCTCCTATTAAAATTTTGGGCAAGGAACAGAATGAACAGAGTCATTCTGACCAAGGCAGCCATTATCCATTGCAGTTAATATAAGATACATCAGAACTCTTCTCAGGAAGCGGACAAAGTTTTGCTGGTTTTAAAGCAAGAAGGTGAGCTTTCCGTGCTGAGATCCTCCGTGGTTCCACCACTGGTCTTTAAAATCCTTTTTGAAATCTGAGTTATTTCAGATCAAACCTTGAAATACTCATTTCCTTCCCTCAGCTAAAAAATAAGTCCCTGCATGTTACTTTTTGCCTCTTGAAAGTGAAGCTATCTTTGATTTTGCAGGAAATGTGTCCCTACAACAGAGTCATTAGACATTTGCCATGGAAATGAATTCATCATTCTTCCCATTTCAGCCTCATGTCTTGCCTATCCCACAAATTAAGAGTTTTTTGAAATTCTTATTCTGAAGTGTCTCAAATTCTTACTCCTAAATCTTACTCTTCAAGGTCTTGGAAGTTTAAACAATTTTTTCTGTGTTGTCAGGATAATTTTAAAAAGAAAGCTGGCTCTTCAACATGTCCCTCCCAGAGATCAGAGAAATTCGCTTGATCATACGTACTCAGAGTGGTCATCTGCATGTGAATTCCCTGGCTGTTGCTATTTCATGACTTAAAAAGAGGTGAGGTTTCTGTATTAGAGGCTTACTAAATAACTGTCTGGCTGTTTCTCCAGGCCATCAAAAAGCAACAGCAGCTGGATGTGAGTTCTTGAGTTGTAAGTTCTTACAACTGATGCAACAAGGTTATCTCATCTCAGAGGAAGGTGCCTGTGCTAGTTTGAGGATCAGGAAAAAGAGAAAATTACAGAAGAAAACTACATGCTGGTGATTTCCACTTCATAGCCCTGTCTTTCCTCATCTACCCTGCTCGCCTTCCTCCTTTCAGAGCCCATTTGCAACTATATATTCCATCTTCCTCCCTCCTTGTTTCTTTCATTATCCTGAAGTCCTTTGTATGTGGCTTTGCAAAGGAAGGAATTCAACTGAGGCTTACAGATCCAGGAATTTATTGACTGATCTTTTGCCTTCTTATTTTCTGGTAGAAGAACCATCATGTTTGCCCTTGAATGTCTCTGATATTGGGGTAAGCTTTCAGGACTATGACAACAGGAATTACTGGCATGTAATTTTCCCTTTCATCCATCAAACGAACGTCAAATACTTTAGCGGTCAGTACCCAGCTTGATGCTGAGAAAGCATTTTACACATCTCAGCTGCCTTCTCCCTTTTCTTTATTATATAAAAGTTAGCTTTGCTGACAACTTTATTGGCTGAGTCAAGGTGTAGTACCTCAGAGATAGGTTTGGATCCTTGGCCTTCTATATCCACTGAAGCTTTGGGATAAGGTCTCTCACTTGTTTGCTTACTACTTTTATAATCAAGGATGGTCATAATTACCAGAAATTTCCTTAGTGTTAAAAAATTGTGATTAAAATATTTGGAGTAAAACTTCGTGTCTGCATGGCAGAGCATCTTTCACGTTTCTTAAAGTGAACCATGCTTCCATCACCAATAGGGTTCCACAGTCTAGATGATCCTGACATTACTACATGCAGCTGAATATAATAATGAGATGTATATCAACATTTCTATTTTAAAAATATTTGGTGCAAGAAACTTCATTACATCAAGTACATGGAACATTGTGCAACATGCTGCCCAAATTCTTGATAAACGATCTTAATTGCCTGTCTTTCTCATTGACTGGATGGAAATAATAAAAGTGAATACGGCCATTAGACACATATATCTTTAATGTGCTATGGCTCAGATTGCCTCCTAAAGCGTTTGTCTTCATCTGTAAAGTTTTTTTAGGCATTGTTTGACTCATAGAAAACCCAGAAAATCATTATAAGTTTTGAAGCAGACTTAAGACATGGGCCTTTTGATTTATTTCATTATTATTCTGGCATTTCAGATCTGAGCTGTAGCCTGCTTGATCCTTCTGACCCAACATAAATATCATGCTGGGTCAGCATTGAGAGAGATTCAGCCTCTTGTTTTTTATAACTACTTTCATCTCTTCTTTTTTGGTTAAAGGCTCCCCATGCTGGTATAAAGTAAGCCTTTAATTAATACCACATGGAGTGTTTTTCCCCCAGTAACTACTCAGTGAAGTCAGTCCTTCTATGATTTTCTGTTTTAACTCAACTATGGGGGAAGCTTTCAATGTAAAATGAACTAGAATCTCATGTATAATTGACTTTGGCAGGAAAAAAGAGATAGGTAAAGGTAAGCTCCAAGATCTTTTGGTTGCTAATTACTAGTCCTTTTTAAGTATACCAGTTTAGAAATCTTTATACTAAATTTGCCTTATAACTAAAAAAAAAAATATGTCCATCGCCATATGGTCTTTCTTAACAGTTTCTTTTTATATGCTCTGGCAAGGTGGATTAATATATAGAATTCTTAACTTTAGTTAGTTAGCTCTTAACATTTAGAGATCAGACATAAATGACTATCAACATTTAGATAAAACATTTATTCAAGAGATTGAGTACAGGTTTGGAGAATGTCAGTGTCTCTTTCTTCTTGTCATTATCTGCTCATCTTGAGAGAGCAGTTAAAATGACATTATGATAAAAGCTTTTGGGTCATGCAAGTTCAAATGTCCTGAGTTCAGGGTTTAGATGAAGCTTTGGTTTCAGAGAGAACCTTCAGTCAACTGGCTGAATTTTACATAATTTTGAATTAGTAACCACTTTGTCTTCAGTAAAAATCAGAAAGAAGCTATATGGCAGCTCTTGCCTCTAGGCAAGAACTCACTGCAGGGAAGCTCTACTGAAACAAGAACAAATGCTTCATCAGGAATTATAGTTCCCATATAGGTATGGGAAGTTCAATGACAAAGCTATAGCTGTGTATTTGAGGCCATCCTTACTGAAAGTCTCTGCTTTTCAAATTTTCAGCTGTCCTGAAAGTACTGTCACTGTTTTAAAACTGTGGGCAGTTATTTGGAGCACAAGCTGGTGTAATTTTTGATGCCTGCAATCTTTGGTTCCTTCAGGACTTAACACTGAATCTCATCATTTTTAAATTGATGCAGTCTAGGTATACAAAATGCATCCAGCAAATCTCAGAGAACCTAAAAAATATTCTCATTGATGGTGATTTCTGGCAGATGTTGCTGTCAGTTGACTCAGTATACCAACCACATCTTGAAGCCACTTCTCATTTAAATATTATTTACTGTTTTTTTGAAGTGAGGTGAACTTTCTCCACAGATTCCCCCCATGGAGTTTATACTACTCCATGAGAGGATAAACTTCATACTTTGTTGCCTAATGTTTTAAAATGCTGTGGAGACAAATGCGTGAGGAGACAGTGAATCTTGTGTTCATCTCTTCCCTTAATGACTCTATTTCTGTGAAAGCAATGGCATACAAAGTAACAAACCACAATTTTGGAGGGGGAAACTTTGTATGTTTAGTTTACTTTTGTGACGCTCCCTTTTTTTGTACCATGTCCTTTCATTCTATAGGCCTGCTTTTGGTGTAACGAATCTGGTGTACAACCAAATCAAAGCTATACCTGAAAAACAGAGTGGTGAGAGGAAACAGCAGTTGAAATAATTGGTGAAATTGCACAGACTCCAAATCAACTACCCATCTGCTTGGCGACTTAAGCAGGTGGTCATGAATATATGGTTTGGCACTTCATTGAAAAGAAAATACATATCCATTTCTCTTTCCTATTCCTCAAAGCTATTGGTCTTCCTTAACTACAAACCCGTAGAACATCTACATTGCTTTATAAAAAACAAAAATTGTTAGCCAGTGTGAAAATTTCTCCAGCACAGGGACAGAAATTTTGCAAGAACTTTGACTGAAAACGTAGGAAAGGGTTATGAATGTAGACATGGAACCGTGACATGTTCACAGCTGATAAATGTCGAATGTGTTGCAGGCCTCCTTCAACAAACTATGCACATAATTGAAGCACACACTCAGAGATATAAATTAAAAAAAAACAACAAACCCAAAACAATCTGTAAGCTGCTCAAGATATTTACAAAAAATCACTGTTGGGAAGAGAGAGAAAGAAATGTTGCTTTCATTTGCACGTTCTCAGGAAGCTTTCTGCAATACGACAACATAGAACTTACTTTTGGGGCCCTGTGGGTCTTAAGGTATTTTATTGGGACTTACGTTTCCTCATTTATGATATTCCTCTGGAGTTTGTTAAGCTTCACACTGAAATATATTTTATTAGAACTGAACTTCTGGTTTCAGAAGTTCAAATGTTTTCAAATTTGCCCCTATTTTTTTTTTTCCTTAGGGTGCACTTTACCTATAAACCTAAGTATCGCATCTTGAAAACGCTTGTTTTGGCAGGCATGGGAGATCGCTTATCTCCTTTGTATTCCTAATGACTAGTAAAGCTCTATGTTTTGGAGAAGATATTTCCAGTAAGTTTGTCAAGTAAATTATTTGCAGATTTGCACACCAATATTAAGCTTTATTCATGTAGATTTCTCAGTCCATAAACTATTTGAATAGCTGTCCCAGAACAAAGGCGATGCCTTTAATATTGAGGCCTTTGATCTCCTGCATACTAATTATCAGTTTGGGATTTCATTGTGCTATTCCTTTTGTTCTACTGTTGGATGTTTTTCAGGTGTTTCATTTTAATTCTTTTCCCTGGTATCCCATATTAATTTTTAGAAATTATTTTTATGTGACTAACTTTAAGTATTGCGTTATTGTCATGCTAACTCGTACTCTTAAATTATGCCTCAATATGATATTATAAAATCACCAGTAGCAACCCCTTTCCATGACATCATTGTTATCCTGTTACACACAGTAAATTTTTAATGGCTCTTGAGGGTGCAGTCTTTTCTGCCAAAAATGTTATTTCACAGTTGCTTTCTTTCCATTTAGAGGTAGGTTAGTTGAATGGTGAGCGTCCTGTTGGAGATTTATACACAAAGAGTGACCACTACCTTTCCATAAACCTTCCTCTCTAGAACAAGGTGAAAATAAACCAGAACCTGAAAGCATTCCTGTGGCTAGCCAGTTTCTTACTCCAATTTCTTTTTGCTATGGAATGATTTACACCACATATCCATATTTCAAAATATCCAGATTATTTCCATAATGTGCAAGAATTGCTATATGTGGAAAGTTTCTTACCCTGCTACCCATAGCAATTGTGCTGGTTTTACCCAAATTTGAATTTTCGCAGTGTTTAAAGGTTGGCTAAGGAAAAGACAGCAAGAGAGGAGGAGTAAGTCTTTCAGGAGAGCCTTGTAGCACACAGAGAAGGTTTTATTGGCCAGGATTAAAAGAAGTCGTTCCTATGAAGAGACAAGTACTTGAATCTAGTGACTGCAGGTGTTTGGGAAATAATCTGAGAATGTAAATCTTCAAAAGGCACATTCATCTGGTAACAGCACTTAAGTCTCCGCACCTGGAAGAGTGCTCAACAGTAAGAAGGAAAGCAAGAAGAAATAATTGGCCAGTCTTTTCTTGTCAACACAGGTCTGGTCTCCCAAACTTTGACTAGCCACAATTCAAGGAAGACTCTGAGGAGAGGAGATGAAGAGAGGACTCCAAATGGGCACTAGGAAGATAAGGAGCAAGAGGAGCTTCATGCTTGCCTCTAAAGAAAGGCACAAATTTGAGTAGAAGCACCTCTGTCCTTATTTCAGATTGGGCTTCTGCTGCTGTTGCACCAACTCCTGCTCAGAGCCCTGGACCTGCACAGCATTGCACTTACATACAGCTACCAATACTTCCCAGCAAAGCCCCGGGAGTCACCTGAAGCCCCCTCTTCCTTACAGGCCAATCACAGTCTTTGGCTTTTCTCTTGCAGTTGAACTCCCTCAGATGAGGGTCATCTTGAACAGCATTTTGTCATTGTCTCATGTCTAGCTGCAAACCTGTCACCTACCATGTTGACAGGTTGCTGGCCTCATTAAACACATTCCAAGATTGATTTTCTTTACAATTTCTGTGCTTGGTGTTTCTTTACTCCTGTAGGTATCATGTTAAAACACATCAATTCCACCGTTCTGTGCAGGGTAAAATAACTAAGGAATAGAAAGCCCCTCTTCCAGCAGAGTAAGCAGTTTGGTCACATGTCGTGGCCTTTTCCCCTTCGTGGGCTGATAGGACTTTAGTAGCTGATGTAGTATTTCTTAAAGGTAATTAAGGCAGTTTTACTTTCTGTTTTTCTGTTGCCTCTTCAAGCTGCAGGCCCCTGTCAACCAGGAAACTTCCCCTTCACTCTCTCTGTGTCTCCCTGGAGTTATATTTGACTCTTCTTTTGAAATCTGCTCTCAGAGGCTGGGTACTGATGGGAAAAGTTGGGAATGCTTTGGAAATCCTTTTAGTTCAATAAATTTAGCTTTATAGGTCAAAAGCCTTCTTAATTCTCACTAAAATGCAGGTTATGTGTTTGGAGGCATACTAGCTATTCCAGCTGTATCCCAGTGTGAAGGTCTGCCATAATTTTTGAAAATTATGGAGTTGTTTCAGCTGTGGTAACTTGAATGAGTGATCATGAATTTACAGTGCTCCTTTTCTGCCTGTCAGGAGGTAACCTGAGAAACAAAGAGAGAACCAAAGTGTAGCCTGTTCTTTTAATATCTTTTGTATTCTTCTTATAGCTTCATATTATTTTCCCTGCATGCTGATTTTCTTAATTCCAGGTTCCGTATTTAAAGTTTTAATTTGTGATTACAAGGGTCCTTTTAATGAGTTAATTCCAAACAGTAACAATCCATTCCCACAACTCTTTGTCAGTTGTGATATCCAAACTTGAATGTGGAGATGGGTCTGTATCTGTGTGTGTTCGTACCTGTATGTGTTAGATATCCTACTTCTGATGAAATTGGTGTTCTGGTACTTACTAATAGAGAATGTGAGTGAGGTGTTCAAGCTCCAATAGGGTAGGTTTAGACTAAACATTAGGAAAGAATTTTTCACAGGAAGAGTGGTCATGCATTGGAATAGTCTGCCCAGGGAGGTGGTTGAGTCACCATCACTGGACGTGTTTAAGAGTTGTTTAGGTCTGGTGTTGGGGAATAGGGTGTAGGGGAGAGCTTTGTAAAGTAGGGTAGATGGTTGGACTCAATGATCCCAAGGGTCTTTTCCAACTGAAATGATTCTATGATTCTATGTAACAAAAGTGTCTACAATCCTTTACACCTCAGCGCTTTTCCCCTGGGTAGAACTGTCATAATAATTGTTTCCCTACAGGTTTTTTTTTTCCTCCATAAAAAAAGGCAGTTACTAACTGCGTATGCTTGAGAAAATTTGGAAATGAACAATAATATGAACAAGATATTACTTTTCCCTTCACAAACCTTACCTCATGCAGCCAGCTGAGAACACTAAGAGTGTGTTGGGTAATTGGCTTTCCTGCATCCAGTGTTTTTAATTGCCTGAATATACAATCAGCTCAAGGTACATTTCTTGTGCTCTAATGAATTTTAACGTAAAGGTTTATTTCCAGATGGATCAGCACTGGAGCAGCTTTTCAGCTGCCTTATAAATGTAATTTAAATTAACACATTGATATCAAAACCTTGCCACCCAAGAAATTAAACATAGAATTTATTATGTAATTGTGTGGTTATTTTATCTATGGACATCAAGATGGCTTTTGAAAAAAATGCAGCATTCCCTAGAGTTTCTTTATTTTATGGCACTAATTTGACATTAATTCAGAAACTGTTGTAATTTAGATAAAGTTCGAGATATGTCATTTCAGGGTGAAAAAAGCTTATTTAAAGCTTCCATAATTTTTAATTCATTCTTTGCATTTATTTGTGACTTGAAAAAAACAGGTAAATGAAGCTCTTCTTTCCTGACACAGTCTTTTGTGTTAGAGACTTCTATATGAATGCAATATGAGGATTTTTTAAGGCATGTCATTTCTCAGCTGAAAAGGTCCCATCTAGTTGCACTGCAAAAGTGAGTGCAGTGCAGTTCATAGAGTGTTAATTAATGTTGCTGCCAGAGTAAATATACAGCAATTTGCAATCCATGTTTCTATAAGGTATAAAAACAAATTAGTAGGTTGGATGTTGTTTCGGTTTGCACCTGCCTGTGATGTAGCTGTGACTTTGACAGTGTCATTTAACTTCTATATGCAACTATTGTCCTACTTGTAAAGAAATTGTAAAGAAATTGGTTTCCTTTGGATGGAAGTTACAAAGTTTGTAGAGTGTGGAAGCTCTTGAGGAATTATGAAAGACAGTGCAGGCATCTGCTGTGGGCTCTGTTCATTGTCGTGTGCTATGTTGACCAGCAGTGTGAACTTGGCACTAAGAGCCAAATGTCTTAAACCTCACTAAATAATAATTACTGTAATAATTGTATTTACCCATCTTAGTCAAAAGTTTTTGTACGTGCATATGCAATGAACCCCACGTTTTGTAGCATCCATATATTTTTGTGATTGAAGACTATGCCATTTTGCTTCTCCCCACTCCTCAAAACTGTGAGTGAATAGTTACAATCAGAATTGGAGTCTGCACCTATGGATGATGTTTTAATTCATTTTCTAGTCTTTAATTTCAGTCAGGTTTCATTGCAGAAAAGGATCTCAAGTCAGAGGGATCCCTGATGCTAAAAGTAGTTCCTGTCTATTCCATATACCTATTCAAGATTATAGGAGGTCATGGTGACTTACATTCAGATCAGAAGGTCTGATTTTAGTCAACTGTTGTATATAGGCTGCCTCTGATAACTGTGCATAATTTCTGCATTGTTGTAAGTGTGTATTTGTCTGTGATACTACTGCATATGCTGTATTTCAGGAAAAACAGAGATTTCTGACAGATGTCCTACATGAAGTGATGTTACTGGATGGTTTGACCAGTTCACATCCAGTATCGCAGGAGGTGCAGCAGGCCACGGACATTGACAGGGTGTTTGACTGGATCGCCTATAAAAAGGTGAGGCTAATTACACCTATCTGTATACGTAGGTACGTCAGTAGCTGTTAGAAGATCATGTTCCATGTGTAAAACAAAAGCCATTGGAAAAAAAAATACATCACAGTGGTTACTAGTTGTGAAACTTTAATTTGTGTGAAATATATTTGAAATATATTACAGTGATTTTAGCCAATTTCATTTAGCACATCCAGTGTTACTAAATCTTATAAATAAACTTGGGAGGCTGTGAGAATTCAGCAAGAAGATCTGGGGCTTTTTTTTAATTACCATTTATTTTGTGGCACTGTCTGAATTATATTAGATGCTTTAAAAAGGAGAAGGATGTGTAGTCTTTGTCCTATTAAAACTCTCCAGAAAACTTGTCAACTACTAAAGTTAAATGTAATTTTTTCCCATTTTTTCTGTGCATGTTAATTTTTCTATCAGCTAGTGAAAACTCTGAAGTTATTGCTGAACAGTGAGAGTGGAGGAACTGCCTTGTGGGGTTGTGAAGGAACATAATTTGAAATTCCCTAAATTTAATATATGTTTCAGTAATGGAAAGCCTTTTGGTAAGCTTTGGAACTGAACAGCACACTTCCACATTCTCCATTGTATGACTGGGCTTGCTGCTAGCATATGACCCAAAAGCTGGTGGTTACCATCATACCACATGATGATTCTCTGCTGCCTGGTGTGACATTTAGTGTTGTGCCTTAATTTCATGACCAAACGCGCTTGATGTGCGATGCAGAGGCTGCTGCCTGCAGCCTTCTGCTATGGAGACTGTACTGAATCTCTGCTGGTGATTCAGGAATAAGTGTCTTTTGACTATCACCTTTGTATTTGATAATCTTTTCTTCTGCATCATTACCTGCCTAACATCAGGCTGTAACAAGACAGCAGCAGCATAGCACCGACTTGCCTACTGTGCCTTCAGTTTATCCAGTGCTTGTTCTGGGCTAAAAAAAGAGGTGTACCCACTCTTAGAGTCATCAGTTATTCCCGGTCAGCAATAACTCTTCCATGAATGGATCATATGCTTTTAAGGATGAGCAAATGAGTGTGTGTGTATGTTCACCTAATAGGTACAGAATGTAATATGCAAACACAAAATACTTCAGAAAATATTGTAAAATGCTGGAGTTGCTCAAGTGCTCAAGAGCACAAGTAACATTTTCCCTTGGTCGATTAAGCTATAATAGCCAGCAGCTTTTAGTATACTGAAGTATTCTCATTGTTTAAATGTTTCAATCATATGTTTATTGGTGATAGCTGAACCTCAGTAGGTTCAGATGCTTATCTTCATATTTCAAGCTAATTATTTTTTCTAATTAATATGATAATAGTAATATCACACAGTAAACTGCAATACTTGACACTTATATTTTCATCTTATGAACACTTTGCAAGCATTAAGTAATTTTCATTTCCATTGAAATGACAAATAGGACAGTAGTACACATCTGTATACTGTTAGCTATTTTATGTGGGCTAACAGGATCACTTTATTTTCTGCGTGGATTAGAATACAATCTCTATCTTGTATCTCTCCTTTTAAAAGTTCCTTTTTTAGTATAACAGTGGCCATGCCCATTGAACATGGCAGCCTCTCCACTCAGCATGGCCAACACTCCTGAGCCCTAGGTGACACAGAATGTGTGCATATCAGGGCCCCATCCTGTAAATTTTGAACCCAGTTACCAGATCTAGCAAACCACCTTGAGGAGTAGCAATGGAAGAATTTGCTTACACACTTTCATAGGTGAGGAGATTAAGACATCCACTCTTTCACCTATGGAATTTTTGTTTTCTTGCCTGATAATTTGTCTGCCTGCTGTTCTGTGTAACCATTCATCCTTTTGTTTTAGATACAAGCAATAGCTAATAGGAGGAAACTTTCCTGAATGACTTCATAGATGCTGTTTTCACTGTTTCTTCCTCCAGGCACCTGACACTTTTTCCTTCTGAGGATAAATTAGAGCAAATTTAACATGTTGTAGATCTTAAAGGTTCATTCCTATGTAACCTTGTATGTGCATGCATGCATAGCTTGCACTTAAAATCAACTAGGGAAAGAAGCCTGTTTATTAACTAGATAGCTAGAACATTTGCCTATCCTTCAAACTCTCTAGTGTCTGCCAATACAGATACTGTGATGAATGGTATGTCAATAAAATCTAAACTGTAAAATTATACTGAAGCGTTTTACCTGGTCAGGTATGTGCTTAAATATTTTCAGTTGCCTCAAAGCCCTCCTCACACAATGAGCCCTGGTGGAGGGGTATTGCTGCTGGTGTTTCTGGGCTGAAATTTTTTGTTGTTTACTGACTTATTTTTTAAATTGCTGTCAATTATTAAGTTCTGGGGAATTTTTTCTGTTGATTCTAGTAAACTTTGCATCAGAAACATCAGTGAGGGCATTTCTAATGTCTTAATATGTTCATTTTCAAATAGTTTAGCACTACATGCAGTGCCTTTTTCCTACATTTTGGAGTGGATTTTTTTTTTTCCCTTCTCTTTTAATTTTGTTTTTTTATCCACCTTGTTCTCTCTGGGACCTTGCATTGTCCATGTGATCTCTTTTCTCTCTTCACAATTTTCTGCACAATACTGAAATTATGAAACTTTCTCCCATCTCATTTTTGCTCAGTGAAGTGAGAGTCATATAATGTCACTGTCTATTGTCAATGTCTATTCATTGTCTTTGCTGTCATTGGGATGACATAAATCAATTAGACACCATTGAGGTGCCCATCCCTGCTAGACATTCAGCTGTGATTTTAAAGATATGCCACTTTCTATACACTTTAGAGATGGCCATTGAAACTGTTTAAATGCCTCAGAGCTGAATCTATTTTTCATTTCCACTGTCATATCCTTGGTGATTGCATATGTTAAGAAATCTCATGACATAAAGCCCTGAAGAGTGGTATTCAGGTAAACCCACAAGCAGAGTGAAACAGGCATTACAGCCCTGCTGCACGCAATGTTTTTCCACTTAAGCTGTTGAGGGTAATATCTTGCCTCTCTCAAAAGCATCATACTAGTAATTCTTTAGATAGGAGCATGTCATCCTCCGCTAGGGCCACAAATATATAGAAAATTGAGAAGTCGTGATAGTTCATTAATAAACAGTACTGGCAGATGATTCAAGGCTCTCGAGTTACATCAGAGAGTGGATATGTCTTCCTAGTGCAGCTGGAAGTGAGATAGTGTCCTCCCACGATGACGGGAAAAGTGGTTATATCCCAAGTGCGGTAGGAAATATAGCCTGTTGAACACAAGAGTGGATCTGAGAATTGTTAAATCAAAGCAAAAAGCGTGACAGCCTTTCCACACCAGAAATAACTGACAGCAGGAATCATAGCCCTGGAGAGCTGCATCAACAGAGGAGGAGAGAGTGCAGCAAGAATCACGTAAGAAGCAACAATCAGCAAGGAAAAGCCGGCTGTAATGAAACAGAGAGACAAGACAGCTGCATCTCAAAGGGAGCAGCCGGACCCAGAACAGCGTGAGGGAGAGACATCCCAGACTGAACTAAAGGAGTCATAGCCCTAGATGAGTAGTCACAGCCAGATAAGAGAAGGGATGAAAGGGCACCAAGGACACTGCGGAGAGCCAGATAATATCTGAAGTAGTTTCCATCAGCCTGATGCATGCTTTGAAGCGTGCTGGTTGAAGACTCTGGGAGCAATCAGAGCAGGCAAGACCAGTATGATGGAGTGTAACTATAAAAGTACCCCCAGTAGAATATGTTTTGGCAAGTGACAAACAATAATCAAAACAAGGAAGAGGATGACTGGAATAGGGAAGAATATTCCTTTTTTTTCCTCCCTCTAAGCAAAATTAACCTCAGCAGTGAGATCAGTTACTGGGCTGGCTTTGTAATGCGAACAATTCATTATTCCTAAACTTTTATATATATAATTTCCTTTTCCTTCTTAACTCTGCGACTTCTTTAAAAATCCTTTTTTCCTGCTTACTCTGAGTGTTGAAAGGAAGATATATCTCTAATAGCAATAAAGGGTGACGATACTCCCTGCCTCCCTTCAAAGGCAATGTTCTGCAATAGGAAATCTGTTCAACTAGAAATTTGCACAAATCAAAATGCTCAAGCTTCCCTGTATGTTGCAATAACAGTTCTGACAAAGGAGAATTTAAGACATTGAAAGCAGTGGCTTGGTCATCCTTTTGAGTGTATGCTGTAAAACTTTACAGCATAACATGTTCTGCAAGAATATGGAAGAACAGGAGGGCTAACTGCATTCACTGGAAAGGCTCTATGAAAACTTTGTGCTTTTTACTTCTGTTTCTCAGGTACTGGGAAGGATACTGGCACTGTATTAACAAAACAGAACGAAGAAAAATCCCGACCCAAAACATCTATTCTGCCCTGTAAAACCAGAATTAGAGTGAAATCCACTCAGTTCATGAGTGCAATGAAATTGTGACGTGTATCTATGAAATGACCACAGAAAAGTGAGAGCAGCTCATTAACAGTGAAATACCACATAAATACTTACAAATAGTAAAGTAGAGTTTATTCACATAAATAAATCAGTAACGCGAGATGGTATCCAGCTAGTTAAAAGTCTTAAAATACGATCCAGGTGGCTTTGCAACCCGTTCCTTTACTGCAGTGTAAAGGGAGAGCTTTTTGTTCTCCCTGACTAATTTAGCCATGAAGTCATCTGTGAATATCATTAAGTCCTGGGCATGCGTTTGTGTGATGCTGGCTCCTGTTCCATGACTTGTGAGTGCAGCAGGTCAGTGCCCAGATTGCAGAAGGTGCTTTCAGGAGCCATTTGTTCGTAATGCATTGTACCAGAGGAAGTATCTTGTAATGAAAATAATTTCTTTCTGTTTAGATAAAAAGGTGGTAGGTCATTACTGCTTCCAGTATGAAAGCCATGGAAACTCAGAGTTGGTTAAACCTTTAGGTTCAAGTTCAGAGCAGCCCCAACAGTGCCTGAAAAAGTATGATGGCTGTCCCACTCCAGCTGGTGGATGCTAGTGCATAAAACCAGGCAGGTGCTTCTGGATACTTAAAATACCTCTCTGAAGGCATCTGAACACCTTCCTGACTCGAAACAAACTCTCATTAACCTTTTATGCTGTTTAGGGTATGTTAAGATAGAGTTTCCTGAAGAAGAAACATAGAAACCACTGTGTGTTGTATGTAAACAGCTATGCATCGAATACTTCAAGAGCATTACATTCCTCATGCTGGGGACAACTGTGGATGGGTTTGATTGGAAATAATAAAAATGGAGCACAGCTGTTAATAAAATAATTTTATTTTATTAGTCTAGCTCATTAGACTAGGTTGTTCAGTCATGGTAGAGCAATTGGGAAGATGCAACCTCTTTTGGTACAAGACTATCTTCTGCCTGTTCCCTGTTTAAAGGCAGCAGCAAACAGAAGCTCCAAAGGGCTGGAGGGGGCGATCCAAGCAGAAATAGCAACAGTGGCTCAAGACACTGTGTCCTGCCATCTTTTCTCATACATCTTTCCCTGACAGGGAGTAGAAGGAACAGAATAGTGCATCTGTGTCTCAGATGTTTCCATGGCTTAAAATAAAGTGTTGATAAAGATGAGTGTATGTGGAGGTGCCAGCCTATGCACCAGAGTTCCTGGAATGCACTTGCCTTTTCTACTTCTCCAGCTCTACTTTGTGATGGCCATTTTCAGCAAAGGGCAAAGCAGAAAATATCTTTGTAAGCCTTTACAGCTAGTTTGTATTTTTTCCTGAAGGAGTCTGAAAAACAATGATGCCCGAGTAAAGGCCAGGGATGACTTTTGCTGACACACATCCTAGTTCAGATCAGGAAAACAAGAGCAATGATTGCAGGTGTTGAAGTAACTTGAAAAAATTGTAAGGATTAGAAACAGAAAATAAACTGGAAGCAATGAAATAGAGTAAAAGGCAAAAAACATGACATAAAAAATATGACCAATATTTTGATCAAAATATGATCCTGCAGGACCTCTATTCAGGAAAGAACTCTCTGGAACAACCTCTGCCACCCTTGTTGGTGTTTTTGTTGGTTTTTAAAGGTATATTTTCAGTGCTGGATAATTTCTGAAGCTTAAAAGAGAGAAAGTAATATGGTATGTTTAGGCAAATCAGTTTTAGGCAAGTGGATTGAGATTCTTATGTGGTATTTAGTGAACTAAAAAAAAAAAAGGAATATTATTTTTCATGCTTCATGGAAACAAACTTGGTCAAACAGGCCTGATTTCAATCTTTGATGAGATTGTGGTTGGTGAAGATAAATTATGTTGAGACACAAAATCTTTGTTTTATTATGGCATAATACTCTAGTTAAAAAAACAACAGTGCTGTACCTTATCACTACAGAACACATTGGCTGGATTAGTAGACATCTATCACATCATACTGATACCCAACAGAGGGTCATCAATAGAGGATCATAACAAATTTTGAGTTTTATTTTACTTAGCTTGCTTTTTGATTCTCTGTGGAGCCGGTTGGTAAAATGGTGATGCATTTCCTCTTTAAAACGAAGTAACTGTGACCATGTAAACTCTTCTGTAAGTTTTAATCATAAAAGGGAAAATTTTTGTCTGTTATTTCTAATGGAAAATACAGATTTGTGAAGCCAGTTTTATTATTGAAAGAGATTCTTAATACAGTGGAATTTAAGATTAGCTGGTTTATTTGCCACTTGAATTCTCATGATGGCCCATCTATGTAAATAATGTCAGTCTCTTCTGTTTGTCCATCCTGGAAGACTTCCTCATACAAGCAGTTAATGAAGAAGTATAAGGTGCTTTTGTCCTTGTTAGTGGTGTCAGAACATGTTTGAGAGATTTTGGTGGTAAGGCTAAATAAAACTCCTGTAGTAAAAGGGGTCCCGATAGCATTCTGTCTAGGCCACCAGTATGTTTTATTATTCAAGGAAAATGATGATGTGACAATATCCACCTGAAGAACATGATTAGTTATGATCATTTACCCGTGAATTTTGCTCATTGTGTCATGTTCCTAAAATCCACAACAGAATTTATGTCTAAGAGAAACATTTCACCAAAACTCATTTTACCATCTGACCATTTTGGTATTATCCAGCCCTAGAACAGCTGTGTTTGTCAGAATGGAAAACGGTTATGATTTCCCAGTGAAAAGCTCTCCTTGAATGTAATGTTGCTTTTTCAGTGATGTTTTGGCATCAGATAAATGGCCTTACAGTCTGTAAAAACAACATAAGATGCCTTTGTGCATCTTTGATGATTTAGCACAGTACCTTACGGGTTTATAGGTATATTTGCTGATTTTAAAAATATTGGCTCATCCACACTGTAGGTGAAGTTTTAAAAATAGTGTAAGTTTAATTTGCTTATTAAAATATATCTTGTGTTTATTGCTGAGTATCACTATCTGTTAACTTGTGGGTGTGCACTGCTGGATGAACAAATATTAATTGGAAATTCCTTTTTACTTTAAAAAGTAAAAACTATAGATTCAGTGATTTTTTTTTCTAGTCTGTATTGTTAGAATCAAGTAGGGATAGGTTTTTTGGGCTCCTTTTAATGAATGTAGTCCTTTACTTTTTAAGAATTTATTACCAAGTGCAGGGAAACCAGTCAGACCCAAATTCAGCCAAGTATGTAGTTGCATGCTTAATTTTATGTATGTGAGCTCTGGAATTTAATTTGGGTTGCTTACGTGTTTGAAGTACTTCTGTGTGACACTAAATGATGTCCTGGACTAAGAACTTTAGGATTAGACTCATATTGTCACATTTTGTACTAGTATGCTGCATGGTCTGCATATTCCTATCTCCTTCCTTACTTCTTCTCATGGCTTATGTGGGCTTTCCAAAGGGAAAGCCTCAAGGAATTCATTTGAACATTTTACATTTCTGCCACAGGGAGACAATTGTAGACAAACGTTTTCTCATTTAAACAAATACATTCTGTTATCCTAATCAAATAAGGAAGCATTCATACTCATCAGATTCGTATGCATTAAGCTTCATATTTATTTTTAGTATTTGGAGGTGCCATTGAAGAATACAGAAAATAGCCAAGCTGGTGTCTTACAGTGCTCACTTTCTGAATCTAATTAATTCCCTGAAAAGAATTTCTCAGCAAGTACTTGTACAGTTCCCAGAGATGAGATATGTTGGATAGAGGCAGCTGAAGAATTCCAGAGAAGGCTTTGCAATTATCTTTGCTCTTACAGCGCGATAGAAAGACTTCAGCAGAGGTCTCTCAGGAGCCCGCCACAGTACCGTGCTGTAACTGATGGCATGAACCGGACACTCTTGTTCCACGACTATCGGGGTAAAGCCACATGCCATGAGAAGGTTCAGATGACAAAGGTTAAATACATTTCAGCACAATCATCTGAGTGGGAGCTGAGGACTGGCTGGACTTCTCCTCTTGGGGAAAAAGGAAAAAACCCAAGAGTGTATGGTGAGTGTATTTGCTTAAGGAAGCGCAGTTTAAATGCAGCACCTGGATTTGAAAGTGGTTACTCAGTTTTCAGTTCTTACTGGCGAACTAAGCGAAGTTGATTTGCTTAAGGTCATACCAGTCACTCAACAGACATCACTGCCAGACTTCTCCCATCTTTTGGTTCTCTCCTTTAATGTGCTAAGGGTAACATTTCAGTTAATTCAATGCACTCCATGTGGTGTAACACAACATCTCAAATGACCAAGTTTTTAAGTAATTCATTTACACACACACACACTATTCTTTATCTACATTTGAGCAAATTCTGCATATGTGACTTAGTCAAAACGTATTTTTTTGTGTTAAATTTCTCTAGGATTCGGCAGATTTCATTTTGGTTTTTTTTAATTTTATGTAAGAGTTCTTTTTAAATGTCATATTTTTGCTATGTGTTTGATGTACATTGTTCTTTCACTTTAATTCCTGCTGTGTTTTTCCCAATAAGCTAAATTTCATGGGGCATCCAGCTGTGGTTGCTTAGTACCAACAAAGAATGATTGTTTCGGAAAACGTGACTTGGATATTAGTTGTTGGCTAGTGTTCACATTAGAAAAATAATAGGCAAATGTGCATTCTTTGTATGACGGCTTGGTAACATGCTCTTCTAATATTTGAAATGAACTTAAAATTGCAGTATTATCTAAGATTTTGAGAAATAAAGAATAATTATGAATTCAGGAACTTTGAACTGAAATGAAATTATACTAATTTACTTAAGAACCTAGTTGATTGTGAATACCCTTAGGTTTCTATTTGTCAGAATACTGTAAAAATATGTTCAACATTTTTAAGGAAAAAAACCAAACCATATGCTGCTTTTATTACATTTGCAATTCTAAAATATCTTTCTCCAGCATGTTTCATGAAGATACATTTCAAAGATTATTCAAAACATATAAGCCAATATTTGAAAGTTTTGAAGAGATTCTGCTAAGGTAGTTCACTTTGAGTGTGTACAGCAGGTATGACTCTGGCTTACTGCATGAGTGGGCATGTCATGGCCAAAGTCTAAAAGAAGGACATAGATTTTTAAGGATATAGCAGAGAAGTGAAGCGAATTATTTCTATTGGACCTTCCTGATGAAGATTGGGTTGATTCCCCTGCTCAATTTATTGTTTGTAACAGGTAGGTTGGAGTACAGAGCCAGGTGGCATCCACCTGCACCTTTTGAAGGTAATCAGATGTGGAGCTGCAGAACTTCTGGCAATGGGACATAGACCATCCTTACAAATGGTCACTGTGCCAGGGAATTGCTGGGATAATGTACAGAAAAGGCTCCAGGGAAAGTCCTGCAAGCTATAGGATGATGAGTTTGACTTCCTTCTCCAGTGAGGTGGGGACTCTACAGGATATAAAGAGTAAGATAACTGAGCACATGGATAAATATGTTGGTTTTACCCTGGACATAACTGTTGGAAAAAAGCGATCCTGTCTCACTAATCAGCTGGAGTTCTTGAGGGGAGTCAGTAGACACTGGATTTAAAAAAAGTCTTTTACAAGGCACTTTGCCTATAGCTCTGGGTAAATTGTTCAGCAAGGGAACTATTTAATGTGTCTGTAATGTGCCTGATACATTAAAAAAAAGAATACTAGTGTATATATGTAAGTTGCACCAGGGGAGGTTCAGGTTAGATATTAGGAAATATTTCTTTCCTGAAAGGGTTGTCAGGCATTGGAATGGGCTGCCCAGAGAAGTGGTTGAGGCACCATCCCTGGAGGTATTCAAGAGATGAGTTGACATGGTGCTCGGGGATGGGTTGGTGTTGTGTTGGATGTGGTGTATGGTTTGTGTGTTTGGTTTTTTTTGGTTTTTAATTTTTTTCATTGGTTGGACTAGATGATCTTAAAAATCACCCTTCCAACCTAGGTGATTTTGTGATTCTGTGATATCAGGTATATATGAGTAGCCATCAAACTTTGTATAGTGATTCTTGTCTTAAATCAGGAGATCTTTATGAAAGAATGGTATCTTTGTGAGTGCCTATTTGTGGTCTGAGCCTTGTTTTTATCGATGAAGGTGATTATAAGAAGTTATTATTGGTAATAATAGCTGTATCAATAATATGAATAAAATCTAGTGTAATTTTAGGTAGAGGATAGACTAACTGACATTTGCCTTAGCTAGAGAGAAAGTAACCCTAATGTTGAGTTGCAGGGATACCAGCATACAGAAAATAACTGCAGGCCTCCCATCTGTGTCCCATCGTATTTGAAAAACAAGTGCTGCTATTACATATTAATCAAGACTGACTTTGAACTGACTACTGCACAATAGAAGAATGTTAATCACCTATATTTAATGTGGGTTTTGTGTTTTATTCGTTAAATGAGAAAAGAAGCAGCAAAATGGACTGGTGGAGATGTTGTGGAAAGTTGACATATAACATTATTTTTTTTTATAAATTCAGTTATGTAATTTTTGTCTGTAGTCAATGCTCCTCTCCTCAGCACTTCACTTGCCGCTTGAATACCACAGCACTGTATTTCATATCAGGGTATTTCCTGATTCTAATTTTTATGTCAGAAAAGGGATCATTCTGAACTAAATCAAAATAAACAGGTTTCATTCCTAAACAAGTATGGCAGGGTGACCATTCAGTGAAGAAGAGATATATTGAAGTCTTTTGTTACTGGTATTTGGTGTTATGTGAGATAAATGGATGGAGCCTGCAAGATGCTGTCTCAGACTTCACAAACTCAGGGAGGTGGTTTGCATTCCTTGTGCTTGCACAAATTCTAAGGTTACTCCTTAACTTGCAGGATAAACTATCTTCAGAGGGATTCATGTCATCTCACTTGGAATGTTCACACTGTGTAGATTCCTGTGACTGACTAGTCCTCTAATCTCCCTGTATCACCAGTGAAGATAATTCAACTGTCCTATTTTGGATGCATGTCTTTGGATGAGATGAATCAGGATGAGCTGAAGTGCTTGCTTCTCTCTCTATGGCCTTTAAAGGGAGCCTGGGCAGCTGGTGCAGCTCTGTCCAACTGAGTAAGCATCAGATATCTACAATGCAGGCATCTGCATTCAGTCAGATGAGTCTCAGTCTTGCAATTAAAACAAAAACAACAAAACACACACAAGCAGAAACAAAAAGAAAATGTAAGTGGATGTTCCAGGAAAAAAATGACAAGTTTTGGCTGCAAGGAAGATGGAAGAGCTATGCTTTTTCTGGGTCAGCCTTTTATGCTCTCTTTTCCTCCCTCCACTCCAATACATTTACAAAACGATAGATTATTTCAGCCTCACAGGAGACAGCTGTAGTTCATGGTTTCTGCTTTGTGTTGGTGACATTTCTCTCTCATGATCACTTTTTTAGAATACTGACGTAATTTTTGGTCCTTTAAAGGATAATGCTGAATGAGCTTCCAGCTCATTTGGGTCTCTTCACACACAGCCCCTTGCCCTTGCCTCCTAGCTTCTGCATAAACCTATGTGCTGGTTCACTGATTTTTTTTATGTTTTTTTCTTCACTGGAACTGCTTTACCACATCATTATTTCAAGTGCTTTTCTCTGCTATCTGCTCAGTACAGAACGTTCACCTTCAGCTAGCAAGCACGCTGCCCTCTCTTCAGGGCCCTCTCTTGAATACCTACCTTTACTGGTTTTCTAATATGAAAGTATGACAACATAGAATAGAGATATGGTATATTTTATTTGACTCTATGTATAGAAAAGGAGAGTATCACACCAGTTTTATATCTCCACAATTCAGAAATTCATGGGAGCTGCTTACTAGTACAGAACTTTTGGAACAAGAGTGGAGAATCAGCCTCTTTTTGGACAGTGCAGGTAAATTAATCTCACCTCACTTTAGATGTCTGCAGCGCAGATATATACATATAAGCTAGTGAGCATGGCTTTTCCCAGCAGCACTTTGCAGAAAAGGACTGTGTATGCAGTTAATGTCTATGCAGTAGCCAACATGTTCATAGAATCATAGAATCACAGAATACTTTAGGTTGGAAGGGACCTTAAAGATCGTCCAGTTCCATGCCCCCTGCCATGGGCAGGGACGCCTCCCACTAGAGCAGGTTGCTCAAAGCCATGTCCAGCCTGGCCTTGAACACCTCCAGGGATGGGGCATCCACAGCTTCTCTGGGCATCCTGTTCCAGTGTCTCACCAGGAGCATGCTGGGTGATCTTCAGCAAATGTTTTCCCTATGATGTGTCTCAATTTCCCTTTATTTTACAGGATATTGATATTAGTGTCTTTCATAACACTTATGAGATCTGCTCATGAACAGTGCTTCACTGGAACCAGGTAGTGCCATTAATCACTGACTAAATATGTAGTGTATTTGACTGAGTAGACTTTTATTAAGATGAGTTACAATGGCTTAAGGTGAGTCAGATTTTACATGGGCAAGAACATAGATACATTTTTAGAACAGAATTGCTTTCCACTAGACCAATGTGTTTTACCTCTAGATAAGGTACTGAGTCATGTACTGCCTGGAGGAGATCACTTAAATCATCAATAAATAGCCATTTTGCCCTGTAGGAGAGCCAAGTTCACTTCTCAAGGCTCCATATGCCATCCCTTGGTTGAACAAATGTTGGCAGAGCAGAAGTGGCCCTGAGAACGAAGTGGGGAACAAATTGGTTGCATGTCAGGGTGTTCAGTGAATGATGCTGACAGGTTCCAGAGGGCTTCCTCTGCAGCAGGACAGATTTGTTGTGATTTATGATTTTTCTGTAGGTTTAGGTCTTGTTCAGAGAAGCATTCAGAAGGTATGGGAATGTAGGTCCTCTGGACTCCATCTAGTTCACTGCTTGCTAGGTGGATAGGCAGTGAAAATTCTAGCACATTGGGCCATTCAGATGACCCCAAGGCTGTGTATTCTATTACTCCTGTAACTGAACTTACTGCACATAGCTTTTTCCCTTCCCTTCCCTTCCCTTCCCTTCCCTTCCCTTCCCTTCCCTTCCCTTCCCTTCCCTTCCCTTCCCAAGGTGTTACTTTCCCTGTGTGGGGACAATGGCACAACTGGGACAGGCATACTGTTCTGGAAGCTCTAAGTAGGACTTCTGAGTTTCCTGAAGGTAATCGATTGGTAGAAAGCACATCTAAAGTAGATGTAAAAAAGGATTGATCCTGAGAGAGTAGTGTGCCTTTGTGCCTTGGATGTCCTATTCAGTCTTCTCTTGGTTTTATATTTTGTTTGCTGTGTAAAGGCCAGCTGTAGTTCCAATGTGTGGCTAAATGTTACCTGTGAGAGGAACTCTATAATTTTTTTATGTGTATCTGACAGTTCTTGGTCTCTGGATAGAAAAACGCTCTATGGGCAAGATCATATGAAGGTATTTGCTTGCTTCTCATGGAAATCAGTGGAGTTAAGGTGCCTATATAAATATATGTCTTATGTGAAATTTAAACTGTGAGAAAGAAACAAGGGGAGCCTGGACTACCAACAAGTGAGTAGGAAAAGGGATGTGTGATGAGTGGAAAAATGTCTTTGTTGTTAAGGTTTTAGGCTGATCTCTTTTATATTTTATATATTTTATATTTTTATATATATTTTGGGTTGCCCTACTCAAGTTACTTACAGGATACGTAGGATTTATCTACTTATTACTTTTTTTTTTTTAAATCTTCTGTTTATTTGTTTAGTCAAATTTATCGACTGTTTATCTGCTTAAACATCTCTGAGAACTTTAATTATTCTGTTGCTCTAGTAAAATAAGGTAGTAATGCTTCCTGACCTATAGTCTTGTCTGTTCAGGCAGCAATTGGTTTTGATAGGGATTACTTTCTGTGCTGCTGTGTGTTCCAGACATGATCGGTCTCCTCGTAAGATTAGGTACCACCATAAAAACATAGCATAATGTTAACAATACAAACACCATCTTTTGGTTTATCCACTGTTCAACTCTTATAAGCAACTGCAAACATCTTATTTAATTACTTTTTGTATTTTTTTTATTCTTCAGTTACTTTTCCAATTATATATTATTTGTTGTTTCTGCCTATGTGAAGAACTTGTGGTGTTTTCTTAACATTTACTAATAGCTGATGAATCTTTTTGATTTATGTCATTATTTCAAATGTTGTTTATTACAGGTAGTCCCTTCTGTACTTCAAAAATAGTCACTATACAAAAAAATCAGTGTAACGTGTAAAATGGCCTAAAAATTGGACAACTGCTAAATTCAAAAACTATTCTGAGCTTCGATCAGGCAGGAAAAGACATAAAATCCCATTTTGAAAGCCAAAGCTAGAGAAATTCAAATTAGTAAAAAGGTGCCCATTTACACTGTGAGAGAAAATACTATTGTGACAAGTTACGTAGTACTGTGAAACGTTTTCCTGTTCTTGACTCTTCCTAAAATAGATGCTATTGTTCAAAGAGAAGCAATAGGATTTTTGCCTAAATTACTGTTTGACCTCTATTAATGCAGGAACTCAGATTATATTGTTGTTTTGGCTTTAGAACCTGTGAGTTTTTTGTAAAATGTTTCTTTTTCTTTTTTAATTTTATTTTCTCATTGAGCATTGGCTAATTCCTGAACCTACATCTGTAGCTGAGGTTGTTGAGTTCTACCATTGTGTTTTCTCACAGCCTTTGATTCCCTGACTTTAAATCAAAAGCATACTCCCTCTGGTACAGTGATTGGTACTAAGTATAACATTTAACTAATGGGATTGGGAGGCTGGTTGTCTTGAAATTGAATTGCAAAGTGGAAAATAGGTAAATCACCAAATCAGATCTGCAAAGATACTTCTGCTTGAAATAAAACACTTGTGCAAGGGAAAAATACACAGTAATTGTGGTTCTGAGGGGGAGAGAGAAGGCACAAAAGGGATGCCTTAAAGATAGCTACTCTGGCAAGTATGTATCTGTTTCTTGGTATAAGTACTGAGAATTAGAATCATGTGTGAGACAAACAAAATTTTTTAGATTTCTGTGCTTTGCCTGAAGGGGCAAAGGGATAAGAACTGGTATAAGTAGAGAAAGAGTGTTATACAAGCACTTAACCTTTTTGCTTGTCAGTGTGGGAAATAAGCCGACTATTAAGTCAAATATGTATATCCACATCTTACACCATTCTTATGAAAATGATCCACTTCCAAATCATCAGATCTTGAAGGCTTTTACAAAGAAAAGTGGTATCACAAAATCCTGATTTGCAATGGTCTAATGAAGGTAAAAATATTATGAATAATCACTGTGGTAGAATGTAGCATGTACCTTCTTTTTTGCCCTCCAGAAGGGCTGGGGGCAGCCACCTGTGGAGAGAGGGTGCTTTATGACCTGCACCTTATTCAGTATACAGGGCAGGATGATAACAGTATCAGTCTCCTTCCTCTCTTTTCCTTGTAAGCATTTGCATTATCTTCTCTCCTTTTTTCATTCCAGCACAAGTAAAAATTACATTAATCAGAAGTTTCTAGGATGATAATGTCGAATGGAAATGCCTGCTTCAGATTCTTATTATTGTGTAACATTGACATCCAAAATGGTAATTTCTTTTTTTTCTCTATTATTTCTCACAGGGTGCAGCTCTAATTCGAATGTTGGCTAACTTTATGGGTCACTCTGTGTTTCAAATGGGCTTACAAGTAAGTAAAGGCATTTATGTCTCTGTGTAGGTGGCATTTCTAGCATTTTCTGTCACTCTCTCTTTTGTTCTTAAACTATATTTGCATCTATTTGGAAAATGTCTCTCTACTTCAGTACCATCGGAGACACCAACATGTCCCTGAAGCTGAATTTGATGGAAGATGCTGAGCACTGTAACACAGAAGGTGGTGCCCCCAGTTCCACTTGTATTTCTTGGTCCATCAAGTGATTGCACTTTAACTGGCCCACAGTTTTGTGTCCATTTTGTGTAGATTGCCGTGTAAAAGCTATTTTATCCATGTGGCAACTGTGTGAAAGCATAGCTGAGGAAAGAGCTACTTGTCTTCAAATACACTTGTGTGCTGGTATAACAAATAATAACACATGGTGTCAAGACAGCTGGAAAATATACAACCATAAAACTAGTAATGCTTTTCAGATAAATGCTTTGCCTTCCCTTCCCCACTAGCAAAATCCTTGAGCTTTATTTTTACCTTTGATAAGCATGGAGTGCTCTCTGCCTGAACAATGTTTTGAAAACTCACTCTGCCTTTTAAAAGAAATTTAAAGAGGTAACATTTCTGTGCAAAGAGAAAGAAATTCAACATGGTGATTACCAAGGATGAACTCTTTTCAGCAATAATTCAGCGCAAATGAGTGTTTCGTAAACTATTTAAAAACAAACAAGCAAAAGCATAAAAAACAATGCGACTCCCTCTATTCCATTGAAATCTGCTTGAGTAAATCATGTTACAGGCAGCTGTGATTGATGAATTATGTATGATGCAGCCTGCTACTTAGAAGTGTCCTTTAAAGTAAATTGATGTTCACCTGAAATACAATTATGGTAAGATGGCAAGAGCAATCAATCTTATCTGTTCTTAGTAAGCTTTTCATTTTGAAATTTAAATAAACTACGTCTGGGATCAGGTAATTTTTTAACAGAATAATTCTACCTCTAACCAGAATGAATTAGAAGATAAAATATAAAACAAAAGTTAAATAAAGGCACTGGTTATATCAGAGAGGTATGTTCCATGCAATAGGCCAATGAAAGAAAACCTGCTGGGGAAATACAGCTCGTTGTAGACTTTATAGGACATTCAGGATTTGCAAGATAACTTTTTCACAGGACCCACTTGGCTCATTTTCTTAGTTGTAGCAGTGGGTCAGATTAGTTAGTTAATCTTCTTATCCAGATAAGAAATCTTGAAATCAAGAATTTCCTTCATAAAATCTTGTTTATATCAGGTGTAAAATCCTCATGTCATTTAAGCCACTAAGACTTCTGTCCTTAGTCCAGCAAACTCCATATTCCAGCTCGAAACTTTTGCCTTCACAAATCCATTCATAAAGAAATTCAATAGCACTTTTTTTTGGCAAAAAAAAAAAAAAAGTATTTCACTTCGGATTTAAAATAGGGAAAGTTTTAATACATATGTCTCAAAACTCCTTTTACTATTTTCTTCTACGTTTGTCTGAGAAATAACAGTGTGAAAGTTGTACTGAAATAAATTTAGAAAAAAGTTCAGATCAAAGAATAGCTCTATGCAGGGATTAAATAATCATAATTACCATAAAGTTGTAATGAAGCTTTGTTTTTTGATGTGAGTGGTTTCCTATTATTTCTGCTTTTCACCAGTTCAGCTCTAAATAGAAACTCTTCTGTTTGCTAATGAAAGTCTATGAAAAATCTAACTGTGAAAATCTGACTAGTGAAAGTCTTGGCATCAGTTCAGTGGGAAGGTAGTATTCCATTGTTTTAGAAAAACTATTTGAAATCCAGGTAGAGATTTTTCATGTATATGTCTCCCAAGTCGAACAAAATAAACATGAAGTTAATAAGCTTGTTCATAAACTGCAAGGTATACAATTGGAAATGTCTGTCAATCATTTAATTCTTTGTGTTTTGTAGAGCTAACAAAATAGTGTTCCTGCATTGTAGATTTGGGAGGCTGGCTTTGCTAATGATAAGGGGAACTGGAGGACTAATTTACTCTTTCTATCATACATTCATTTAGGCTTTTTAGCTCTTTAGCCACGGTACCATTACTTGGGATTTAGCATTGTATTCCTTTGAATCCAGTTTTATCATTGAGTTCTAACATTCGGCTAAGTGGCCTTTCTCAAGGATAGCTGCAAAATCAACTTTTTATTACTACTATTTATAAATCTCTTCAAATAACAAATACTCTGAAAGTGCACTTGATGGTTCATTCCTCCTGGCTCATTCTAATGGCTTGCTTAGTAACTGAGTTCTGAAGGACCTTTGCTTTATCTTGTTTGCTTTATTCTTCATTAGCCTCCAGGACACAGAGCACATCAGTGTTAATAACATTAATGTTATTTCACTTGGTTTTAGTGTATTAGGTATGTTCTTGGCATTTCACAGATGATAAAAAAGAGTATTCCTATACTCTTATTACACTAGCATAAGTCATAATGAGTAGCCTTTTATTTGTGTTTGCATTGAGTGTTTGTGGTTTCATCAAAAACAAGGTATGATTCATCATCTAATTAAGAGCTACAGAATTAAAGCTTTTATATACGAGAAGCTACAACAAATATGCTAACCTTTGGAATAAGGAGAAGAAAAGATAAGATATAGAGCAAGAAGAAAATGGGATAGCTACCTTTTTTCTTCCTTACCACTTATTAATCTAATTACATGCTGTCATCTGGCAGGTGGACTTTTTGGAGAGCAGATCAAGATAGTCCAGGGGAGAAAAATCCCTTTTATGTCAAAGAAAACAATCGTGTTAAAAAGGAGAAGAAAGAAGTTGATAATGGAAAGTGGGGCTCCTTGTTGGATATTCTTTAAGAATGAATATGAGCTAAAGCAAATGTGCAAAGGTGCACATGATCTCTAACAGTTCAGCAAACTACTCTATTGAGGAGTCTGCAAGGAGGTAAAATTGTAGTGAAGATGCTCGGTTTTACAGCCTACATGGCTTTGTAGAGATTCATATTTGTCAAAAATAACCAGCTTATTCCTATCAGAAAATATACTGTGAAAGTCCATTGGATTATAGTGTGGAAGTTCCACAAGGAAACTGCAGCCAAGAGACTACCTAGTGAAGGTATGATTTTCTGGAGGCCTTTCAAAGACATATGGTGTTTTGAACCATGTGGCGTTTTCGAAGAGAAGATTTAGTAGAACAGACAGAACTTTCTCACTGTTTTCACATAGCACTCCATAGAAAAAAACGAAAGAGAACATATTTATATTGGCTGTAATGAATAATTGAATAATGACAGTAATAGCCACAGCTGGTAATACTTTCTTATGAGAAAGTCACAGCTATTATTTTTGTAGAAAATGTCTAATTTTCTACAGGGTCTAATAAACCCTTCCTTCTCACAGTAGGTGATTTCTCTCTTTTTAAAAGTCCTGACATCTTTCATGATGTGCAAAGCTTCTTATGCTCCAGGGAAATTCAAGAGGTGCATGTCACTGAGTGCCAGTACTCTTCTTACAAAGTGGTGTTGCTTTTCAGTCAAAAAGCCATTAATCAGCTAGGGCAGTGATTAGAGTATGAAGAGGCTTGGTCAGCACCACTTGGTCTGATTATGTTTCTGAACTGAATAGCTTGGTAGAGGAAGAAGCCATAAGTTGGCCTTATCATTCAGTCATCACTCGGGGCAGTAATATGCAATATAATATTAGATTTGTGTGAGATTTTCATCTGTAGGCTGTTGTTCCTAATCTGTGTGCTTGAAATAGATGGTTGCTTACATGACTGGTGTCACTGTATTACATTGTCTGGAAGGTTTTACTGCTTTATGGCAAGGCATATTTTTTTTCATATTAAATATAGAGAGAAGGGCCAGTAATTTGAAGGTCTGGTACTTAGATGTGTGTAAAGAGACACCTCCAGCTCTGTAATGGGACATTTCTGCATTGGTTTATTTAGATTTTGCTTATATTTGGTTGATTATTTTGAGCATCATCTCTATTACAGTACGTTTGTCAACACTGCATTTCATTTGCCACGTGGCAGATCATTGATCACATAGATCTGTATCCTTTTGAACTTCACTTGCTGCTATGTATGTGTTCATCACTCACCCTGATTTAGTGCATCATCAGCAGTTTGAATTAGTTACTGTAGGAATCTCTGCTTCTGAGATAAATTAACTTCTTTTGTACTTTAGGCCTCACATTGTACATTTGGAAGAAGAATTTCCATACAGTGCCTTGGATATATTCTGTCTTTTTTGGTGCTGTTGAGTGGCCACTGTATTGTAACAAATTGGTCAACCTTTCAGAGAACTGTCTGGGGAAATGTGACGTACAGGCTGTTAAATACACCAAGGTTCAGATTTCAATCACTTTTTACTATCATAAATCTGGCTAGTTAGACTTTCTTTCATCCACACTGCTTAATATTTCCTGCTTTTTAGACACCTCTGTGTATGCCTGTGTTCTGTTTCAATTGTGGCAGTCAATGTGAAACCCTATCAGAAACTTTCTAGGTGTAAAATAATGCTCTAAAGTGTTGTTTCCATATTGTTTGCCACTTCTGCCCAAGATTCTAGAAGAACAAGAAATGTATTAGTCTGTTTTCACAGTATTATTTTATAACCTATTTTTACACAGTATATTAAATGGGTTTCAGTGTACCCATTTTATCATACCTACTTCTTATATCTTTTTCTCAATTCACAACAGTTAACTGTACGCTGTTTAAACTGAAACATCACTAAAGACTTCTTAGTAGAGTTTTCTGTAAAAACAAAAAAAAAGTCGGACACCTTAGGATCAGGCTCAGTGAAGCAGTGAGCTGCGATGTTGTCTCCAGATCGCATGGAACTCCCTGGAGTCTTCCTCTGCTCAGTGGAAGGATGTAACTTTTGCCACCAGGCAGGAGCATCTTTGCAGCTGGAGTACCTCTGGTGTTGTTGCAGCTCACCTCGCTGGTGCGTTTAGTAGATGTTGCTTAAAGTACTTTTTGGCTAATTCTGCACCCATCTCCTCTGGTTTAGAGCACAGAGTGTAGGACATCGATGAACATCAGAGTGTCGCCATGGACATACTGGCTATGACCTATTCTTTGGTTGGTTGCCACTGATCTGTTTATTGTTTAAACTGTCTTACTTCTACTGACAGTTGTCAACAAGATAATTTGAGCATGTTAAAAGCAGGACATAGGAAGTCATAGGAAATCTCATAGGAGCTGACATCACTGTTTTCTACACTTAATGTCATATGAGATTGATAACATCTTTCACCTTTTCTGGCCCCTCAGCATTTCTTATGCTTCTAATTTACATCACTCTGGAATTTAGGTTTATGTTTGTTAAATGAATTCAGTGTCATGGAATTTGTCTGTAGCTTTTTCCACTATGACTGAAGTAGGTCAGTGAAAGTTTGCATAAGAAACTTCTGTAACTTGCAGTGTCACAATATTTTTTTTTCATTTGAAATCGTTAAAGGTATACTGCATAGTAAGGGCCAGACTTGGATATCACAATCAAAAATGGAAGCTCCAAGAGGATTTGAGTACACTATGTGTATAGCAAAATGCTTCTCTTTAAAGAAAAAATGTGTTGAAGATGCATAATTCAAATGCACAACTTTGAGAAATGCCGAAATTAAAATGAACTTTGCCGCCTTTTCCTCTTTTTGTATGCACCCGAACCTGGATTTTTAATTATGCAATTGCCCTGTGTTTTCTACCTAGGACAATGTCTGATTCAATTCACAAAGTGGACCATGCTAACTGAATTGTCCTCCTATTTAATAGTTTTGTATACTTTTCATTTCCTTTGTAACCCCAGTTCTTAACTGCTACATATAATTTTCTTAAATACCATCCATTGTGGTACCAGAGCGCATCACCAACAGTTAGTGAAGACTTAAACCTCCTAGAGAGGGAAGGGATGGTTCTATCCTCATTTTATAAATGGAGATCTATGCCCACAGAAATTTAAGTTAAAATTTACCCAAGTGTGGGGTATGCAATACGAGATGTCCAGTGCAGCGCTCTTCCCTACAATATGGTTTAGTACTTACAGGTCGGAAGACTTTATATGTTCAAAGCTCAGCTTCCACTGGCTTCATCATCAGCTACGAGCACACAGCGTGGCTGCAGCTGAGCCTCTAGGGGCACCAAGCTGGGCCTCCAGAAAATGTCAGTCATACAATTAATGTTGCTGTAATTAAATCGGTGAAAGGGAGTGCCTGCACATTTGGGTGGAAATTGGACCAATGTGATTAAAATAAAAAATATCCATGAAATTTGGATAACTATTTTGAAGCCAGGGAAAATGTTCTGCTGAAGCATTTAGCTTTATAAACTATTTCAGATATTCAGACCAGACTTCACCTGGGGTTCGTCACAGAGTCCAGCTGTGCTGGAGATCAGGCCACAGGGCCCTGCCATCCCTCCAAGGTTTGGCAGCTGTGAGCCGTCGGTACGGGGGGAGAGGGGGACTCCCTAGCTGCTAGGTCACCTAAAGCTGATCGGTGCTGGGAAAAAGCACGTTCCTGAAACAAGGATCACTTTCCTTCTGACCTTTAGACCTGTGCTCCAGTGCATGGGGACAGCAGAGCTTTTCAAAGGAAAGAGTGACCAAAAGAGGTAAAAAGTGGTATTTTTCCATACGTTCTTTCTGGTTTTGACTGAAATTTTGGAGAATAATTCACAGGAATGAACTGAATTTTGGAGAAGAATTTAGTCTGAGGACTGCACTTTTTGAAGGTAAGATTTCAACTCAATTACATTTTGGCCATGTTGGAGATCTCAACAGGTAAAGTTACAAAGAGTGGTAATGGCAAGTGCTGCTGAACCTCAATAGCTGGTGATTCACTTGCTCTGCCCATGTTCAGAGCAGGGTTACAGTTGGTGTTGCCTTCATTAGGAGGAAGTTGTGCTGTCCTTCAGCTAGGATAAAATGTTGCTTTATTTACTCTGTTACTAAAGCTTCTTACAAAAAAAAAAAAACACCCCAAAACTATTATACACACGATTTACTTAACTTGTTAAGTTTTTTTCCTCAGAACAGCATTGCCCTTTATGACAGAGTTACAATCAGTCATATTACAGATAGTGCATACATATTCACTTGGTGTGCTTTCAGTGAGCTTCTCTTATTTTGTTGCACATGAAATTCAGTTATGACTGTATTCTTCTTCATTTTTATTATAGGAATTATTAAGAGAAAGAATGATAGGTATGAATTCTCAGATAACGTCGGTGGGCTGAGCGGCTATTTAAGAAAATGTTTTGTTTGGAGTAAAATTACACTGTTTTCCTGACAGGAGCTCAGTGGTAACCTCGCCTCGTGCTGTGAGGCAGCACAATGGACTTCACAGGGTGCTGGAAGTACACATTTTGTGTGCCATTCTGCCGTCTTCGTGCAATCAAGATTCCCATTCACTCTTTAGAAGTCAGTGGGGATATTTCCAGCACGAAGACTGCAGGACTGATCTCCTAGTTAAAACTGGATACACCTTGGAAATGAAATTAATCTACTTCTGTTCAGCTGTATTGGGTCTGGCTGAGATGAGATGGAGTTAATTTTCCCCGTAGCAGCCCTCATAGTGCTGGGCTTTGTATTGGGAGCTAGAAGGATGTTGATAACACACCAGTGTTTTGGCTACTGCTGAGCAGTGCTCACACAGCATCCAGGCTGCCTCTCCATCATTCCTTCCCCCTCACCAGTAGGCAGGGAGTGGGCAATATCTTGAGAAGGGGACACAGCCAGGACAGCTGGCCCAAACTGACCAAATTGATATTCCATACCATAAGACATCTGCTCAGCAATAAAAGCTAAGAGAAAGGAGAGGAAAGGGTGGCATTTATTATTTAATGATGTTTGTCTTCTGGAGCAACCGCTACAGGTACTGAAGCCCTGCTTCCCAGGAAGTGGCTGGATATCCCCTGCTGATGGGAAGTAGACAATAAATCTGTTTTCCTATGCTTCTGTGCACAGCCTTTTCTTTTGCCTTATTAAACTGCCCTTTACCCACGAGTGTTTTCCATCTTCTTTTCTTCCTGCCCCATCCTGCTGAGGAGGGGGGTGACAGAGTGGCTTGGAGGGCACCTGACATTTAGCCAGGGTCAACCCACCACATCAGCCCGGTGGAGGACCTTCAGAAAAAAGCTGAATATTCCTACTGGATAAAACAGGCTGTCATCAAAACTTTCTTCTTTTCCTCTTCCTCTTTCTCTACATACATTTAAATTTCAGTTACTGTTGCTAGGTAGAAACAGTAGCATGTGGCCAGGTGTAAATACTACTGATTTTTAAGGTGTCTTCATTTTGCAAAATTAAATACTGCTGTAGTGACTGTACTGTATGATGGTCTTTTGCACCATGAGAAACATTTGCTCAGTTGATACAACCAAAAACCTTATAAGTAAAATTGAAGCTTCAGTGTTGCTGCTTTCCTATCTGTTATTCACCGTTACTGTACAATTGTTGCAGGTCATTATGATCTAGACACAGTGACATGCAAATCATACTTAGAATAAGCTTTCTTGAGTGATTTATGGTGACCTTTTCACAGTAAGTAGCATTAATTTCTTTCCAATTCTGGGACATCTATAGAAAAAAAATATTACAGAAATGTACAGCAGAGATTTTTTTTTGCCTGGTTAGCAATCCCTGGGCATAGTTCAAGTTAATGCAGAGGAATGAGCAGCCAGCCTATCACAATTAGCAGGTGCCATCCAAATATCTCTGGAAAACACTCCATCATTTTTTTGTGTGCATTAAAAATGTATTTATTGAGCAATATCTGGCTTTAGGTTCAAATGTATTTTACAGCCAAATAAGCCGGGACTAAAATGAATGTACAAAATCAGTCAAATATATTCAGTTCAATTTCAAAGAGTACTTTATTTCTGTAAGATTTGTCCTTAGCTCAGTAGTTTAGTACCACTACCGAATAATACATCAAATACATTTTTCTTTAAAGCCAAGCTTAATATACTAGCAGGTGTCTCACTGCACAGCAGATACCATCAGACTCTGCTAGGCAATAACTCTGCAATCCTTCTAACTGTTCCCTTTAGACTTCGCATGCAAACTGTTTTGTCACCACACTGCAATTGCTGCTGCTGTTTTTCAAAATGGAACCTCCTTCCTCTTCATGTTAATAGCTAATAGGTGAAGCTGAATTTTACAAGAGAAATAAACTTCTCCGTTTAATAAGTCTAATCTTTTAATAGGGATTCCCATCAAAGCAGGGTATATTTTAAAGTAGTTGGAAATTTGCATCAGTACAAATTTTGAATCTGTTTTAGATGTCCTTTTCACATTGCATTCACTGAGTTGCAGTGCAGAAGATGTATTAATTACAAAATCACATTCCTTACAGTGGTCTGAGGTTTGATTCTTTTCTCATGTTGGAATGAAAATGCCATATTGATTTCTGCTGGGTTACTTCTGATGTAGAGTACTGGTCTCTTATCAACAAGAAGCAGGTAGAGGGAAGAAAGCAGTCCCATTGACTTAATGACGGCTCTTGCCTCCTCCTTTCTCTTACTAGTTTCTCTTGTATCTCAGCCTGGATGGCATGCTCTCTGGGACATGATGCAGGTCCTATCTGTATCCCCTAAATGAATGTTACACTTCTAACACTGTGGATGACATACTCTCAATGTTGCCCTAATTCTTCTCCCACTGAAATCAGTGCTAAAAACCCCATTGACCCATATAATGCCAGAAATGTCAGTTCTGATGATCTGATTATTATTAGAGCGTATGGAAGTATTATGAATTACAAAGGAAAAAGGAAAAAGTAAAATACTGTAATTATGTGGCCTATTCAGCATCATTGGCTCTAGAGAAAATTAAGATTTATTTCCATATATGGTTTCAGTATCACTCTTCCTGATTAGTAGTTATAGCTTCCTGTTTGGATATAATGATTTAATTGCAGATATGATATGTTGACAGTGGATATTTTCCAGTTGCTGCTGATTGCAAGCATTGTATCACTGTTGTGTGTGAAAAATATCTAAGCGTACCTTTTGAAAATAAAGGGCTGGGATTTCAGCTGGTGTACGTTGATGGGATTCCACTTATTTCCTTCCCTAGGATTTTATGCATTGACTGAGATACTAGCTCAGAGAGAAAGAAAACACAGCTGAAGTGAATACTTGCATGATGCCTCTGAAGTATGTTGCACACCTTTCAGGTTTTTTGTAATGTCTTTTTACTTATTTGTGAGTTTGAATCTAGAACTTAGCTAAGAAGTTCCTGATAGTCGACATTTTAAACACTACTTTCCTGTGGTAGCACATAAGTGTTACTTGCTTCTCGGAATATTTAATTGCTTTAATACAGCTAATAGTAAAAATACAGGCTGGATAAATTAGCAATTGAGAAAGTGTGATTGTATATGGAGTGGATAAAATAATTCTTTTGTGTTATTATTTAAAGCAAAAGGCAAAAAAGATTTAGAGAAGATTAAAAAAATAAAAAAATTCCAGTCCTATCTGCCAGGCCTGGATATCTGTTTCAATATCATTTTGATGCTGTTTTTTGTCATTGTAGGTTGAAAAGCTTTATTAAGTTAATTTAATTCTTGGCCAGTGAGTAACTTCTTTTTTTTTGTTGGAGGAACACATTTTAATGCAATTGTAGGTTAAAGTATAGCAAGGATATCAACATTTTTGATCCTCTGGTAGAACTCACCCATGAAAGTTAAAGTATATTCCGTGACTCTAGTGTATTCTGTAGGTTGACAGTTTCTGATAAGACTTCCTGGAAGCAGTTTTGGGCACTGTTAGTAAAGCTGATGTAAATGGGGAAGAAGTTTCTTGGCTTACTTGCCCTGGAAGAACGTTTCCAAGGTTTTTCTTAGCTGGCTTTGCAGTACTGCTTTGATAAGTGGTCTGATTACAGCTGTTCTTTCAATTTGAAGATAGCTCTGCAGCTTGGCTCACTGGTACAAATTAATTCTGACCAAAACAGAGTTAACCCTCATCTATACAATGTTTGCCATGACCAATAAGGTGGATTTACTTACTCCTTATTTTGTACTCTGCTGCTTGTCTGATTGCCCATCCAGGAGGGTGATCACTTTTCTTCCTTAAGGCCCTTTCTCAGGTGTTAGTCTGTTGCACAGCTTAAAAAAATACTGCAAAGCTAGTTGGATGTTCTAATTTTTCTATTCAGTAGTCTTCCTTTCTTATGGAAATCTTCACTTCTTTGTGGCTTGCTGGTGGTGCTTTACCACTGGTTCTCACTCCCTCCTGTTTGTCACTCACCATTGCAAACACATGCAGTACCTTCCTCTCTTTGACCCTTACCCAAGCTTTTTTATTTGAATGTTAAGCAATGTCAAGATAATATGTGATAGCAGCTTTGATGTTAGCAGTGTGAGGAAAGGGGGAAAAATGGTGGTGTAATATAGTCAGTGAGTCAGCATCTGTCAGATGGTGTCTGGTGGCTTAAGGTTAAATATACACATTTCTGGGAAGACAAACACACCGGATTTGATAGCTGGAGCCCCAGAGCCTGATTACCACCTTAACTAAATGTTTTTCTTAGTAGCTTTAAATCTTCGGTGAGATACAGCAATCATGTATAAAACTGTTCAACAAGAATATACTGTAGGCGGAAGTGGGGAGGATGTGCACCCAAGGACTAGGAATGAAATACAAAAGAGAGAGGTAGAGGCAAGGCTGCTGTTTCCTGAGCCCTGAGAAATGAGAGCACTCAGAGGAACATAGCTGCAAGAATTTGATGCCAAAATATTTTGCTATTTTTTCCTCACTCATCTTCTATGGTGGAATTTCCCATTTATCTTTAGAAGAAAAAGTAAGTTATTCAATGTTGATCTGTTTCAGATCTCAGAACCACTCATCTAAGTTGGGAGCTGTTCTTTCAGCTAACCAATCAACTTCATACAGATAAACTGAGAAAGGAGTTTGGTCCTAGAATTGATGTTTCGGTTCCTGGTTATAGGTCTGAAGTCTCCCCTGAAAGTAAGATACATGTCTGGAGACTTACTCGCCCTTTGCACTTGTTTAACCTCTTTGCATTTATCAGTCACTACCTTGTATTAGCTGTGAGCGTTATTGGGTTTGGATGGTGGGGTATTTAATTTTTTTGAAACCAAGAGGCTCAATCCCTAGCAGGACTGAGAGAACTAAGACTGCAAAGGGATAAAGGACTTTTTCCCTTTAAATAATCTTCTTTTCTTAAAAAAAGTCTAATACAATAAAAGAGCCTCAAGTTTAATCAATTCAGCATTACTAAAAACATCCTTCAAAATCCTTTAGCACTTTTCACTGTACTCCTGTTTCTGCTACTCTTCAAGCTATCTGCTTTAGTATTCAAGTAATAAAATAATTTTAAAAGCATTAATTTTTTGGGGAAGGATTAAGTTTACTGTTTGACATCTATAGTCTAAATCTGTTGGGATTTTTTTGCAAGATCCTAAGTTTTGGTTGTGCAGTAACTGGACTTTGTTTTCATGTCATGACAGACTGGATTTTTTTATTTATTTGATGTTAAAAATTACCAAAACAAGTTTCAGAAAACCATATTCTCTGATTAATTTTTTGTTACTGACAGAGGTGAAGGGATCATACTACATTATTCTTTTTGCTAAGGAGGGGCTTCATGTTTTAATGCCAGAATGTTAAGAAGAATATTACAAGAGGACGCTTGCTGAAAATGTAAAACCAAATGATCATTTTTATGTATGTGTGTGTTTGATTCATTTTCATGTTGAGTGACACTGCACTAGGGTCTGTGATCTCTATTTCTACTTTCCCCACGACAAAGAAAATGTTTAGAGGTGACATTACAGTGAAGGAGAAAGGGGGAGTTGTAGCAGAGTGCTCTTGAATCTTGGATTGTTAAAGAGGGTTTTGTGCCATGTTTTCACACATACTGTAGGATTATAGCTGAAAGTTAGGAAGGTGGCTGAAGTGTGTCTTCATGCTCCAGCATACTCCAGTTGACGGAACAGCTTTTGTAGGTGATAGACTTGTGAGTTTATGATGGGAAGCTGCCTTGCAGCCAGATGGTTCTGGGCATATGTGCTTATGAAAAAGTGGCTTTAAGTCACTTTACATCCTTTGGTGCTGTGCTGAGCACAGCTTAGATTCAGGCAGCTGTGTCTTTGGTGTCATCCTCCTTTTCTGTTCTGTGGCTTGCCTCTCTCTTCTGTTTGCTTTGGTTCTTTTCTATTGTGTAAAGGCAAAGGGGTAGCTAATGCTCCTGCCCTGGAGTTACAATGAATGAGAACATGTCTTCTGCCCCTTTGCAAGCTACTTAAGACTTAGATACGGGTCCCTAGAAGGAAAATTGGGTTGTATTCCTGCTTGTTCCATCCTTAGAACAGACAAGCAGGGTGTGTATAGATCTTTGGCTCCTATTTTAATATTCCTGGGATGTGTTTTGATGCTGATATGTATAAGCCTTTTCTCTTCCTTTTTAAGTTAAGGGTCTGTTCATTAAAGGTACTTCAAGAGTGGCTGATAATTTGGTAATGAAAGTTCAGGCTGGGTCATGGTAACCCTAGCTAGCTTTGAAGTCAACAGCTTGGAATGTGGTAACAAAATGTAAGTTTGCAGCAAAGCTGGGAGTGGTTGGTTCTGGTGGTGTTCTTGGTATAAAACCAAGCTCTGGTATGAGGACACACGATACAGATCTGTAAAAGCATGAATGTGTTGGGGAAGGTGAAGTAGGGAACTGTGCCTCTTAGTGCCAGAAGTAAGGAGCAGCAGATGAAACCAGCAGATGGGCAGATGTTTGAAACAGGTATCTTCACACAACCGATCACTGAAGTGGGAAGTACTTTTTTGTAAGGTGTTGCAAATGCTAAACATTTATATGGGTTCAGAAAACAATGGGCCAAATCCACAGATGATAACTATGAAATACATTAAAGATATTAATGTGCTCCGGATTCCTTGTGCCCTAAACTGCTGGATGATGGGAAAGCATACTGGGGAAGCATCACTGTCTGCTTGGCCTGTTTTATATGCTTTCTAGGTGTCTGCTGCTGGTTATTGTTTAAAACAGCATACTGATATATGAGGACATTTGATGGGACCTGGTTTGGTAACCTTTTGTGCATATAGAAAGTGCACTCAAATTTTGGATTGCAATGTAGATTTACTATTGGAAGCATATTTTGATGCACACTGTCACTTAGGACTGCTTTTTCTGTAGTATGCATTCTGTAACACTCCTAGTTTGATGGAATGTATCTCAACATAGCTTTTGTGAAATAATGAAAAAATGGATGTTCAAATTGTATGATACGAGGTCTGTACTCACATGTTGTGTTTACCATTGTATTTTCTCATTTCATTGTAAATGTTAGGATTCCTTTGGTTATCCTTTGTGTGATAAACATGCTAGAGAGGAGGATAATAAATTTTTAACTGAGTGACAAGCCACATCTAAACCTCACAATCTGCATACTGGGAAAAAAATCAAACAAACAAAAAAACCCCAAAGAAACAAAAAACCCCAAAAAACAAACAAAAAAAAACCAACCCCAAAACCAAAAGGACAGAAGCATTTAATTCCTTTGCAGTCTTTCCGGACAATAAATGTAAAAGTCAAATTTAATGTCTAATGGTAGATTGGTAAACAGGATTATTGCCTGGATGGAGTAAATCCTCAAGTGCTCCAGCCATTTTATTTTGCTGTGTAGTGGTTCTGAAAGGAACTCTCAGAAGGTCCAATAGTGGCAATATTTTCTAGTACTGCTTAGAATGTACATGTATATTCGTTATTTATTTACCTTGTCCCACTTTTGTTTACTGTTATTTTAGCTTTCTAATTTGCAATTCAACTTCTTTAGCTTTGAAAGCTATTGAATATTCCACTGTGCCTTAAATGATTCTGTATTTTTAGACAAAATGGAAGTACAGTGTGCTATAGGTGCAGCCTATATAATATTTTCTCTTTTCCAAGTTAGTCTCATGACGTCGTTAAGACTTGGCACTGCATTTACAGAGTCAGTATTCTCATTTAGCCTTTCTAGCCTGTGATTAAATGGGAGTTGCCGCTTGTTGTACTATGAGTTGGCTGACAAAAACTAAATCTGTCACAGGTGCCACAGTTTCTGTATCGGAAAATTTGCTTTCCAAATACTAATTATTCCCAAAGTGTCTTACTTCACACAAAGCACAGATAACAGAGTCAGCAAATTTGTCTCAGTTTTACTTTACTTGTGCTGTAAATTAGGGTTTGTCTCCTACCATTGTGTGAAGTGAAGATGGCAGATATTCAAATGCAGGAGAACCCGTTGATTTACAGCCTCTGATGTGTTTTTACACTTAATTCTTCCAATCAAAATGCTTGAAATGTATGTTATTGCTGACATTCACTTATGTAATTGAATGAGCTGTTGTCTAGGTGGCGGGAAACTAACAGTGTTCTCTCTCCAGATGTCGTTTAAATTGGAAGCGTTTTATCCCTGAAAGTCCCAGACCTAACCTGGTCATGTACTTAAACTATTAATTTGGGAAGGTAATTTAATATGAGGGTAGCTTATCAGGAATTATCTTTCTGGTTGCTAAGGGAGAAGAAGGGACCTTCAGTCATTGAAACTGCAGTTGAATAAGTAAAAGCATTCCGTTTTATCCTCCTTAGACTGTGAGCCATGTATGTTGTGAAAGTTCCTGTGCACAAGCATGGACTTGGGTTCCCATCACCCCTCTTCCACTGCTCCCTGTCATGGAGAGCCTTTGTGACAACCTGTTATAGCCCCAGTTGCCAGTATGATGCATTTTGACACTGAAGCACCAGGATCTCCCTAGATAAGACTTTGTAGTTCGGGTAGGCTATTGCTCAGTTAAATCTTTTGTAACAAATCTAGCTGTCATCCCAGTGAGCAAATTTTTGACACTAGATGCAGAATGACCTGCTAAAATAGCAACTGGAACTGTGCTTTATCACTGTCTCCTTTCATTGTCAAGAATTTCCTAGGAACCCTTTCTGAGATTAGACAAGTATTTTCATGTATATTCAAAATATTTAGCTTATAGTGGCTTACACAGAAAAGGAAGAGCATTGAATGCTGTAAATTAATTTTTTAGCAACAACTTTTACATTGTAAACTAGCTTAAGAAACTGTTTATTTACTCCCTTAGGATGAACATATTGTATATATCTAGATTTCTGACAAATGCAAACATTGATGTGATTTAACTTCTAATAGCAGTGTTTCACAGCTCTATTTGTTTGGCTTGTGTGTAGTAATAATGATTTGTATTTTTATTCTATTTCTGTAGGACTATTTAACCATTCACAAGTATGGCAATGCAGCCAGAAATGATCTCTGGAACACGTTGTCAAAGGTAAAATGCTTTAATCTATTGCACTGAGGGAGAAGCAGGAATTTACTGTGGTATTTTTCTTGGAGGTGTTAGGAGTGAATAGAGCATATTGACATCTTCAGAACCTCAAAACAAATATAAAAATTGATGCAAAGAAATTCCATTTGAGTTAACCTAGTGGCAACATCAAAATATGTTTTTTGCAACATTTCTATTCTTTATTATGTTAGAATATATTTCCTTGCTTGTGTTATGTCACTGATGTGCAGGAAAAGATGGAATTTGTGGAATCTGCTGTCATTGATCTTAGTGGCAGCACGCTGAGGCCTATAAGCTGGAAAGCACATGAAGGTGCTGAGCTTTGGCATGTACAGCACGTGTGTTTGTGATTTTGTATGGAGTTATGATTTGTGTGCAGGACAAAACTATTAAAGCTTTAATGCTTGGTGTAAACAGATAACTATTTACTGTAACATTTGGCATGCTGTAGAGACTTATAGTTTTTCTGCCCACGCTCCCTTTGGTTGCTGTGCCCAAGCTGTACAGAGTTTGTCATAAAGTGAGCCAAGCATACCAGAGTTTCTCTCCTGCAGAGCTGGTCTGGGCACTCCAGAATGAAGACTGAGTGCAAGCCAATGCAGAGTACAGTCAGAGAGGTTGGGCACAAGAATAAATTCAAGTCATGTGTGAACATGGTAGTTCACCAAAGCTGGGATTCAGGTGGAGGTCAAGACATCTGCATTTACCTACACAAGCAGGTATATACATATAAGGTAGGTGTCTGACCTCCAGTAGTTGTCAATGAGGACTGGATTCAGTTGCCTGTTCGCAGACATCTAACGTTTAACTTAGTTTATCCTACCTGGCTTCCAGCTGCCACATGAGATAAGTGTAGACACTGCTGTAGGTCCACTATTTCTGCAAGGATGTGTTGAATATTTTGGGACATCTCATTTGATACTTGGTGAATAGGAACAACTGGAAACCCAGAAATCCAGTTAATGCAGCCAGCAGAGCATAGAGAGCAAGTCAGTTGACTAGCCACTACACGATTATTTTAAAAGGAGCCCAAATCACTAACTGTGGATCAGGGACTTGAGATAGTTGTTCAGATAGAGGCAACTAGTGCCAGATTAGGAGCAGTAGGGTGTTCTAGAGATTCAGGTGTGTCTAATCAATTTCAGACAAGATCTCTGAGGAAATCTGTACCCTTCTGTAGTGGCAAGTCAAGGTCAAATGACATTAGCCACCTGTGTGTGGGCAGCTGAACTGAATCATATGTCTATACTGACTGTTCATGAGAGTTGAGATGTGTGACATACAGTCAGGTTCAAATCTATATCTTAATCTGAAGTTGAATGCCACTGCAAAAGTCTTTCTTGCTTCTCACTTGTGTCTTCCTCTATTAAAGTTCTGAGTGATGGGAGATCAGAGGGATGAGTGTAATCTTGAAAGAACAGCAGAACCCACAGCTAATAAAATAGAACAAAAATGAGACTGTATTTTGGTTCACAACCACTACAGCTATACTATATGCTCAAATCTATTGTTAAGGGTAATAATTCTGTTTGTCTCACCTGTAATCATGTTTGTTGCCAGCCGCTTTGTTCCTAATTCATTGCAATTGCAACTTCAGTTGTGAAGACGTCGTGCTGGGTTCTGCATGTATTCATCGGAGGTTGCTCAGTCTGTGATCTAGGACTGCGTGGCAGTTAGGGACATTTCTGTTGCTGAAGAGCAAATGGTGCTTGTCATTGTCCTCATAGCCAGTCTCATCTCCCTTGATGCCATAGTATCTCTTTTTGTTTCAGATGAAAATGCACTTGTAAAACAGCATTTTTATTGACATACGGTATCAAATATGAACACATTAATCCTCCATGTGTTGTGACAGGTGCAGTTTATGAAGGAGCTGGGGATATCTTTTTATATATGACCTCACTTTGGACATGAAGGACGTTATTTTCAAATAAATAGTCATTTGATTTTCCGAACAGAGAAGCTCTGTACTTTTTGAGATCAGGCCCTTTGAATATGCCTTATTGTAGGTCCCCTAGATCAACTAACACTGAGTTCTTTTTAACCTTAGCTGGTCAAGAATGTCTTTTGGAAACAGCCACCGAGTATTTCTCTGGCTCTTATTGAAACCCTGTGAAGCAAATTGTTTCTTCTGTTACAGCAAAAGTGCCTGAATGATGTGGGAAGCATGACTTTCTGACTATCACTCTCTTCTCTGGCAAGAATGCTCAACATTTATTTTTAAGATAGACAGAGACTGTTACTTAAATTATGTGGGATGTGTGTACTGGGTGTACGTGTGCATGTGCGATGGTTATTTAAACCTCTAAAATTAATTATGGTCTCTGGGACAAAAAAAAGTATTTTATATGTTGGATGATGATATTGCTTCAATATATTGAAACTTTTCTTTTTTCTTGAAGGCTTTAAAAAGGGTAGGAAAATCTGTAAATATCCAAGAAGTAATGGATCAGTGGACACTACAGATGGGTTATCCTGTTATCACTATCTTGGGAAATGAAACTACAGACAATGTCATAGTGATCTCCCAAGAACGTTTTGTTTATGATAGTGATGCTAAACCCAAGGATTCTGCACTTGGAGACAACAGGTACTTACATTTCTCAATTAATATCTTTCAAGAGGCTTAGTTTTTTAAGTAAGTGCTTCATGTCTGCATTTTTTATGAAGATGGCTCTTCAGAAATCTCTGAGCTTTGCTTGGTATCAATAGCATTTGGTGACCCTTCCATTTGATGGATGCTAGTTAAAAGAATTGAAAAAAATCACTAGAGTAACAGAGCAATGAGATAAAGCTTTTAATGTGCCCATTTTAATCCTGACAGTTCCCTCTGTGACTACATCTCTTCCCTCTCCTTTTCTTTTGATTTTTGTCACACTCCACAAAGAAATTTGGAATGTGGTTGGAAGGTCTGATACTTACTTCTAAGTAATTATTTGGAGTGGACCTCTCCATACTCATACATTGAGTATGCAGGTGTAACTGTGTTGGGTATATGCCTCACTTAACCCAAGAAGTAGTCAAGAGCTGAACTGGACCTCTGTACAAGGCAGGGGGTTCCAGCTGTTCCAGTTTGAAGCCAGCTGAACTGGTCCTAAGGGAACTGTTACATTGGCAGAAATCTGCAGGCACTCTGCCCCAACCCTTTTTCCACTTAAATTGTTCTGTTCCTGCTCCCAGCTGACTGCACACCCTTCCTTCATCCCAGGGACAAGCTGACATTCCTGGCTGATGCTGGGTAATCCTCATCGTATTGTTTGAAGCAGTTTTTGCATCATATTTTAAGGCCAAGGATATAGAGCTGTTGCAAAAGAGAATTGCAGTTTAGCCTTAGGAGCTCCTATGTTCTTCTATTCATTAAAGAGGGCACGCTGTCAATCTTGGGTACTCCGTGCTTGTCCAGTAGATATAAATCAGTAAGAGGTAAAATTTAATACTAAATTTTGCTTAACACATCTGGATTGTATAGAATATTCCTGCTGAGGAAGGCCTAATAATATAGTTACGTTCATTGGAAAATATTTAGAAGTGCATTTTCCTTTTTTAGAACATGAATATTATGGATCTCAAACATGACACAGAGTAAATTGCTGTTTATCTGGCTGTATTGGAGCAACCTAGCAGGGTATTAGGCTTTTGTTTAAGTTCTGGCCTTAAATTAGTTCCTTTGTGAGAAGGAGATAAAACAAGTGAATGTGGACTGTTTGAAGTGTTTGTGACTCAGAGTTCAGTGCAGCATGAGAGAGATTCTCCCTTACTCACTTGAAAATTTCTTTTGTGCAATTGTATATACCCATAGGATAGCAGGACTGGATTTTACTACTCAGAAAACCAGAAATTATTAGGTTTTTTGGTTGATTAAAATAGAAATGTTAAGGCTTTTAAGTATTGCAGACTTTTTAAAATAGATTTGCTAGATACTCAATATTGATTGTAATAACTGCTGCTGTAATTCATGAGTAAAGACTACTGGGTGTGTATTTTGTAAGGTGGAACATCGGGGATGAGAATTAAACTTAGTTTTATTTTGGTATGACATGAATTCAGAATTCAAACTGCATCTTGAGATAAGTGGAAGGGTAGCATTCTGCACCAACAGGGCAATGACACTGGGTTTCTTAGGAGATTTTGTCTACAGATTCTATCACAATTATTATTTCTAAACATTGGAAGTATGATTTAGTGCTAGAGAGAGCACAGAAAAAGATATCAGCATGGGCTCTGCCAGGAATTTACTGTCCTAACAGGCAGTTCAATACATATAATATATATCTCCTTTGGCAAGTCTCTCTCCTGTTCTGCCCTCTTCAGATTTGTTTTTCTCTGTGCTTCCATGTCCTTTTCACCACAAATGGGAAGGAGCCCCTTGCTGAAGGAAGGCTTTACAGATAGGATCTTTACTCCAGCCAGTTAGATGATGGAGCTCGTTTGTTGCTTCCCAATTAATGTTATTTGAAAGCCATGTGACATAAGTATAAATACCAAAGAACAGGAACCGTATACATTTAGCCAAAGGTGAAATTTGGCTTTGCCATTCACCTTTCAAATACCATCCACCAATTTATATTAAAGTCCTATGGCTTAGCTATAAATTAGTGTTTAGATTGTTACAACAATGACCATGCAATTTGTTGGTGCATTGCCCACAGGCACATGTGGCTTGTTACGCACAATGGCTCTGTATCATTAAATGTCCTTTCATACCATCAAATTAAGTAGAAAAAGAAGAATGGCATACTGAAAGTAAATTTAATCTTTCTGCCAGCAATGACCTCGATATTTGTGGGATTTTTTCCATTGGAAGTCAGTATTGCTTCAATTATTGTGAAAGCAGTAGATGGGGAAAATCACATTGATGTGGTGTCAGCTGATAATTCAACTCCACAGTTGTATGACATGACAGAAAGGGGCCAGTTTTATTTTGAATACACAAAGGGGGTTGATAACTGGAATGGAAGCAGCATGTTGATGGACGTTCAGTGCTATTGCGAAGTCCAGCGCCCAGGCTGATTCTACAGGTAGTTTTGGTCGCGTCGTTGCCAAGTAGTTCACTAACTGGATCAGCGGGGCCTGATAACACAGGTAGATGTTGCGGGAGGCACAGAAGTGTATATATACACACATATATAATGTCAGCCTGCAGGCTTTGGGGGTGTTACGTATCAGTGGCCTAATTCACAGTCCAATAAAGTCGGCGCTCGTCTCCCCTTTGTGACCCATGAATTAGGCATTGGACGCATGGCTCCCTGGGGAACCATAATAGACACTGTAAATAACGGGGAGCAAATGGTATTTATGCTACATTTGAGGCCCTGTTCTTGCAGAGCAGGCGACATTGGCTTCCTTAGGGTGGTATATCTATGGATTAATCGTGACGATCATTTTAAACACCATAAATAGTAGAGCTGCACAAAACACAAAAAAAATGTACCAGTCCAGGCCTTTCTAGGAGTTTATCATTTAAACAGACAACACAATATGCACTAGAAGGCTCTGGGGAAGGATCTTAAAGCATCCATCTGCCACATAGTCTTTAGTTATCCAGAGGTGGGGCTGTAGTTTGGCATGGCACAGCAATGAACGTCAGTTCTATTGCCCTCAAAGTGATGAGTTTAAACTTCTGCTGCAGACCCTCTCTAGGCAAATTTAACTTTCCTTTCCTTTAGAAAGAGTCACTTCAGAGTAGGTGTTTCAGATCTATCAGCTGCAAATAGAGAGGCAACTGAATATTTCAGAATCATTCTAATTTTATAAAAATGCCTGTGCTTTTCTTTATGCTATGCATTTACGCAGAAATTAACTCTTAAAAATAAAATGTGAAGAAGCATATTTAATTTATCTCTCTGAAATCATATAGAGGAATATAGAAGCAGCAAGTAGATTTTCTTAAGTGATAAATGGTAAAAGTGAAAATTGTTGATAACTTTGGCAGGCGTTTACTCTTAGTTCTGCCTAGTCCATTACTGTTAAGTGACTTTAATTCTGCTGTAGAAGAGAATGATTGCATATAGTTGATTTTCCCACCTCATGTACAGTTGGACTGCTTGTCTCTCTATAACTGCAGAAAAATGTGTTTCAAGGGCCATACATACATAAACTGTGATTTATTTTTGTGTGTTGAATTGACTGTATGGCATACTAGGCTCTAACATTTGGCCTGAAATTACAGGAGGTGTACAATTCCACTCCTCCACAAACTGAGCATAGATTTTACTTGACACTTACACCTTTACATGATCCATACTTCTCATTTTATGAGAGAATAAAACTAACAATGACAGACATTTTTTCTAGGAATGCTATTCCTCAGAAGGGCCAAAATCACCGGGCTTTGATTTGAATGTCAAAGCCTGAGGTTGGTACAATGTTTCAGTAGCAATTTCAGATTATCCAAGCAAAAGTTTAAAACTCCTGTAATAACTGCATAATTCATATTCTTCCCTCAAATAACAATCCTTTAGTTTTGTGTAGGTTCAGTCCTGGACACCTCTATACCCCTGTGAGAACGGATTATGCCCTTATAATATAAGGCTACAGGGGATGAGGTGATATTCCATCTGACAAGGTTCAGTAGGTTTCCCCTGCTGACAGAGAAAATGATGATTTTAAGGCACCAGTCTCATCCATCATTACAAGAATGGCTCACACATATGACAAGAGATCTTATGAAAAATAATCTGTGGTCTAGACAATAAACTAATCAGTTTTGATGAAATCCATAAACCTTTTATATACTGTATTGAAGAGCAGACCAAAGCTTTCTGGCTATGGGTGTAAGTTTTGCCTTTTAAAAATATACTGAGCTTGTCTCTTCAAAAGTGAAGAAATAACCTTTCCAATGTTATCAAAATAATTAAGTTCATGTTGCTGAGGTAATACTCACTTGTATAGTGTTCTTATCATGCACACAGTTTCTGTAGCTAATCTTTGCTTGTTCATGATAATATCCTGAAGGGAAATGTCTCGCTAGGTGTTGAACACAGCTAGCTGTGAGAAAAGAGAGAAAAGGAAGAGGTACAAATCGGGATAGGGACAGGGTATGCATACATGCTGTAGTGTGGTAATCCTTGGTGTCTTTCTCTGTGTGGTTGGACTAGGGAAAATTCAGACCAACGGTGCAAGCCAGTAGTAGAGCTGTACAGACTCATGGCTCAAACACCATGTAGTAATTACAACAACTGAAAGGCTTTACAATGGGGAGCAGAGCTGCTCAGCAGTCGCTCTACTCCAAGAAGAATGATTAACTGCAGAATTTATTTCCCTTCAAGTCTCTTCTGAATTTCCTACACAAAGCTCATTTATTCAGGCTTTGCATGAAAAAGGGCTGTGCTTGTCCCTTTACTGAAAATGATTTGCATAGTGAAAGCGTTTGAATATTGCCATGTGTATTCTTAATTATTTGTATGGTATTATCACTTGAGCAGTGATGGGGAACAAACTCTGTCCACTTACCAGCTGAGGGGCTGGTTAACACAAACCAAAATGTTAGGAGCACAAGGGCCATGCTGAGGTCTTCTTAGAGCAATCATGGAATAATGTAGCACATGTAGTATTAATTATATAATAAAAAAGACCATAATAAGGACAAATATTGTTCCATAAGCTGAGGAAAAAAGGCTGACAAAATATAAATAGGAAAAGAAGTACTCATTTACCTCCATGTGTCTGGAAAATATCTTCTATATCTTCCATTTTCTCATGTCCTTTGAGTGTCTTCTTGTTATGCCTTTCATCTTTACTATACCTGAAAGATTACACTTATATCAGCATTTCTCCTAGAAACAACTTTTGTGTTGTTGCCTTGGGAGTAGATGTCATACCCTGGTTCAACTTGACTGTCCTGAGTGCCTGTATGTCAGCTATAATAATGATGAAGGAAATGGGCTCCAGGAGAGGAAAGCACTAGTATTAGGCATAGAGGAAATGGAATTATCAGGAATGAGATTAAGAAATCAAGAATCCTTAGTGAAGCACAGAACTCTGTATAAACACAGCCAGATATTGATTTAATCAAGTTTTTTTTGCTGCTCAAGCAGGGACTTGTTCTTGCAGAAGAGTGGGAAAGTGTGGGGTACTCCTTCTGGTACATGTACATGTATGTACATGTACACTGGTGTTAGTAGAGGACAGCTCTATGACACCAATAGATTTTGTCCTTCAGTGTGTATAGGGACAGTCCTTAACCCCAGCAGCCTGAGAGAGGATGATGCTGTGCAGAGAGCTGCTCCTCCAAACAAGCAGGCAGAAGAGCTGCTTCTGCAAGTGACCTGGAGGAAGCCAGCTTGCCTCAGGAGCGTGCAGAGGATTGCCTTCGCTGTTGGGTGCTGGTGTTTGCCAGCCCAATACTTCTGCCACAGACTGCCTGCCATAATAGGCTGTAGAAGTCACTGGAGAGTCCCCAGTCTTTTGTCTCATCTTTTTATTTTTTAGAGGCTTTCTGATTGTTACATTATTATTAAATCAGAATGGGAATTGCTCTTAAAATTTGCTCCTGGACATTTCTGCGCTGATGTCTCTTCAGCAAGATTTTGCTGCTAGCAAAGATATCAGAAATGCCAGTTTTAATTTAACACTTTATTTCCAGAACAATTTCACAGCTTCTATTTGCGGGAAAAACTTCCCACTAGGCAAACATCCAGGATGGTCTGGTGTGCAGGATATGGGTAACTTTCAGTGTTAGAATTTCCAGAATGCTAAAGACGACAAAATTGGTGTATTGTGTCATTGCTTCCTGTGTGGTGGCAGCACTTGTATCCTGACAGAAGTTAGGCTGACAGGGAAAAGCTGCTGCTGTATTTTATTATCACTGCAGCCTGTGTCACTTCCCTCAACTTATTTGCTAATACTAATTCTCAAGAATTACTTGATACTCAACCTAGTTAATTAACTCACATTAATTAAATCCGTTTCATGGTGAGAGAAGGAACATGTACTTGAGGGCAGCGCTATGTTTTAATTCAGAGTGAGGTGGGGAGGTGAAGAGGAGAATCAGGGCAGCAGTGATGGTGGGGAGCTGCCTAACATGCTAGGGGAGGGAAAGGGAGCGCTGCGTGGCAGGGTGCAGAGATAAGCAGAATCTGGGAGCATTAAAATTCGTGTAGCTGCATTAGGGAAATACGGACAACCAGGGAAATGGAGAAGGTAGTTAAGATGGGGGCTTTAGGCAAGTAAAGAGCAGCCTGGGGAAAGGCCAAAACAGCATTTGGGAGAGACAAGGCTAATGGGAAGGATGAAGGTGGATAAATGTCATATTTTGTTGGCTTTGTAAAAATCAGAAATGTGGATTGCCCATTGTAGATCAGAGGTTGAAACTACTAACATGCTTTCTTTTTTTACCTCTTATAACTTTTGCTTTCTTAAGTTGCTAATAATGTTTTTTTCCCCTTATCTCTGTATGTGAGCCTTCATGGTCAATAGTAGAATCTCAGGTTTTATAGAGAAGATATTTTCCTGAGGGACTCTTAGGGAAGTTTACCGAGGAGGGAGAAGCTGTCATAGGAATTATATTTTAATCTTGCTTCAAGTTCACAGTATTCTGAGGAAAAATCAGAACTGACCATTGGAATTCACTGAAAAATGTTTGGCAATAAGTCTCTGAGAACATACTGGAGGTTTGTGGGCATTGCTAAAATGCTACTTTTATTCCTACTGCAGAGGTGGGGTAGGGGGTGTGTGTCCCTCCTCAGTTCATGCACACATCTTTCCAGTCCAAATAAAGTTCAGATAAATCTCAGATCTGCACTCTGTAGTCAAGAGACTATGCTTATGAGTAACGGACAACATAGAGATGGGGTCTGCATGATCAGCACCATGTATGCAATTCTGCAGGGATGTTTTGTGCTGGTGCAAGATGGAACAGAGGATGCAAGAGAGATTAAGGGCCTTTATTGGAGTGTAAAGAGGCAGCTGTTACAATAGACGCTTAACACTGCTTAAACTCAGCTTCTTTCTATCCGTCTCTGACTCAGCACCCAAAATTGCTTGTCAATTTCAAAAATGAAGCCTTTTGTGTTTTAGTGTGAAAAGGTAATGTTAGGCAGGCAGGAGAAAGCATGTACTGACAAAGAATTTGTAGTATTTGTTCTTTGCCTACAATATTTTTCTAAATTTAGTAAGGTACTCTGCTAGCACTGACACTGAAATGAGTCAATTTTAAAGAGCCCCGCAATATTTGTAACCAATTCATTTATAATTTATTTTGGTACAGAATATTAAGCTAAAATTACACAGAACTTCATAGAAGGTTTAGTAATCAGATAATTATAATCAGATAATATTATATTATCAGACAATGCAATTGTTTTTCTTTTCAAATTGGATAATTTAATTCAAATTAACTCATTTGAATTACGTTGTGTCCACTCTTAAAGAAGCAATCAGACCAAAGGAGAGTGGGGTTTATATGGAGGATGGAGGAGAGATGGCCAAAGACATACGGCTGTTTTCTGTCAAAATATGCATCCTGTCATCTTAAGGCAGTCCCACAGTGCAGAGCTACACAGGGGCTCTTTCATGCTAATGCTGCTCTTACAGCACTGAAGCCTTTTCTTATGTCTGGGACTCTGTGGTTTCATTGCATTGGTAAGGGCATTATATTTGGCATAAGACTCCTGAAGAATATAAATTGTTTTCCCTACATCAGCTCTAGGACTTACTTATTGGTGGAAATAATCCCAATGATTCTTGTAAAATCCAAAAAGAATTAGAGCTATGGCAGAATAAAGGAAAACCACAAAATGTGCATCTATAATACATTGCTGTTGAACATGTTAATCACTGTTCTGGCTACAGATGAATTACAGTGTCAATGATTGTATTAAAATACATGCCTCTAAAATACATTCCAACAATACTGTATTGGCACTGTAAATATTTTTCCCTCCATATCTTTGTATTTCAACCCTTATGTAGGAAAAACCAAATGATCTGTGATCTATCCTAGAATTAGGGGCTCTTAGAAGTAGTTATCAATGCTTATTTTAGAATTTAACAGTATGATTGCCTTTTTAACATGAGTTTCTAAATGAAAGCATACATAATAGATAAAAATGTAAAAATAGCAGCTGTATTGAGGCAGAGCTGCAAATAAAGAGGCTTACATCTAAGAGGCAAGTCATCTAAGAAGTGCTAGCATCCCTCAAGACTAGAATATAAGCTTCCTAGTCACCCTTTCATGAACTCAATCATCTTTAAGGTCCCTTCCAACTCAAACGATTCTATGAATTCTAAATATTTCTTCAAACAATAAAGATCATCCATAGTTTCCTCCATATATACAGCTAAGTCTAGTTTGTATTCAAAAATTATAATAGGCCCACAATACCAAATACCTTCCAAGTCCCCATCTTTTGCTTCCCTCTGAAATTCCCTATTTCCCTCCCTATATATTAGGTGGATCCAACTACACATCTGATCAGAGCCTTTAAAAACCTCAAAGTAGACAAATCTTAATTAGTTAAAAGACAAGACTGCTCTACAAATTGATTTTTGCTTATTTATGAGGCTAAGTTCTAAGTGAACTACAAAGTTCACTTCTATTAAAAAACTTTCAGTACTCTTCAAAAATTGACACCTCAGGTGTGGAGCCCATTCACATCCACCAGGTGGTCAAGGCATGACCCCATTGGGTTGTTTTGGACAGTAGGTTGCTCTGACCAACAAGTTGAATTCTTGCACAGGTGAGGCACTAGTGAGAAAGAGGGAACTGATACAAAAAGCTCAGTTAGGCTTTGACACTGTTTGGTATAGATGGCAACACAAAGGCCGTTAATTTCTGTGTGCCTCAGTTGCAGTTTTGTTATCTGCTTAGACAATAGTGCATATGTGTTACATGGCACCCTAACTCTATTATGTCTGGAATCACAGGTGAAAAAAATACAGTCTGTCTTGCAGTCAGTTACAACATTCTAAAGACTATGCTGGAACACTGTCTTTAATTCACAGAGTCCAGCAGTCCAAATTCTTACCTTGCTTTTCTGAAGGGGCTGGAAATGCATCTGCCCAGCATAGTCCAGGATAATCTTGGAGTAAAATCTTCCACAACCTTTTTTTTTTTTTTTTTCTCAATCTTTTTCTTATTAGTCATGTAATCGTGTTAGTAACAGCATTCCTTTTTTTGCCCTAGCTTACCTTTTTCTTGTTGGCCAGTCTGTTAGTCTTGTGTGAGGGTACAACACCTGGAACCCCAGAATCCCAACCTTGGGCCAGTGAATAAGCTCCAAGCTGTGCTCAGTCGGTCTCTCCTTTATCTGTTTTTCATCTTGTATTTGTGTTTGCTACAAAGGCAGTGAAATCTTCCCTTCCTATCTGCCATCTTCCGCGCTGACAGGATATAAAGAATCCCTTGACACCTGGCTCAGTGTAGGAGGTGTAATAGTTGTGAGAGCGGGAATAACATCTTCTGTTGTGTTGTGCCTCTGGGCACAGCCTACAATCACTTTACCAGCACTTATTAAATCTAATGAAATCTCTGTGTTCCTCAGTCTTGTGAGACTGAGATTCACAATGTGAATATATTGTCAGCTCCTTATCCATTAAACACAACTAACACTCTGTAGAATCACGCTTAGTAAAAGTATGTGATTTGCTGTGGTATTCACATGAGCCTCCCCTGGAACTTGAAAAATACTCTTTACTGAGTGGGATACTATACTATATAATAACCTGATGCTTTTAAATTGTCTTACCCACCACAGTCTCTAGAAAGTATGGCTCACAAAATTTTACCATGGTACTGCTGAGTTCTGCTTCACTTAGAGTCTCTTTCTATAGCAGGAAGCTCTAAAGCTGTTGTGCTGTTCAACAACATCCACTTGTTTCCCACTTACCACCTTATGTCTACTTGTGCTGTCAGCCTAGGAATAAATGCTCCCAGGTATCACAGTAACAAGACTTGTAATTTTGTACATTAGTTGAATATACTGCCAGGTTTTCCATTAACAGTCTTTGAACCTTCCGCTGTCTTAATGTTCAAAATTCACTGAAAACAAGGCCCTTTTTTTCTGTGCTAACAGAAATTGCAGTTGGCAAGGAGAAGAAATGAGAGATCTCTGCTCTCTTTCTGCTATACTGATTTAATGTCCAAACTTCACACTATCCTTTAGTTATCAACTTTCTGTGCCCTTAATTTTATAATAGGCTTAAAGGTTATTAGCAAGAAACTTTTGCAACCATGCAGCTAAATGCTTCTTTTACTGGCCACTATTTGTATATGTTTCTGCAGATCAGCCAAGTATGCAACTGAAGTTAAAATATAAATCTTTAATTCTTAGCTTTCATTTTGTTCTGTAAGACTGACTGACTTTCCAAAATGTCACGTTTTCTCATTACTTTGCTTTCATGTTCCTCTGTCTCTGAAATCCCAACAACATGAGTTTATGTGGACAGCTCATAGCAAGGTATTCCCTTGGTAAGAAATACCTCTGTCAGTATCCTAACTTAATCAAGGAATCACTGTTGGCAAGAGCCCCACCAGGAAGGTGTCTTTTTCTCAGACTCAGCACTACTCACACAGCATTTATCTCTGTGTACATGAAATTTCAGCATCCTCCATCTGGAGAGCCGAGAATGGAAAACTAATATCAAGTAGTCCTTGGTCCCTGTTTCTCTGCTTCAGCCTCTCTGAGGTACCAGATTACAACTAAGGAGACAGAGTTGGCATTTTGGATATTAAGTTCTGGTGGTTAAAACCAGGAGTCAGGTGTCTTTACCAGTCAGTTTTACTCTTGGATTTTCCTTTTTTATCTTTTCTACTCTTAAATTATTTTTATGCCTCTCTTTATCTCTGTGTTAAATAGCTTTAATCATATCCTTTAGTGATAGGAAGTCTCAGGTAGTTATGTTCTCAAAAATACTTTACAAAGATTAGTAAGTGTTGCAGATGAGCAAGAAATGGATTCCCATCCCACAGAAATTTTCAACATATCAAAACATTTCCCTGTACTGAATTAGGGCAAAAATCAAAGCAAAAAAATTTGGGGAAAATTGGTTTAGAACATTCATTTCAATTCCATAATTTTAGTACCTTATATTTCAGTTTCAATCATTTTAACTTCTCGCTTCAATTAACTTGTATTTCAAGCCAGAATTCATTTTGCATCAGCAAACTGGAAGTTTTTATTTCAATAATAGTTACAAAATGGTTCAGCAGTGCCTGTTTTAAGTGTTGTAGTTGAAAAGCTATGCTGAAGTCTATTCTTCCTTATGAGCAGCTTGGTTTTGAAAATTTGCCATTTTCAGTTAGAAATGAAGAAATTTCTTAGGGAATTGTGGAAGGTACTGTTGTCAACGTCAGGTGGATGGAGAGGCTTGTTTAGTTTCTTGCACAGGTGACTGGTGCCATTGGAGGTGCAGGTATAGAGCTTGACCTTTTGCTGCCAGTACATGAGCGTGAGCCTCCGAAGGTGCTGTGCCACATCTTTCAGCCCCTGACAGAAGTCTCAAGTACCCCACAGCATCTCATTTGACACGAACTTGCACAACTGAATTTAGCCCGGAGAAACTAAATCGTAGCAGAGTGGTGGCTGAGATTTCACCAGTGCCAGCTGATGTAAGGTACATTATTTCTGTTTTTCCAACCAGGGATAATTTAGACAACTCACAGCTTCATTTATCAGCCTAGTAAGCTGTTTGAAGGTAAATGGTGCTTTTGGTGTTCAGCTTTTCTGATAGTAATTCTGTAGATGCTTTGTACTGGGAAGGATCAGGAAAAAAAGCAGATACCAAATCATTTACCACATTTGACTGAGGTGTGATGCTGCTGAACATACAGCCTGTGTATCCTCCTCTGATCTCATGTTCTACCTACAATGAAACTCTGTGTTCCTGTGCTGCTAGCACATTTGAGCAGAGAGTTTTATCTCCTAAGGTCCCTTCCCACATAAATCGTTCTAAGATTTAAATTCATGATTCCCACTACACTTTAAATTAATTATGCTTCTTATATCCTGCTAATGGGCAGATCAGTTAATTTGCTTTTGTGCATAGCATTTTAATTTTGCACCTTATTCTTCTGTTGTTAGGTGTACTAAAAAATATATATTTTTCTAAAAACGGTACATTGATCTGTTCTTTTACCTTGTCATGGTTCTCCTTTGATTTTTCTAGCTAGGAAAAGAGACTTTCAAAGACTATGACTAGATGTCTTCTATATCTGGATGTATCTAATCTCTTGTCATTTTAACTGTTCTTTATATATTTTTGGAGGTCCAGCTTACTCATTAACAATTCCTAAAGAAGATAATCTGTACTGGGATAAGAGGGAAGATCTCACTTAAGAGATATAAGCAAAAAGTGAGAAATTACCTGGTTGAATTTCTCGGTGGAGGCTGATAATCCATTAAATTCTGAGAAACCTGTGCTGAAGTTTTTCCTGTTCAATGATGGGATAAAGGGCATGAAAGAGTGAGGTAGCAGAGTTTTCTAGTAATAGGAGGTTTGTGAGTGTAGTAATCCCAAAAGTTAGTTACCAAGATTGCAGAAGTATCCCATAATACTGGTTTACATAGTGATAAAATGACCTATGAAGCTTAATGTTGATAAATGCAAAGGTGGTACATGTGGGAAAAACAGCTCTAACTTAGTTGTTTAGTGGTGGATTCTGAAGAAATGATTCTCTCTCAGGAAAGACATCTTGAAGTTATGGTAGGTAACTTTCTATAAACATCAGCTCAGTGTGCAGACACAATCAAGCAAGCAAATAGAGCAAGCAAATAAATAGTCGAGCAAGTAAATAGAATAGGGATTAGTAGGAAATGAGTGTATAAAAAGTATAAAGAGTGTAGAAGAGAAAGGAATTATAACACTTTTAATCCATGGTAGACCTGCCTTCAAAGCATGGAGGGCAGGTCTGTCTTTCTAACCTAGAAAAGAGTATGATAGAAAAAATATGGAGGTGGACAAAAGAAGGATTAAGTATAGCTTCTGTATAGAAGCAGGATAGATTAGGAGTCTTTAACCCAGTGGCCTGTAAAACCAGAAGAATGTAGAGAGGGATGTGGTTGTTCACATCTTCTCCCTTTTAAAAAGCAGGTTAGCTAAGTTCTGTTGTGATATTTTAGGTACAGATGTTCTGTCACTTTACATGAAGCAATCACATTATTTGTATACTCTTTATAATGCAGCCAAGGATAATAAACTTCTGAATATTGAGCAGATATCTTCATTGTTCTGTGAGTAATGACTAGGAGCAGCTGAATTTGTTTGTTGAGATTTGAATCCAGGCAGAAAGGCAAAATTTCACTGAAAGAATGTGATATTCACTAGAGGCAGTGCATGGAAACTTGGCACACTGTAGTTACGGGGAGGATGAATCTTGAGAATGTGTGGGTTTACATCTCAGTGATAAGGTTCATTAATGCGAAGATCAAAAAGTGTGTAAATTCTGTAACTCCAGGAACCTTGCATTTTCCTTTTTAATGATCTGAGATCTTTGTTTTGTCAGCAGAGGAAATAATCTACTGCCCTTTTTTGGTGTTGCATAGCTCTTTACAAAGAAGCAACTAATTGTTCCACTGAAAATCCAACATTACTACAAGATAGAAATGTGATGAATCATGTTTGCTTAATACTTCATGGTCTCAGTTCTTCCTTGTTGGAAATCAAGGCATAAGAAAGTACTCATCACAAATATGATCATTTTCTGAGTGGGGTAAAGTACACTAATACTGGTTATCTAGTCATTATGTAATGCTCAAGACAAAAAAAACCCTATATAATCCAATCAGAGCTTAATTAGTTAGCTTCTAGTATTGTGTGCAGCTTAGCAGAAGCATCATTGTATTACTTTATCAAGCAAGTCCCTCTGATTATTCTTTAAGTTGACTGGAGATGCGAACAAACTTTGGTGTTAGGCATTGATGTGATGTTACCAAAAAAAAAAAAAAGGCACCAAAACGTTCCCTTTATTTCTGCAACATAAATTTAACTATTTCACATTAACAGTATCTCATGTGTAAATCAACAGTCAAAAGCTTATTTGTACTACCCTTCAACAAGATCCCCCTCTTCCTACGTCTTTTTAAGACATTTATGACTGAACAATGTTATGTGCAGCACAGTTTGTATTTATCATGTCTGTTCCAATTTTAGATATCTCTCCTTCTCATCCTTGGAGTTGGTTTCTTAAATTCCTAAAGAGCCCTCAGTTTCCCCACAATGAAGTGGTCTGCCTTTAGCTCCCTGTTAAGGTGTTCATGTTTGTATCCAGAGGGACATAACGTGCAGATCCCTCTGAGGCTCAGCAGCATCTCACATTGGACACACTGTTTGTTAGCTCCATTTCACCCAGGGGCTGAGTGTGCTACCTGAACAGGCATCTGATTTCTGCAGACATATTCTTGAGGATAGGAGGACCAAATGGGTTTTTTCAAGAACTGCTGCCCTAATCACTGGGTCCACAGTGGTGGATTCTTGTTTTCACTGGAACTGGTTTTTCATAGCAGGCAGCAGATGGCCAGGTGGAACAAGGAGGTCCTTTCCCTGCTCAAATGCATACAGAGAGCGTATGTGCTCCCAAGGTACAAAGAATAAATAAAAGATGTGCACTACTCCCAGACAAAGTAGGAGGAAAACAGGCAAGTGGGCTGTTTTTCTCTTTTCTCTGTAAGAGAGAGATAGAAAAGTACAAAAATGTTTGCTTCTTCATAGTCACATCTGAAGAACACAGTCCATACAGATCACTCAGAGATGTTGTGTAGGAGTAGTCACCCTAACGAAAATTCTTGAAAAGTGAGCCAGATACGTCTTCACATACAGACTTCTGCAACAGCAGCAGAAGTTTCACTGAGAATGAAGAGATCTGGAAAAGGAAAGCAGATAAACATTTGGGGAAGAACAGCAGTACAAGCAGGAAAAATGGGTTTATGGAGAGGTCTATTAAAAGGAAATCTGTGGTTCACCTGGTAAACTAATAACCAAGAGAATGAGATTTGGAGATTCTGGAGAGCACTGAGAACATCAGTAGGTCTTTCGTCTTGGGGAGATGAAAAATCTACCAGTACTAATCTTCCCAACTAAATCCACATGTGTTTTCTGAGGATGGGTAGCTTAGATGACTCCTGTTTTATATCTAGATCACCTTTCAGAGAAAGATCTGTACCTTAATTAGAGGTAACATGAAAGTACTATAAAAGTCTTCTCTATATAGATATTGCAATGTACAGAATATGTTTTTATGAAGTTCCTTCTCAAAATAACAAGTTTCCATGTATATGTTCATACACTTATATTTGTATGTTTATATATGTGTTTAAATAAGCTACGCAGGCAGCTCTCAGTATCTTTTATTTTGCAGTATAACTTTTTCTGTTGGAGTGGAACTCAAGAGCCATAAAAATACCATGCAAATGCAGTTCTTCCTGTGCTTTCAAATAATGTATGAGCTTTGTGCTTAATTTTGCCTCAATTTTCTTGATTACATTTTGCCAGCATCTTTTTCTTTCTGGAGAACTGAGTGTGTTTTTAAATATAGTATCTTTCCTAGAAGGTTTTTTGGACAGACTCTAAAACAGTGGTGGGTGTCTAGTAAGCTATAAGGCATTTAAGAAAGTAGTGAATATTCTCTGATGCATTACTTCACAGCATCTCCTGGCTGCCCTCACCTGTCAAACCCAGAAGTTATTACTGCTGTAGCAGAAGCAGTAGGACACAATACACGTTTACACCTCCTTACTCTAGTTCACGGAGTATTAGTTAAGCTGAAAATGAAGGTAACTTTGTGTGAAGACCCAACTGAGAACTGGAGAAGCTAATGCACCAGTGGGCATCATTTTCTGCTGGCTGCGCTATGGATGGTGGTAACATCCAGCACAAGGTCTGGGCAGAATGATAAAGGCAGTAGCATTTTCAGATGCCACATCTTAATTATCTGAAAAGTGCCTGCCAGCACATGTGCTAATGCAGAGTGGGTCTCTTCACTGCATGAGTAGATCTAATAATTTTCCCAGTGTGTTATGATGCCAACATTCAGAGCACCCCAAATCACAGGGGACCCTTTTTCTTCTCCCATATAGCAATAAATGTCATGTTTTCTTTCTAGTGTCATTCATAGCTCTTTTAGCTATACAGTTTTCCAAATATCTCCCCCTCTCTGCTGAATCACTGCTGTATGGACAAGTGTTTCCCAGCACATGCAGTTCTGTTCTGAGTGCTGCAAACCCCCGTGCGTGTGTGGGGGCTCTTCTCTAAGGGGTGGGGAGCAAGCATGGCAGCAGGGCTGGTGGAGCAGGGATCTCTTCCTCCCCCAGCCCCCAAACAAGGTCTGGGGGCAGCAGCTGTGTTGAGCCCACACTCCAGATCACCAGGCAAATCCATGGTGATGGGGCCAGGCTGGGACATCACACTGACCCTGAGCCCCGGCAGCCAGACGTCCTGGAGCAGGGCTGCTCTCAGCGCTTTCACGTCAAGCGTGCAGATACTCATATCTGGGGGCATTTGCTGGATCAGGCCTTTGAAATAATAGAATCAAATAATCCTTGTCTTATTGATCAAATCTGAGAGTAGCAGGGTAGAGAAATTACTGCAGTAGTCTGCCATTTCTCTCTGAATTGACATGGAGGGAATTCAGTGGTGCATGATCCCTGTGGTTTCCAGTGCCAGACAGGAGGTGTGTTCCCAGGCACAACCCACAGTTCTGGCACATTTGGATGGTGTTTGTAGTTCAGTGGAGCAGGCTTCTGGGTGAGCAGAAAGAAACAATCCTGATGTTTATGGTACCATAGGCTAGTTTTGCAGTGCTGTGTACTAGCAGGAGAGAAGCTGATGTAGACATCAAGAACTTTCCCATGCTCATCCTTGCGCCATTTTAATGCAATTAATGTAAAATGGTGTACTTAATTGGCATCTAAGTGTAGCATACAGTCATATCTGAGTTGAAGCCCATTCTCTTACCAAGCTGCCTTGTTTAAATGCACGCATACTCCCTTGGCAAAGGTACCACCTGTACCATTACTGAGTGCTCTCCCTCAACTGGTGTACAAAATGAGATGGCAGGCCTGTGAGGGAATGCCTGCTCTTTCATGGGCTGGTGAAACGGTACGTCGGAGAGTTCAGGAATAGAGAAGGTCATGAAGACACACAGGAATTCATCCTTTCCATCTCTCCCCAAAGAGTTTGACTTCATATAGTAATTTTTTCTTTATTGAGATAAAGATGTTATAAAATTCTTAGGTAACTTGTAATATTTATTTCAAATGAGAAACAATTTGTGATACCCTATAAGGAACTATAGGTCTGATCAACACCAGCATATCTCCAAATCCACATGTAACATGTTTGCCTGGTTTGTATACACGTAAGTGATAATTAATGGTGCAAAGAAATGGAGATCCATCCCATTTGTTATGTTTTTATAAACCAGCAGCTGTGCAAGCCCATCATATTTTTTTAAGAAGCTGCTAGAAGAGTATATTATTTTTAAACTTTGGAGTCCTTACATATCAAAGCATGTTTTACCTGGGGGTTGTCTTTTTCTAAGTAAATGTAAAAAAGTGTTCTTCTTTTTATTGGAAATCATTGTTTCCTCTTTTGTGAATCATTTGCTTAAATTAGGAAAGCCTTACAAAAAAAGTCCTCATGACGATAGTGTGTGAAAAATGTAAAATATAATTTAGTTTTTCATAAGATGAATGACTTTTTCATTGTTTTATTGCTAATAGCAAATGCATTTCGAAATTCAAGTAACATGTTAGAATCCACATCTTTACACTGCTACTGAAATTGTGTTTTGATATCTTTGACATGATCCCTGATTGCTGTGAGAAGAACCAGTTCAGTATTTTTGTTCTTAGATTCCCCCTCCTTTGTCTTGCAGCTACTTGTGGCAGATTCCATTAACAATTGCAGTAGGAAATACGAGCCACATCTCATCAGAGGCAATTATATGGGTGTCTAACAAATCAGGTAAAAATAAATTTTCCTCCCAGTGGAATCTCATAAAGCATATTTGTGTTTTCCTCAACTGTTTCTTTGGAATTGATCGTAGATGACTGTTTAGTTACTCTGCACCCAGATTTGGCTACTTGAATTGAATTACAAAAAAAGGAGAGTTGGGAAGGGAGGGAGGAGGAATGAAGGATGAGCAACAAGCAAGATTTATAATTATTGCAAAAGCTAGACAGTATAATGAAAAGCTTTTACATAGAAATGTGTACCTAAGTTCTAAGTATTTTATTTATAACAGCATATATAAAATCATTGATGAATGCAATTAGATTTATTGATTGGTGAAAGTTAAATGTAATATTTTTATAGTAAAGCATCTGATGAGTATGACTTAGTAAATGCAAAGTATTTAGTGTTCTGGCATTTTTAATTCCAATTCATAGTCTGAACCAGGGCTAAGAAATGTTTACTGTAATTAAAAAGTTTCCTTATTGATCTATCAAAGTATTTCTTTTCTCTATTAGATAACCAGATGCTGGACCTCAAAAGTGCATTATTCTGCTTACTACTTATTTTTTCCCTCCTCAGTTCCTACATGATCGTAATAGTTATTGTCCTCAGGACAGCTAGGTCTAGATATCAGTGGGGTTTCATCACATAAAAAAGGAATCCCACCATAAAATTTCATGAAATATTTCTCTATTTTCTTAGCAGTTCACTGGAATTGAAGAGAGTGAGGAAAGAAGTGTGGAGACTTGAATAGAATTATTATATGGAAGGGAAAGGAAGGATCCATGCGTCCCCTCGACACATGGGCTGTAGAGGGAGAACTGACCCCTTCTTGTAAATTGAAAAGGGCATAGAGATTTCCCTCTGATAGAAATTTAACTGGAGAGAGGAAAGAGTCAAACCTGTGTGAGCCTGTGTTTTTTCCTTTTTTTTTTTTTTTTTTTTTCTCTAAGTCACTAAAAGATAATAGTCAAATAGAGCTTATCAGCCGGCAGGACTAGAAATGAATGGCGTAAGATCAGTGGAAATCTGAGTATCCCAACTTTCTAGTGGTAAAAGGTATGTGTTTCTTTGCCCTGATCATTTGCAGACTATCAGAATGTAACATATTTTACTCTGCTCTCGTGATATAATGATCTAGAAATGTGCTGGAGACCAGGGCAAACCTGACAAACATGTTCTAGTCAGAGCATACAGACGCTGCCTCACTTTGCAGGGAAATACATTGCATGGGTCATAGTTTTTAATATTAACACCTCTGGAATACTTCAAAACCCGTTTGCACTTTCACAATCTGCCGTAATGACCTGCTCTACTTTTGTCCTTTAGGGCTTGATTGAACTCTCATTGAAGTTAATAGAAAGATTTCCACTGACTTCAGAGAGAGTTGATCATCTCATCTCATTAGGTTGTACATGCATGCCTCCTTCCCTTCATTCGTGCCTTGAAAGTTCAGTATATCACTATTATCTGCACAGTTGCATCCTCATTGCCTTTTACTTGCACAGTGCTGTGGAGGAACAAGTCCATAAAACCACTATCCACTCTTTTAAGATCTACTGCTCCTATCGGAATGCCTTCAAGAAATCAACAAATTAATGATGTCCAGTGTGAGCAATGATTTTGGGGTGGCTGCTATATAGAAATTAAAGAGGAACCTTTCTGAGTCATCAGTTTCCTCTGTAGCAAATCAATGCCACTGTGATCTATTGTCATTATCCTTGTCCTTCCTCATTACTTTCTCACTCACTCACTCACTTGCTGTGCCTCATTGAAAATGAGACTGTAAACTTATGAATACAGCAAGGATGTCCTCTTACTTCTACTTATTGTTGTCTAGCTCAGCTGGAGAATTCTTCAACGTTAAAAAGTCAGTAAGAACATCCCTGGATGGAATCAATGTATGATTCATTGTATGTGCTGTTATGTATTGGGGTTGTTATAGATGGTTTTGTGATGCTCCTAGAGATTTTCTGCAGCTGATACGTTTGTTCCATGGTGATTTTGGTGGGGTTCTGAGACTGGAAAGGATGACATCCAGGATTGATTCTTGTGGACAGCAAGAATCCTTAAGACTTTCTGTTGTGCAGAGGATGCAGTGTCAGTGTTGTCCCAGCAGCACTGCTGGGAACAGTGCTGCAAGCTGGAGGTGAAATAAACTACTCCAGAGGGTATTTGGAAGATTGGGAGCGTTCACATTGTTCTTCAAGTGTGTGGAGTTGGATGTGGATACTCAAAATTTGGAGGAAATGCTGTTCATGAGGATGGTTTCCATGCCCTCTTTAGGAAAGAGTGGGCATTTCCCTTTTGTTGACTAAATGGTCTGCTAAAGAAGCTTCCAGTGTAACCTGAAGAGTGGATAGGAGATGATGAACAGCTGTCGGTTGTCTGTCATATAATACTGATCACATACCTCATTTCAGCTGACAATAACGAAGAGGGTCCAAGTTAACAACTACCATTGTGACATCTTGGCATATCACTTAAATTTTTCAATAAAGTTAACCGTGTCTGTGTGTTATCTAAGATAAATGAAACCGCAATTTTGAAATAGCTACATATATTGCCATCAGGAAATACTACTTTTTTTTTTGGTAGTTTAAATAACAGTTTCAGAGGGGAGTACACACACTAGAGTTCACTGGGGATGGTTATTTGGTGATAGAAAAGTCTCTTCCTTCGGGTACCTTCAGAAGGACATGAGAGAGAATTACTGATTTTAGTATTGTCTCTGCTACTATGTCTGTAACCTCATCAAGGTATTGTAGGATGTCAATTGGCATTTTCACGAGCAAGGGACAAGAGACTGCTGTCCAGTCTTGTGAGAGCCACTGACTGTAGGATGCTTGGGTTGCTGCTCTCTACTTATCCTGGGTGTCACTGGTTACGTGCTAAAGATAATAAGGCATGCAGATCTCTTAATTGTTCAATATGCTGAGCAGGATTACTTCAGATAATTTTGCTCATTCTGTCCATTCTTCACAACACCAAGGTGTAACGGGAAGTTACAACTATGCAGCATCTTTTTGAGATGTAATTCCTTGTCCATTGCAACAAATCCCGTAGAAAGGACAGGCCAGACCTTGGCAACCTGCCTGACAAAGTGCGTAATCTCCAAGATGTTTCATACTCAATGTTGCTCTTCACACCTGTTTGTGGAAAGTATATAGTCATAGTTTTGGAACGTTTTAATTTTGCAAGTGCTTCTGCTAGTCTGTCTTCTCCTTACCCAGTGAGCTGTAGCACTTATGTAACTGTTTTTCTACTCAATCAGTTCATATACCAGTGATCAGATGACCCTTTTACTGGCTCAAATTCATCTGGCATGAGAAATGGAGCCATCTCTTTTGGTCTCAGAGTGCTACATAGATACGTCACCACCACTGTTTTCCCTGTTCAGTCCCCATTAGCCATGCATGAGGCTGTTCTGCATCAGGCAAGTGACAGCTATTAAACCTCTGAAAACTACCCTGGTCACAAAGAATGGAGACATCTCAGGATTAGCCTTCCTATCCATGCTGAGGTCAGAGACATCGCACTAAGATGGCTGCAGTGCTCTTTGTGCTACAGTCTTGCAGGTCTGCTGAATGATGGATTTCATTGGCACAGTAGAAATCATTGGTGTTACACACTTCTGCTCTGTCATAGATCCAGGGCTTGCTTCTGTTTCTCCTAGATATGTTGCCTCTTTTGTGGTTGCTGTAATGATGTATGAACATAACGTCCGCTGTGTTTTGGGATCAGGCCAAAATCAGTAGTGGGTGAAAAGTCCAGGACCAGCTTTGAACTCAGCCTGTCCCCACAAGATGACTGTTTAGAAGGGCTTGTGAGAAGGTGTTGGAGGTTGCTGCTGAAGGAGTACTGAATGTAGACGCACAGACTCACCTGTCGCTTTTCTGCAAATCCAGGAAACCTCAAGTGAGGAGGTTTAGCTAGCATCCACTTCAAACAGGTGAGCGAGGCTTTGGATAAAGGCCTGCTTGCTGTTACTGGGGTGTGACTGCTCTGGTGCTCAGCCTCCAGGTAGGAAACGTCCCCTGTGACTCACCAAGTGCTGCTGCACAACTGACGCAGCCTTACAGTCTGCCTCCCTGCCCTTTCCATCCTCACCTCCTGTACCTTGACTGATCTGTTATGTTCCAGGGAAATACTCCTCTGGTGGACCTCCCTACCTCTGGTATAGTTACTCTCATTCAGACCCCTCTTAGTATCTCCACATAATTGCCATGAGATGGGGGCAAGAAAGTTCAATGGGGCAATTGCTTTCCAAACAGCAAGTCCCGATTTACTATATTATGCCTTCTTCTACTAGATAATCTCTATTTTAATTCTAAGCCCCTTCACAGTCTGATTCTCCTCCATGAAGTGTTTTGTAGAAGGTGACTGCTTCTGAGCTGTCATCTGTCCACTGGGGAATAGAGCATTAGTGCAGCAGTAAGAGAAGAACCCTTGCTTTTCCTTTCTGAGACTCAGCTGCTGAGCTTTGAGCTGTGTTGCTTCCAGACTCCACTCTTCTATCTTTCAAAAGCAGGAGGAAGAGAAGCACTGTGAAGTAAAATAAATATGTAGGTCCTGCTTTACAACTTTATCCAGCCATGGTGAGGGCCATGGATACAAGACCTGCAATCCTGGCAGGATTTTGACAGTGAGGCAGAATCACTCCTCCCAACATCTGAGCAAAGATCTTAACAGAAAACTGCTGCTTACATTGTATATCACTGTAGATATTTAGTAGTTCTGTCACATAGGGAAGTTAATGGATGGAAGGGTAGTCTGAGGAAAGAGTATGTGAGACAGAACATGATTGTATTTATAGATGTGCTCCATTTATTGTGGTCTTCACTATGCCAAAAACATTTTTTTCAACGTGGAGCTATGGCAACATGGCAAGTGAAATGAAAAATTTTTCTTCTGGTTTGCCTTCTCCCTGTGTGAAATGTTCTGGCAGAATTTAGTTAAAGCTAGTATCTTTTCACAAAGTATTGTGATTGTGATGAAATTCCTCATGCAACATTTTCTTGGTCAGAAAAATTTCACTTCCTGTTGTTGGCATGAAATTGTGCTACTCTTGTGCAGTTATTTTTGCAGGAAAATGGAGTCAGTTCTCCCAGTAGGAATTCCACCAGCACAAACCAATTTCCTGGTATGCTAGGGGATGGATAAAATGAAGAGGTAAAATAACAGCTGTGAGTCTGAACGCCTGAGACAGTTGTTGAACTGTCTTTAGCCCACACTCTTGTCAGCATTGGGGTAGTGTCTTGCAGAGGGCTGCCCTTCATCCAGACCTGCCTCACAAGGTGTTTGTGTTGCCATGCGGAGGAGCAGCTTCCATCATTCCTGCTGGTTTTGATGGAGTTGAAATTACTTGAGAGCTGGGAGAGCTGAGAACTTCAAGCTATGTGCAGTTAGGACCAGCTGGAGGACCGTCTCACACTTTTCCAAAGAAAATGAGAAGTGCACCCTAACTGATTTTCTTACTTCAAAACAAATGTCATAAAACTTAACCATTTCCTCCTGAGTGTCTCCTATATGTATGTGGCAAGACTGGAAGTTTCAGAGCAGTGTTATTTTCTGAGGCATCCAGACAAAACATGACCATGGAAAAACACATTCTAATGGAAGAAGATTAAAAAAAATCCCTTTAATGTCAAGTAAAAATGTATATATATATTTTAGATTGAATTTTAAGGGGTGAACTAGAGCCATCAAAGATGGATTTCGTTCCAAATGAAATCTTTGTCATTGTTTAGAAAGTCAGGAATGGTTTAATATAGGGTTTAACACTGAATGACTACCTTTTCCCCAACTATAATACTTCTAACAGGAAACTAATAAATGTGTTTGTGGTAAGTGGAGAAATTGCCCAGGTGTATAGAAATTTTCAGTGCTGTAATCACTAAAAGAAAGAATTTCTTTTATAGGAAGGCATGAGAATCGACAGACTCAAACAGCAATTTCCAGTAAATTATATAGAACTATGTGAAGCACATGCATCAGGCAGTCCCTTAAAATAACCACCTGCTTATATGAGCTGGAAAGGCATGAAAGATTCCTGTCCTATTATTTCAGGAAAAGGTCAACACATGAGTGTTCATATCAAAAAATAATAACAAGGGGTTATGGTTGGATTTAAACTGACCAAAACAGCAATAATGTCATCGAGCTTTGAAAAGATACTGTTCTCCATTAAAGCAATATGTGTTGGGGGTGTCGCACAGCTGTTACTTGTGAAATAGGTTACCTTGAACTTGTCATGTTTGACTGGCAAGTATCATTCAATACTCTATTAAAACATAAGTGATTTCCTCAATCCAGAGATCAAAATTAAAGAAAAATACTCAAACAAGAAAAAATTTATGTACTTTTTTTTGTTACATCTGATTTTGAAAATTTCCATTTCATGTATTTATTTTCCCAGATATTGATTAATGTGCGCTCATAGCCTATTTGATACATTTTTAGTTGTCATAGAGGTGCAGGGATTAACCTGTTAATCTTAACTCCTTTTAGCAATGGTAGCATTTAAAGGTTAGTTTACAACAGCAAAGCATAGACAGAAAGCAGTACTGGGTTAATGTGGTGCCAGATGTGAGTAGTCTGCTCCTGACCCCACACAGCAGCACACCTCTGAAGACCCAGGGAATATCTAAAAATCATTGTTTCTATCGTCAGTCTTTCCTAGGTAAGGAAGTGGGTATTTTTGCTGTTGCTCTTACGAAAACCACTAGGTTGATAAGAAACATGGATGAGATTTAGGGGTGACAGGCTGTGTTCACAGCACCACACTGGGTAAACTAAATAGGATGGGGCAGATCTGGATTCAAATTCCTTCTCTTCTGGTTTTGCAGCAGGTATTTGATCCAAATCTGTTCTAAGAAATTGCCTTTATCACTATGCTGCAAATTGTTATGATCCTTTACAGTATTTCTACAGTAATATTTTTCTTTGTATAAGATTCAGTGATTTATACAGGAACAAGAATTGAACTCTTCTGTGAGTAGGCTGGAGCAACTGGATGATTCTGACTTCAGGTCCAGTGAAAAATAGACTTAAACAGAGGAGCAGCTTCAGTATGGCAGACTAAAGGAGTTTCCTTAGGAGTGAGCTGTGTAGCCCAGTGTTTAACAGACCCCTGTGGAAGGACAGCTGATCTTAAAACCTTGTTCCAAATCAGGCTGCATGGCAAAAGCAGCTTAAGTGCTTTGACAGTCTGAACGTCTGGGAAACCCACAGAATTGTAGCACTTAATTCTGGTTTCTCACTTAGACCCATTTCTGCAGGATATGTTGGCTCCTAAAGGATATGTCTACTTGGTGCTTTATCACAGACAAATAAATGGATGTAATCAATATTTTAACTAAAACCAAGAGTCTGCAAGTTTTTTTCACATTTTTTTATACAGAATAATTAAATTGAACTGGTGCCAGTCAGTTAGACAAACCCTAAAAGAGCAATAACAGTTGAATGGGCAACTACTGAGTTATTCTGGGCTTAATATTTCTGAGTAGTGTATTTTTAAGAGGTTTTAATGATGTCAGAACTACCTAGGTGAGAAGAGGACTGTCTTTTTTAATCCTGCAGCTTTTTATCTGCATAATGCAGCTCCATGAATTTAAAGTTAAACATATAATTAGGTGGTTTTAGGATTGTGGTCTTGCTACTCTTTGTATTTTTTTGCACCTTAAAATGATAGTTATTTATATGTTTGCTAGAGAGACTTAGTCAAGGGAAAAGCATAACTTTTATCTGTGGTCCTAGTGATCTATTATTTCCTCAGAAATTACTTTTTTATTTCTTTAGTAAGTTTTTATTTCTCTAGTAAGTCTCAGTACTAGACAGTATGTATGAATTGTTAAGGCTATATTGGTAACTGATTTTCCCATTCATTACTTTCATGGAATTCAAGCACACCAAACAATTCCCTGATATAATTATGTTTAAAACAAATTCTGTGCATTTCTTTTCTATTTTTAATAATGCATGATAATGCTGTTACTTTTTTCAACAGTGTACAAAGTAATTTTATTATAGTAGAAAAAGTGCTGAATTTTTATTGAGTTCTGGTTCATGATAAGTTTTGTCAGAATAATTTACTAGAGTCAAGGATTCTTCAAGAGACATTGAAGCCTGAGGCTTCATTCCATGATTATTCTTTCCATAGTGAAAGAAGTGTGTGTTGTGAGTTCAGGGTGTTTTTTTATTGAAACCTCTAGTCTTGCAAGTAGTTGTGGACTGTCTGACTGTACAAATACTAGAATAAATTTAGACTTTCAACCCCAGAGTGATTACTTAAAAAGAGGGAAAAAAGAGAGAACAGGTTAGTTGATATAAGGTTGATTGGTCTAGCTCTAAAGAGGAGTCTCTCAGTGGTTAGTAGCTAGAAGCTGTACAACTGGAAATACTTTAATTTAAAATCCAATATAAAAGCTTCATCGACTATTTGCAGAAACACTTGAAAATTTATTATCTTTTTTTTTTTTTAATCACAGCTTTAATCTTCTCTATATAGAACATCCATTGAATTATTGGAGTTATGGTTGTAGACAGCTATTTCAGCATGGCTGGAATCAGGGTACCAGGCTTAAAAGGAACGCCTCTTGTATAAATACTGTTTGCCAGAAAAAAAAAAAACCACCCTTGGAGTTCTGTGTGAATAAAAGGTCCCCACAGGAATATCAGCTGGTGTCTCTTTACATCAGAACAGATAAAGGAAGTCATTAATCAAACACAATGTTTCTGTTAGTCTTTGAATTAATTTTACTGTCTTTGTGGATATTTAAAGCAGGAGATAATTTAACAGATGTGTCTTTAGAACTTTTAAATTTAAAACCAAGTCCCCTTCGCATCTTGTTTTTTGTTTCCAGAACACCACAGAATTCCTGCTTTGGAAACGGCAAGTTGGTTGCTGGGGAACGTCAACCAAACTGGCTACTTTAGAGTTAATTATGATATTAGGAATTGGAGGCTGCTAATTAATCAGCTAACAAGGAACCATAAGGTAAGCTCCTCTTCTCATCACTAAAATCTGCTTTGATACGTGAACCTTCACTGTTTCATCACCCTAAATGGTTCAATTTTTCTGCTTGCCCCTCACAGCTTATCTCTGTCAGTAATCGAGCAGGCTTGATCGATGATGCATTCAATCTCGCCAGGTATGTTTTCCTGAGAATAATCTATCCTCATACACATAGCTGCAATAACTCATGCAATCGTTAACTCAGTATTTGAGTCTGTTGTGAAGTTAAATACGTTTTAAATGCACTTCAGTTATTTTCTCCTTTTTTTTTTTTTTTTTTTTTTGTGGCATATAAACATGGTCCGTGGCACATTCACTGCTCTTGATCAATAATTGCTGTAGGGTATTTCTGAGTCTGGAGAGGTCTGATCAATTTTGCAGCAAGTTCAATTTAACACTTTGGAGATTAATACTCTCTTTCCTCTTTTACTAATGAAGGAGGGTATTTTCTTGTTTCTCCCTAGTGCCCCGCCTTTCCTTTCTTTTGTATAACTGACCCTTGTGCTGTATTTAATTTCTGATGGAAGGCACCTTCAAGCTTCAGGATTTTTTTGCCCTGACTTGTACTGTAGTATCATTTTCCCAATATCTTCTTTTTTTTTCTTGTAATCTGCTAGAACAGACCCTTTTTCTGCATGATGCTTTTCACACAGGATGCCACAGAGTTAATAACTAACACATATAGTGCTGGTTGGGTAATTCCTTCTTTACAAATTGAAGAGTGGAATTGCCCCTATTTTGAAATCAGGACATCCAATGTGTTGGTAGTCAAAGTGTAAAATGAGAGGAAAGTAGTGGAGCATTTCCAACTTTTTGATTCTTGAGGTACCTGGGAACATTGCATCAGTAAAACACTGTGATGTCAAATGCAGTGTGAAAAGAATTCCTGATATTACTGGCTTTTCTGATTGCTAGTGTATTTATAGCCATACTTGAGCAGGGGCTTGCAAGTTTCGGCAGTACTAAAGTACATTTCAGTACAAATGGTCACCAGAGATGTCTGAGATTCAGGCACAGTGTCACACAGAAATTATGGCTTGGTGATGTTCCAGCATCACTGCAGTAAAACACGGTTGTGAGCCCTACCACTCTGTTCCTGCTGCCAGTGCTAGGCAGAAAACATGACATAAACTAATGATTAGCCCTTACTTAACAGTCCAGAGATGTGGTAGGGAAGGAGGTATCATGGGGAGAGAAGGAGTATCTGGGATGAGGTTCAATATGGCCAAGTGCTGGGTCCTGCACTTGGGTCACAACAACCCCAAGCAGCACTACAGGCTTGGGACAGCGTGGCTGGAAAGCTGCCTGGCAGAAAAGGACCTGGGGGTGTTGGTCGACAGCAGGCTGAACATGAGCCAGCAGGGTGCCCAGGTGGCCAAAGAGGCCAACAGCATCCTGGCCTGTATCAAGAACAGCATGGTAAGTAGGACCCGAGAGGTGATCAACCCCCTGTACTTGGCACTGGTGAGGCCCCACCTCGAGTACTGTGTCCAGTTTTGGGCCCCTTACCACAAAAAAGACATTGAGCGGGTCCCAAAAAGGGCAACGAAGCTGGTGAGGGGTCTGGAGAATAAGTCTTATGAGGAGAGGCTGAGGGAGCTGGGGTTGTTCAGTCTGGGGAAGAGGAGACTGCGAGGAGACCTCATCGCTCTCTACAACTACCTGAAAGGAGGCTGTAGAGGGGCGGGGGTCAGTCCCTTCTCCCAAGTCACAGATGATAGGACAAGGGGCAATGGCTTCAAGTTACGCCAGGGGAGGTTCAGGTTAGGTATTAGGAAATAATTCTTTCCTGAAAGGGTTGTCAGGCATTGGAATGGGCTGCCCAGGGAGGTGGATTGAGGCACCATCCCTGGAGGTATTCAAGAGACAAGTTGACATGGTGCTCAGGGATATGGTTTAGTGTTGGGATGGTGTTGTTTTGTGTGTGGTGGGGTTTTTTTTGTTTGGTTGGTTTTGTTTTGTTTGTTTGTTTGTTGTTGGGTTTTTTTCCCATTGGTTGGACTAGATGATCTGAAAAGGTCCCTTCCAGCCTAGGTGATTCTGTGATTCTGTGATTTGCTTTTTGCATTGCCCTTCATTCTTGCCTTCTGGCATCTTCCCATTGGCAACAGTAAAGGACTAGAAATAGGTCATCACTTCAGACTTCAGTGGACCATGGTTTGTATACTCCCTGGCTAGTAAAATATCACAGAGTATTCTAAAACATCTAGATTATTAGAAGAACAACTAAATATTCAGTAATGTAACAGTCTGTTCCTGTTTTATTTGGTTTTGGCACGTCAGAGAAGTACTGTGCAGTTACACAGGATCAATGCAATGCTTTTTTCTTCGTCCATGCACTGAATGCAGTCAGATATGGCTAGACTTCCCTGAAAATCTAGACACAGGAAAAAGCTGTTACTTAAGCCAATTCTTGTAGGTGAGTGTTTTTAAGTCAGTACCGAGTCAGTGCTCTAGGGTGTCCTGTTCATGAAGCATTAAGGCAAGGTCTTGATTACAAGCCCAACCTACACTGTCTGGCCAAGTTTTGTCTACCTAAAAACCATCCAAAGATTAGATGAGTAGCACATTCTCCACTTGCTTTCCAAAGGAGTTTTATGGTGATACTGCATCCTGCTACTTTTTCAGAGTAACTATGCCAGAGGACACTATTACAATGTAAGCACAAGATCTCACGTTGTAAGAACTTGGTCTTCTCTTGTTAATGATGAGGTGCAGCAGACTGCTGCTGCATTTCTTACTCATGCATAGTGGTAAAAAAGTAGTTGAGCTAAATATTTACAGCGTATACCTGTGCATATGTAGATATTACTTATGAAGAAATATTCTTCTAAGAGGGCTATGTAGCTATATTCTTGTTTCTTTTAAATCTCTGCAGAGGATCCTGTCAGTAAGCGTGTTACCTTGGGTACGCATCTTATAAGCCAGTCTGGGTGGAGGAAAGATCTGCATGTTTGCAAACAGTAGATTTATGCTCTGTATTTGAAGTGTAGCAGTAAGATATGTGGCCCTGACTAAACTTGCCATGTAGGGTATGCTTTTTGTTGACCTTTTTTTACTTTATTAATCTATCATCTTTCCTATTGAAAATAAAAACTCAAATAATTATAGCGATGCTGAAGTTAGTCTAATTGACTAGCTGACTGTATGATACCTTTCTAAGAAGAGTTTGGTATTTTTTGTATTGTTTGGTATTTTTTTCTCTGTTTTATCATGAGTAGGACTAAACGGGCATGAAGAGGCTGTTAGGAGAGGAGTGTGTTGGAGGCAGTCCTTAATGGCAGAGTGCCTGAACTTCTGAGAGTCTGAAAGCAGACAGAAAAGCTCTTGGACAAGCAGTGGGAAATCTCATGCTGATGCTGCAGGGCAGCACAGCTGCCCTGACTCTGTTGGGTGCTCCGGCGTGACACAACAGCATTCCTAAAACAAGCTCTGAGGGCTATCAAAATCACACAGACCCTTCCTCCAGAAGTCAGTGTTCAGAAGGCCAACATCAGCCTAAAAGCAGTTTAGCTTTCTCCCTCTTGGTTGTGAGGTGCAGCGCAGAGTTGCTCTGCATTCTTTTGGAGCAGTACCATGGTCTGGATGTTACCTGCCTCGTGGACGCAGGGCTGATTCAGTCATGTCTCCAATGTACAGTGCGTGTTTCTTCCTGCTCAAAACAATGTTGTTTTGTGATGGGTGGATTAAATGCATGTGATTTGTCTCTGACTGTGACATGAAAAAAGGTGAGTAACTTTATTGACCAGGCATAGAGGTAGTAATCTGTAGTTTAGACTTGATTTCTGCGCCAGCTGGCTGTTTTTAAGGGTAATTCAGTCCTCAGTTGTGGTCCCTTGTTGAACTGATGTATTATTTTTTTGTCTATAGATCTATAAACACACATGTTTTGAGAGAGAGAGGAAAATTGTGGAATATATACTTTTATTTTAATCCCTGGCTATTATTTTCAGTGAGAAAATAATGCAAAACTGAAAATATAACTTCTTAAATTCATGCTGGTCCTTTTTAAAAGAATTTCTAACATAAACAGTTCTGTTTACTGTACTGAAGAGACTGTATTTCTTCAAAATACCCCATCCTTCATAGAAAATTCTGAAGTACTCCCTACTGTTTTGTTGAACTTGGTACAGATAATGTCCATTCCACACCAAAATGGTTTGACTCAATTTTTCCACTGTCCTAATATGGTATGTTCTAATATAATATTTCTGTGTAGTTTTACTGCTAATTGATTTTGTTTGTGGAACAAGTACTGGTATTATCTTCAGTAAAATTTAATAATATTTCTATCTGGAGAAGGATGAAAAAATTGCTCATAAATTATTTTTGAGCACCACATTTATTTATTTTTTTAAAAACTTTTTTTTTGTTTCATTGCTCCAAAACATTTATTATCCTTCTACTGTCCAGCAGAATGATTTCTCAAAAATAAACCGTCCTGGTTTGAGGTAAAACAGAACGATTTTTATGTTTTGTAATTTTACTTTTTAGCTGGGCCTCTTCTAACTAACTAAACTCTGAAATTAACAGCATATTGTTCAGAAACTGTTCACTCTCGCAGTGATAAGCCCTGATAAGACCAACGAATAGTGTGCAGAAAGGCTCTTGCTTATACTTATTGCTGTAACAACCAAGATCAGGTAACTTTGTTATTTGCCCAGTTGGAGGGTTAGAAGTGGAAAAGCGTAGAGGGGTCACACCTGGAGGGAGGAGCGGACAGAGCAGCTGACCCAAAACTGATCAACAGGGTATTCCATCCCATCTGCATCATGCTCAGTATAAAAGTTGAGGGATCAAAGGGTCAAGTCTCTTTTTTCAATGGCCGATGTCCGAGGAGGACCCTGTCTGTTTGTCTGCCTTTGATCCTGATCCATGCGTTCCTGACTCCAGATCTGGAATCCAGCTCCTGTCCGTGTCCGAGTCCAGTCTGGGACTTTTCCCTGTGCCTGCTGGTGACATGAACGTCATCCTGGGAGCTTGATATAGTTTTGTATATACTGTATACTTTTTAAAATTTTCTTCTTATTATTTATTATTTCATTATTTACTAATATGTTCATTAAAATAGTTTAGTTTTTTTCCTAAACTTATAAATCTCTTTAGCTCTTCCTCTCTTCTCTTTGAAGGGGGGGAGGGACCATCTGTCATTCTGATTGGCCAATCTGGCCAAAACCACGACATAAACATAAATGAATTGATAGGTCCAAGGAATATTTTATGCTCAATAACTTTAATTTCATAAAGTTTTGCCCATTTTGTATGGAAATATATTCCTCCTTCTTCCTTCCTGGTGTATTTTAGTTCCATAAAATTAATCAAGCAGAGTTGAATTGAATAATAGCAATAAAAAAAAGCTACAGCTTGCCCTCTGTGTTTGAATTCTCTCAAGCCTGTTTGTTTTACAGATTTTTAAGTGTAATTCTGTTCTCAACTGTAGTGCATCCACACACCCTCAGGATCTGGAGAGCTTTAGCCTTCGCAGTAACATAGCTTATGGAAATACATGCCCCAGATTCTTAAGCAAGAATAGTGCCTTGGCACTCTCTCTTTCCTTCTTCTTAAAGATCCTTTATCTTTTGGGGATGTTTTGCATGAAATTTCAGTACAATTTGAAAACACGTTGATTGTAGTAAACGGGATGTGTTGACTTAGAAAGCCGAGAGAAGACTAGTATAACTGTGGTTCTCTTCTAGGCTTGAATTGAGCAGAAGACAGTTGAGGTAGCTCCAATAAGTAGTGTCACAGGAAATAGAAAAGATCCTACTGTTTCCTGAGAGTGCAAGTAATGTTGTCAGCTTCTCTTGTCTTTCTCTTTCCTTAGGATAAGGGGCCAGTCAGTGAGCATGTGAGGTGGGGTGCTCCCCACTTTACTTTAGGCATCCCAAAGATAGGCCTGAGCTTGTCACCTTGCAGGGAACTGAGAGTTAATGGAGGGAAGCATGCACCTAACTTCTCAAAGCCCCTTAACCACACAGGGAAAGATAAATTGCACTCCTAATGTCAGGAGTGTTGTGTCACCTCTAGTTCTTCCTTGATGTGCTCTAAATCTTTGTATTCACTTCCCCTCATTAAACTCTTTCACTTAATCCAATATTACGTCAAAGAAATAGGTCTGGTTTGTATTCAGTGTTAATCAGTGTTTGATCAGATGTGACTGTGGATGCTGTTGTCTAAAATAGCTATTGTTCTTTCTAGTTCTGGAAGAATCCATCAGTTTTGTCTCTTGAAACCAAGTGTGTCTGAGACCTCTTTGATCATGTCTGCACCATAGCCAGCTCACTCTGTTAAGGTGGCAGCTGCTTGGTTTGCACACCAGTTGCTCAGGAAACCAATTTTTCGATGCTGACAATTTGTCTCTATCGATTAATATCTTGTCTTCTGTTCTTCTGTTGAAGAGAGAGCAGTGGAGTTCCTCCGATACTCGGATTTTCCAGATGGTTCCCTTTCGGGTGGGTCAGAGGCCTAGTGACAGCATGTCAAGACTCTACTGATTGGTTACACATTATCAAAGGGCAAAGATAAAATTTGACAGTAGTTTTTCATATTTCTTAGCAGCATTTCTTTCATGTTTATCAGAAACTTTTTCTTAACTGGATTAATGAGAAAGCATGAAGCGGTGTTGTTAACTTCTTCAGATTAAGGGGTATTTTTAGGCTAGAAAAGCCTGCCCGTGTAGACCTCACAAATATACGGAGAAACGAGCAATGACAAAAAAATACATCTTCAGAATTATCTGTGAACGTAGTGGCTTCCCTGCTGCAGATGCCCTTCATGAGAGTTCCTCTCTCTCAGAATTTCATTCACCAGGCCAAAACCAGGAACCTGGTGCAGATATATGATGAGTTATGATGATTGTTTTCCTGCCATTAGTTGGTTCTTCTTGGCTTGCTTCTTTTCAAGCTGTGAATTTTGCTGACTCAAGAAAACCAAAGTCTGAGGGTAAGGGAAAAGGCAGTGCCAACCTACCTTTTGATATATAAATTCAGATTCTCTCCCTTGACACAAATTAATCTTTAACAGCTGGTGCATTTGACTCCAAGGTTGATTACAGAAGTAAAACACCAAAGTAAGCTAATGCTCACCCCAGATCACTTTCTCACCAACTTGAGAAATTAATTTAAAAATTAAGTCTCAGCTAACCAAGTATAGCCTTTGGGACCTGGAAAATCATGTCTTTAAAACCACTTGCTCTATTTTTTTCTTAAAAAAACTTAAGAAAGCCAAAAAATTAAAGCCATCGGTCTCCTTATTCCTTAAATTTATTCCTACATATGGAGTGTTGCCTCTCCAGCAAAACCATATTACCCATTCAGCTACCTGAGGCATCACCATCCCCCATAATGATTAGCTGATCTTATTTCTGTAAGCTGAGTTGTCTTGTGACTAGGTCTCTAGTATATACGCTTCCATATAAAGTCCAGAATTATTACTGCTAATTTGTAAGAATGTTTTCTTGAAGTTTCTGGTGGAAATATGGGCATAATAAAACTAAACTCTGAAGTTGAAGTGATCTTCATTGTTGTTTTCCTTCTCCAGAGATAAAGATTTCATTTATTTCCTTTGAAGTCTTACCTGGACTAATTGGTTCCATGTTACACTTGTTTGTATTACTTAAAGTCCTGTTCAATGTAATGTCAGGAAAAGTCAAGGCATGTGGGGGCACACTTAAAATTCTAGGATTGGATAATAAGTAGATAACAAAGGCAGAAGTTCTCATCTAGGCCAATTAATGTACTTCAAAATGTTGCAGAATGTCAGCAACCACATCCAGGGCTGTTGACCTTGTTTTGCTTGGGTATTCATAAACAATCATATAGGGTCCATTTAAATGAATAAACTGCTGTTTAACTCCAGCCTTCATTATTACTCCTGATTGCATTTGCTGATAGTTCAACACAGAGGCAAACAACCGATATGATAAGCAGCTCCCTTAATTAGCACCTCTGAGTATCAGCTAAGGGAGCGAGTATTAGATCGATAGTTTGTATCATGCTTGATAAATAGTGGTATAGATTTACTATTTTAATAAATGAGGCCTCATCTAAATTATTTCAGTGGATGCCATAGTAGCTCTCTTGCCCTGTCAAGCAAATTTGGGTGATGGTTCACCAGCAATTGATTTTGATATGGCTTCCTGCAAAAATTTTTGGATTTCCTTTGACATAGCCTCTCTATGGACCAGAGGAGCTGCTCTTTTCTAGAGAAAATAGAAAGCTACAAAGTTTTTAAGGTAGCCATCATTCATTCCATATGCTGTGTGTCAGTCCATATGTTCTGCGACATATCGCAGCCTTGATGTCTGTTTTATGTGGAGATACACGTTTCAGCTAATGTTTGCATATGTTCATACAAGAAGAATCAAAGCAATTCTTGAGAGTAAGCACACTAACAGCCTATTCTACTTTCATGCCATGTATCATATGTGCATCTGATCCTGTTGCACAGCTAAGAGCAGTAAAGCAAATTGTACAGTACATTCCAGGGAAGTGCTGGTGCTGTGAGAGCATCCTGGACAATAGAGAAAGCTGCTAAGAGCCAGGGAAGAAGTTGGAGAGGACTCTTAAGCATACAAAAGAGAAACTGTAGATCTGAGTTGTTGGTAGTGTGTTTAGTGCAGGGAGTAAGTCTTTCCTGTAGAAGCGGGTGATGTTGTTAATCCACATCCCCACAAATTGCCTATGCTTCAATTATTTCTGGTACTTCTGAGTTATTATAGCAGTAATTGTTTTATCCTGTGAACTACATTATCTCTATTCTTATCTGAACCCATAATAAACTGTCAGTAGAACATGGCTCTGGTTTGAAGGGAGTAAAAGAATTATTTTGCGTTCCTGTCCAGCTTGTTCTAGGTGAACCTGCTTTGGCAGGAGGGCTGGACTAGGTGATCTCCGAAGGTACCTTCCAACCCCTACCATTCTGTGATTTTTAGCTAATGGTTGTTAGCCCATTGTCCCCCCCCACCCCGCCCCGGGTGGTTTTGGTTCATTATAGCTCAAGCTGGTCTCTGAAGTCAGCTTGGTATGGATGTATCCCTGTTGCAGTGCAGATGCCAGGAACTGCTGTGTAATGATAGGGGAGGGGAACAGTCTGGTCTGAATTACACATCAAGGAAATGCTTAACTTTGAGTTTGAGGCTGAACAAGAGGAGGAGAGAAGCATGAATGGAGATTGTTGAAGGCTTCTTAGCATCTTTGAGTATTGGAAAGGGGGCTGAGAGGTGTAAATACGGCTTCAGGAATCTGTGCACTGGTGGGGCAGGGAGAAGTCTTTGTCCAGCCTCACAACCTATGCTATTCTGTGGGGACCCAGTCCTCTCCTTCCTAGCATACACCTGTCCCCTGTGCTGTTCTCTCATCTAGAGATCTCGTTTTCTTCCCTGCAGCTGCCTCATCAACACTTTTCCTCACCTCCCTCACCTGTCCTCTCACAATAAGTAGCTTTTTCTCCTTCTATTATCCCAGAACCCCATTACTTTTCTTTCTGAGGGTCTGGCAGGACCGTTATGGAGAGAAAAAGATTCTTAGTCAAGGGAGCAGAAACAAGCCACCCTGAGAGGCTAGAGGTGCCCTCTGAACACCCTGTCCTTTCCCAACATCAACAAAGCATCTATGAATAAAAGGCAGGAATCAACTTTTCTAGCTAGAAAGGATAATGCTGACGGCTCATGAGTATAAACAAAATAGTCTTCCACCTTAGGCTACTGACTGCTTTGCCTGCTGTTTTGACCTGACTGCACCATTGCTTCTCAGAAATAATCCTGTTTTTTGGGCTTATTCGGTTGCTGTTGGCCAGGATTGTTGTCTAGAGGAGGTCTGGTCTTTGTCAGTATATGCTCTATCTGCCTGGTAGAACATACATCCAGCGTGAATGGTTGAATTCAGGTTAAGTGCAGATTATACATTCAAGTTTTCTAATCTTCATTAGGTGACTTTATAAAGCAGTTTTTTAACCTGTAGACTAAGGTCCCTTTCCTTAATAAAATTTAAGAGAAGTCTTGGGAATCAATGTTGTGTTAGTTTAGCTCCTTCCTATTTGGCTAGAAGTGGGTTTTCCTCTACCCAGAAATCATGCAATAAATAGGAAGGACCGCGTTATGACTACGGCACTGCACAGGTACTAGGGAAACCTGGGATGCTGTTTCTGCTATAGACTTCCAAGGTGATCTTAGTAAAAATCACTTAAACTGTTTGTGTCTGTTTTCTCTCTGTAAAATGGAGATAAGAGAATAGGGTGAGGGTTTATGAGAATTTCAGAGAGTCTTTTATTATAAATATGTTTATAGGGAATTGCTTTTACAGAAATAATATCCAATTCTGTAGATATTCTGGCAAACAAAATTCAGATTGTATGTGTATTTTCAAGATCAGGTTTCTGTGCTTTCCATATGAAGTTTCTAGCTTTTAAACGCATATTTCACTTGGCTGACTGATATGCAAATCATAAACATTAGAACAGGAAAGGAGAGATATGAAAGAGTGTTGTGCATAATAATAAACAAACTCAATTTTGAATTTGCTCAAACATGCTCTCATAGTTATCGTTGCCTGTTAACAACTCAAAGAATAGAAGTGCTGTTTCATTCTACCCTTCCTAACAAAATCATCAAGAACGGAAATAAATAACACTTTTAATAATTGAGTCATCTGAAATTGACATCTATTAGTCCCCGAAATGCATCCAAATTTCTTTAGTTAATTTAAGTATGTGAATGACATACTTCTCAAAAATCAGGGTTTCATGATGATGAAAAACATGACATACCTAACTTACTGCAAAGTCTTAATTTTCAGCAGTAAGATTATTTCTTTTCATCTTTCTACTCTTTTTTAATTCTTTTTTTTTTCTTTATGGGGAAGGAGAGGAAAGAAGAAATACTGAACTCCAATTTGAAGGAATTTGTTTCAGTTTTACAAACACAGAGGGTTTTAAGTTTGGGGTTTTTTTTTCTGTTTTCAACAAAAGTGATTAATTCAAATTAATGTTGGCCTTTGCTTATGTGGCAACTCTAAAATTGTGCAAGATAATTTAAGCCACTCTGATAATTACATTGAATTTGAACTACTTTTTGTAGGGTGCTTCAGATGCTCTTGTGTGGAGTTGAATGTTGCTTGAACAGTCCTCAAATATATTGCATGTAAGAAAACATAATAATAAACAGTCTTCACCTTAAAACTGTCATAGACTCTGAATCCTTTGGTGTTGGAGAGATTGAATGCAGGTTGCCCATTAGTTTTCTGTAAGAAAACATTCTTTTTCCAGCTTCCCCGGTTAGATGTCAGTCATCATATGTTTTTAACCCTTGACTTCCCAGGCTTGCAGTAGTCGAAGGTGAAATCTGTGACAAGAGTTAGTTTCCCTGTTGCATGGGTCACCTTGTTTGAAGCTTTTTTGATGTCATGTTTCAACATACCTGTTTCTACTCAGCTGCCAAAGAACTGCTGTTAAAGCACTGTGGGACAGAATATCCTGAATGCATCAGTAGGTTACCAATCCTTTGTAGGTCTGGAAGAAATTAATAGGGTTAGAAAAAGGCAATTACTTTTAAATGTGAATGTTCACTGGTACCGCTTTTCTCTGGGAATTATTCTAATCCACACAGTTGACTTTAAAGGTAAAAGAATGAATCAAAGAATAAGAATGCTAACTGTCCCTTTATGGGTTAGTGTGCATCATCTAATTATTCATATAATACATATGCAGAGAAACAGAATTGAAATTAATCTAGATTGCACATCTATGTTCTGAAGAGCTGTGTTTTCCCCCTTCAAAATTATCCAGACAAAAAGCTAGTCGTGTTTTACATGTTTCATAAGAAACAGATGATGCAGGGTGAGTTTTAAAGCAGCAGCAAGTAAATCACCTAATTTCCATTGTTTCAACAATGCAGACCAGTTTGCTGCCAGCTTGGATTTTCTAATTTTGATTTAAACACATGACTTATAATGACTTTGTTGGGTGGAGGGACTAAGGGATTTATGGTGCACTTGCATGTGGGACTCAGCACTGTATGGCAACCCTGTCGTTTTTGTGACGGAGTCTGTTTGACTGGTGCTGGATTTATGATAGAAATAATTCAGAACAGAGCAATAATTTTCCCTTGGCAATTACACTACCATTTGGTACTTTGTCCCTAAGGGGAAAATGAATGTGCTGGGATCTGTCCATAAGTTCAGCGGCTCAGTGTAAAGAACAAATCAAGGTCAGAATGCAGCTGAATACACACTGATGTTTCATAATATCATCTAGATCTCCTGCTTTTATCTGACTCATTAAAAGTTCATGTAAATTAAAGTTTATATTTGATTGCTTGTGAATTTTTTAGTGGGAATTCTTTGTGATGGATATTTCATTACCATGTTCAGCACTTTCTTTTTCTGTTCATTGCCTCTTTTCTCTAAAACGATGGCCACCCCAGCAATTTCTTAAATGTCTAAGCAGGATAGTACCTTGCTCAGGGTTGGTGCTTATGATATTATATAATGTCATAAGCCACTTCATATGTATATATGTTTGGAAGGTCTCTTTTCCCCCTCTACCCTTGTCATAAAAATGGGATATCACCTTTTCACCACATTTCATTAGCAGCCTTTTTAGGCATAAAAAAACCTGCTGGACCAGGATGTTTGTCTGGAGGTAATTTGTCTAATAACTAAACCAGCTCTCTTTGCTAGTCTCTGTTCTTGTTCTCCACTGTAGTTCAGCAGGCAACTGTGAAACTGTGGAACACAGGTGATAAGACAAACCTCATGTGGTGCTGTGTTTCTAACACATGCTAAAGTTCTCATGTGTAACAGTGGCTACAGAATGACTGACATGCTGATAAACTGATGGGTAAGGGCAATTATATAAAAAGGAATAAAGCAATGAAGCATGTCAAGTATGATCTTTTCAGTTAAATTTTGCTCTTGTAGTCATGGTTTTTAAATGACTTGGTGTGGAGAAGTCTGGCTTAAGAGATGGCTGTTTCACTAGTGATATCAATCAAAACCCTCTAATCTAGAATACAGTAAAGAGGGGGGTCCCTGCTTTTTGCAGTTTATGCTAAAGCTACATAAGCAACAGTTCATTTTAGGAAATTAAATAGATCTCTTGGTACTCTTCTATGAATATTTACAGCACAAAAGGCCAGGTTTATAATATTCTTATTATCATGTCCTGAAGGGGAGTGCTGGAATTCTAGTGCTCCTAGGATATCCACTGCTAGAGGTCTATATAAAATAAGCTGGACAAATTTCTGTCAGAACTAGCATTGGTGTGGATCTGCTTTGGGTAGGTGAAGGACTAGATGAGTTCTTAAGGTGGCTTCCAGCCTTTGCATTTCCAGATGTTATAGGTGAAGTTTTGTAAACTTTTTAACCTGCAAGTGAGAAATGCTTAACCTGAACATCAGTATGCATGACCACTTTTTATGAATCAACACTGTGATTTGACAATTTTACCTGTTAGGATACTTACCAAGACTATCCTAGATTCCTCTGCAGAATTTTTTTTGTTGTAGATACGTGCCTGCTAAGATTCTCACATGGCTACTGGAGAAACAGTATTACTGTTTCAGACCGGACATAAAATTGGACATCACAGTATTTCTGCTGTGTTTATGTTTGTTACCTGGTTTCAGTATAGCCTGTAATCAGTTATTCCCTGAGTGACAAACAATATTTCAATTTTGCTCTGAGATGGCTAAGCTGAAAAAGAACTTTATCTCTTAGTCCTGACTCTTGTGCCTTTGGACTTTGGCAAGCAATATCTGATAGTAATTCGGCTGGACTTTAAGGATAACAATATGATTGATGGCTAAAGAGACACAAGAAAAATAAGGATTTCTGTCACTGACCTTCCAGTGACATTGTTGGAAGAGAGAGTGATAAACCGAGCTGCATGTGTAGAATATGTGCTTAATTATGTTATACTCTGTTTTGTATAACTTATGTTATATTCTGTTATTTAAGTAAATATTTCCAGACATATATATGACAGGGAAATTATTTTACATTTTTCCTTTTGATGGCCATGTTGCTAGTGCTACTTTTCTTCTTATTATAATGCTAATTGTTAAACATTTCTTTTTAGCATTTCTACAGTTCTGTGTTTTTCCACCAGAGTTCACAGAGATACTCAGAATAGACTTACCCTGTTTTCTGCCTTCTTTCCTCATCTTGGTTATTATCCTGCTCCATAAATGACATAAGTGATTTTACTTAGCAGTTGTCAGCCAGATGGTGGTGTATGATTGTCGCAAGTCTGTGACACTCTTGAGTCTTTGACCATTCCTTCCTACTTTGCTGAAAGCAAAAATTTTGCTTTTGCTGACTAGGTCCTGTGTAACCATCTTTGAACCTAGTTGTCCCAGGCTAGTGAGGGAGAATCCTAGAGCATCCCAGCACCCCTTTGCTGTTGAATGAGTTTGCCACTGTTCAAGTGAGCCACTAAATCTTGTTAGATGCAGTATCCTCTGGGAAAGAGGAATCTTGAAATCACACAGAGCTGGACAACCTTTTATTGTAAAGTAATTGAATATGATTATACTAACATACAAAGCTTAAGAAACCAGCTTCTGTGCTTTGTGAAGATGCAGAATATTTAGAGCATAGCTCGCCACACAGTCACGCTGCTTTGACTAGTTTCTGTCTTCTCCTGACCTGGTTGTCATGGTAGTCACGCTACCTCCCAGGACAGTTCACACAGGTCCTAGGTCTATGATCTGGATTTTAGGACTTTTATAGTTCATGGTTTATATCTTTTATGATTTAGAGTGGGAGCTTCTCCTTATATCCTATTTTCTCAACTATGAATGCCAAAATTTAGCAACTTTACTATTTGGCCTTACCATTACCAAACTTTTTCCTTTTTTTGTGAATGGAAATTTTCATTGAGCTTTTTAAGCTATAGTATATATATAATATTTGATAACATATACATTATATATCACATTTTGCATAAAAGGTAAGTCAGTGAACGAACTCCTCACTACTTCTTCACAGAGACTATTCAATGGCAAATAGTCTGGGAGTACAGTGTATTTGGAATAAGAGGCTATAAATGTGGCTTAGTGGCTGAGAGTGAAAGAATAGAGCTGTCATGGTTTTCTGCAGGCATCCATACTATAAAATAGCATAGAATATAAGGAACATTCTGTCAAGGCAAAGTTCCTAAAGCACTTCTGTTTTCTCCAGGGAAGTCCTTCTATCTTAACGGCCACTGCAAGAGCATTTAAACATGTCTCTACACAAGTTCATGCAGCGATCCAGGCTAGCAGCTGTACTTGAAGCACATCTGCCCAACATGTGCTGACAGGATCTAACATTGATCGTAGCAGCCATAAACAGTTTCCCTCAAAATCATCATCTGAAGTGATGAATTTGTTGTCATTTATATAATAATGTCATCCACAGGGACCTCCCCTCATCCCTGTCCCTGGTGTCTCTCTGTTGATGTGGGGGGTTGATTCTGATGATACTGTGCATAAACTCTTCAAAGGTCATACCCAGATACAGAAGGAAGTTCAGGAGCAGACAGGAAAAACTCCGACTTTGCTACGATCTGATTTTGTGAAAAGGAATATATCCTTAGGGAAACAATAGGAAAAGGGGCAGACAGGGGAAGGGGCAGGCAGATTTGAATGGGCTGATAAATTTTTAAGTTTAAAGCAGTGAATGAGAGTAACAGATTTTATTGGGAACAGGATGAGTATAATCAACTAAGAATCACAATTTTGAAACTGATTAGGATGGCCAAGAGCTCAGGAATAAGAGATGGATCGCTCTGAGTTCGCTTCTTTCGTGTCTTTATGGAGAAGTTAAGCTTAAAAAGAAATAATCTGTTTGTTTTGCAGTGATGATTTCTCTTTTGCGCTTAGCATAGAGAGATTTAATTTTGGAAGCATGATCCTAATGACCATTAGTGCAGCTATACTAAACATTCATCTGTATTCCTTGAGCTGTGTATTTCCTAGAGCTATTCCTCTTGTTCCTAACTCTACGCTTTTTCATGTCAATCAAATTATCAGTAACAATAATCACAAATCCCATTAGGAACTAATTACATATATGCAACTTCAAGCTAGTTTACCTCCTTGCTAACATAATCTCCAAGATTTTTTAACTGTATTCAATCCAGCTTGCTTCTGGCCCTGTTAATTATGGTTACTCATCTTTACAAAGTATTAAGATCCAGAACTCATCTTAATGATATTCTGCTTCTTCAGAAATAAGAAAGACCTATAACTATAACCCCTAACTTTCTCTGTCTTCAGATGCATTGAACTCTGTCTGCCACCCACTCTGAGAGCTCCACTATTCTCATTTCATATCTGCTCATACCTGCTTGAGTATCTGCTGTAACTGAAGTTGAGAACAGAACCTTGCTGACAAAATGTAGACAGAGATGACATGAAGCAGACTGGAGAGGGGGTCATCGTAAGGATGAGATAGATACTTTTGAAAGTTCTTACATGAACTCACTTCTTTCCCGAGAACATGAAGGGAACAGGGTGTAATTCTTTCAATAGAGAGTGTGAAAAACAATTGCTTGCATGGATGTGGTGACCTTACAAGGAAGCTATGGGTTTGGACTGTACTAAAAAGAACAATGTATTTCAAATATTTCAGCAAAGTAATTTTTATATGCTATTACACCTGAGATAAAAATTTATATCAACTTGTATGTATTGGTTCATTTCCATAATAATCTGTGTAATTTTCTTTGTTTGCTATATGCATGCATCTCTTCCCCAGACAGTGATGGAAATTAAGGGAAATATTTGCAACCAGAAAAAATAGTCTGTGAATATATGTCATGCTGTAGCCTATGTTAAAGTGAAGCTTGTGGAATCTAACTTGCTGACTTTGTGTTTAATGAAAATAGAATCATTATCTCTTCCCTAGGCAGGTAGAGAACTCCTTTGGGATTTAAACACATGCATCAGGAGAGGAATAGACTTGTGTGTTTCTGGGAAGTTCACACCCACAGGCTTACACTTTGTTTCTGCAGTCTGGATAGTTAAGAAAAAATGCTGTTCTGAAAAAGAAAATGAGAGCAAATCCTAATGCTTGATGTTTCCAGTACTCAGTTTTAAAAAGCAGCTTTAAAATCCTTGTGTCTGTATTGCACTTTAGTTGTAAAGCTATTAATTTAAAAAGCCTGCCTGAAACCCTGCTAAATTCTTTCCCTTACAGGGAGAGGTTTTTTATGACTGTAAAAGAACGGGGCAAAATTCTGATTGATTTATGAACATCTGAAAAAAAAATAATTTGTGTGGAAAGCGGTGAAACATCCTTAACCAAAGTGATGTCACTGAATGCCACTCTGGTTTAATAAAATAAAAGTCATTCCAAAATGGCTTAAGATGGATAGAAGACAAGGCAGCTCTAAAGGAGAGAGAAAAGAGTGGGAAGCAGAACAAGACTAAAGGAGGCTTCTTCTCCATTTGTTCTTCCCAATTACCCATGGCCAGTAGAAATGTTCCCTGAGGCAAAATGCCTTGGGTTGTTGATTTTATGCAGACAGCTTTCTAACTAACAAATCAGCAAAGCAGCACTTTCCTTTTGTTTTTCTGCTTAAAGTCAGTTACTTCATTGTTCATGTCTTTTATAGCCACAGAAATCCATAAAAAGTAGATGTAGCTTATACAGTTTTCTTTCATGTGCCTTGATGCCTTTCTTCATTCAATAAGTATGTTTGCATATGTGTTGGGAGAGACTGTAAGTTGCTTCTTTTTATAAGGTTGACTTTTATGTCATTATAATGTGATGAGTGTATCATGTTTTTCTACCTTTTAATTTCATTTGGGAAAAAAAAGTCATTTTTGCCTCATAATGTATCCTCTGCAATGTATCCTTCTTTTATTTTTCAGAGCTGGCTATTTGCCTCAGAATATTCCTTTGGAGATTATCAGATACCTTTCAGAGGAGAAGGATTTTCTGCCTTGGCATGCTGCCAGCCGAGCTCTTTATCCCCTAGACAAATTGCTGGACCGCACAGAAAGCTACAACATCTTCAATGTAAGAGATACAGCCCTCCTTCCTCTCCTTCTTTTCCTTCCTTCCTCTTTCCTTCTCTCTCCCTTTTCTAGCCCTACCTCCAACCCCCCCACCCCTCTTCCTTTCTTTTCTTTCTTTCTCTTGCTCTGTCTCCTTTCATTGCCAAGAGCTGAACTATTCCTCAGTTAGATACTGTAAATGACCTAGTGATATTAGCTTTCTTCCAAGTTATTCTCTGTTTAAACATAGCAATTGTCAAGCTTTGGTTCATTTGCATTTGAACAGTGATAACTGTTGTTTAAAGCATATATGATTAGCAGAAGGGAAGGTAATTATCCCTTCTATAAAATATTATGACATATAAAGTATTTCACTTAAAAGAGCCAAAGTAATCTATTTCCAGATTTTCTCTATTGAAGAGCCTCGTGGCGATATTTAGATTGATGCCCAAGATCAGCAAGGACCCTAAATGCAGGCACAACCAAACAGGATGCGTGCAACTGAAGTAAAGATTTGTAGTCATTATTTAATCCAAAGCCATGGTGAATTCAATGCAGTTACCTTAATTAACAAGGATTAGATCACTATTGAATCAAAAGCCCATTCATAATTGGGTCCAAATGGACAGCAGTAACATCTAGCAGTAGATAATTAAGATAGACATGACAAACATTTTAACGTTTTACCTGAAATAAAAAAAAAAATAATCCTAGCTATGCTGAAGGATGTCTGATGAAGTACACAGGATTTGGTTGCAGCCAATGACAATTATAAACTCTTGGAGGTTTTTTATTCACTATGAATTTTATATAGTCTACGTATTTTCAGTGGCCAATGTACTGTAATTTATGCAGTTTTGTAAAGCCTTCACATGAAGGAACTCTCTAAAGCCTGAAATGCTTAAAGGTGTTGCTTAAAGGTGTTTTTTTTTCTTCTTAAACGGGTATTTGCTCATGTGTGTGTGTAGAAACAAATACGGTCAGAAAACAGGAAGCTAGAGATGGCTGTATATATGTAGAATTACATGCATATACAGAGCTACCCGCTGACATTATTTTTGTAAGATGTATATTACAGATTGATAAAGACAAACGTAGTTTTTTTCATTTTGAATCTACTGTGCGGGCCTACATGCAAATCAGAGCCATAATATAAAATGACATGGAAATAACTTGTATGTTTAGGCAGTTGTTAGTTGCATAGAAAAATTCTCATGAGTCTGCCATTGCTATTTCACTTTTAACATGACTGTCTAAGGAAAACACAATTTTAGTAAAAAACCCAGTAAAATTCATAGCTGGATTGTGTTTTATCACTATTGATGAGAGCTTTGAAAGCAGAGGTGATAGCAGAGAAAATAAAAAGTCTTTTTAGTCACAGAATAACATATCTGCTACAGAAAGCTGCTCTATGAATCTCCTTTTGTGTTGACATCATATATACATGCCCATACATCCACAATAATAAAATAGATGCTCTCTTATGCAGATCTTTATATCTCAGTTCTTTTTCAAAGTGGTAAATTCCACTGGCAAAAGATTGTACTGAATACAATGAGAATGGTTTTCTTCACAACTGGCCAGAATATGTAAATATGTGCCCTGTATAAGAAGTAAAAGGAAGCTAAAATACATCTTAGGTTTGTTTCGTTCTTTAAGTACACCAAGAGCCTAAACTTAAAACATGGTGTCATTAAATGTACAAAGCTCATTTGCAGCCACATTGTTCGGTATTCTGAAATCAATTCACTGTGCTTGCATAACATTTTTGCCATGGCTGTAGATATTAAAGCAATATTCTTTTAAATGTGAACATGCATGGGGTAGTCGAGATTTGCCATAGAGTAGAAATTAAGCTGTTAACACTCTTGCAACTTTTCAGCCGTGTATTGTGAGTTCAAAATAGCATGTAAGAAATTCTTCTTAAATTGATGGGGTTTATTACAATAAATTGTCTTATCCTAGACATCTAATCAAATAGCTGATCTGTAGATTACTTCTCACTGTAGCAGTGAAGGAGGATTATATGTGGACATGTTTGCTTTGCTAAATGCAAATCAAAATCTCTGGAAAGTCAGACATTATTTGGGGGCAAACAGAGAGGCAAAAAATCAATAGTAGTATTTAAATTTCAAATAAAAATTAAATGTTAACATTAAATATATTTTTCTTTTCCCTTTCAGGAGTATATTTTAAGACAAGTTGCATCAATGTATCTCAAACTTGGATGGCCAACAAATAATTTAAACAAATCGCTTGTTCAAGCATCATACCAACATGAGTACTGTCATATTTCTTGTTTGTTTGGGGGATATAGTTGTAATACTGCACTCTCCTAAAATTTTGTGTCATCCTTAGCATGTCATACTTTCCTAGTTCTGTTGTCCTTCTATTGTCTCCCTTTCTGGGTTAGAGGGAGAGCAGCAAGATGCTCTAAATTCCTCTTTCCTAAGTTTGGAGAACATGATTTTCTAAGCCTAAATTTAATATTTGACTGCACTGGATATTTAAGAACTTGGACTCACCTGATCGCAGAGGTCAGGAAGAGTGAGTAAGTGTAAATGGGGCTGGTTTTGGTCTACAACCTCTCTTTACTTGTTGCAGCAGCTCTAGGCATTAAGTTGACACTGAGCTGGATTATATTTGATATGTTGCCCAGCTATCAGTTGCTGCCCCTGTTATAAGAAATTGTTTTTTGTAAACATTCAAATACATGCAGCCTTATTGCTTTCTTTAATTTGGACAGAGAGTTGCGTCGGGAAGTCATCATGTTGGCCTGTAGCTTCGGTAACAAACACTGTCACCAGCAGGCTGCAACACTGATCTCGGATTGGATTTCTAGCAATAGGAACCGGTAAGTAGAACTGAAGTGGGTATTTCCCCTTTCTCCTGCTCAGAGGCCGTACAGCTGCCATGCTCTTCTCTCTGCCCACCCCCACCTACAGTACCCTGTTTTGCAGAGTGATGAGGGAGAAGTGGAGGTCATTCTCTGTTATTTGAAAATGTCTGTGGGACTTCAGAATGAATTATTTAACTGTGCATGTATGAGCAGGTGAAGGGCACGCCCAAGTAGCCTCTGCCCACTCTTGATAAATTGCTGGCAGATAATTATACAATGGAAGGCAAGAAGAGGGGTTTTAAGGAAGGGTTTAAAGGAAGAAAGATGAGTGAAGACTGCATTGGTGGACAAACGCGGAGCTTGTGTCGGGGCAAGAGAGCAGAAGATCCTAAGTGATTAAAGCGAGGAGACGTTAGAGGCAGAAGGACTGAGAAGAAAGGAGGCAAAACAATGTATTTGAGGGAAATGTTATGAAGTACTTAAGGGTGAAGACCTGAAAATTAATGTCTTTCAGGAATCCATGGAAAAGCTCATGTAAGTTTTCAGAGAAGGGGTAGTGATAGCTGATGTATTGAGTATGAGCAGCACTGTAGTGGTTTGACAGCAAATATGTAAGTTAAGCTATCCAGACACACTTTTATTCAGCTGAGTCAAGGCAACACGGGCCATGGATCGTGTATGAAGTTTATCTTCTAAAGGCAAGCATCTAAGAAGTGTTACTGAAAATACAGATATTTAAGCACGCAGTGATCTATTGACAATGAGATAAGTACAGAGTATAGGTTAAGACCATGACTTCTTGAAAAAGAATGGTGGATTTTCTCATTATGTGGAATGTGGTGTAGAAGTATATGCATAAGTACATCACGTGATATTTTGGTTTAAAGGAAAATATTTTGCTTTTAGGTAACAAAGAAGAGAAGGGAAAAAGTCTTACATTTATAGTCCCAATCTTGTATTAGCTCTGCAGAAGTATCAGATCTCTATAGACATATAAGTGTATAGGATTTTTCAGACATTTTGAGCCAATTTGGTGTTTGCAACTGAAATATGTCTGTCTGGTTTTGTGAGATTTGCAAATCCTTTACAGACATACCCAGTTACATAATTATCTGAGTGTCTTTTAAAACCAGCCATGAACTGAGCATGAATGGAAATTGCATTCCTATATGACTTTGAAACTTCTAAAAAAAATTATCTTGAAACTATGACTGTGTAACTTTCAATTAGATGTGAGTGAGGGAGAGAGTTTTCTTAAGTTGGTACCAGACATATTTCCTATGAAATATATGCCCCAGGGTTTCATATGAATTCTTATTGTCAGCAGCAACAATCAGTATGAAACTATTCAAAGAGGAGATTAAAGAGAAAGAATCATTGGAAACAATCTGCAAAAGTAATTTACTTAGATATTCGTTCGCAAAATTAGTTAATCAAACCTAGCACCATCTATTAGCATGCACAGCAGTAGATTATTCAGTGTTAAGAGCTGTCGCCCTGCAAAGCTTTCTCCTATCTTGTGTTTTCATCCTTTCCAACAGGACTGAAGAAGGAGGCATCAGAAAAAAAAATAGATTATTGCTTTACTAACAATAGCAAGAGAGGAATGGAATAGATTTAAGAAGTCATCTGAAGATTCATCTTAGCCTTTCTATGGGGCCATTCTTGGGAGCACAAGATTGTGGCTGCCAGCATATGACAAGTATTATGATAAAAGCATCACAGCAGGGCAGAGGAAGAGAATAGCTACTAAGTTAAAGCAGTGCATTTCTCCGAAGGAACTGCACAGTTTTGAAAAATAGCCTCAACAAATAATGTAATTACAAAATACAGATTGTCAGTCAGCTGATACATAGGGTTACAACTTGCAAAGAGAACAGAGACATGTTTTTATTTATTTCTTATTATTATAGGATTTGTTGAGTTCCCCACCCCAGAATTTACCAGTTGCTATTCTCAGAGCACTCTCACATTCTGAATATAACTAACATATAAGCAGACTCATTTCATGTCTACTTACATTGAAACGGCATTGCGAAGGCTACTAGTAATAGCAGCTCGCTAGACATAAAAGCAGCTTGCATTTCACAGTGACATTTGTAGGGGTCTGACAGTGTTCTTCCAGGAATGTTTGGATTCCTGCTGCGTCAGAGGTACCCCATATCATCTTTGCTCAGTTTAAACAAACTCACACTGAAACCTGAAAATAAAGCAGAGGCTCATTCCCTGCTTTTCCACCCAGAAAATATTGATGATTTTACAGTTAGAATTCAATTAACACGGTGTTTGAGTCACGCCTCTGCCTCTTTTATCACTTTTAGTTCTAGTGCAAAGGGCAAGCAGGTAAGTGCAAGATACATGCAGAGAGCACATCCAATAGGTGCCGTTTCATATTCTTTCTCGTCAGTTGAGTGTTTTGCTTAGTTTGATGCCCTTAACAGCTGTTAGTGAATTTGCTGCAAACAGAAATCTCCGAATCTGTAGGAATCCCTCAAAGCTTGTTTCCTCACAAAAAAGGGGAAAGTCATGTGGCTCATCTTTCTCCAGACTTCTGTGACAACTCCTGGTGAGGAAAGCTGCTGATAGGTACAGAAGCTATATGTATCCTTGTCTGTTCCACTTCTCATCCACAATGAATAAAGTTGTATCTGCCAAAAACTACTCTAAAAGTTCTTGAAGATGCCTTTCCCTCTTATGAAACAGAACAGAGACATTGGCTGATGTGTTGCAGAAAGCCTGGTGGGTTTGTATAGCCAGAGCACAAAGACAGAGTTTCAGAGAACTCAGAGATATGTTTATATACAGAATAATTTGAATTTGATGATGAGAGTAAAAATAGAGGCTAATGTGCAGCCTTACCACCCATCTCTTCCCAAAGGCCTTATTCTGAAGACAAGATGTTTCATGCAATGAACTTATTCACAAGCAGTGCATATTGGAAAGAACTCACATTCTTCAAAGTAGTAGACCCCAAAATGAGACTAGGGAATTAGGCTTGTGTGTCAAGATTCTAATCACTACAAAATGAGGGTAATGTTAAATTAATATGTGGTATTAAATACCATATAAATGCACAGGCAGTAAATCACGTAAGGGAGGTTTTTGATTCCCTGACAGTTATTGCAGCTAAAGTTTGAATAAGTGTAACAGAGAATGTACAATTAATAATACTGTACAAGTGCTAAAACTCATAAATTTTTAGCCACATATTTAATCTATGGCTTTTTATAAGTTCTTTTCAAATGTTTTTTCTCTTTTACTTATAGCATTTAATTATGGATAAAGTGTTGGGTAATAAACAAATACAGTAATATCTAACTCTGTTTTACCAGCATATGCCTACAGTTGCTGTGGTTTCTGGTAATTATATTTAGTGTGGTAGGTCCAGAAATTAATTACTATCTACTCTTCACAGTAGGGGATTGAAATAATCATAATAATCAGTTACTGTTTATACTTTGTAATTACATGTTCTTTACTGTGCAAATAATTTGCCACTGTTCACCCAGTAAAATAATGGTCATTTATAGCACAAAGGCAGAGGTCCTCTTTGTGTTTCCAGCACCATTTGAAAAAAGCCATTAGATTTCCAGCTGTAGCACTACAGATTTTCGTATGGAATTAGTAAAAAAACCCATACATGTGATCTGCAACAGTAGCTTCCATGCATGAAAGTGGAAGTCAGCTGAGAGGCTTGAAGGCTTCAATTTCTAAAGTGATGTAAGTGTTGCAATGCTTCATTTTTAGATGCCTGGCTCACAGGGCAGAATCAGATGCTTGGAGTTACACTTCCTACAAGGGGTTTTGGGAACCTCTAAATAAAGTTGGTGGAAGCCACTATGCTGAGTAAAAAGCCTCTTAACATGAGACTGTGAAGAGAGAATGGGCCCTCTTATGGTCTGGCACTACAGGTAGAAAGATATCTATGTCAATTGAATATGTAAATGGCTGTCATAGAGATAGGGGCTCTTGGCAAAGATCCTTTCAAAAGTATCACTGAAGCAGGAAAAGGTCTGCTTCTTTTCTTTTCAAACACAGCTGGCAGAGAACCTGCTCCTCAGCCTCCTTTTAAACAGTAATTCTGAGTTGGTGGTAGAGCTGCAGTTCAGGATCTCACCCCTGCATCTGCTTCATGCAGAAGAACACCCTGATGACCTATCTATGGGGTGTTTGTGACATTATTAAGACACTGCAACACACTTTCCTCCTCTAGTTGAAGCTCAGCCAATGGGATTTACTTCATTAACAAGAGCTTTCCAGCCTAAACATGAGAGAATTCTTCTGAGAGAGGGAGGCTTTAGTACCTGAAATACCAGAATGATTTAGTATGCAAAAGGCTTTAGGTGGTATTGCTCACTATCACTTTTGCAGGGCAAAACATGATGCTAAAATGAGGAACGTAGCTCTAAAAAAGAAGTTTGGGTCTACAAGGAACCAAGCTCATAGCATCACATATAGAAGATGCTGTAAGGAGGCATCTGTTGTACTGGTTGTACTGGTCTAGGAATTGATACCATATTTAATTCCTCACAATTGTTAAAAACAAGTGATTATTTCTTTCAGCTGAAAGTGTGAGATTAGACTACAAATTATGTCTTACTGTCTTTTTAATCAATGAATTTTGCTCTTTTTAAATTGTTGATGGCTCCAGCGTGTTTTGTTTGAAAGTCTGCATTGACTTCTGACTTGATATGAAGGCAGGCATTTTCACTCAGTTAAGTTGGAATATATGCTACTCCTTTATTGGAGCAATGGAAACCCTTGAAACTTCCGTGGTGATGTTCAGAAGAGCACAAACCTAGTAGAAAACATGTAAGCACGTTGAAATTTCCCTTGTAGTTTGGGTATGTGAGGTTACTGGGATTCAGTCAACAGCAGAATGCTGTACAAGAGAAGCTACTGTTGGCTGAAAATTAAGATGTTTGCTTCTGCCTTCATTTAACAAAGCTCATCCCTGTGAAGCTCTTTCATGTGTGAAGAAATACATTATTTACACTCCTTAGATGTAACAGTGTTGTGGTGCAGCCTAAAAAATTAACAAAATTACCATACAATACCTGCCTGAGCTTGAGAATCAGGTTGTTAACCCCTTTAACCTTCACTGCGTATGTATTCTGAAAGTAAAACATGTTTCTAAGAGGATTAGCATTTTCAGACTTTCTGCCTTGGATAGACTGAGTAAATGTGTATTTATTTCTGAGGTTCTGGAGAGAACGTGTGGAGAGCTGCAGTCTGTAATTGCACTGATGCAAGAGTAACATGTGAATAGACACTGCGATGGCTCAAAGCATAACTTACCCACAGACACAAGCATGTTTTTGCAAACCTCTCTGTGGGTACAGGCATGATCTTCTTCCAGCTGCTGTTACCATCCATCAGCTACAGGTTGCCAGGTACACATTTCTGCTGTCAAAGTGGACTGTGGCTGGATGTTCGCTGGAGGCAAAGTTAGACAGGGTGGCGTGAACATGTGAGCGTGCCAGAGAGCTGCTTTGAAGTGAGACAGCTGAGTTTTGCCTTCAGCAGAAAAGGCAGTGCTTGTGTTCTGGTTCTAATAGTAGAGCTGCTGCGATGCTGTTCTTTTGCTAATATGCAGGAGTGAGCAGTGGGAGATGATGGTATTGCATCAGACACAATTACGTGGCGGTGTTTCTCTTAAGATGTTACTGGACCTGTTGGAAAGCCTCTAGCTAGTCGGAGCCACTTCAGTTTGCTCTTAGTTTTTTCTTCTTCAGAAATGTAACCATTGCTATTATTGGTTGCTGTCTTTTAAATGGAAACAAAGTACCTTAATTAATTACCTCAATACTGCTAGAAAACTTACAGTAAATGCATTTGATTGATCTGGGCTTTATATCACTTTGGGGTGATTTCAGGTTTAATGCAGTTTTTACTATTTTTACCATTATTCTTCTGTCACTAGCACTTTGATCAATTTTGTTTACTTGGAATACTGCCTTGTAGATATCATCAACTGAAAAAAAATGGGGAAATCCAATATTCTCCTGCATCAGACTTGTGTAAATGAGGGTTGCATTCTGATGTCTGCAAATTTGGTGTCTCTTGTCCTTGCACCTGTTATGTTGACCTTACAGTTGATAACAATCTGTTAATCTTCGATCAACAGAGCTAAGATCACTATGTTATTTGATAAGTAGAGCTAACGTTCAATATTTCATTTCTTTCTAATACTTTTTTTTTTCAATTCTGTGTGTGTGTTCAGTCTATACTTTCTAACAGAAGAGATAAGAAGGCATGTGTTTTCTTTTTATTTTCCTTTCCGTTATTTAAGGAAAGCAGTGCTCAGATGAATAGATGATGTTTGCAGTGGAGTGCACGCTGCTGCACTGAATTAGACTGAAGTCAGCGTCCATTCTATAGCCCACAGTTTAATGAAGTTTGCATTTGTCTGTCTTCATGGACGAGAAGTACAGACTTCTGGATGATCCTGAATGCAAATCCAGATATTTTGAATCTGATCTCTACTCATCCAGGTTGTTCTGAGAAGCATTGGGGTGCTGTGGTAGGGCCAGAGAAAAAGAGAATATGCTCTGAATTTTCCTGTTCAGTCTGTGGGTTTCAAGTCAGAACATATCTGTGTGTGGTTTTGCACTACAGATGAACCACTTTTGGTTACTAAATAATGAAATTGGGATCTTGGATGATTGTATCCTAGTACTTTGTTTCCTCATTTAATCTTTGTAAGTGTAATAATGTGTATATAGGCTTTTCCAGTGACTTGTGTTTGGCATTTCAAAGACTTTTCTCATGTTGCTGTGACTGTTAGGAGCACTAGTTAATTCTTTATCTGCCTTAAGAAAGGTGCAAGTGATGAAGTTAGATGACTTTCATCACATAATTTGAACAAAGGCAGTGGTAACCAACAAGGCTAATTTGTGAGTACTACATCTACATACTTTGTGCAGAATTTGTATTTCCTCTGCAAGGAATAATGGATTCATGTCCATCCACCTGCCTAAATTGGCAGTGTGCTTATTTGGATGGACCTTTAACTGCTCAATGGAAATGCCAGCAGAAAAATAAATTGCACTGCAGGAGTACACAGGAGACCGTAACATGTCTATAAATGAAACTGTCCATAGACCTGAAGGAATGGTAAATAACAAATTACCAGTCATTAATTGAGATCATTTCAATGAAGTCTGGCTTAGGTGATAGAAAATAGAATATTTTTCTAAACAAAGCATTTTTTTCTTTCCTTTTCCTCTGCCTTATTTCTCTAATGACTTTAGATACATAATGTTGTTGCTGTGTTTCACCTGGGCGCACTAGGACTATAGTCTTGCAACAACTTATAAATGTACTTAAGTTTAACCACCTAGATAAGTATTTGTAGGAATGTGGCCAACATGTTAATTATTTTTGTTAGTTGCTTGGAAGAGGCACTAGATATTTTTGGAAATCATTAGCAGCAAACATGAAGAAATGAGAGTTATTTTCATTTTTTTCACACATGAATGTCTGATAAATGTAAAACAATAAAATGGATCCCTTCTCCAGGATTCTCAACCCCTACAAGTTTTAATTACTGAAAAAATTCAGGCATAGCTATTCATGCATTTTGAAGTGTTACTGGAGCTTTGCCAGCTAATGTCAGCCAATGTTGCTGAAGTGATTTAACTAATTAATAGGTTGTTACAACATTTGAGTAGAATCTTGCACTCAAGTCAATAAAACTGTTTAAGGAGGAAGAAAACACTGTTGAGTGCATGAGTTAATCAAGGAGTTAGTGCTCTGAAAGACCATCTGGGGAGTATGTCTGAAAAGAGAGGATTTCATCTTGTGAAAGGAAAAACTGGGCTTTATTGGGTATCTGGTTCAGGTAGCATTTTTACCCTCTGACTTCTGTGTGTGATCACAATAAAATGACCCTATATGTAGCAACTGTGGATTAGCAGTAATTAATTTGCAATCCTTACAAGTTACATAGGTTTCTCTCCAATTTTCTCATTCAGGAATGATCTGTTCACAACTGTAAAAAACAATTCAACAGAAATGACCATATATTTTGTTGCAAAAACTGTCCAGAAAGGGCAAAACAAGGCATATATCTACTTAGAGATTAGTCTCACAAAGAAGTGCTTAACTCACCACCCAGTCATTACAATCAGTGTTGAAGAGCTTGAGCATGCTAGTGGCATGGTCAATTAAGGGAGATCTGCCATTGGAAAGGAAAGGAGCAATAGCAGTAACCATGACTTGAAGGATAATGTATTCTCTCCCTGTCTTAGCCCCATGCAATTCCTGAAGCTCAGAAGCACAGGACTGGGACTAAGAAGACCTGGTGTCTGTGCATAGCTCTGCCACAGACACCCTGAGTAGCCACATCCTTGGTTAATATCCCCTGAATTTAGTGCTTGACAGGCACCTGAATGTCAAGCCCACCACAGCTCTGTGCCTCAGTTTTCAAAGGGAAATTCTGCCCTTTCTTTTCAGACCGGGAGTGTCCTATGGGAGTATAAACTCTGGGACTGCCATCTTTAAAAAATGAACTTTGTATCATGCTGTTCCTTATAATACAATCTGTATTACACATCTGCCAACAAAGTTCCAATACTTCATTGTTATTTCTTATCTGAGCCTTGTAACCTATTAAATAAGACTAGAAATATAGTCATCAAGAAAAATAGGCTTAAGTTAAATGTTAAATACTTGGGAAAATAAAGAATAATGTTTCTGATTAATTTTCTTTGTGAAATAGTACCCTAAATGGTATTGAAATTTGTCACTTAATCAAAGAACTGTCTAAACTGTGTGCAATTACATTTTAAAAAATTAGAACACAATTTGCCCAGAAGATAAATAATTATGGCCCAATTTTATAAGTGTATCTCCAATTGTTAGAACATACTTTAAATAGGAGCAAGTATGTAGCAATTAATTATAACTTAGAAGATTATTCTTAGCTCGTTGTAGAGCTTTATTATTCACTCTTGAAAAAAAAAAAATCCATGTAAAGGCACAGCACGATTTTAATTAATTTTTTTCTGTTTAATTTTTAACTTTTTTCCCAAAGTGCTTAATTTTTAAACATGAGCTCTGCTAGCTATGTATTTCATTCTCACCATCATATCTCTTAAGCAAGAAAAATAAAGTTGAATAAATTGGATCAGTATTCAAATAAAAGACATTTAAAGTGATGCTTTCAGAAGTTAATCTTTATTGCTCTGAAGTATCCATCAATCATGTTAGCTCTTCAAAAATGAGAGCAGTCTTGAAGGCCCAGATGAAGTTTAGTATAACAAGGGGTTATGTTCTGCAGTGTTACTACCTAAGCAGTACTGAAACAATGGTAATTTTATCCACTTCATTCAGTTAATACAGGAGGCAAACATTCCACATGCTGAGGTAGTGCCTTGGAACTGCAATTTTAGAACAACATTTTTTTCATGTTATCCTAATGACTTAGCTTCTAGATAGAGACCTAAAACCTTACCTGGAGCTATTGGTTGGGTGATATTGAGTAGATCTGCTGCAATGTTGCAAGTATGCTGTTATGGATTTGGTCGAAATAGAATTTTCTTAGCAAGAAACATGGTGAGGTCTAGGTTATGGGCACAGGCTTAGTGCCTTCTTCCTTCCCAGAGCATGCAAATGATCCTGCAGTTACTGACTGCACTGCTGCTAAAATTGCTTGTGTCGACACTTAGAATGTGAAAGATGGAGTAGCTGGGAAAGTCCATTCAATTTATATGTTTTATTGTAAATTTAAAAAATGTAAACCTCACCAGTGAGGAATGCTGAACTTTTTTAGGGTTAGACGCCCACTTCTAGGTACCTCTGTTGCTGATGTACTAGACAGAGTGACAATCCTTCCAGCACACAGTTCCTACCTGAATTAATGGGGCAATCAAACAAAATAGAATTACCTTTTCCAGCTGCCTTATAGTTCCTTAGAGTATCTGTTGGATAAGTCGCGTCTCAAGTCGCGTCTCTTGCAGTAAACCAGAGATAACATTTCTGCTGGCAAAGCTCAGAAAGGACTATATGTGCTTCTAAAAAAAATGATTTAGTGTTTGTGTATCAAGATATAAAGTCCTTCCTTCATTGAAATAAGGCTTGACTGGGTTCAGTTGTTCTTCATATTCAGATATCATATGATGAGACAGATTTGGGGCAATGGGATTTTTGGTGCCACAATCAGGATAGCATCTCTTGGTCCTTTTGGTTTAGCATATGTTCTTATGGCTGCTGTCAGTGTATTAAATCCCAAATGAAAATCAAAAGAAGACATAAGCTGGTAAGGAAGTTGTGCTTTAAGGACAAATAACCTAGTATATCAAAATTTAAGGCACAATAACATCACTTTCATGTTCGATACAGCATATGTGTATATGGCTGCATATTCATGTTACTGTAATTGCTGACCTGACGTTTTGAGAGTTGCACTTATTTAGAAAACTTTGACTCATTCTAAGTTAATATAAGGCAAAAAAAGGCAGCACCCAAATATCTGCCTCATTAATTTTAGTGTGTCTTGATTTTTTGTGTTTAAATATGTAGTCTTAATTTTCTGTAATGATCTCAGTTATATGCAATTTCCTTTGCATGCACTTTTTGAAAGAAAGGTTAAATGGGGGACAAATAAATTGTTGATATTCATTAATATTTGAAATATCACAACAAGGGCTTAATGATAGACTTTCAAGTGAGAAGTACAAATTCCATTACAGTGAAATGGAAATTCAGCACTTAGCACACATGGATAATTCTGTAAATGTCAACCAAACTCACAATTTAGTCCTGTTAACTCAGAATCAAAACTCAGGAGTATGGAAAGGCTGGTGAAAGTGATAACACTTTTTTTGTTTGTTTCTTTAGTACCTGTGTATGTTTAAACACTGTTTCTTTTAATGGATCTGGTCAGCTTTAAGGATTTTCTGATTTTCTTGGTCTTGGGGTAGCAGTTCTATAGGAACCATAGAAACAGTTGCATAGACCACACGTAAGCCAAAACCTACTGATCCTGGGTAAAACTGAGGAGAATTATTAATTTTTTTCGGTGTTAAGCTTTTTAGGTGATCTGAACATTGAGGGAAAAAAATCCAAGAAGGTACTAGGAAGCATCAAGGGTAAGGGACTGTAAAACCTGCTTTTTTTGGAGGTCTCATCTATGTGTTGGTGACGTGTAGGAATTGCTTGAACTACGTGGTCATAACCGTAGCAAGGCTGATGGCCTGGCACAACTTGGGACAGGCATGTTCTCACACAGCAATTTGGTGGTGGGAGGACAAGAAATGGTAAGATCTTGAACCATGCCAGGATCTGCACTGTAGTACCAATCTACCCTGGCTAGATGGAAGCAGTTCATGGCAGATATGAGGCATTGCACCACAGATTTTGCTTTAGAAGGCAATATTGCTGGTGTGTGCTGTGCATAGTTAGAAGTTTCATATTCCTGGCAACTTTAAAATGGATTAAATTTCTCTTGCCTACCCTTTCAGTTCAGCTTTACTCCCAAATAAACGTCTGGGTTTTTCTGCATCAAATGCAAAATATCTCAGCATTAGTCAAGGCAGCCCTTTGTGGCTCTGTTAGTGTGGGATGCTGCTAAAAAATCTCCAAGAAGCAGAACTATCCTGAGCCATGTCAGCTCAGCAGGACCAAAATTCATATGACTGTCTGCATCTAAACCTGCAGATACCCCCTCTGAGCTGATGACTACACTCGCAAGAGAACATGAGTAAAAACTCAATCTCAGGACTTTTTTGCTACTGAGAAAAAGCATAGGAAAAATGTAATAGGCACTAATTCCCCAAAGTTCTTCAGCCAGTAGTAGGGAGAGTGCACTTCCCCACCCCCCACCCCCCAAGTTTTACCTTAATTTAGCTACCTTTTCCTTTTACTCTTTTTCTCAAGGAACCATCATAGTTGTTGGGACCAACTAACCCCATAGAGACAACAACAGTTTGTAATGCATCACAGTCACCAATATACAGTTTCTTACCTTATCTACTTCCTTCTGAAGTACTAAAGAGGAAGTAAATCTTTGAAATGCTGAAAAACCACAGCGGTTTAGTTTTTCAGGGACTCAGACATGGCCAAAGAGATCAGCTGAAGCTTTTTTAACAAAAACATTCATCGCAGAGCCCAACAATAGAAAATTTCAGCAGAAGAAAGTTTTTTTTTTTTTTGAGAATGAATAGATAGGAGTAAAAGAACCTCTTTGTTCTTGACTGGGATAACCCAGTCTATGGTATAGGACTTTGGTGGAAGTCTTATAATTAAAGTATTGATGTAATCTTTTCTTTCTGTGTTGTGGAGGATTTGATACCAAATTTTGCAGAGGTTGTTTCATTCTTTGTCCCATTATATTACTGCCGTGACACTGACAGCAGCTGTATGTACTTCTATATTCCCTAAAGAGGTGTTGCCTATGAAGTTCCAGAGGTGTTTCAGCCCAGCTATTAGAAACTAGAGAACTGTGTTTTGGTATAATTTTTACTAACAAAAAGAGGGTAAAAATAAGAAACATATGTCAGTAATGTTCAGCTTTATCTGCAGGAATACCCCTGAGCACACAAATGCAATAAGCAGGGCAGGAAATTGAAGGCCTGGCTGAAATCTTTTCTAGAAGAAAATGGTATATAGGCACATCCTCTACTACGTCTGACTTTGACTTTAAGAAGCTTTCATATATCTGTAGTCTGAGTTTTTATTACTTGAGCAGTAATCACAGTTCACAACCATCCTATGGCATAGCTGGTTTTGTACTGCTAGTAACATGCTGACACAAACAGATCTTTCTGTTTTCTTCACTCCTAAACCCACAATTTTTAAGTAGCATTGTCTCAGCATGCTTATCCTTCCTTACTTGTATGTTACTATATGAAGATGGAGCACTTTACAGTGCAAGCAGGGAGGAGTTTCTGGCTAATCAGCTCCTGTTCTAAAACTTCAGTACTAAGGACAAGAAGAGGAGATTTGGCTTAGAGCCCAGCAACAGAGTGATAAGATCCTTTGCTAATTTGGAGAGCTTATGTTACCTGTCCTGCAGGTTATGCGGCACATTATGTGTTGATGAAGTGGATGACCATAATTTATAGTCTCCTGACAATGTGACAGCATTATGAAAAGAATGTCAAGCATGTGTTAGCCATTAGAAAATCCATTAGGATCTCCTGGAAGATTTTGGTGGCAGTAAAGAGATGCAAATGTTAATTTTCAAAAAAAAATAAATTAAAAAAAAATTACTGTTGCACTTTAATTTTGGAGTCTTATAAATGGAGTGAGGTTCCTACTTTGTTTCCAATATCAGAGACTGCCTATTTACCACAATGCTATTACTGACTTTTTTTGTAGAATCCCACTCAATGTGAGAGACATTGTCTACTGTACAGGAGTTTCACTGATGGATGAAGATGTATGGGAGTTCATTTGGATGAAATTTCATTCTACCACAGCAGTGTCTGAGAAGAAAATATTATTAGAAGCCTTAACTTGCAGTGATGACAGAAACTTGCTCAACAGGTACAAAAATATTTTATATCCATATCAGACTATTACCAATAATCACTTCAACATTTATGGATCATCACTTGAGCTTTGGTCTAATTGAAAGAAGGTTGCTTTTGAAGCACAGGCTTACTGCCCATTTAAACTGTCTTATGTTTTTGCATTAATGCATATGAAAATGGATACATACTATGTCCTATAATAATTGATGTTATTTTTTTCATTAGCATATCTTTTATTTAAATGTATTGACTAGTCTGATTTTAAGGACTTCATAAAAATGCAGATGTAAAGTTCCAGTCAGCTTTCACTGAAATCCTTTTACATCAAGATTTTTCTGATCCATTAATTTGTCTGGTCTTTGGAATCATAGGAATAAAATACTGAGCTCATGTGGAGACTTTTACATAATATTTGGCAGGGATTATTTTTTTTTTCTGAGAATTTTCTGATCTGCTGTTGTTAGACTATGCATTGGTGAAACTAAATAAGATTTTTTTTCCTTGTTTCTCCCACTAGGCTTTTGAATTTGTCTCTCAACTCAGAAGTTGTCCTGGATCAGGATGCAATTGATGTGATAATCCACGTAGCTCGAAATCCACATGGAAGGGATCTTGCTTGGAAGTTTTTCAGAGAAAAATGGAAAATATTAAATGCTAGGTAAAGACAAAACGTCCAAATTTATTTTCATTTTCTTATTTTGATGTAATTTGTGCAAGTATTGTGTATGTATGTATTCATGTAAGCTAGACCATTCTCTTCTAATCCATAAATAGAGATGGCTCTAAATATGAAATACATACATATGAAGCATAAATGCATTTATTCATGGTTTATCACACACATGCATAGGAACATTTATCTCTTAGCAATCATCTGTATATATATCTTACTGTATTGTGTCTGTGCTTATGATAATGAATTCTATCTATATATCAAGTGCTGCAGTTCTGATTTTACATAGATAAAAAAGCAGCAGTTCCCAAAGGAATTTTGCTGATTTTAAGTCTGATAGTGAAAAAAAAAATCTTTTCAAGAACATCATTTTAGCTGTGGAAAAAACCACAAAACACTTTTGGAAACATTTCCATTTTCAAAAGGATGCTAATATAATGTCACCCCCTTTCCTTCCACTCTGTGTTTCAGGTGAGTTTCAAGTAATAGAGGAGCAACATTTTGAATTAAAAATAGGAGAACAGGAAGGAGACTGGGTTGTTCCTTATACTTCTCTTTCTCTTTGAACAGTGCTACATGCTCCTACTCAGAAGCCCAGTCAACATTTTTAAATCCTTTGGTTAAGAGTTTGGTATTAATTCAGTGAATGAGAAATTTCTTTAGGGGTAGCCTGAGGGTCTGAAAGATTTCATAACAGCTCCTCTGATACTGACAGATTAGATGGGACTACAACTCAGATGAGGTTCAAGTTTGTAAAGGAAGGTGTCCAAGAACTTCAGAGACCCCATGCCATGCCACTCCCATGCTGTTGGCAGAAAAAGTATTGGAGACCCATTCCATTCTGGACTTGTGAGGAGCCATCTAGTGTACCACAGAATATTTGAAATGGTATATTTAAGTTGCTATATTTAAGCAACTAAATCCTAGTGCCTGATGAATACAGGTACAAACTTCTTTTGATGATGTGAAACCTATAATAAGAGTCAAGGAAACTCAGAAACTCTGCAACTTTCCTAAAGATTCAAAAAGTTGTTCATGCTGGTTTGGATAATACTTTATAGTATAGTGGGATTTTAGAAGAAGTTCAGCTGAGAAGATAGCTTTGAGCTGGAATTGGTTTTGGAAGCTTATATTGCAGGAGCATACTTTTTGAAAGCAATTTCCAAAAAGTGGAAGAGTTTAAAAATTAAGAATCCTCTGCTTCTGGTATGATTATTCCAGGAACTGGACTTTTACACAGAAAGTGGATGGCAGACCCATCACTATTATGCAACCCAATGCAGTTGCTCTGGATAGCAAATAATTTTTCAGGTTCCTCCAGGGATTTATACAGAATTTAGGCATAAATCTTTCAAAATCTGTATTGCTACAAGCACATATGCAGTAGTGTCCTGCCTGATAGGCTAGCTAATGTTCATCTGACAGCCTAGCTAACACCTGTGAATTTAGACATGGACAAGGTTAAGCAGTGTAGACAAATGGACAAGATTTAGAAAACTATGCCACATGCCAAATTTTTTGTGTGTTTTTATTTTACATAGCTTAACTTCACCTAAAATTTGAATTCTATTTGTCTCGCTTGGAATGTGTCACTGTGATCTGAGCTCCTAACAATCAGCAAGGCCTCATCAAAAACCCGTTATTGCTCTTTTATAAGGAGAAAGTAACAGAGAGTCTGTCTCTATGATCAACACTGACTTTATTATCTACATTCAACTTGATCTCCAAAGTCAGACCCACCAAGAGGTTTGTAGCAGTTGCATTTTTCTGAAAGGGACAGTTGAGTATCTGTTAATTGCCAAAAGATTCAGGGCAATGGAATGAAGTAGTTCATGCAAGCTATACATACCTGATGTATATTGAAAATAACTTTGGTTTGTAGTTATAGATTAAAACCTTTTAAGAGAGACTTTGAGAGAGTGGAATTAGTCTAACACCTTGCCCCTTAATGTTAAGTGAAACAGTGACATGATAGAATGCAAAATTAGGCATCTGATTTAAGCTTTCTACACTAGTACATTTTTAAAATGCAAACTCTATTGCAGAATTATAGTTCACGTGTACTTTGTCCCAAGGCATCATTTTTCTACAATTATAATTTATTATTTAATTTTATTTAAAATTAAAATACTCTGGTGATAATAAGATGATATCTCAATGGTACTTTCCACTGAATTTGTTATAAAAGGTGTTGATGTTTGAAATAGTAATAAGAAATAGCTGAGGGTGATTAAATTATATTATAACCCTATTTCCTCTAACTTTCAAACACAGCATGTCAAAGTTAGAATGACAACAGAATATTGCTATGCCTTTATGTTTTAAAGTGTGCTTATATGCAAATTATCCAGAAGATACTAATGACATATAAAGTCTTCAAAATCACTCATATCTCATTTACAAAGGAGACTTAAAAATTAAGGTGCCTAACAAGTCTTTCATAAGAAATCCATGGGACTAAGAATGCTAAAAATGATAATTGAAAATGCTATGCTTGAATTTTGGTTATGTGAGCATGCACTACCTTGGCTCCTACTGTGTTTGCATGTGTGCATCTGTGTGTCAAAATTTAATCCAACAGCTGCCTATAAGAATTCTTTCATTCTCAAGTGCTGAATCCTTTTCCAGCACTTGGGAATTTGACAATATTTGGGAAGCCATTTACATCTGTCCAAAGACTATGCTGCTTCTCAAGTTTGAGTTCACGTGAGTGCAAAGCCTGTACAAATGTGAGGCATTGGAGGTTCACAACTCCAGAAGTAAAGGAGCAGGTGGAGAGCCCATGACTCCAGGATGTTTCCAGGGAGACCAGGCATGTAAAGTCCTGGTTCTGTAGTGCTGTTGTCTTTCCTGTGAAGGAAATAGGTTCTCGTGAACCTATTTTGGGAGATGAATTTTCTAGAATTTTTACCAGCAGAACCCATTTAGGAATTGCTGTTAGTGGCTGACTTTTTCCAAGTATGTTTAATGAGGAGTAATCAGCACAGGAATTGATGAAGGTATAATTTTCAGTGGAAGGAATTCTGCTACTGCTTGTTTGCAATGTGGCTACAGTACAGGCTGCAAGAAAAATAAAATCCCTGCAGCTGTTTTTATGAGGTCACTTCTGTAAAGTGGATTGGTAACCTTGTCAAAAGACCTCATCAAGAGGAGTTTCCAATTTTCCAAGCAGTCAATTATGAGACTAAACTGAGACTGTAATAATAAAGGGCTTTGTTAGAAAGCCTAAATGTGCTTAAAGGACCATGAAATCCATACTTCCCATAGGAAGCGTTTGCCTCTGGGTGTCTGTATATGTCAGTGTGACTGAAGTTTTGGAAAAAGAGATGTACTTGCTGAAATATCCATGAATAATTCAGTTATTAGTGGTCGGGGAGTAGGATTTTTGATACCTATAACTGTATTTCCCCTCACACAAGCTCAAGGTAGCAAGCAAGGCAGTGTACAACTTCCCTAAAACAGAATCTTCTCAAAGAAAGCCCTGTTGTCTTCCCTCTTTCTATCGCTTTCCCTGGGCCTATCCCTCTCCCTTTCTCTTTCTTTCTCCCTTTTGGAAGGATTGTGGCTTACAGTACCTAAGCATTTAAAGGTAATTAATTTAGGATTAATAGAAGCAGAACATAAAGCTGTGACTGTGCCGGTTCATTTCACTTTGAATCTAAAATCTGATTTAGAGGAGGAATTGAAAAGCAAGGTATGATCTGAATTGTTCCCCCAGATAAACTTAATTGCAGTGAAGTCTATTGGTATTACTTGCACTTGTCTGACAGGAGAGCTGGATTTCCTATCTTGAAAACAGTCATGTTCAGATTAGATAGATATTGCTTTAGATGTATGTGCAGATAAAGATAACTATTTGTCAAGTGCCTTTTGCTGTGCTGAATCTAACTTGAACAAAAGACTTGTTTTCGGTTTCCAATGGAATTATATTCTTTATGCTAGAGACCTTGTGAGAAAACAAACAACCCACAAACTCTTCCAACAGGAAATGCAAAACTTCAGGAGTAGTCTGGTTATTCTTATAAGTGATGTAGATGCTTCATTTATGGAATTAAAAAAACTTGTGGAAAAGCAAGTGGAACAGGAAGATTGAAATGGCTAGTTTCAAAGCAACTACCTGAAGAAGGTCATTGCTGGTTGCTGCTGAATATCCTACCCTTCAAATATTCCTTGCCCAAGCTTTCAAATTTTCATTCCAGGTTGGTTCTTTGAAGATGCTACATCGTGGCTCAGGGGATTATTTTAGCAGTATTATTCTCTATCAGTATTATTTATTTTAATTGCCAGATACCGGAACAAGAAAATTTGATTCAGTTCACTTATCAGGAGGCCATTTGTAATGTAGATGAGGTGGATGAATACAAAATGCAGAGAAAGCTGCAGCACTTCAAAAGGTCTGTTTTAATGGTACAGCTAGAAGGTTTACTCAGAATATGTCTCCCTAGTTGCTGCTCTGCTCCTTCTTTGGCACATGTATTTTGAGCTGCTTGGTGTCATTACATGGAAAGCTGTTGCATTAAGTGGGAAGTGTTGTGGTTTGGTCTTCTCTGAAGTTCTCAGCTGCAACTGCGGTTAAGGTCCTTCTGCTCAGTAGCATCCAACTAAAAGTTAACTACAGATAGCTCAGCCTAGGAGGTCTGGAATACCACTGTCCAATTCCAGTGCTACATCCTTGGAGCCCCAGAACCAGTTCTCCCTTGCTTACAGAAGAATACTTTCTAATTTTCAGCTGGCCTGGCACTAGTACTAACTCCCTGTGCATCTTCTTTTTGCCCTTACAGGTATGGAGAAGCATTATTTATGAATTCAAAGCTTATCAGTGGGGTCACAGAATTCCTTAATACGGAAGAAGAACTAAGAGAGGTAATTTTTAAATTACTATTGGCACGTGGGGCTGTATTTGTTATAAGCAAGGAGTGGGGCAGGAGCAATAAGGTGTCAGTTCTGCAGGACCTTTGGTTGCTCAGCTGGAGTCACAGGGCTGTGCTGAAGCTTGGGAGCATGAGGATGAGGAGCAGATTGGAAAGGCATCTGAGTGACTAGAGGTGGTGTCAGGAGGTGGGCAGTGCAGGCACTTCTCTGTGCTTGGCTGGATATGTAGATTTTTTTCTTTTCTGACTACTGGTTGAGAAACTGAAGATGAAATCTTTCTATCCACATTACACTGCAGAGCGCAGCCCTAGAAAACCCCAGTGTTGAAAGTAGAAGCTGTCAGTGCCTTCTCTGTTTTTCTTTTGCCTACACTGTTTCCATGTTAGAAAAGCCGTTAACCCGATATTCTGGCCAAACTACAGCACAATAATTTGTTCTAAATGCTAAGTACTTCTTATTTAGATTGCAAAGATTTCTCATTTTAACTTAACATCTGCCCTGAATGAGGTAGTTGTGCGGCTGTGTTACACTCTGCTTAGCAGCTGCTCAGCATTACCCCAAATGGATCAAATTATTCTTATGCAGCATAATCAGCATTAATTGAACTCTGATTGTGCTATGATATTTTGTGTCCAACCATTTGTCTGCACTCAGGTCTAGTGGCCTCAGGAACTTAGGAAGAGCTGCAGCTGGTTTCCTCAAAGCAACCCAGGTGGGAAGGACAGTGCTGGCCAGATTGGAATATCTGCCCAGCACAAGGAAGACTTCTGTACTCTTAGTTATTGGCAGGCTGCCTGTTTATACTTTGCCTAAAAGAAACTATCCTTGTAAACATTTTGGTATAAAAAATACAGAGATCAGGTAAAGTCTGATTTTGATAGTTTCCAGTTCCCTCCCATGCTTTTAATTGTGATGGGACTAAGACAGTTGCAGGATCAGCCTCTTCAGTTTTGAACCTATGCACGAAGACATGTTGTTGGAAGTTAGATTTAAATGAACAAGGTGAATTTGGCGTCACCAGGAAACAAAAATTAACTGGTTATGAGTAAGTGTTACTAAAACCACCTTATTTTATACAAGTCAACATAACCAGCAACGTACTATGCAGATCAGCCTTGCAATTCTTACTTAAAAAAGAACAGTAATTCAAAGCACACCAGTGCCATCAGCTATAATAATCCAGGTGATAGTGCTGTAGTTTGAGTATACAAAAGAACAGAACAGGGGCCTTTCCAGTCTGCTGGAAAAAGATCAAAGTTTTCTCATATGGGAAGGAATCTGTTTCAGGCATTCAAAGATCATCAAATGAGTGCCCGCTTGCTATTTTGCCATTCTCTTCACACTGTACCAATCCCTTCCTTTTCTAAACAACCAGTCTGTATTATATCATCAAAAGGGTTCTGCAAATCAAAGTGAAATCAATTTGTTGTGAAGCTTGATAAAACCAAAGAGCATCAGGGCTGCCTTCTGCTCATATTTACATAGAAACTTGAATTAGAAGCATTTCCAGTGCTTCCAGTTTGGTTTCTTAGGTAGAAATGAAACCTTAGAGCAGCCCAGCTGTCTATACAGTGCAGCAGCTGGGCTACAGGAGAGAAGGAGGTAATGATATTTATGTGATCTGGCACTGACATGTCAATATCTTCCAGTGCAATTTGAAGCAATTGTATCAGATCTAATTGACATTCTGCTGTTTTATTACATTTCTTAATAAATCTTTCTACACAATACTACATTTACTTCAACAGTGATTGTGGAGGTTTGTCTTAAATGCCTGACTTGTTTGTGTACACTGGAAATATTTATTTTCTTTAGTTTCTGCAAATTTAACCTCTTAACTTGTATTTCCAGCTAAAGAACTTTATAAAGAGTTACGAAGAGGGAGCTGCTGCCTCTTTCTCTCGCGCTGTGGAAACAGTGGAAGCCAATGTGCGATGGCAAAGGCTTTATAAGGAAGAACTATTCCAGTGGTTAAGAAAATCCTCGACACACTAATCTGTCTTTCCAGACGACCATTTAACATGAAGCTCTGCAAGAGGAAGAGGAGACATTTTAGAAGTGTTCAACATTAAAATAATGAAGACAAGATCAGATTGCAAGGAGAAGGGTTTTTTTCCTTTTTTAAAAAAAATTGTGGGATTTTTTTTTTTTTTACACTGGGCTCTTGTGAAATTGTCAAGAAGCTTTTCAGAAGAGAAGATCATGAATGCTTGTGAAATCCAGTCCTCGATGTACACAGCCAAACATGATATTGTGGTGCATGTAAATGTTGAAGAAAAACAAACAAAAACCCCTTAAAAGACTATTTTGTGCATGCTTCTACTGTCCCTGCCTGTATTCTAGCATGCTTATGTATAACAGCCACATTTTGTATGTGAGTTCGAGTTACATCAAAGATGGGCATTATACAAAGCACAAAAGACTATCTGACAATCAGTGTTGCAATGAACAAAAGGAAAGGAAGGAAAAGGAAATGCAGAAGGCTTCCACCTTGAGGCAGTATGAGATGTAAAGTCAGCTTTCCCGATAGCTGCCAATTAGTCGACCCTCAGATTGTTTCTTCATGATTACAAAGTCATTTCTTGAGTTGCCAGTATCTGCACTCTCCATATTCCCATATTTCAATAAGCAGCATTGAGAGCGAGGAGACAGAAAAAGATTGGGGGAAGACAGAAAATGAGAATGAGAGAGAAGGACAGGATCCATGCATTATGATTATATACATTTTTTTACTGCTGGAACGGTGTAGTTTTAGCGGTGAAAGTATGTGTCTGAGGGGAGCTTTGCATTGATTGCACAGAATCCATGAACCACCTCTTCTCAGCAATTTTACAAGGCAGTGGTATTCATGACAGATCACCCAACCTGTGCAGTAGTAAGTTATGCAACTGATATTGCACAATTCTTATAAATAAACATAGAATTCACATGGAAATTAGCAAACGGAGAGAATACTTTGCATGCAAAGACATAAAATTAACTGATTTATTATGATAGACAGGTCAGATTCTCCATGTGGGCAATGCTGTTGCAAATATGGGATGCACAATTTATGACAACTTAGAAAAGTGAAATATGGAGAAAGAGGGGTGTGGGGGTGTGCTTATTTGTGATGGCTAATACTGAGAACATGGTTTTCTTTCTGTTTACATGTATTTCACATAGACTGTTCTGGATGAGTGATGCTTTGCTTAATCATATATTTGTTTCTTTTTTTCTTAATCTTTATTCTGAAAGATCAGTGATACAGTGGAACTGCTATGTGTACAATAACCATCTGGATATGCAGGTCAAATACTCGCCCATGTTTGTACCATGGAGACCCCCTCACTCCCAAACTACGGAGAGTTCTCAGGAGGCAGATTGCAGCAGCTTCAGAGCGGGAATGTAGATGTACAACAGTGTTTCTTTATCCCATCCCAGCTTGTCACAACCATCCAGCCACATCATGTCCCTGTACATTGGGAACACGTGGACAGCCAAATAAAGAATAGCCATTTTATCTTGGCTATCCCAGTAAGTTGTGAATTGAAACATTAGTGCAAAAACAACCAAACCAGATATTATCAGAGCTGTGCGGAAATGGTGGTGTTTTCTGGGCTATGATTCCCGTGGTACCATGCTCCTCAAGAACTGGTAGACACATCCCATAACTAAGCTGTCATACCCATCTTGAGCCTGCCATTTTGTGTCTTTTGCTGTGCAGAGGGTGCTGTTTGAGAATTTTGGTGCTTGAAATCCTTGTGTGGGCATCGGCTCCACTGTTTGGTGCTGTGTAGCACCACAGGTGACCTTGGCCACATATAGCCAGAAAAAGAGGGAATCCTGTGCTCTTGTACTGTTAACTCTTTGCCTTATCCTAGGCCCTAAACCTTTGTGCTGTGTTGCAATGCTAGTGAACCTAATGCCCAGAGACACTATCATGTCCAAGTTGAGTGAAATCATCCTCCTCCTCCTCCTATGTATTTTACCTACCTCACAGGGGTGTTGTGAGGCTTGACTAATGTTAGCAAAGCACTTGAATATTCTCTGATGAAAGGCATAAAATTACAAAGTATTACTTTATGCGGTTGACCAAACTCAACCTCAATGCCAGTATGTAGCGTCACACTTTTAATTTCTGCTGAACATAATCACATGCAGATTTGTTATAATAAAAAAGCAAGCCAAATATTCTTTAATACAACCTCTACCCTATAATGAAGCCCAAAATAGTGATATCCAAAGACTTTGCAGAAATCCAAGCCCTCAAATGTGAATTGCTTTGAGGACTTCAGAAAAAAAGAACTGTGCGTAATGGTCTGTCCCTTTGCAGTTTTATTCAAGATTGTCTTTGATGACTTTTCTTTTTCAGCACAACAGATTCAACCACATACCTCCAGGAAGTGCATAGAAGTTTCTGGTCTTTCTGTTGATAAGGGGCAGGCTAACGATACATTCCAAATTGAAAGTTTATTTCAGCCTGTGTATTTTGCAAAGTGCACAGAAATTTCCACTGTTGCTCATTTGAATTGAAAATCTTGCACATTTAACAGGTGTTGCTTTAGTGCCCTTGAGCAACTGGTCTAACACAGATACCAAGCCTGAGATGTACCTGTTAATACATAACTATTCATGAATTGCTAATAATTGCTGTATTCTAGTAATGTTTATATTATTTCTATAGCTAAAGTTGAGCTGGCCTTTCCATTATAATTCCCTATTCTTTTATTTTTTTTTATACTTTGTATTTTGAATCTCACACTGAATCAGGTTAAAATTTAAATGGATTAAATCCAACAAAATTATAGCTGTTTTCTACAATATTCAACCACCCTGCATTAAATTTTATGTCTTTAGAAACTTTTTTTAATAAGAACTTCCACACAGCTGTGTGTTAAAGAACAGTTGATACCTCATGGAAAACTCTAATACAGTCTGCTTAGAAAAATCTATTTATCTTATTGATTTTCTTTCTCCTTTTCCAGTCCTTTTCTTCCTTTGTCCTCATCTAAAGATTGGCCCCATTTTTATAATTTGGATTGTGATTAGAAAGCCAAATACCCCAAACTTTTCAGCATTTTCAATTCCAGGATTTAATATTGTCCTTTCTAGTGAGAGGAGATGCTCTCTCTCTAATCAGCCTTTGTATGACTCAGGATCCTTTGCAGTTATCAATTGTTATGGCTTACTAAAGCATATAGGAAGACATATGAATAGACACAATGTTATGCCAGCATACCAATATGCCTGTTGTAAAAATACCTATTGTATTTTTATAACATTGTCCACTACAAAAATCCCAGACTATTACTGTGTAGCTGGTAGAATTATTCATGTGTCCACTGCTAATAGATGTTAAAATGATGGTAGGTACTAGTTGTGACTAGGGCAGAACAAAGTGAAAACATTCTTCTGAAATTAAATGTCACTTCTGCTGTAACTGGGAGTATTTGGACATTGATTTTGATGAAAAAAACTTAATATGTCCTTAAGTACATCCAAATTTGTGACCTTTTATTATCTTTTCAGTCAATATAGCAAGAATTCTGATACTACGTTGGAAACTGAAGGTGAATTTTGTGTAGCTTTTGGGCTATTGTGTATATGTCACTGAGCTTTAGAGTGCCAAAGGAAGTATCTCCACTGATGCAGAAGAGTGCTTTCACAGCAAAGATCCTGAACCATGCAATTAAATCCTTAGTAGTAAAGAATAAAAAAAAAAAAGAAAATTATATATTTCTATATTCATGTGAAAAATCTTCCGTAGAGATTATTTTCCCATAAAATGTCAGTAAGTCTGATTATTTAAATAGAATACAGTGAAGACAATATTTGCAGATGAGGATGCCTTTGTTTAGGTACCTGCAAAATAAGATTTTGGTTTTCTGTGTGATCGTAGCAGATACTGAAGTCAATGAAAATAGACTTTGAATCAAATGTGCAGCTTCCTCTTTGAGGAAAAGGGATGTGGCTTTGAAAGCTGTGTATGTGTATAATTGATTTACCACCACTTCTGTTGTGAATACTCCCCATGTTGGGTTCCCTGTCCTAAAGCAGCGTTTATAGCCACAGCGTCAGCATGAGCATGAAGGAGTCAAAGGGACTGTCCTGCTTCTGAGCAGCCTGGAGAGAGCCTGTTTGCCCAGTGCTGGATGGAGCAGTCCAAAAGCTGCTGGCCACTGCCACCAGCTCATCTGCGTCATGAGGGCAGCCAGCAACCACTGAAGCGCAGAGGGGCTCCATACAGGTTTCTCTCAGCTGGACAGGAAGGGCAGAAGGTCCTTTTGCTGGTTATGGGCTGTGAGTGGTCTTCAAAAATTATTGTCATTGCCTTGTCCTAGCAGTTAACAGAGGTCCAGCTAGTGAACCTGCATTGCACAGAAAAACCTAAATCCCCAAGCTCTGGTCATCCCAACTGGAAAATGTTGACCAAAATATTTGTAAAGGTCTGGAATGTTATAATGCCTATTCTCCAGAAGTAATTTCAAACAGTCAAATATTTTCAATTTTCAAGTATGCATAAGAACACAGACAGTCTTTTCTTTTATGATATTTTTATAAATGTTGAAAATGTGCCATGAGTTTCTTGAGCCTTTTTTCTGACAAATGGTTTAGAAGGATGTCACTATAAATTATTTGTGGTAATAATAGTAATAATAATTACTGTACTAGTGCCATCAAAAAATTCAGATGTATGTACAAGCCTGTATGGCGCTAGTGACTGTGCAGTTCCCTTTTTGCATATAAAACTGTAAAAAATTGGCCACTGTGTTTCTCATGTGACTGCAGAGTCTTCTGCCTATCTTAAAACTGAAACGCAGTGAAACCACTCTGACTCAAGGATATAGTCCACACTGACATGAGCAATTTAGTTTTCCATGAGAAGGAAGGGGAAAAGGGAATGCTATGTGTAAGGGTTTTTCACCAAAGTAAGGCCACATGCCCTAAGGGGAGCAGAATTTCAAAATCAAGTATATTTTGAAAAAGCTGGTTGAACTTAGCTCCATTTTGTCTTTATGCTGGCAGTGGAGGGTAGCTTGACTTCAGAATACCCTCATATGATAATGCTGTTGAGGTTGGACTTTATAGAACAGGTATGGAGCCAGTTTCACTGAGATGTGTTCAAGGAGAACGAGCCATGGGAGCAAGTGCTGTGGGTCAGACCTAATGACCTTTCTCAGAAGAAAACCAACCTTTGTATTTGGCTGATTTGTAACTAGTGAATTAAGTGTGAATTTGCCAAGCAGCATTTCTGAATGCTTTGCTTGTTTTATATGCACTGTCTCCTAAGGATATCAGGGCGATGTTGGTAGAGAACACAGCGCTAAGCAGCATTGTGAGAGCAGAGGGGAACTTGATGCAGCCGGTAGTCACGAGCCAGGAGGCTTTAGCCAGAGTGTCCCAACCTTTCCGGGACGGCATCGCTTGGATTTACCTGGTAAGGAGTAACCTCGCTGCAATGGATGAGGCCAAGAGCCAAGATGCAGTCTCAGTTCTCTGCGACACATTCCAGTCCACTTAATATGTTCATTTCTGTAATTTCAAAATAACCTGTAGCCAAACTGCCGGCACGTGTGTGGCCGCAGATCCAGCGCTGGTGCACAGAGAGGTAGATCCGTTGAAGTGACTGATGTGAACTGCAGCTGAGGATCTAACCCACCGCTTTCCAAAGAGCCCCCTGAGGTGGCGCCTGGGCTGGTGTACAGGGTGTTTCGCATATTTGTATCTGTGTTTCGGTAGCACATATTTGATGATGGATGTTTTTTGTTTTCCTTTTGCTTTTTGTTAGAACAATACTTTGCGATCGGTTCAAATGTGATAAAGCTTTATAATATGTTTGGAGAACTGCAGAATGCTTTACTGTGAAGAGTGTGGCTCCTACCCTCTCTTTTTCCTGCAAATAGTAGATTTCAGCAGAGATGGACTTCCTGGACTTAGACAGTCTGTGAAAAAAATATTCTGACAGTTTCTAATGGAAACATCAGTGTAATTACTGTATAACTACCCTGTACAAAGACAGCTTTATTATATGTGTAAATGTAATTTTGCTATGTTGTTTTTATGTTTGAGGGACAATAGGCTTTGGTGTGGGTGAGACATATAGCCTTATAAAAACAGAGATTGTAGCCCCCTGTCTGATGTTTTACTGAAAGGTGTTCAGCTGCTCTATTTTTGCAGAAGATAAAACATAAGCCAGTTCCCTGAAAACTAATGACCTATTCCACTACACACTCGTCAATGACATAAATGGATCATACTATTGAAAATAAAGGCTTGATAATAAATTGCATTATTTTCCCGAGAGACTCCACATGCAAGATCTTTTGACACCTTAAGAAGAGAGTCCTTCAGCTACTAATGCTGGTTATAATGGATGAGCCCCTCTATTAAGTCTGTCTCAGCCTTAGATTAATTCTGCATACTGTAATTAGAAGAACGTATTTTTCCATCACTTCTCAAATCTGTACTCTTTGGAATTCAGTTCTTTGTCAGATAAGAGATGGAGCTGGCTCAGTTTAGATACTGAGTTTGCCAATGGTTACACACAAACGAGCCTTTGCAAGATCAGAATGCCATCTTCATTTAGAGGAAATATAGATCATTGCATAGTTGCTTCTCTACGTACCATACATAACGTGCACGTACAGCTTCTAATTCAGGACCATTTTTCTTTGACAAAGCTTTCATTGGTTCCTTGTATTTATGGCTGTTACTCAAAAGGTTCAACTGAGGAAAGCAGTTGAACCTAGGCAGGGTGTGAGGCTGTGTTGACCATGACTCGGCCGTTTCCGTAGGCATGTGGGTCATCCCCCTGATTTCTGTGGGGTTAATCAAGTGCTTCGAAGTGTGTAATAAATCATGCATCTGGCTGAAACAGTCTTTCTGGAGAGTGACTTAGGTTGAAACCTGTTTCTGCACAGGTTTTAGGTGCAGGATATGGTGATGTGTTTTTGCTGAATTTAAAATCACAACTTATTTTATATAGAGCCAATTGCTCTTCTGTCTTTTTTTTTTTTTAATAGGAAAGCATATATTTTGCGTATAGAGGGGAGATACTAACTGATTCAGTATATCTAAAAATGCCAAATCTAACAAGGTTTTTGATTTATTGTTTGAAGCATCCTAGGATTTGGAAGTAAAACCAGAAGTACTCTTACAGTGTTAATTAATAGATATTGAACTAAACAGCAATTTAAACCACTAGCCAAATAAATTATATAAATTTCTGTTACAGTTTACCAGAAAAATGTTTTTCTGTGATATGCCTTTAAAAATTACTCCATAAATATGGGGCCACTGTGTGTTCAACATAAAAATTTTATTCCACTCTACCTAAGGACTGACTCAATGGATTTTTTTTTTTAAATGAGAAACTTTATCTTCTGTATTTTAAGCAGAACAAATTTGAATTTTGTCTCTGATAATAAAATTTTGTATAGTAATGTGTAATTCATCACTGTCTTAATTTTCTGATGTGGAGACATGGCTAAGATAAATAATACCCAGCCTTTTGATTATGTTCCTATTTCACTTGAGATAACAGTTTAATAATGCTGAATAGATACACTGAAGTTTTACAATGAAAAACATGCAAGAAAAAGTGGTTTTTGACATGAGGAATTTTTCAAAACATATTAAAATTATGGGACTAGTAGAAAGCAGAGATCCACAGAAAATACAAAATTTGGACTCAGAAACACTCCTTGGCACTCAAACACTAACAGGACTGAGACTGGAATAGAGAGAAAAGTCTGTCTTGTGCTTTTCTAATTATGTAAATTTTGAATAAGTAGAAAAGATCTTTTCATTGGTAAAAGTGATTTCAACTGGAATGCAGTTCAAATGACTTTTTAATAGAGTCCTTGAATTCAGGCTATTGTTTTCCTTTTTTCAAGAACAGTTTTCAGTAACAATGAGATGTGAAATATGTGCAATTATTTACCCATTGGATACAATCATGTTCCCACTGAAGTCAATTGGAGCTTTGACATTGACATTACTGGGAGTAGAAGCCAACCCTGTATTTTTCAAAATATACCTTTCAATGCCAGAATGTCTTATTTTCTTTTCTTTAACAATAAAGATGTTTTCTTCTCTACTGCACATCTTAGTCTACTGAGAAGCCAGAGGGTATTTTTAAGGTCCTGATTTTGCAAAGTGCAGCACTGATGCTTTGAGCACAGGTAAGCAGAGCTGGGGCCTGGGGCCTAAGTAGCTGAGTTTATGATACCCTGCCATTAAACACTTCCCCGGGTGATACTGGGGCTAGGATTTTGGGCATCCTATATGTATGTGTCAGCAGACTATGGAGACATACACCCTCATACCTCTTTTTCCTGACTTCAGGCCTGGAGCAGGAGTTCGGGAGGCCCAAGGAGGTGGCTTGTGGGCCAATGGAGAGCTTTTCGCATAAAGAGGGGGTACTAGTGTGTAGGATGAAATATGGAAGGCTTGGGTGTACTGCCCCCATAAGGGGCCTTCTCCCTCCCTTTTCTGCTACATATACCTCTCTAGAAGTGATGAAACAGCTGAGACAAAGCACACGGCCACCTTGGAAGCATCCCTGGGAGAGGAGTCAGGACGTGAGAGGGGGAAATGGCGCTTCTCTCTGAAATCCCAGTGGCAGCACATCTCGTAATCAGACATCAAAAAGAACATGCTTGTTTCTTCCCCAGTGCAGCCACTGCAATCAGCGGCACTTCAGTCAGGGGCTGAGCTGCTTTCAAGTTGAACATTTTCATACAAGACCAAATGAAGAGCTGTTTATTTGCTCTCGGCTCTGTGTCTTCAGTAAGAGCAGAACTTTAAAGGCAGCCATTTGCTTTGAAAGCTCCACAGCTGAGCTGGAGGGAGTAGAAAGGAGAGAAGTTAGAGCTTTTGGTTTGTAAATTGACTTGGGAGTATTTGCTGTCTTAACAACAGAAAATTTCAGGTTTTGCTGACTAATTCCCTGCTTCCTCCTATTCCTAGCAAAAATAATCTAGCTTCCTTTAAGCTGCACCTTCAGCATAGAAGCCACCATGCGGAGTCCCACTGCTATCAGAGCCACTGACTCCTGCATACTGAAAGGACCAAGACCTCAGAAGTGGAGAGAAGTGATTCAGTGAGCTGGTGATAATCCTGGCTTTGCTGAGAATCAAGTACATGAACCCCAATGTTAGGGAAACAATATTGAGAACAACATATTTGATGGCCAAGTATATCATGGATGGGATGGGAAAATGAGCACAAAGGTAGTTGTCAGAAAAGTGTAATGAAGGTAAGCCTGAAATGATGAAGGTGAAATAATGAGGTAAGGTGAAATGAGGTAAATAAGGTAAGGTGAATTAATAAGGATGTGCTCAGGAAATTAAAGCCTCATTATGTTCAAACTTAGTCTTCAAGTTAACAGCCATGTCTTCTGTGGCCAAAATCTAATAAAAGTAAACAGAAATTGAGAATGGTTAAAGGGAGGGACCCTACTAGTGGTTGTTGTTTGCATCTTGGGGATGATGCCAAACTACAGAAACTCCTCTGTACTGAATCTAGCCCATACTGTACTGTATGTCTGTGGCAATTTTTCCTAAGTCAACCCATTAGAATTTGGACTACTGGTGCAAGCTGAATGAGAACTGCATGGTGAGACTTGATCCTCAGGTTCACTTCCCACATGTCACCTCTTCCCCTTTCTGTCATGGTGCCACTGCTCTTCTTCTCAGCCACAGCAGCTGTAGGAACAGCAGGTAGAGCCTGAGTATGTTTTGTATGGTTTTGCCTTTGTATCATCTTGCTTCTCAGCAGTAGTTAGAGGGCTTCAATGAAAAAACCAGGGCAGAAGGATCTAAGTGGCCTAAGATCACAGTGCTAACCATCCTGCCCGTGACTCACCAAAGTCCCTCACTATCTGCCAAAATGCAAGGGCGTAAGTAACAGCATTAGGGCTTGAGCCCTAGTATAGCACTTCATTTTGCAAGTATTGAACACGATGTTAATTATTCACTGTACTGCTACAACATTACTACTAGAAAACATCTTTTTGCTTCTTGAATTTACTCAGGAATCGCTTTTGTCTGTTACACTTAGCATCATTTTTGACCTGCTCATTGCAGAAGGTTAAGAAAAAGAAAGAGGAGGAAGAGGGGGAGGATAATGAGATGCTATTACATGACATGTCTATTACAGTAATTCATTTCATGTGGCACAGAACTGTTGCCAGTGATAAATGCATGTTCCTGGTACAATTATGAGATGTACCTTGAACTTTTCCACAATAAAACTGTCAAAAGGTTGCAAATAAGAACAAGCACAAATATGAATCCGTCCCTTACAAAGATGAAATACCTCACAAATATGATTTTAATAAATGGTATTATTTTCCGAGATGCACTTTTAGATCCATTAAGTGTTTATAGTTAATAAAAATAGTGTATATTTTTTCCACTCTACAAGTATGGCTGTAACACATTTTTTCCCATCCTACTCAATTGCTTAGCCAACTGACACATTTCGAATACATTTCTATGGAGGTTAGAGTAATGGTGTCATAATAGAAGTCTTAGCACAAAATCAGCACGTATTTCCATATGGACAAGTGGAAATCATAGCAGTTCTTTCCCTTTCAATGTGCCTATAAGGTTTTGGGTGGTTGATATCAAAAGTAGGTTAAGCCAAGCAGAAATGTGGCCCCAAGGCAAATAAGTTACTCCAAAGGAGAATACGATGATGTATCAATACAATGATGTATCAATACGATGATTGAAAAAGCAGAGGCACTTTGGGGGGGAGGAAGGGGGTCTTTCTTGATCATTTTCTGAAGATTTGTGCAGCTGTAAAGGACAAGTGGAAGAAAATCGCAACAAGTTGGAACAAATCAACACAAAGGTAAGACACAAACAAGAATCAAGACTGCCTCTGAGAAAAGCTTACAGAGAAGACACTTAGGGCTAAATCCTGAATTAATAGGCTGAAAAAAATGTTTGGAGGGGTATTTCATATCAGTAGGTTTAATTCAATGCCAAGCAGTTACAATAATCTCCAGTGGAACCAGTGTGATAGAAGAGAGCTCAAGTTTTTCTGTTAGAAAGTGTTCACTGGCCAATGTCATAAGATTAATGAAACACGTGCATTTTAGGACATTCTTCCCATAGTTACCAACAAGTGTAAGACAAGTTATTTCTCCTTAAGATAGACACTGGGTAATGGATATCTCTAAATGTGGTGGGTTTAAGAAGCATTAAAAGATGAAGACTTCCTTAATGCATTATTGGGACTGGTGTAGGCTGGTGGGCCAGGAGCCTTGGCAAACCTTTCACCTGGTTTGCTATGCAACTACAGACTTTTCCCTTTAGTTTCAAGACACTGTAAGCCATAAGATGTGTCATGTTTACTGAGTGCTTGTACCATATTAAAATATATGAACTGCTTAGGGGAAGCTCTTGCTTGAACTAAGATTAGTTCACAGAATTCAGTAGCAGATAAATGGTTGACTCAGGAATTTCTTTGTTTGCCTTATCATTGAGGGTATTTTTCAGTAACTCATAGTTCAGCAGGGAAAAATAGTCAGATGAATAAAAAACCTAAAATCAAAATATCAGGATCATGGTTCATAAAAGCTGTGTCTGCGTCTATCTTTACATGATTCATTCTTCTGTGACCTTGCCCAATACCGAAATTTTGAAGGCATATATGAGGTTTGCATTTTACTATTTCTGTGTGCACAGTAGGACACTAAAATAAAATGGGCAAATAGTTAATTGATACAGCTGCATGGAATTTCTATGGAGGCTAAGTACTCAAAATTACACATATAATAAGTGGGAAAATGAAGATCATAGGTTTAAAATTAGGTGTGCAACTGATTTTACAATTTTAAAACCATTTCACTTGTGTTCAGCAATTGTACTTTGTAATAGGATATAAAATGGTGTTACACATTTTAAGTGTCTAAGTGATTTGTTTAGGCTATAAAAGGACAGAAGTCTACTACTTCCTTCCTACATATGTTAAACTTGCAATTTCTGCTGACCAGATACAAACCTGACAGGGCATAAAGGTACCAAATGCTAATGAAAAACAGAAGTAAAGAATGAGATTTGTTAAAACGAAGGGATTCAGTGAAATATGTAATGAGAACTGACTCTACAAACCAGCAGGTTAAGTGCAGGCATGTACAGACAAGTGGATAAACTTAAATAAACAGAGCTGACTCACCTTTAGCTGAGTTTGTCTTCCTAGTAAGTAAGTATACACACATTCTTTACATTGTGCTAGCAACTTCTAATTTGTATCAGAGTTGCTGACAGAAGAATTGTATCCACTGGTCTGAAGGCACAGCAGGACTGGGACTTCCATGTTTCCTGGTAGTAATGATTCAATTAACGTACTATCCAGTCCTATTTTAGCAAAGCTAGAGAGATTTCAACAGCTGAGACAAAGCAGTCTCTTCCAAAGAGCCTGGTTCCTACAATGTGTGTCAGACTTGCTAAGTTTCGTTGTCTACTAGATAGAAATCTACATCTGAGCTTGTTGTTGAGGAACCCTTAGTCAATCTGGAGAAAAAAACCCAAGAAATCACATCATAAAATATGCAACTAATGCAGTAAGGTGGATAGAACAGGTGAATATCATGAGTTTCAGTAGTAAGATAATGTACGCAGGAGATTTGAAGGGATAAACTGAACTGATTGATGAACTTCTAGGAAAAAAACACTTAATTTGCTGTAAATGAAATTAGTAAGCAATGTAAAACTCAGGGAGCTGGCCAGAACATGAATGTAAAACAGTAACCAAACCAAGGGAGTCCCAGAAGGGCTTTTTAAAAAAAAAATTTTCCATAGACCTCTGTCATTTATGTTAGATCATAGAATCAGAGTCATAGAATGTTTTGAGTTGGAAGGCACCTTAAGGATCATCCAGTTCCAAGCCCCCTGCCATGGGCAGGGACGCCTTCCATTAGACCAGGTTGCTCAAGGCCCCATCCAGCCTGGCCTCAACCATATCCAGAGATGGGGCCTCCACAGCTTCTCCGGGTAACCTGTTTCAGTGTCTCACCACCCTCACAGTAAAGAATTTCTTCCTGATATCTAATCTAAATCTCCCCTCTTTCAGTTTTAAACCATTACCCCTTGTTGCATTGCTACACTCCCTATAAAGAGTCCTCCTCCACCTTTTCTATAGGCCCTTTTTAGGTACTGGAAGGTTATCCAGGTATCCCTGGAGCCTCTCTTCTCTGGGCTGAACAATTCAAGTCTCTCAGCCTGTCCTCATAGCAGATGTGCTGCAGTCCTCTCATCTTCTTTGTGGCCTTCCTTTGGACTTACTCCAACAGGCCCTTGTCCTTCTTATGTTGGGAGCTCCATAGCTGGAAGAATAATCCAGGTGGGGTCTCACTAGAGCAGACTAGAGGGGTAGAATCACCTCCCATGACCTGCTGCCCACTCTTCTTTTGATGCGGCCCAAGATGCAGTTGTCTTTCTGGGGTGCAAGTACACATTGCCAGCTCATGTTGAGCTTGTCATCCACCAGTACACCTGAGTCCTTGTCCTCAGGGCTGCTCTCAATCCATTCACCATCCAGCTCGTATTTGTGCTTTGGATTGCTGTGACTCAGGTGCAGGACCCTGCACTTGGCTTGATTAAACTTCATGCAAATTGCACGAGCCCACCTCTCAAGCCTGTCCAGGTCCCTCTGGATGACACCCTTCCCTCCAGCTTGTCAACACTAGCACAGAGCTTGAGAAGCAATATATCCTAATTAAAATATGTTTGAGGATATACACTGTCTTTTCTGACAGATGACAGTCCTCTGATACCAAGTAATTGCTGCAAAGTTGATAAATGGATTCTTTCTTCTATACTGAATTAAACCCCGATTTTTTTTCCCACACATGTAGTATTTAGGATTTGACTGTTCCCTGATGACATTACTCAAGAACAGATATCAAGTGGTGCTTTTGGCTAAAACTAGCATAGCTCCTGAAGTACGCCAAGGGCAGAAAGCAGATGCATTCTCTGAGCAAAGCTGAAGGTTTTTTTCAGTCTGTAATGTCTTACATTGTAAAAACAGAAGTAGTATCTGAACACTATACAGTGGCAAACATAAGGTGGTGCAACGATTTTCTTCACTGTGAAGGCAATTAGGAATAAGTTATGAACAAGGTGGTTGTAGCAAAGAAACCCAGTAAGTTGTAGGAATCTAAAATAATAACAAAAGTGTTCATGGCTTTGAATAAAGGCATTGGACTGAAATGGGCTAAGATACCACTTTAATCTGGGACAAGGAAAAAGTACCAAAGAGTTGAGTACTTAGTGAAGAAAGATATCAAGAAAGAGGTATGGAAGTGGAACAGTACAGTAGAGCATTGATAATCTGGAAATTATGGCTGTAGATGAACTGTTTCCTTTGACCAGGGAAGAAGCAGCTTTAGGCTTCACAGCTCCTCCCCCCCCCTCCCCCAATTTCAAACCATTATTGAAAACTTAATATGCAAATAGAAAAATAAAAATGGAGGAATAGGTTAAAGCAATTATTACCTACCATTGGGCTTCAGAAAATTGAAGTTGCAAGAGACACAATAGGCAGCCAGAGTATTGCTCTTTAATAAATCTAACTTTGATCATTAGGACACTAAAAAATAAGTGTTGGGGAAAAAAGACATTTCTGGACTTCTGGAGGATAATGAAAGCAACAACATTAAGTAGTGTGAATGTACCAAGTATAGATATTGCAAAAGAAACTCCATGAATTGCAAAAATATTGGATGAATTCAGAGCAGTAGCTATCATTTATTTGGATTTTAATAAAACATTTGACAGCACCTTTCAAAATTAATTTAAATTGTCCAGGGAACAAACATGTTCACATGGACTGAAGTTGACAGAAGAACTGTTACAAAAGATAATGACAAGTCGTAATTTGTAAGACTTGGGTGAGATATCTAGCGGAGATCTAGTGGAGATATCTTGTTCAAGTTTTAATATCTTCATTAGCGATTTCATAGAAAGGAAGGAAAAGTCAGCCTCTCAATGAAATTTACAGTGTGAGGGACTTGTTAACAATAGTAAGGACAGGGAAATTTACAAGATCTTGCCTAAGGAATTGACTAATAGGGAAGAAAAAAGATTCACCTGGGAAAAATCATTCACAAACTCAGTTACTAAGTAGAATGGAGAAACCTGAATAGTGTCAGTGCAAAATAGTCAAGATTTAGCAGAGCAAAGAAGGTACAAGTTTGCAATGAGTTATAGTAGCAAAATGAGCTAGTGCCATTATGGGATCACATTGTAGTGAATAATGTCACCGTGTGAAGAGTATTAATCTTTGTCTAACAATTTTGGTTTGATTGCAATTGGATATGTTTTTTCATTCTCAGAATTTAAGAAGTAGGAAAGAATTCAATATGAGAAAAGATGGTTTAGAAAGATGGTATCTGATTGCTCTAATTAGATGTCTCAACTTGTTAATAAAATTAAGTCTTTGGCAAAGAGATTATGAAAATAAAAATTGTCTATATATTTATATGTACACTGAATAGGTATAAGATAACTAAGAAAATCTTAAACGAAACACCAGTGACTAAGAGTAAATAAGACTATGAATAACCTAAATGCAGTAGGGGAGATCTATGATTATATCTGAAGACAAGAGGAGTCCTAATATCTATAAGAAGAGTATTTGCAATGTCATCTTGAATTATTTGGATCATATACGTGTTTAGTATTTGGATCCTTACATCAGCTATATATATCTTTAGAGGCAATAAGAAGGGGAAGGAAGAGGCGCCATGGCTTAGCTATCCCAAATTTCCTAGAACGAACAGGGTGAATCCTCCAGTAAGAATAATGGGATGAAGTTAAGAAAAAGAGTGTCAGATGCAGGTGAGAGGTGTGCAAGTGCTCTCTCAGTGTTTCCATTGACTCTCTGGTCTGGAAAACATTACAAAGACTAAATAGAAATCAACAGTGGGCCAGATTTACTGTTCCATCTCATCTTTAAATTTCTCCAGCTCCTGTCAGTTTGTGTCTTTAAAAGATGTTGGAAGAACATCAAACACTTTCACTCACTAGCTAGCTAAAAGGTGTATAGATTGACATCTGCTGCTTGTAATGGATTGCTCCCACCTGCCAATAGCAGAGTCACAAACACCTTGTTATCCTTACTGGGAGCTGCAAGGAGCATAGGGCACAGGAAGGTTTGGGCTTACTGTCCCCCTACCAGGGCTTGGAATCAACACATGACTGATCTTAGCATACTGATTGTCAGAAGAGATGGATTTGGGGTGAGTAATTATTGATAAGAAAATATAAAGCATGTAATTGAATTTTAATTTATTCCTGTCTTTAGGGTTTTTTTTTGTGTGATTGCAGCTATACCTTGAAAAACTCTTACATGACTCTGATTTCTAATCCTCAGACTCTCACAGAAACAAATTATTGCAGTGCTCAGAAACTCACCCTATTGGTAATTGAAAGCACTTTGGGCATCTTAAAAATGAAATTTTGATGCATAGATAAATCTAGTGACATGTTACAATATTGCCCTCTGAAAGTGTGCAAGATATTCCTGGCTTGCTGCATATTACATAACATAGCCATTAAATGCAGATTATCTTTCAAAGGAGAGGCAGAGATTAATGAGTCAAACGAAAATGATGAATTAAATGAGCCCGATCAGACACACTTACAAAATTAGCTAGCAAAGAGTTCTACAGATACAAGAAATATTAGAGCTAAATTGCTCAAACACAATTTTAAGAAGTGTGGCAATGCATATAAACATACATTATCACATTATAGTATTCTTATTATATTTTTTTTTCTGTCAAATACATAATGCAAAGACATTGCAGGCATTACTCCGCAAACAGAACCTTGGGCAAGAAAAAGGGTGACTGCCTTCTCCTAGATCAAGTAAGACTGCTGGATTCTGACCCTGGACTGGGTCTTTCTCCAGCGGGGCTGGATACTTCAACGTCAAGCCAGATCAGAGCTATAAATCAAAGCTACTGATTTTCTCTGTGTCTTTAGGCAAATCATTTATCCTTAGCAGAATGCAAGTCATTTAGCCTTTGCATAATAATACTTTCCCCCCAAGGGATATTGGTAGGTCTGATTATTGAAAGGTGGGAAGAAGATCGGATAGCCTTCTGTAGAGACTGTTTTGTGAATACAAAGATGTCCTGTTTCCACATGGTATAATAGTCAGGAAGACGGTGACTTGCTACTTACCATTCTTAATGCTTGTTCCCTGTTCACATCTGCTAACAGATTCCTTTGTGTGTTGGCAAGGCTGTTACTGGTGCAGTTGGTATCCAGCTACCACTAATATTGACCCTGGAACAGAAGGTGAACACCTCCCCGACCTCTTTGTGTTCATGCAAAGTGTTCTACAAAAGGACCACTTTCTATGCAACAGGGACACAGCTTGTCTTCGGAGCAGTTCGTGGGATGCCCAGACTTTGGAGGCACGTCTGCCGACAGAGTGCAGTACTGTGGTCCCTCCAGCCCGGCTCACAGCTCACATTCCTTTCTACATCCCATCTGTAATCAGCTTGTCAGATTAAGGGCTGCACTGCTTTCCTTCCTTTCTCTTCCTCGGGTACACACTGCTCTGTTCTCCCAGTCTCACCAATTAACACAATTAACTTAAACAGCATTCTGAGCTTATCTGTAGGTTTTTCTGTTTCAAAAATAAAGGAGGGCTTTTGTGCCTGAAATCTTAGGGATTTTCTCCAAATCTATCAGTAGGCTGAATAAAAGATGTATTCCTGCCTACCAGCTTTGTACAGCCTTCATGCGGACAATCCTGGCTACAATAGCAGTACCTCTGCAAAAATTTACGAACTGTATATTCAGTGGAGACTGCCAAGATGCCTTGCTGACACTACTTTAATTACCATATCATCTGATAAATGACTGCATAGCTTAGTGAGATTCCTTTGGTGAGGGAGATCAAGACACTGGCTCCACTAGACTGAATACAACCTCTTCACTTAATTTATGTAAATCTCTGAAATCAGTCATATCCCCAGCATATGTTTCTGGAACTTCATCCATCACCGTCATGATGTCTTTATCAGTTGATGCTAATACTGCTGTTTCTAACTTGAAAGCTAAAAGAAGATGAGAAAATTGATGGATAGATGAATAGTTGTACCCTGGAGATTTCTTATTCTTGATGGAGTTTGGACTGGCAGGTATGCGGTAAGTGAATTTGACAAAATCCTGACTGTGTTTGTAATTACATTCTCCATCTTTATTTTTAAAATAATTCAGTATTTACCACCAATGTTCCAAAATATTGTTGTAAAAGAGCTGTGATCTATAATACTCTAACCAGAGCTTGAACTGAGAGTAATATATTTTCTGAAAATGGGCAATAGAAATCACTGGAGAAAATGAAATGAATTCGGGTGCTTGATCACTGGCAGAGGCACTGGCCTTGGAGAATGTAACTCTAGCTAAAAAAAAGGAACATACAAGATCTATGTGTGGCTGTGCTGACTGCAGCACTGTTTAATTAACTTGGATGGCCGACCTTCCTGGATGCCTTCTAATGTGAGATTTTTGTCGTACTTTACAAAGAAGATGGAGAAGGCCCTGAGCAATCTCTGGAAGAGTCAACGCAGTCAAGGCAGGGCAAAAGCACTGCCGCTGTGATTCACGTCTGCTGGCAGAGGGCTGGAAAAGGAGTTTTCAGCTCAGAGGCAGGCTGCGTCAAGGGGGAACTCGTGCTCAGCATCCTCAGGGAGGCACAGGGCAACTACTAAGCTGTGACTGCAGATGAAATTGAAAAGTGGCTGCTTTACGGCTGCTCTTCCTGAGGCCTCTGCTGCCTCTCTTCTCCCCGCAGCTCCCACCACCAGGCCATGCTGGTGGCCGGTGAGCCCTTGGGCTGGGTGTGCAGACAGCCAAGCTGATGTCTTACATTGTCACAGGGTGCTGTGGTGAGGTGGGCTGGCTGCTGGTTCTGTCTGTGCCCTGGCTTCCCAACCTCAGGGCTGGACTCCTAGAGTTTGCCAAATGTCTCGGTGAAAAAAGTAGCCAAGATCTATTTCTGCTGTGGAAATAGCACCTAATTTCTTCTTCTGGTCCAACTTAGTTAATAGTATTTTTTGAGACTTTGATATGTTACTCACCCAATTTCTGACACTGCTGATTCCCCAGGAGTTATTTGGTCGCTACAGCAGCCTGAGGGAGAAAACAGTGTAATTTCAGGACATCCTTATCAAATCTTTGCATGTTTTCCCTTGACAAAGATGGAGACAAAGAAATGCAATGACAGAGGACCTCTTCCAGACTTCTGGTGTTCTGTTTCAAGCCAGAGTGTCTTGACAAAGCAGCAATAAATTCAGTGGTTAGTGATCTCATGGGAAGAGCAGCACTGCCTGACCAGAGAAACACTTCAAAGCACTATCAAAATTATGATAATTCCTTCATTTAAGAACTCTTTCTGGCTTCCTATCAAAGTGTATGCTTACACTGTAGTCACACAAGCGTTATTATAGATAGCTCTAAGCTAACTATGTAGCTTTCATAAGAGGACAAATAAGCTGGTACTTTTCTCTATGCTGCCTCTGAACCAAGAAACTTCAGACACTGCTCACAGGCAGCTCTCACGTGATGTTTACAATCTTTAGCTCATATTTCTAGTCTAATATAGTCTAACTTCATACTATGGTCATTTTCAGGTTCTTAATTGAATATTTCTCATTTCAGAGCCTCCAGGGAAGAACCATGGCTAGAAATTACTCTCCTTGAGGTCTCACATGCAAATGCCATCAGTTCAATGAGTGCTGCTTCTGCTTCAGGGCAAATTCAAAGGTATGTTCTTGTTGGGGCTAATCTCCAAGGTCATTCACTCACTGTTTGTAAAATACAGAAAATCCCTGGTCCCCATTTTCCTTTTGGAAGATGAACTGAACCCATTGGATATTTATAGCCTAAGCCAACTAACAGCTGGTGAAGGCCGTGGGATCAAGTCCAAATTTTTCAAATGACAGTAGATGCCATCAGGGGCTGATGACTTATTCCCTCTTGAAATGATGGTAATACTGTGACTGCAGTCATTAAAATGTTCCCAGTGACTGACATTACCAAACAGAACCAATTCACCAAAATAATGTTATCTGCCTGCCACAATAATATTTTAGAATATTTAATCATGAGCAACACATACAATAATTTTCTTTTATGCAAAAAAAAGGCAAAGTAAAAGTTAATATAGTCATTTTTGTTACAGGCACATTTAGCAAAGGAAGACTGTCATTTTCTATCAAATAACTTTGATCAAGACTAATGACTTTCCTTCAGACCCCTGTTTTTCTTCAGATCTCCATACTTTCTGTAAAAACTAAGGTTTTAATTATATTCTTCTTCCCTGGAGAAGGACTTTTATGAAAATAAATCTTGAGCCTTGCAGCAGTTCAGCATTATACTCTTACTTCTTCTTATTATTAGTATAATTAAACAAGTTGATTTCACGGAGCCTGTGGACATATTTTTATTATACATTGCAGGCTCTCCAAGAGTACATCCTGCAGATTTTTTTCCATGGGATCCTGTATTCTCACTTCTTTATTTGACCATATAGCTCTGGGACTCACAGAGAACAGGTTTCAAAGGGGTTGCTTTCTGCTTGCAATTTGTTGGACAAAACAATCATGATTTTCAAAAGAACATGGTAGGCATTGTCCTAATTCTTTTCCCATGAGATTAATTGTAAATTTCTATTTATTCTCTGGGAGCAGAGTTATACAAAGCTACTACAATATAAGTAATTTTTATGCATTAAACTTGGTGAATTTTAAGCAGCTTGCTCAATCAATATTTATTAAATGATCAGTCGTAACAATGAAGTGCAGTCAAAATAAGTGGTAGGCCTAAAATGCAACATTTTTGATTCCTACAGATTTAATCGATTGAAGAAAACAGCAAGGCAAAATAATGAGTGATTGAAATACTGCACATGAATCATTTTAATAGCCTAATTAAGGTAAAAGTAATAACACAGCCTTTGTCATGCTTTTCTGCAACAGAATGTTACTGTGCTGAAACCCAAGAATCAAATTTCACATTCTTCATCACATGATGCAGAAGAAAGCAAATGAGATAAATTACACCCTGAAGTGCCAAAGGAAGGCACTTGGAGGACAAACATACCTACATCTTGTCAAAATACAGCACTACACTTTTTTCCTATCCTCATCAACAATACGTACCATGGGAGAGAGAAGGGTGCAAGCTGGCAGAATTAGATTTTAGGGAGCAAATACTTTAAGGAGTGACAGAATTTGTACTGCAGTGTGCTGTGTTTTGAGCCATGTGAGTCCTAATAAAGAGAGCAAAACTGCAGGCAGGAACAGTGGCAGTATATCCCACAATTGATTGGATAATGGAGGGAGAGGATATAGAGTGTTTCAGAAGTTTGCTGATGATTCAAAACTGGCTGACACACCAGAAGCTGCACCGTGACCTGGACATGCTGGAAAGTTGGGTGGAGAGGAACCTAATGAAGTTCAACAAAGGCACGTGTAGCATCCTGCACCTGGGGAAAGAATAAGCCCATGCACCTGTACAGGTTAGGGGTTGACCTGCTGGAAAGCAGCTCTGCAGAGAAGAATCTGGGAGTCCTGGTGAACAAGGTGACTGTGAGCCAGCCAGCGATGTGCCCTTGTGGCCAAGGAAGCCAATGGTATCCTGGGGTGCCTTAAAAAGAGCATGGCCACCAGGGTGAGGGAGGTCATTCCCCTCCCTACTTTGCTCTGGTGAGGCGACGTCTGTGTCCAGTTCTGGGCTCCCTAGTTCAAGAAGGACAAAGAACTACTGGAGAGAGTCCAGCAGGAGGCTACAAAGATGATCAGGGGACTGGAGCATCTCACTTATGACGAAAGGCTGAGAGATCTGGATCTGTTTAGCCTGGAGAAGAGAAGACTAAGAGATGATCTTTCCAATGCCTATAAATATCTAACAGGCAGGTGTCAAAAGGATGGGGCCAGACTTTTCAGTTTTGTGCAGCAACAGGACAAGAGGGCACAGGACACAAACTAGAACAAGGAAGTTCCACCCCAACATGAGGAAAACCTTTACTTTGAGGGTGCCAGAGCACTGGAAGAGGCTGCCCCGAGAGGTGGTGGAGTCTCCTCTGGAGATATTCAAAACCCACCTGGACACAATCCTGTGCAACCTGCTCTAGGTGAAATTGCTTTGGCAGGGGGGTTGGACTAGGTGATCTCCAAAGGTCCCTTCCAACCCCATAGCATTCTGTGAATCTGTGATTACTTGATGCAAAGATAATGGACTTCATGTTTTTATGTCTACACCACAGCCTGTATACACAAGCTGTTTTGAAACCGTGTGGCATTAAACCAGTATGAAAATGAGGGCAGGGAAATCACATCTACGTTCAAACTACTGCAATATTGTTGATTTACCTAACTGGCATTAATTTAATTACTCAAAACTTTTAATTATACATGGTTTTCAAATTAAACCCCAACGCCCATTTTCTCTCAGTTAAGCACTTGAAAGGAGATATACAAAATGTCAATGATTTTTTTTTTTATTTTAACTCCTGGTCATTTCAAATAGTAGCATAAGTAGTGTTCATCTTTCTTTTTATATACTTAGGAATAAGATTGTCTCTGTTCCTGAATCTTCAAGAAACAGTAATACACATGCACAAAAATTACCTGGATTTTATTTGTTTACTGCACAGAAAAAGTGTGTGCACTTACCATGGCAACCTTACTTTCTTCAATAACACTTGGCACATCTGTGAGCCACTAATCTTAATGGAATATATTTACTCATTTAAGCTATGAATGCGCTGAAAATTGCATCAAGCGTAGGGTAGGACACTGCGTCAAGGTGAGACACTCAGCTTCTATCTCCATTTTTTTCCACTAATAGCCTGGGTGTTTCTTTCAAATAAACTAATGTCACTAAGCCTCTGCTTCTTGCCCTGTCATTTCTCTGTCTCCCCTTTTCAGATGTTTGTTTTTCTGTGGTTAGGGACTTCAGCTAATTCTGGTGCTGACACAGCTCCTACCAGGATGGGATCCAGCTCTTGGGAGTACCATGCACAGCCACCCATCAGTAGAGGCAAGCCAAGAAACCGCTGTCAGAAATTATTCGCTTTGAAAGTTCTCTCTAGTCTTTATAGTGGTGAAAAATCAGTCCTGATTATGTGATGGAGATGAGACAGCAACCATATGAAGAACTGTGTAATGCTCTGTACATGTTTATGTATTTAGCTGTTTATTTACCTGTGCTATTATATCCTCTAACCTGTGCCCCATGGTTAGGCGTCAGGAGAGCCCCAGGCTGCTGGCAGCAGAGCACACAGACCTCAGATAACATCCTAGTTATTCCTCCCCTGGTGTGACTCTGCCTGTGACTAAAAATCTCAAAGGTGTCCTTTCCTGAGCTGTGGCAGTTATTACAGGTGATCCTTCAGAATTCCCTCTGGATTTGCTCCTTCATTCTCTTTGGCCCAGAAGATGGTCTTGCTCACCACCAGGAGCAATCTCCATGACTTATCTTTGCCCTCATGCAGGGAAGTATGAGGTGAGGTCCTGAGCCCCTTCAGAGTGTTTTCAGCAAAGGATTCAGGAGAAAATAAATGATGCTAAAGTCCAAAGTGACATTTCCATGAATACCGTTTTTGTTTGGGGTTTTTGTTTTTTTCTTTCTTTTTTTTTTTTTCCCACAGATGCTACCTCTGAGGGTGATGACTCAATTTATGAAGCTGCTGGCATCTAAGGGCCTTATAGAAAATCTCCAATGTTTTTTTCACAGCAGACAGCCTCTGTGGTTGTTTTAAGATGCCTGTGTGGGAGATAACTCAGTCGACAGTTCAGCCTGGTTTCCAAAACACCTTCAAGTCTTGGATGACACAGTGCAGACATCTTCTACCTCTAGGCTATGCCCACACTGCTAAAAGGCATCTACTCCAGGGAATGGTGCCCAGGCCAAAATGTAACGTATTTTTATATTAATTCACATTGTTCTGTAGACAGGCTTCATGTCTTCTTTGGGCCCTTGGTAGCATGCTTATGGCCCTAGGAAATAATTGCTTGCTTGCTTTGTGCATTTTCTTCAGTTCAAAGAAAGTATCTGGAATAATGCAAGGGCTGCGTTATAGACTGCCAAGCTGCTCTGGTTTTCTTTTCTGTCATGATGCCATTAGTGTGTACTGCATGCCCTAGGGCACGGTGGGGAGACACAGGATGGAGTTTGAGTGGTGCAAGGCATTTCGGGCTAGTATTTGAGGGCTGAGGTAGCCAAAGCTGGCTGTTCATTCTTGTGAAGTGTGGGCTGCATCCCAGCCTGACTCCCATTCCTAAGTCTCTTCACTTCAAAAGAGAGCTGAAGAGTGACCTAGGGCACACAGATACAGCTTATGTAATATTGGGAGAACAGGGCCTGGGAACGAGCTGGGGAGCTGAATTGACAGCATAAACTCATCCACAGTAAAGGCTGCCTAAAACAGCTCTTTAGTTTTAGGCAAGGAAAAAAAAATGCACAAGAAGGCTGGTAATTGTGATAACAATTGAAATGGATGGTTCAGAAGTAAAACAGAAAGTTACAACTCTAATGAGGAATGATATCATCAGAGTAAGATAAATGGGATGAGCTTTTACTTTGTTTTTGAGCAGGAAGGCACAGCAAGAAGGTAAGGCCTTTTCCATAACACTAGAATTATGCAAAATCATTTTATAATGACTCCATCCACTTATTTTGGAACAGAGTGCTGTACTACCGGCAATATCCTGCAGGTTTTGGCAAAAGGTGCTTTTTATTCTTTTTTTATTCTTTTTTTTTTTTTTTTAATACAATGCTGTAGATTATATGGTGTATAATTGTTTGCATTCTGAGAATATGGGATGTAATTGCACCATTGAACATGAAAGAGCCCACTGATGCATTTGCCCAGTTATAGTGCATATATTGGCTAGGGATGGGGGATAACTCTATTGTTTCTTTTCTGTATGATGCAATTACATTTTCTTTTCTGTACAGTGCAAGTCACAACAGCTTGTCAGTCCTCACTGGAGACTTTGGGAATTACTATAATGTCACTATCTACTCCTTTTCTACCAATATATAGCAAAGACAAAGTTTCTTTCCTTGTATATAAGTCTGTGTATGCATGTATGTCAAGCAAATACTCCAGTGTGTATAAGGGCTAATCAGCTATAGAGCTCAAAGTTAATATAATTTCCAAAGAGAGAAAACATTGTAATTAAAATGTTTATGCAAAAGATGAATTCAATCTCATTGTAAATGGAAAAAAATACTGGCTATAAAAATACATAGAATAAGACAGTAGCTTTCCCAAAGGATATGTGAAAGGGAAAGAAAGCAATACAGATTAACCAGTGTTTGTAATTGTATTAGTGTGAGTATGTATTTCTTTACGCGTTAATGAGAAGATAAGAAGGATGCTCTTTGAGATATGATCATGTTTTCCCTGTAGAATGAGGAATTATGACCGCAGCTTTTTAATTTGATACCCCCAGGAGGTGTGAATTTAAACCCTCTTACATCACAAAATCTTAGCATGAATGGTGCTACAACAGTAGCAGCAGAGAGGAAGAGATGAGGCAATATGAGGAGGGCTATGTGTTTAATGAAATAATGCATGTTGTATTAGACAAGATAGACCTGATGGGGAAGTCCAAAGTGATTTTCAAAAGCTTTCCATAAGTCTTTGACACAAACTTTAACATTTAATGAAAACCTTATGCTTGCTACAGTGTTGCATGTTGCATGGATTCGGTATACCTTTAGATAGGGTAGCACTAAAAATTTTTATGTTGAAAAGAAATTTAGATACCTTTTTTGTTTCTGGTCTATCATTTGTCTTTTTTTTTTCTCTTTTTTTAATGTGTGATCAAACAGATATTTTTTCATCTTTTCCCTGTCTAATCTTGAAACAGTATCTGTGATCTCTTCAGTGATTTCTTTGTAAATATGTTTTTAAAGAGTCTTTGTACATATTTCTAGATGCAGACCCCAGTAAATTCATTGTCAAGAGTCCCACTGATTTTGCTGGACTTCAGATTAGGTCCTGAATGGTCTTGGAAGAACACTGTAGTGTGAATGCCTCAAACCATATTCTGTACATCTTATCTAGCCTGCAGATATACAAAAGGATCACAAAGACTTACCATGGCAAATGTGTGGAGAACAGTACATTGGAACAGTAGCCTGAATAAATCAATGTGAAATCATCAGCTGAATAGTAGACATTGTCCCCAGTGAGTGGAAGCTTTAGAAGATGTTGAAAAGAGTGACTTAAAAATACTATGGAGTGTGTGTATATATCTGTATCTATATGACTCTCATGATATGTGATTTGTGCGTACGTAACTCTCAAGTCTGCACAAATCCTGTGCACGTCAGACTGAGAGGAACATATAATTTTAGACAAATTCTTTTTCTGACAAAAGTACATTTTACTGAAGCAACATATTTCTAAATAGTGTCTGACTGCTTTCCTGTGGAAGCTGGGAAGCAGATTAGTGACACAAGCAGGGAAAGGGCAATATTTCATAGCCCTGCCTTTTAAAATGATAGAAAAGTTCTAACAGAAGAAGTTTGAACCATAAAAGTGTGACAGATCTGATAATGACTTGAGCTTTGGGCATAAAAGTACTGCACAGTACATAGCTACTGCACAGCACATAGCTACTGCACAGCAACTCCTTGGGTAGGTGCTTGTAAGCCTCCCTGTCAGCATGGTGATGTTTGCTCTCTTCCACATTCCCTCTGGCTAACAGCATCCATGCAAGGAAATTCCCACTGAGTAACCAGTATGTTGTGGGTTAACACCTTTCCTGTCCACAGTAACACGCACCTTTCTTGGCCCACATTGTGCCTACAAGGATGAGAGCTATCTAAAGGGGTTTAGGAAGCTGGGGCTGTCTCTGCCCACGCTGTTGCTGGCTCTCTTTCTTCCACCCACTGTAGCCTTGCAGTTCTGTTAGTCATGCCAGCTCCCTCCTTCCCCCTGGACTAGCTCAATTGCCCTAATCTTTCAACCACATAAGTGACAGCACAAGCTCTGGTGGGGAGAAACCAGGGAGCCATGAGTCCTGCCCTTCCTCAGCCAAGTGGAAAGCCAGGAGCCCTGAACAGGTTCATGACTAGCGCACAGCTGACTGTTACTTAGCCTCTTTGCCAGAATTTTCTCTTGCCTGAAGCACAACCCGACTTGCCAAAACCCATTTTGACTGTTTTCTGGATCCTACCTTTTCCAGCCTTTTCCTACCTCTTTCCAGCAAGAGTTTTCGGTAAGTGCTGCAACAGATTTCTGAAATTGTAGTTCCCAGGGTCTAACAGTAATACAGAGGACAGGGAGAGGGAGAAAGTGTTTGTAGCTGACAGCAGGCGAGACGGGGCGTGGGTCAGCTTGCTGACCATCCATTGCTTGCTCCCATCCTTGCTGCTCATCTATCATCTATTCCCATCTTCAGATTAGACTTCACTTAAATCTCATACTTGAGCATTTTTCCAGACTGATCTGCCTCGGGGATGAGGACTGAAGAGTAAGGGCGTGGCCACGCAGAGCAGGATGGGGCCAGGATTTGGCTCTGGGAACACTGCGCCAAAGTGACTGTAAACACAGCTCTTCAGTGGTCACTGTGATATGTAAATTGAGAAAAAGTGGAAAAGAGAGAGAATTAATTCATCGTACAGTGGAGCAGAAAACTCACATCTGTCCTTTATACAAGCCAGTACACCCCATTTATTAATGTTGTTCTCCGCACTGCCGAGTCTAGGCAATTAACTTCCCCTGACTGACTTCCCCAGTGTGAGGAAGGATAGGCAGTATGTTTATCATGGGAACATATTGATTTATTTTTTAAAATTCTGAAGTAAATTGCATAATTTTCAATATGTTAGAGACTGGAAGATAAATGCCTGGTCACTTGCAATAATTAAGGGATGAACTTAATCCTCTAAATTCCGGTGTTGAAACACCTCTTAAAATGTAAACAAGTGAAAGGCAATTCTGAGTAAATCAAGATTTGGTTTCTTTAGCCTGCAAATTGAGGTCTAGTTTTAAAACTTCAGGCACTTCTGTACCCCAGAAAAATGTGTAAAAAATTAGCCCTTCACATGTGTGAGCATTAAGAACATCAGATTTTTTTGAGATATAGACAACCACGTGCAGCATGCATCTGAGATTAAAATTCATTAGCCCTAAGGCACCTATTTGTAAAAAAGATATTTAGGTCATTTCAGTGCCCATTCTTTGTGTTTTGATGTGGAAAAATATGTAACACTAGCTTTTATATAAATCCCATGCCTTCAATTTGTTAACTCTCCTTCCTCTCTCCTCAGGTCTCTCAGTCATATCTCACATCTGCTACAGTCTGAACTGAAAGGAAAGAAAGGGTTTAAAATTAAGGACTGACAAAACTTTCAAAGCAAATGGCTGTACACAGTACACAGAAAACCGAATGATTAAGATGCATTGTCACCTCCAACATTTTAGAAAGATTTGGCTTGTTTACCCTGAGCCTCCTTCCCCAAATTTTATTTACCCTGATGTTTTCTGCTTTGAACAGATGGTGAATCAACCTTCCAGGTGCAAGGCTGGCTGGGCTTTTTGAAGAGGATTTAAAATAATAAATAAAAGGATGGATAAAAGTGCATCATCACTGAGAGGCCACATGAGCAAATACAAAGCACATGGCACAGCTAAGATTAAATGTAGAGAAGTGGAAGCTGCACCTGTGAGGAGCAAGGAAAGAGCCAAGGTAAAGCATCACATGTTTTTGCATACAGAAGGCCGGACTCTGCCAACCCTTGAGATACCACGTGGTGCCTTAGCTTGCAGGTTCCCACTGGAAGTGGGAGTCAGAGGTTTGCCAGCAGCAGTAAGATGGCAAAGCACTTCTGCCAAGCAGGGGGAGCAGGGATGGCTCTGCAGGGCTGGTCCATGCAGGAACGATCAACTTGCAGCACACTTGTTCCAAACCTTTTTGACTTTAATCAAATTCGGTTGGCCTTTCTTTTCTCAAGAACCACTCTGGACCTTGCAATATCAAGCTCAGGAAATCTGAATTCCAAATGCCATTTGAATGAGCCTCACATGAAAGAGGTAATTTAGGATCAAAGCCAGGAAGAAGTGTTGCTCTAGAGGCTGAGAGCAGCAGTCCAAAGAGTAAGGTCAGGCTGATGTAAACGGCAATAACAGTAAAAATATGGAGACAATAACAACAAAATCAAAAAACAAGTGGAGACTTATAAAATGAATATTAGGCCAACAGATGAGAAAATCTGAATATCAAACATCAGGAAGAAATGACCTGTGAGGAAGATGTCATGAAGATGTAAAATAAAACAGAGAAAAGTCAACCGGAGGCATGAACTGGCTAAACCAAATGCAGAATAGAAGTAGAAAACACAGGCATGGAAATGACTGTGTCTGGAAATAAAGAAAAATTCAATTATTAAGATAAAGTGTAGGTGTGTATTTTAAGAAGCTCATTAGTGGTGGGCAGAATCCCCGGCAGTTCCTGACACCAGAGATGCCCTGCAGGGTCTGGGCACTGCAGTGCTCCCAGCCATGGCCCTCGCCGCACCCAGAAGATGCACCAGCCCTGCACGTTCTCCAGGCAGCTCCTGCTGGATAAGCTCTGTGAAAACTGGCCGGAGTTTAAAACCATAGTGCTGTTAGCAGTCCACCGGGGTGGATGTTTCCACTGGCAGACAACCGCTGGCAATGGTTCAAGCAGTCAGTGAATGAAAAATAAGTACAGCCAGACGTTTGATAACATAAATATTGTCAGAGAAAATCTCCAGCTCATTTAGAGCTGCCTGTTGTCGTGCTCAAGGTGTCTGTATGCTTCGGGAGCTGGGCAGAAAGCAGAAAACAAACCACTAAAGTGTAAGCACATCATGGATTTTGTTCTGTTTCAACAAACTGCTTTTTTGGGAAAATTCTCAATGATCCACAGAAAGTGCAGGTGATAAATCAGAAGTGGATACTGTCAAACACAGGACACTTCTCTGAGCAAGGCAAGGGGTAAATATATGTTCTGCTTAGCTCTGAAAGTGATTGTCCCTTCTCAGGTGGAGAAGGGTACCATTGCCATTGGGTTGAGAATTAAGACTCAGAAAATTTCTGGTGGATCCAGCTCCAGCAGTTTAAGAAGCTGCTGCCTGCAGTTGCTCGCTCTGTCCCTCTGATACAGGTTGCTGGCAAGGAGTGAGGAGAGCAAAGCAAATGTGTGCTTATGCTTCATTTCACAGCCCACCATATTAATGTACCACCCCCCTACCCGGCCCCCAATAAAGGCAGGTTTACACTAAGATGTCGAGCTACAAATTCCAGTGGCCAAGGTATGGGTTCACTTTAATCAAGCCTGATTTGTAATCCCCGGTGAAGTGTTGAGTTCAGCAGTGATTAAGATGGTCTTAAACCACCTCAGCTATTAGCTTCATTGCAAGTGAAGCAGAGCTTTCACATGGTTCTTGACCCAGTGCATATTTTAAATAATTTAAATCCATATAAAATGGAATAGCACCTACAGAAGGTATTGAATATTCTTTGCCAATAGTCATCCTGAAAGAGACTCACGTAAGGATCTCATAGTATGCAAACTACACTCACAAGGCACTCGCATAAATATATGGCAGTCTTGTATAAATCTCTGCACAAAACCAGTAAAACCAAGAGCCCAACCCCAAATTTTTCACATCTGCATTGTAACTTGTGATTTGCTGTACCAGTAGTATTAGCAATTTTCAAAAATAATTAAAGAATTAAAATCTCAGGTTATTCCTGATTTAGGGCAGGAAAAAAATGTTTAAAATGACAGAACCCCCCCAGGATATAAACGCATGAATGTTTCAGGACTGGGCTAGTATCTTATTATAGATAGCTGTCCTACTGATAATCAAACTGATTTTGTAGTGCTACAGTTTTGCTTTTCATTCTTAAAGATGGATATTGCAGAAAAACTTTCCGTCTTCTGGTTAATGTTACTTTCCTTCCTCTGTTTTTTCGCTTTGCTTCTTCTATTCATTTCACGCTTCTCTTTCCCCCCCATCAGTCCCTTTCTTCTCTCCAGTCATTTTTCTTCCTTCTGTTCTCCTTTCAGCAACATTTCTTTCTTCTTTGCAATGACTCCCTTTTCATCACAAGAGAAATCCGGAATGAAAATAGTCGAGGAGTGTTTTCTCTGCCTCACTAGTGGAAAGTCACTGACACAGTGGGCCATGTCTCAAAGGGACAGGCTTGGGCTTCTGAGATGTACACACTGACTATACCAGCTCTGTTTTTCTTTTGCTGTACCTGCTTTTTTCAGGCAGCCTTGGTGTTAAGATTCATCTTCCCCTTTCCTGCATATTTTCTATAACACCTTCTTGGTCTCTTGATACAGTCATATATAAAATGTCTCTCCTTCAGATTAACCCCCTGCATGATTCTGGATTTTCTGCCAGGTGAGATGTGAGGGCCTCCTCCAGCTGAGAGCTTTCACCTCTGGTCTTGTGTCCGGTGGTATAGATGCACAGAGAGAAAACAGCCAACAGGATAATTGCCCAATTCAAGCATGGATGAATCCACAGATGAACTATTCCATCTGAGTGTGTGTTATTTGAATGAACTAAAAGTGAACTAACAGTTGTTACATTACAGAAAATCCAAATAAAAATACAGAAGATTCAGAATATGGAACTGGGATGCAAGAGGAAGAGAGATGCATTCAGTTCATCTTAGAGAATAAATATAATGGGCTTCCTTTTACTTGTCCACACAAATGTACCTGATCAAGAGGAAGAAGTTGTGGTAAATATCTAAAATAGGTTCAACGATTACAGAATACTGTTTGTGAGATTCCTCAAGTCAGACAACTTCTAAGGATTTGGTTTAGGTGTTTTTTTTCTTTTATCTAAATTTGTTTAATTTTTCTTTGTAATAATAGCAACTAAAAATAAAACATTGGCATTGCAAAAGCACGTAAGCTCAAATCAGTTTAAGGATAACAATTATTTTTTTTTCTTTTTCTGGCTTTAAATATTTCATCATTAATTTGAACTGTATGCAGTACTGTAGCTGCCCGTGGCAAATACATGCTCTTGCAATCACAGGACTGTGAAACAGGGATCAATATTATGGAGGGGCTATAATCAACATGCAGATTAATGAAGAGGACTGTATCCACCAGGGAACAGTGGAACAAAGACTAGTTGTGCAATTTAATTGCTGAGTTGCTATAAACCTCAACTTTCTGTCAATCTCTCTCCGTTATAACTATAGATGCATAGAAGGCATTAGGAAGAAAACAGTAACGTAGTAGTTCAGAACTGCTGGGGTTCGAGTGAATTGGAAAAAGCTTCATGAATTTGTTCCAGCTTCATGCAAAAAAGTAAGGTTTATTTTGTTCCTCTGGGCCTGCATAAAGATCCAAGAGATTATTCCCAATCCTTTCTTTGAGTAGGATCTTTTAGTAATCCTTTTGCTCAGTAGTACTAATAAAGCAAATGAATAGTTAAACAAAACCTTTCTGGAACAATTTTAAGTCTATCTGTGTCAATGTGCTTTTGAATGAAAGTTCCAACTTTTCATTAATTCAGTTAAGTGAAGTGCTGTAGAAAATTAGTGGTGGAAATGACCTCTAGGTATGTATTATTTAGCTTAGCTACCAGTAATGGAATCTTGTTAGCTCCATCAGACTGTCTTTTTAATGCTTCCTTTGGAGCTTTTTATAGACATATGGTTCAGCAGATTCTGAGAGGCTGTTCTTCACTTTCATAAGCTACACTTGTGGGACACTTTCTCACAATGGTCATCCTAAAATTTCCTGTTGTTTCATATAATTTCTGCTCTTCGTCACCTTTATTCATATCCTTTAGTTTTTTGAATCTTGTTCCTTTGCAGTTATGTCCATTCATGTGGATACCTTATTAAAAACTCTCCCTCTTTTTTTTTGATGAAGTTGAGCACCTTACTTTCTCCTATTGGAGCTGCAGCACTGTTAGCTAATTCTTTCCATCCCCGTACCATTTTTTCCTCTTCAGCTAATCCCTGTAGAAGCATGATTGTTAATTACACCTCTGTAAATTCTTTCTTAGCACGTGGAGGAAATCTAATACCCCAGGACATGATCCCTTAGCTTGTTCAACAGAAAATTGCACTGACTTTCTGATGGCCATTATTGCTTATTACAAACTGATCTCCAGTTGGCTGTTTACATAGGTCTTTCTCAGATCTTAAATACTTTAATCTTTTATTATTTTTTAAACTCATTGCTTTCCAACCCTTTTTTGTGTTGACTGTCAGTATTTTTATTAATCATTACCAGATAAAAACTCAGATTATTGCTGGCCAAATTTACCTGAATTTTGGCACCTGTAAGGCATTTGCATGTGAGAAATATATTCAAGTTGACTACAACTTTACTATTTTCCTAACCATCATTCCCCAAGTTCTGTATGACCCAACTTTTGAAAACCATATGTGGAATTTCTGCTAGCTCATCTTGTCTGTTCTGTTCTTTTGACTTCATACAGAGCTGATCAATCACACACAGCTTTTGTTCATTGTCCATTATATCATGTTATAAAGCACCCCCATCTCATTTTTCTAAAATTTATGTTGAAAGTACAGGCCAATATAAAACTTTAATTGAATGTTTAAAAAGAGTCATCTGCCATCTTCCCTTCTTCACTATTGGATGTATTAAGTCATGTTTAAAGTTGGTGTAAGATGACACTTTCTCCTCCTTCCATAGGGATTCTAGGTGGCTTTCTTCCTTGCACTAGTCCCGCATCAATAAACACTTACCAATACGTCTATTCCTTTGCTTACAGGCTGAAGATTATCCTAGAGAGGATTGCCTAAGAAGATCTCACTTTTAGTTCCCCTTTCAAGGTCACTTGGGTCACCTGAGAGTCTCTTCTACCTCTCTCCAGTCACAGGTTTGCATACAACGAGTGGAAATTCCCCAGCACTCTTCAGACCATCCTTTGACCTTCTTGTCACAACTCCTGTCCTGGCACCTGCAAGGCAACAAGCCGTCCTACTCCCTCTAACTGGGTCACAGATGGCCCAAGCTACATTCTTTGCTTACTCACTGAAGGAACATCCATGAGATAAATTAGAACAGATGTACGGCAACTTTTTCTTTTGGCATTTACACCACTCTCTGGTCTAATTAAGCCTGACATTGTGGCCATCATAATATGAACTGCATCAAAGAGTGAAATAACAGATTGTCCTTTCAATGGCAAATAGGCTTATTTTCCCTTCCAGTGAGACATGATTTTTCCCTTTCTCTGAGACAAGCTTTTATTTTCTCCTGCTATCTCCAAACTTACAACAGGACAAAACATCATGAAGCCCTTACACTGAGGTTTGTTTAAATTCCCATGAAGAGAAAGCATATACATTTAAGAAAAAAAACCGTCTACTTTCCCATATCTCTTCTGATACAGAATTTCATACCAGAATTCTTGTTTGTTTTTCTGGTAATAAGGTATGGTGCTAAGAATTTTGGGTACCTGTTAATAATATATGTGGCAGTTATACATATTTTATACTAAAGGCTGTCTTAAAAGCTACATCTTTATAGGTAATAACCTGTTTAGAAAAAACACTTTCTTGAATTATTTATACTTATTTGGAACAACAAAATCAACTATCTTTTTATAAGGTCAAGTACAAAACAAGAGCCATTAATAATATAGTTACATATCTTGGGTCTAGGGTGGCTTAATATTTATTTTTTTAATCACAGGAAAGATGGTTTGCTGCAATATAACTATCCAAGCAAGACTTGTCCGTAAAGCATTCTAATGTGACTTCATAGGTTAATAGAAAATTACTAAGGAAAATGTCTCAGAATTTCTCACATACAGAGATCAGAGGAAGGGAAAAATAGTAACTTTTGCAAAAACTCATCTCTTTCCATGAAAACTTTAAAAATAACAAGTACTGACAAAAATGTTATTTTTAAAAATTTACAAAATTCTATTAACATTTTAGGTCAATGGTGATAATGAAATTATCAGACTGAAAAAGAAAAAAGGAATCTGTCACAAATCCAACCCCAGAGTGGGAGTCACAAGGGCAGAAGTCCTGCATAAATGAACAAGATCAAATGTAATAGCCCAAATTCTTCATTGCCTTAGAAGTTTTCCATTGGCTGTAAAGACAGCATAAAATTCTATGGGTAGTTTATGGTATTTTCACACAGGCTGTGCCAAGTATTTTTTATTATATTTATTATATTAATATCATCCCACAAGAAGAGGGGATCTTCTTGGGGCAGTTCCTTGTGACCAGTTTGGTCTCCAACAACCTTCAGACCACTTGCAGGATCAAAGTCTCCAGGATCTTTGCTTTTGGTCATATCTGGAATGGACAGTACAAGAAGTTGCATCACTGAAAATGTTCCATGCGAACCACGTAAGAGCAGCTTTGTGTGACTCCTGGCCTGTCCTTTCCCTACCTACCTTGGCTCTGTCTTTTGAGGAACCCTAGAGACAGGAGCAGCCACAGACATCACTGACAATTTTTGTGTGAAAGAGGGAAAGATACATTCATGGGAATACTGGCATTTAGCAGCTTTTGTCAATAATGGTTTTGCAATACTACCATACTCCAAGAATAGGAAATAGCAGTGAGCTGTTTGTTTCCTCACAAATTTTTTTCAATATCAATTCATAAATGCCTCCTGAGAAAATACTCCTATGAAACCATATAAAAAATATTTCTTCATTAGCTTCCATTTCAATGCCACATCTACCTCCCTTCTGGCATAAATTTAGTGATACTTCATTTATGTCACTGGAGATAATTTCTATGGACAATAAAAAATATGAAAGTGATACTGGAAAATTTATTTATATTCAGAAAATAAAAGTCACAGAATCTTAATTTCCCTACCTGAGTATTTTCTTTGTCCTTTTCACTTTCTGCAATCGTGTCCTACATTTATGTCTTAGAAAACTGGAAGGTCTGTTGCACATCGCTGTGTACTGAGCTTCTCCTTTCTTTAACCATTTTTGCAACCAAAGCTGCTTCTGTGTGTATTTGTGTACATTGCTTTGGGAGGGTCATAAACATCTGTGAAGTCAATATTCAAGAGAAGAGTGGATTGAAGAATGTCAAATGAATTTTTGAACATGCTTTTCTCCATGTTACTGCCCATCCGTGTACATGCGATACTGTCAGTTCTCAAACTGCTGTGTTTGCGTTTGTGCACTGTGTTTTTCCAATGCACATGAGTGCACATACTTGGCTGAATGCATACTTGGATAACTAATACTATATTTCTTCCATAACCACTTGGTTTATATTATGTCAAATTGATAACAAGAAACAATTACTTCTGCTGTTCTCCTTCGATGTTATTGTAAAAAAAAAAAAAATCACATGGATGAATCTTCAGCGTTATTTCCTTTTGTGTTTGATTTTGTTCTCGGCTGGGGTGGGTGCAACCTTTTAAAAAGAGACAGGTATTAATGGAATTACCGTTGCAGAGAAATCAGTAGTCTGTGAAGCAAACTGCTGCCTCCCAGTCAGAGGAGAAAGAAAACCTCAAATGCTCTGGTCTTTTGGCTGCAACCTTGCTACAAATCTGTGTGGAAATGGATTGTTGCTGTCACTCATATAAGAGCTCTGACAAAACTTTGAGATAGGACTTTGATTACACTATAAGGGCAAGTTGGACCACATCTAACCCTTACTAATGCTCATCAGATCTTTCCAATCAGCCTGCTCTCAGTGCTGCACAATGGTTTCTGATCTCTTTTCAGTCAATAATTTAAAGTTTCACCAAGAATTTTCTGGCTATTGTTAGTGACTGTGGAAATACCAGCAGAAGTTTTAGTTGGATATCTTAGGAACAGGGAAGAGACAATGCTGATATTTTTACTATCAGCAGATGCTTTTGAAAAATTCATTGTGGTGAACCAAGCAGCAAACACAGCCAAGCTTCCAGAAAAAAAACATAAAACCCTGGAAAAAAAAAAAAAAAGCTAACTAGGGCTTTTCATTTTCATGTTTTCTTCTTCATGTAGTTCTTTTTCAATTTTAATGGCAATCTTTATCATGTTTTGTTAAAATAATATCCCTGACAGACTATCTGGCTAACCGTGTACCTTATCTCATGTGTTGAGGCAACTTTTCCATTGGGTGGAATCACCTTTCCTTGAGGACCAGCAAAATGCAAGAATTTGCCTTCCTGTTTCTTCTGTGCTCTCTTTCAAGTCCTCTTGGTACATCAAATGAAGATTCTGTTTCTTCTCTTCACACATTTTAGGATGGGTTGAAATGTTAGAACTAGTATTTGGTAGCCTACTGGTTGGTAAGAGAAACTTGTTAAAATATTATGTTGGCAAAGGAAAACCACCAGATATTAATGCTAAATAGTCTCTACTTCAAATCTTTAGGCTTTAAAATGTCTATTTTTCCATAGCAGCATAGTTTTTTTGTTACAGTACTGTAGATTTCTCCAGCAGTAATGTCCCCTAGGTATTAGTGACCTGCTAAACTGTAAGCCACGTTGGAAGATAAACAAAGTGGGCTATAAAGAAAATATCAGTCTCACAGGTTAGAAGGTATGAAATCTCTCTGTCCTTGACATAAGTGAGTGTTTGAAATGAAGACTATTGGCTACTTAAGATTTAGGCATTACTTATTATTTAAAACCCTTGTCTCACTGTCAGGATGGGATGTGAAATGCCATCTCTGACAGTGGTATGTACATAGTCACACAGTCAAATCCACATCTGCAAATCCTGGTAAGATCCTGAAACTGAACATTCCCTGTCTCACCATCTTCAAGGCCTTATTTGGGAAGCATCCTCAGAGCTGGATTAGACCTTGTATAAGTGACAGAGATGAGACACTGGAGTTAGAAGCCTATTTAAGGGAGCGGCTGAAGTATTCATCTCAGAAGCAGGAAACCTGTTTGGAATTAAGACCAAGTCTCTCAGTGTTAAAGACAAGACCTCCTATGCTATCTTCTTGGATCACACTGTGGCAGTTGCATGAAATAGTTAAATACAGTTTTGGCCTCAGAGAGGAGAGAAAAACAGTCAGTCTGCCTTTAAAACTTATGGCTAAGACAGTTGGCTGGGATGTAATAAGCCAGGTGCAGGTCCTTGCTCTAAATCAGGAGCAACAGAGATTTGGATGTGTGTGCTTTACTTTCCAGGTGAGTGCCCTTGTCATTGACATATTGCTTATATGAAGTAGCTTTTTTTCCTTTATGACTCTATTTAGTTAAACCATAAGCATAAGAGCTCAGTGAGCCTTCTTTGCCACACATTTGCTGTTTGGATGCTGGCTGTTTCCAAGTAGATCACACTCAGTATGTATACACTGCATTTAGGAAAAACAGTGAAGGTAGTAGATGAGTTGTAGTTTAACCACAGTCTAGGGCTGTGCATGACAGCAGCCATGGCTTTCAAGCTGTGTCCTTTCCCACTGGGATGGGCAATAGTCCATTGTCCCATTTTTTCTGGCCCCTTTCTGAGAAGCACAACCCATACCTTTTTAAATTACATAATGACTCTGCAATTGTTCCATTCCTTTACCGTTTGATATTCTCTTCTGTGTGGATGTGAGACTGTCCAGGAGAAAAGATTTACCATGTGTGAATAAAAAACTAACCTGAGGTGATCTTATTGGAAATAGTGATAAATTAAAGTATTGCATTTCTTCCCATCTTAGTTTGCTTCAGAGTTCAATCTTCCTTGTTTTTAGCTGCAAGTAGTAGAAACACCTTGTTTTCCTATGGATTTGTGTCTTGAACTCAGATTCTGCAATGTCAAGCACCTTGTTAGGTGTAATGGAAGTTTTTCCTTACAGTTAGAGCGTGGATAACAGCTCTTCCAGTAGGGACTTTTTTGTGTCTAATGGGAGCTTGAGCGTATGTCTTTCCTTTCTTTGGGGAGAATCTACACAGTCTATCTCATCTGGTTGCTTATTTTCTGGCAGCTTGCAGAGACTTAGTCATTTCTGAGACAGTATTTTTGAGATAATAAATCTACTTATGTGGCAAACATGGTGGCAATTTTTCAAGAAGCTCAAGTACGAGCAGGTAGAGACAGACAGACAAGATAGACACATCATAATTCCTTTCTTTTGGAAGCCAAATGGAAAAATACATGCTGAATTTTTAAACGTTAATTTGTTTAGTATCAGCCCTCAAATGTTGTTTCTTGGTGTACTTTTTCTGCAGATTATAAAGGCATTTGGAACTTATTTTTTTCCTGTCAAGGCAGTTCCATGCTATAATCAAGTTCCAGCTCCTGTTTCTTTTGACAGACTCAACAAATTGTATGCTCTAAATCTGTCAGAGCAAGGTATTTTTATTCCAGACCTGAGATCAACTCTATAGTTCTTTTCTAAACGTTTTCCACATCTCTTAGTATCCTTTACAGAAAACACTTACCAGACATAGATGCACTATTCTGATATCAGTCTTGCCTTATTTTGTAGGTTTGTTTTTAACTTCCACCATGAATAAAATATGTTTTTTAAAAAGAAAAAGAATTCTGAATATTTAGTAGTTTTTGCAGAATTTTTCAGGCTTCTAGCATAGCCGTAGCTGTGATAAATAAGTTGGAATTGCTGGATTCAGCAGTCACTGGAGGTTTCAAGTACCTGATGCCTCATAGAGCACTGTGTTTGTTGTAAATTGTTTAAAATGGACAAAATGTAATAATTTACCAGACCATTAAAAAATTGCATTTAGAAAAATGGAATAAGTGCTCTGCTCTCCACATTATAAAACAACAAGCCAACCCTATTATTATATTAGATGAAAAGTTGACAAATCTAAGCTTTAGGGGTGGAACAACATGCTGCAAGCTCATTATGTGACTGTGATGTGCCAATGACTCCCACCTGCTCCATGACTCTTGTATATTGTTTTTTTGCCCCAAAACTTGTTTGAGTCCTGGAAATAATGCATTGCATCTTTGGACACATCTTTTATAATGCTCCAGAAGGATGTCCTCATTACAGTATCATGCACATCTTGTTAACATGTGCATTTTATAGCTGTTCATAATCTCTTTATCTATGTCTGGGGATTAACTCTATAGCTTTCCTCATCAGTTCTTCTGCTTTTTGAGGGTTTTTTTATTCCAGCACATCAAATTTTAAACTTATTTCAGATTTTTCTTTTTCCTTTTGTTTATGAATGACTACTACAAGATGTAAACCTGATCTAAGTTGGTCCTTTGAGCAGCTGTGAAGGCCAGCTGAACTCCAAATGCCCATTCAAACCTATGATTCTTTGAATAAAATAAAAGCAAATATGAAACACCCTAAAATAATTTATTGGGGAATTTATTTTAAAGTTTTTGTGTGAATTGGAAAATTTCTGACCGAAAAGAAAGAGATAGCAGAACATTTCTCTTCTTGTGACTGTAGGTCTTATTTGTCATTTTTGGATTTGTTTTGCCTTCTGTAGAGAATTCCACATGAAGTCACATGAGGTGAAGGAAGCAAGAACTCTCCCTGCTGTAAAACATTCAGTGTTGCTTTCGTGCAGGAAAATATTGGTGTAAGCTGGTGGGCATTTCCTTTCTAAAGCCTTTGAAGCACAGCAGCTCAAGGGATTGAGAATCTAAATTGTGAAGAGAAACATTCTCAGACTTGTATACAAGGTCTGAAACTCTCAAAGTAGAAAGGAAGATGATTTTTAAACAGAAATTGTTCATTTCTTCCATAAGAATCTACTGGTTTCATTTAGGCATTGAAAATCTCAACATTTATTTAGTGCTGTTTTTATTATTTAGTCCTATTTTTCTTTAAATAACAAAAATATTGTGGACATTGTTCTCAACCAAGGTAAATCTGTGTTCTTGTTGCTTCAGCAGACTTATTTTGATTTATACCTGAACAGTATCTGACAAACTGAGAAGAGAGCATTCTTCCTTTCCTCTGAAAAGCATGTTTATGTAGTTGTGAATTATGATTTTTTTACGGAAGGAAAATGACGCACTCCTCTGATAACTCTGATACCAGAGCTGGAGTTAAGTGCAGTGTCATGTGTCTTTTCTCAGTTATTTCTACTGACATTGACTTTTATGGTTATGATTTAAGGCAACACTTCCGTTAACAATTCTTTAATTTGATCCTTGGCTAGAATTTATGTAATTAATTTACATTTTTAAAAGAGAAGATTTATTTTAGAGCCGTCTGATTTATTTATTCACACATAATTATTACACATTTATTGCATTTATGGTTTCCGTTCTTTGAATGACTCACGCTGAACTCAAAGGACACTTTCTGTTACTTTATGGAACAAACCTGTACAAGCAATAGTTTATCTTGGAAGAGAAAATTATTTCCTCCTTCAAAAGTATTTCTGGGAAGTATGGGACTAGTGTGTTGACTCAGTTCAGGAAAAAGAACTGCTGCTGTTGTGACTCTGTATTTATCACATCCAAGATAGTCTCACACATCTTCTGACAGTGGGAAGCCAGCAAAAGTTATGTTGCCTAGAAGCTGTTTCAGGGCCATAGTTAGTGCCTAGGGTTTTTTCAAAAAGCATTTAAATACTAAACAAAATTTTACTAGAATTTGAATCGCAAATTCCAGCATAGGTATTTCTGGATATAGATGGACAATGAGGGATGTTTTGAAGGCTTAAGCAGTTCTGATCCTTCTGCAGGGCCTTATGGAAACAAGTTTCAGTAATCAAGCCTTGACTGAAGCAGATCACATCTGGCCCTCAGTGTTTGGAAACATTCAGGCAAGAAGCATTCTGTACTAAACCTAATTGCTTTATCTTGGACTTTGGGACCACACTGGCCCTCAGCAGGATCTTGAGAACACAGAATCTTCTCATGTTCCATAATTCTTAACCAGTCACTCTTGGCACAGGCTGCTTTCACAGGAGCGATACAGTTCCTTTTGACTGTGTTGCTTATGGCATGTGATAAGTCATCTCAGTCCAGTTAGTTTTGTTTTCGCCCACTTCCTGGCTGACAGTTTTTTAAATGCAAGGTATAAATACAGAAAGATCCATAGGCAGCAATGAGTAACTCTGCTTTCATTTAATGTTTGAAAACATTTCCATGAAAACCTGTAAAATATGACTGGTCATATACCAGGGAATCCTTAATGATCTGTATGACACTCATGTCACATTTTCCAATGAAGTTAAGACAACCCATTTGGTTATGAATATACCTGGGACTCTACATTTCTGTTAGTCATCTCCATTAGACCTTGAAGTGTTTGTTTCTGTAGGGAAGCAAAGTAAACCAAGGGAAAATCTAATACCTTATAATCTGAAGGCAGACTACACAGTGAAACTTAAAGATGGGGCAAAAGGAAAATAGTCCAGTGATATTGCCTTCTAAGTTGCATTTCAGTTGTATTTTCTAGGACTTTTTTTCTTTCTTTCACATCGACTTTCCAATTGAAAGAACCCAGAGGCCAAATCATGTGCAAAGGCCAGCAACGCAATAGCAGGCATCAACAGTAACTTTGTCAAGGATGAAGAATTTCTTCAGGATTGTTCACTTTATTCACCTGTTCTTGACTATATATATATATATATATATATATATGTTCTAGGGTTGTGTTTTTTTTGTAACAATGACTGCTTTCTTTTCAACATATTTTGCCTATTGTGATGGTGCCATGTATTATAATTCTTATAGAGACTGAATTGCAATTAAGTTAGGAATGTATTTCAGGTTAAGGACTTGAAGGCCACTTTTGCACCAGAAGCAGCTCTTAGAGTGATTGTGCCTGTCTCAGGCATTTTATATATTACAACAGGTTTGTTGATGTAGTTAAGCTGGCGCAGTTCTAGTGGTGAATGCTTTTTCTGTAGAGGCAGCCTGTGTCAGGAAAGGGAAATGTTGTGCTGTAATTTATATCATTTCTTTCAATAAAATAAACTATATTGGCAAAAGCATTTTTTTTCCCTTTCAAACACAGCTGTATAAAGCACTGCCTCAGTGCTCTAATAATCCTCAGCAAGTTATTGTACCAACACAGAATGACTATCGGTGCACTAGAGCTGGCTGAGAATTAAATATACTGCCCATAGGAACCTAAGCTCCCAGGAACATGGCCTGCTTTTACTGACACTTTTGGTAAGAAAGATTTCTCTTCTGTGACTGAGACTTCCATGCTAGACAAACTCTTTTTGCATGGGCTGATGGAAACAGACCCAACTGTGATGCGTGAAAACAAGATTTATATTCTTATTCTGGGTGATATACCCCAGTATCTCAGCTTAGAATTTTTACCACCTTAAGTGAATGTGCTGTTTCAGGTGTTCTGAGGTCCATAAATTTCACTGTTTTGTGACAGCAATGGACACAATTGTGTGTAATTGTGATGTGAAACAGAAAACTATTGAAATCATAAATATCTCTGCAGTTTGGAAGAACTCTTTCCAATCACCTCTACTCGTTGCTAATATTTCTTCTGCATTGCTTCTCTCCATATAAATGGTGTGATAGGGAGCATTGTCATACAAGTCCTATGGAGCTGGGTTTAACGATACTTCTGTCCCACAGTGCAGCAGAAGATGAATAAAGATTCTTAAAACCTCTTCTCTTTGGACCAAATAAGTAGGTAGCTGTTCAAAACATTATCATACAATGAAAGATAGAAAAAGGAAAAAAAAAAGTCAGGATGCTGTGTTTAGAAAAAAACACCAGGACTTTTTGCTACCTTATGTAAGCTGTTGCAACAATAGTTGTAACAATATTAGTTATTAAATCTCATACATTTGTCTGTGAAGAACTTTCTGTAAGTGCAACACAAAGGAAATATAGTTTGATTAATCGGACAATGCAGTCTACTTCAGCTTTGGAAAAAAAATAATCATATTCTTTTCTTGGCTGATCCACTGTGTTGCATATTCAGAACACATACTCAACCCATCAGTTATTTCCAGTTAATTATTGGTTAGCAGACATCTATGTTCCAGTGGTCATAAGAGTGAAAATATGTTTACTTTACACCATTTCCCTTCATTACGTTCATACCACTTTAATTTTTGTTATTTTCATTATCTTTTTGACAGGAGATATTTTGTCTTATGCAAAACGTTCAGTGTAAAATAGCTTGAATCAAGTTTAAATAAAGAATATTGTATTTTCTACACTGTTTGCTCAGCTCTACTTTCTGTTCTTTGATGTAATTCTATGCAGAGAGCAGAAAAACCACACATTTTGACCTTTTCATTTGAATTTCTGTTTACTTGCAAGTCTTCTTTTTACTTTGTCAGCCACCTTTGAGCAACAGATCACATTCTTTATCAAGGTGCAGGATATTTGCAGCTTTGTACTGCACAAAACCTTATTAACCACATCTATGCTCTAATTAATCAACTGTGAGTTACCTGCACTGATGTGGTTTCTAGTGCTACTATTTAGAAGTCCAACAAATTGAGAGAATAAGCACAACAGACAATGTGAAGACCAGGGCCATGCCATGCCAACCTACCACAGGCATATATAGAGTGGTGATCTGAGGGGTACAGTAATGGCAATAAGGTCACAGTAAAAGATTCTTACATAAGTAAGTATGTGTGGTGATGGGAAATATCACAGCAGTATATTAATGTACTGGTTATTATATTGATGTAATACATTATATATATGTAACAAACTATATGATAATCACAAATAAAAATCTGCCTTTCATCATTATATTCTAATTAATCTCTTCTGTTATCCATTATGTTCCCTTCTTCCTTTACTTCACTTTTTCCTCTTGTTTTCATTTTGTCCATTTGCACCATAGGAATAATTCAAATGTCTCATAACTCTTGTAACTCCGTCTCAGAACTCTTGTTCTGAAGTGATTTCCACAGATAGAGAAGCTTTGAAGTTATGACGTAAACTATACATACACCTGATTAACATTTCTTGATTGATACCTCTCCGAAAACTTTCAAGTTACAAACATCAAAGTTTTCATACATGCTCAAACATTTCCAGATCAATGCAAGATTGTTGGAGCTTATTAGTCTCAGCAATTTCTATCTTTGTATGATAATTATTGATGAACTTCCGAAGGCTTCCTTATTTTCTTCCTTGGATTATGGTCTTATCAGAATTGGCAAGTGAGAAAGGATGGTCAGCTTTGCTTTTGAGGAAGCACCAAAGCAGGCTTAGAGGTTCAGAAGTGGAAATGCTTTCCTGAAGTTTGAAAATAATATCAGAATTGGCCAGGAATCTTTTCTTGGTCCTTCAGAAGCTCCAGATGTGTCAGAATTGAGTGCAAGAAATCATGGACAAGCCACATCAAACTAAATTGACACACCAGTCTTCAGGAGCCTTAATAATGGTGGGGTTTGTCTGGTGTTTGTGATTACATGAGGCGGGAAGAGGCTGTGGTGGTCTTCATCTCTGAGATAAATAGTTTTCAAAGTTTCCCGATATAAAGTAGAATTCCTATGTGATTTTTCACATGTATAAGCTTCATAGAGAGAGGGTTCACTGGCCTTGGTTCTGCTTGTTCAAGTGGCTCTTTGCTCTCTGGAGAAAGCAGTATAGTTGCCATTCATTCAACTTTAATTTGCAGAACTGATTTGCATCAGTCTTCTACTCTGCAGCTGGAGATGGAGATAACACTTTCTATTGGGTCCTTACTCTGAGTGGTATTGTTAAGTTGCAGTGCTTCTTAAACAGATGCTTTGTCCAACCTGAACAGTTCATTTTGGTGGAACCACTGAAATGCATTTGGGTTACTGGTGACATCTGTGAACTGTTTTGACTGAGCTGAAAAACATGACCTGTCTGAAGTTGTTATACAGTACTCCTTTTCTTTCATTTTTACTCTGGTTTTAAAGAAGCTTTTTTATGATAATAAGTGTATCTGAAATTATTCAAAGCTATGGACTATAAATATTTATTAATATTATTTCTGTTATTTCATCTGTGGTATTAATTATTAAGAGTTCATTGAACCTCATAGCTGTAAAATACAAGGCAAGTTGACAGAAGTAATTATTAGTTTTAGTAATATTTCTGGTAATGTTTCCTTTAACATCTTAACTGGCAAAGAAGTCCTGAGTTATGGCATTGTACCAGGATGCGTAGGACTTTTACAGATGGAGCTGGTCCCTAGGGAGGGCAGTTCCAACCCAGAATGGATGCAGGGGACCTTAGTCCAGGGGGTCAGAGGAGTGTACCTGGGACAAGGTGCAAATCTGCTGCCAATGTCCATGATCCATCCTTTCCCCAGACAGAGTGAGAACAGGGGAGAGCAGCAGGTGCTGCTGAGTCTTTCAAGACAAACTTTTCCAAACTGTAGTTTCTAGGAGCATGACTAGAAAAGGGCAGGGAATGAGGCCTAACAGTAACCTACAGAGAGACCTCTGTAAGCCATCAGAAAAGGTGGTGGGGTTCTCTGCATGAATACCTCTCATCTCTGCAAAATAGATGAAGCTTGGGGACATCTTTGAAGTTCTCTTTCTGTGTGCCTCTTTGACAAAATATATCTTGTTGTTCACTGTGTAAAGTGGATAAACTTCTGTTGGTACCTCACCCAGAATAGCTGATATCTCTTTTGGAGATACAGATTGACACCCCATCAGCTGAAGAAGGGAATTTAGCCCAGGTTCCCCTGTGTCTCAGTAAATGCTTTTACTACTGTGTTATGGTGTAAAGCACACATCAATAACAGTCTGTTAACTGTTGTTTTCCTGACAAAAAGGAGTTGGATTATTAGTACCTTGACACATATGTTTTAAGAAATATTGATAGAGATGAATACTCAATGCTAAAATCATTAGATGAATCCAGTGCAGTTTCTGACTGCACTGCAGCTGAAAAGCACTGTCTATAGCATACCGCTACTTTTTGATCTAGTAATTAAACAGGATTACATTAGTTCTGTTATATGCTGGCTTACATGAGCTTTTTCACTGTGTTACAAAACATGCTCTTGAGGCTTTCTGTTAGGCATCAAAATCATAATTTTTTCCTATGCAAAAGGTCATAGTGATGTGGGCAGAAATAGGTGGGAAGTGGCATCCCATTTGGAGGGATCTGAAAGTTCAGTTAAAATTTCTTTCAGAAGTGGTGATGTCCTTCTGAAGAACAAAACATGAAGAGGCTATGTAGTTACAGCTGCTCAGGGCTGAGGTTCTAGGGACTATTTCTTGCTTTCACAGTCTTTAACAGTTTTAGATGCCTGGAATATAGGAATGTGTAGATATAAAATAAATGTTCATTTAAGAATCAGAATCTTTTACCTTCTCTGAGCAAATAAAGAATAAATAATTTTCAGTCACAAATACATTTGATTATCACTGTACCACTCAAAGAAACCTTTAGTACTCATTAGGATTTCATCATTGTCTTAAAGAGATGAAACCGAGAGTAGAATGTCTTTATGTCTAAAGACATCATTACCAAGTTTTGCTGTTGGCTACAGCCTATTGTATGTAACAGAGGAAGAGACAACAATGTGTTTTTTTAATGATAGCTAAAACACATTTTTGACATTCTTCTTGTAAAATATCTTTTATTAGCAACCCATTATTCATTCTTGGAATACATTACTCTGTTTGTAATATTCATTTTCCAGGAGACGCACATTTTAATCACTAAAGCTCTTTAAATTGAGTGCAGTGGCAAAAGCTTAGTGAAATTTAGGTACAAGCTGACAAGTTAATATTTGCTTAACCAGGGAAAAAACAGGAAAAAATTTTTGTGACTGATGAACAAAAGGCCATGAAAAAATGTAAGGGAAAACAATCCGAACCACCAACCACCCAGCTCAGACTGCTAAATTCTATACTAGAGAAGAATACAGTGGCAAGGAGCAGTGCATAAAAATTATGAAACATCTGATATTTGCCATTATATTTTTCGGACTGTAAGAGAATAATCACTAGCTTGTAAATACCAATTATAAGGCAGAATGAATACATTGGAAGTCATTGATTTTTTATTTTCTATTTGGTTCATGACTAATAGAGTATTTTATATGGAAAATCTATCACAAAGAGCCATACAATAGAAACATACAATCTATGTGTGACTAAATGTGTGTAAATGCATAATTAAATTTCCAAATAAATAAATCCTGTCTGATTTATAACAGTAAGAAAATAGTGAATTTGCAATCTACTGTATATAGGCACAGGTAATCGCATGTAATTAGAAAATCATATTTTCTTTCAACTCTTTTACTGCACTATATGTATTTTTCCTCAAACTTCACTCTTTGTATTTTCTCATTTCCCTCTCATCTGATATTTTTATATTGTTTCTTTCATATTTGAAACAGTCTATTAGTCATCAAGAGAAACAAAAGAAATCAGTGTGTTATCCAGCCTGTTCTGTACATGATTTTTGAAAGTGTTTGCTGTATTTCTGCTGCCCAAAGGAAAAAAAAAATCCTCCAGAATAATTTGTGGATGTCCTGTGACACAATGAGCTACTTCTGTCTGGGCATAATCAATGGACAGAAAAATAATCCTTTTTTCTCAGGATGTTTAGAAAGTGTTTGACTGTAATATATAAATCCAACTGAAATCAAGTCAGTTACAATACAGAAATTTGTTTGTGAGCTGATATGTTGGGGGATTGTTTGTTCTTTGGATAATATTTTCTGACAAAATTAACCATTTCACATGACAGCATTTCCCTTCTTTGTATAGTTTGATCATTTCATCAAAGAAGACAACAAAATGTAGAAGAAGCTTACTTCATGCATCTCCTTTCCATATGGGGAAAAAAAAAAAAAAGTGTATTTTGGAAGCTGATACCCAGATGACCTGAAAGTCTTGCTTAAAAATGTGGATTTCATATAAGGTTATAGTATCATTTTGCACCTGAGTACTATTTTTGATATTTTACTGAGAAATAAAAGGCATCCACCCACAATCTCAATAAGTATGCAAAAAGTACTTCCTGTTTTTGCCAGGTTTTTCTGACTACTGGTTGTCTTTATCTACAGGCATTTTGCTTTTAAAAAGACCAGTAGAGAAGTTTAAACCTGATTCAGGAATTGCAAGTTCCAGTCACAGGATCAGCACAATAATTTGTGAAAGGTTTCTAAAAATAAGCAAAGGGGTTCTGGAGGTTAGCTCTCTACACTCAGTGTCGTTGTGTCCACTGCCAAGGTTCACAGGGAGGACAATTTTATGAAGTATTTCTAGCCTGGTTTCAAAAGTCAGTCTGACTGACTTCTTGGTGGAAGGGTGAAAACAAATTCAGGTTTTAAAGGGAAATTAAACACATCAAAATCTTGTTAGGGACAGAAAGCCTGCCAGAATACACAGGTATCACTGCTTTGTAAACTGGCTTCATGCAGACCTCATTTTTGAGTTTTGTAATTTAACCTTGTAAATTAATTTGTAATATAGTTCCTATTGTCCTTTTGCACACACAAGAGCTGTACTCTTGCAATGTACATGCTGTGAACTGGCAAATGCTGGGAAATAACATGCTGCTTGCCATTTCATAAGGTTATACATAATTTTTTTCCTTCTCTCTGAGTACCGCTGTTTTATATGGCTTCTGGAATGACAGGATACCTTCCCTGGGATATGCTCAGTATGACAGAATCACAGAATCACCTAGGTTGGAAGGGACCTTTTCAGATCATCTAGTCCAACCAACAGGAAAAAAAAAACCCAAAACCCATAATGCAAACAATAAAAAACCCCACAAACAAACAAACCAACCCACACAAACCCCACACCACACCCAAACCAACACCAATCCACTACTAATCCATATCCCTGAGCACCATGAATACCTCCAGGGATGGTGCCTCAACCACCTCCCTGGGCAGCCCATTCCAATGTCTGACAACCCTTTCAGGAAAG
>JAOQGH010000001.1:39359164-39414562 GCA_025769975.1 Gallinago jamesoni
TTCTGAACCAATTTTCTTAGGCTAAACCAATTTTCTTAGGTACTTTGTTAAGTTACAGAACGTTAGTTACAGCACGCTTATTCCTATAATTATGTGTCCCTACAAATTTCTTAGTTACAATGTCATAATGATTATGATTCGACTCTATAGTTCTATTTAACTCTTGTTTTCACCAACATTACAAACCACAATATTTCTGAAAATAATGTAAATTATAATGTAGATTTTCAAGTACTAAAAAAATCAGTTGTCAAACAATCAGATATCATTTGCAGTACTCCAACTCCTGCAATCTGTCTTTATACCACAGGAAGTCCCCTGTCATTTCTTCCTAGAGACTCTAACAAAAGAGCAGAGTCTTGTTGCGTTTGTGAACTGTCCTGGTTCTTAGATATGTGTTCAAATCATAACCCTTGTCCTTTTATTTCCTCTTTTCCTACAAACTACTAAACTGGGCCTTGGTGACACTGGATTCCTGAGAGAGTTTATTCATACTGTCATGAGAAGCAAATATTACAGGCAAGAAATAACAACAGGAGGGATAGGTGCTTGAAGGAAGGAAAAACCTCTGACAAAAAATAATTGCAACACATAAATTAATCCAGCTGTCACTATTGTGATATTATTGCCCCATAAATTTACCCAAAATCTCAGTCTTTGATCTTAATGTACAAATACAATTATGTTAGGTACTGTCTGACCTCTATGCAAGTATTTTTCTTCTTGAAGAAAGGTAACTTCTTATCTGAGAGATGAATCATTGTAGAGGTGTCATTTTAAATTTGAAACTAGATGGCCAAGTATTAGAGTTTTACGATGCCACTACAAGAACTGGACATGAATTATTTCTTTGCAGAAGTGAGGCAATAGGATCTGAAATATTCCTGTTATAATATTTAATAGAAAATTATTACTTTTTTCAAAAAGTTTAAATCAGATATGAATGCTTACAGTAGCCAGAAAAATCTGTAATTTGATAAAAAGAAATCCTTTTTTTTTTAAGATATACCATTAGAGTAACTAAGTTGAGATGCACAGGTACATGCTGGTGGTTCATCCTACTTTTATAATATAACCAATATTTGATGTTTACATCTTGAGTCATGTTTTCATTTCAAAGCCCATATTCACATGAGACTTGAGGCAATCAGGATTGTAGTTTAGTTTGTCTGAGACTGAGGTTTTTTGCTTTAGTATGCTCATACTAAAGGTTCAGAAGGAGTACCTACCATGGTTTTGTCTTCCACAGATGTACCTCCATTTATTTTTGACCACAGAGATCCTTCAATTACTTCCATTTTCCCTTTATTCCCAAAGGCTCTTCAAAGTAGAGCAATGAGTTGTGTGTCCTGGAAGGCTATTGATAGAAGGTCTCATAAATCATCTCTTGCTCTGTAGGAATGAAATAGGTGTTAGTGAGATTTTATTTGGTTTTCAAAGTGATGTGAAGGGTTCACTTTTTTCCCCACTTGGGGAATGAGACAACATTTCAGTCTGAGATGCAAAAAATAGCTTTATAAAAACATATCCTTTTCATTTTTTTGGAACACGTTAAGCGCTAATTATACCAAAGCAAGCTACATTCTGCTGAGTATTAAAGTAAGACATCTAAAACAAACTGTCAAGTACATGTATATATAATTTAATGAACTCGCTTTGATTTTTTTAACAGAGCAGAAGTGAGCTAACTGTCCCTTTGATGCTGTAAATGATGACAGTGAAGAAATCAGAGACTGGGTATAGCTGTGAACATGGGCCATAAAAGGCTGTAGCCACTGCCAGGAGCTTACTTCAGGTACTACTTCTTTTGCTCTGCAATTTACATAATCAAAAGAGATTAAAAATGAGATGACAAGAGAATCTCTCGTTTTACACAGCTAATTGAGAGCTCAAACACTCATATCAAATACTTTGGCAGAATAAAATAAAGATGAAAGGTAAATGATGAAAATATTTAGACAAGATAAAAGAAATTCTATCTTCTTGGGGGCATAAATACCCCATATAAAATCAGTAGTCTCCACTGGATTTCACAGAACTTGTAGCTCTCTAGTATCAACTTTCCTCCCCTGTTACTTTTCTAGTTTCCTGTGAAATAGCCTTCTAATAAGACACCACCAAGAAAAAGTCAAGGACCTAACTAGTGTGTCCATGGAAACAGTAGGAGTTGATGGAGCCATGTGTACAGTGAGACCCCACTGGCTTTAACCCTCTTGCTTGCAAGGCTTTTTCTTTAAAGCTTGAGGTAAACTCAGAAGGTTCCAAAGAATATAAAATATAGTATTTGAAAAAATTTTAAAAGGTACCGTATCAACAGCTTGGAGAAGCAAGGGTCTATTGGTTCTGTCTTAGACCTCGTAACTTCTATGAGCATGGATAAGTTCCTTCAATGTCTGTTTTCCCATTATACTCTTTTTTTTTTTTTTGAGACTATTTAAAATGCTGCTTGAGGAAAGGACTGTCTCCTACTCTGTGTTTATTACAGTGCAGAGCACTTTGAGATTCTGACCTTTAATGTCACCAGGTGCTACTACAGTGCTAAAACTAAAAATTAAAAATAATATAAATATCAACATGTATTCTTAATAGCTTTGGAAAGATTGAAAATTGTTTTGCTCTTCCTTTATTAAGGTACAGTCAATGATCCTTCTTTCTTCTAAGGACCTACCCAGCAGAGCAGGGGTAATGATTCACTATTTCAACCAATCTTTTCCTTCATTAGGCATTTTTAAAGCTAAAATACCAAACTGATGAAGGGCTGAGGGTTCAACATCAGTATGAATTATTTCCATTTCATTTTTTAATAGAGTACTGAATTTCAGTAACATAATTCATCTACCACAAGATACTCAAAGTCCTGGTTGTGATTTTCTGCTGAGGCCATAGATCCATGAGAGTCCACATTAGTTTGAGCAGAGAACTCTGATAAGTGGGCGTTCAGCTTTGGGGATAGACCTGATTTAAACTTGCCCAGGTTACTGTGTGTGTAGAGCAAGCTCACCCACAGCTGAGAAAATTAAGCAGGCAAACAGACTAAGAACATGCCTTTTCTTGGGACTCTATCCCTTTTTGTACTGCTTCTGTTCCTGGCTGGCTTTAGGTGCAGTACCTGGGAGTAAACCTCTCAGAGTTTTTCAAAATATAAGGCATGAAATTGTGTTCAGAAGGCAAAGCAACTTGCACTGAAACATTTGGTAGTTTGAAATGGTTTCCATTTAAGCGCAAAATCAACCTTTCTGAAAGCAAAAAATCGAAACACTCCACCTGTTCCAAAACCCAAGCCAACAACAATACCTTCCCTAATCTATACAAAGCAAATTTTGGAAGCTGTGATATGATCCAGACTAGAAGTTCTCATTTATTTCCTTGATGAAATTTAGTTACTCTTTATTATTGTTCCATGTGCTACTAGTGTAAATTCAATATACGATACAATTTTTAATTAGCAGGAAATGAAATACAAGTTGCATTAACAAAACTATAAAACCAACTCCAAAGATCCGTGCAGCAATTTTGTCTGATACGGCCCTCAGAAGAAACCTTTATCAAGCATATTTTCTTTTCTGCAAATCTACTGCTTTATTTGGTACCTCAATGGATGTACCTTTTTCTTAAAAAAACTTCCCTTGAATTTTTTTTTTGCTTATCTTTCATATAATTTACCCTGCTTTAAAGCTAGTATACTTTCATTGCTGACTTGCACTTGAGCTGCAGAATGACACCTCTCCAAACCTTTTTCTCAGTACAAGAAAGAAATGATGAAATTAGAAGAAATTAGAAATAGTTTAAAAAAAACACCAAATAAACAAACAAAACCACTCAAGTTTTAAAAACTCTATTATTAGTGAAAGTAGTGTTGTAAAAGGAATGCAGAAGGAAAAGGGATATATAATATAGGAGAAATAGTTTAGATTAAAAGAATAGACACAGAAAGCTTTCCCCACTGCATATTTACAATGTCTGGTTTAAGGAAGGAAGAAAGGTTACCAGAAAAGTGCTTGTAAACTGTAGTGTAAAAGTTATTGTCTTAAGAAATGCAACCTGAGATCATCAGTTGTGTTAAATCCTACTAAAAGATCGGAGTGCTAAAGAAAACCACAAACAGCATGCTTTTTGTTTGTTGACTGTATTCGTGGCTCACATTTCATTTATTTCACAGATTGAGAAGTGCTAGCATAAAAAAAAAAAAAAAAGGTGGGTATTATTTGTTAGCATTTCAGAGGAAACACTGCAAAACAGCAGAGAGATTGCTGCAAGCTAAGAAAACTGTTCACCATTCCCTGCCAGATCCGAGACCCCTATGGATGTTACCCAGTTGAATGCAAATATGTAATGTGTGCACAGCCTAATGAGATACTCTCTACTTTTGCATCAAGACCACATAACTGAACATGAGGTCTTTTTTTACCTTAGCTTTTTCCATATTTGGAGTTTGAGGTCTCATCTTGCATGGAGAGAGCTCCGGGAATACACAGAGCCTCTTTGGCTGCCCTGAGTCAGAGCTGCTCACATGGACTTGCTTCATCCTGCACATTTCAAATGTCACAACTTGAGAGAACAAGCTGAGGGTGACCTAAACCAAGTTTATTTTTCAAGTGTCCAGCCCAACAAGCTGATACATACCTGTGCAGCACTGACACACCTCCAGCTTTGGGGATAGTTTGTGAGAGCAACTGTGATCGAGTAACAACACTGGGTCCCTCATTGGTCCTCCAGATGAGGAGGACCATTCTGTACCATCCCAGGAATGGAAGCCAACTTCAAAATGACTAGGTCCATCCCCCTTGGGTAGGAGGCAGTGGGATTACTTTATAATGGTAAAGTCATGGCTAAAATAAGGAGGTTTTTTAATGGTTTATTTTTTAATGTTTCTCTCTTTTTCTCTCATTTAATTTCTTCCCTCATCCTCTTCTCCATTATTAAAGTTTATTCAACCATTTATGTATTCAAAATATCCCTTAGACCTGGAGTGTCCTATTCCAGATCACATCAGATTAAAGTTTTTGTCTTAACCTACTATATATTTCTCGGCACAATATACTCATTTCTCCTGAATTGATGAGGTACTTAAATTTTATTTTTTTTTTTTGTTCAGACACAGCTATGAAAAAAGACAGGGTGAAAAAAAAAAAGGGAGGGATATGATTGTCCTCCATGTTTCACAGCTAATTGTTGTGCTTTGGAAAATTAAAGTTTTGATATGGAAATTTAGCCTTACACTTACAAATAAAACCATAGCAGGAGATTAATCTATACAAGCCCAGCAATATGATTAACTAATCCAGTCTTTGTGTCTGTGGTGGGTATTTTAGCCTAAACATTTGTAATGTAATCTATCATGATAATCAGTAAAATGTGGATACTTTGCATAATACTTTAATAAGTGTGTTTGCACACAATAAATCTTTAATTGCTGGTTTGAGGAGGCCAATTTTGCAGTTCTCTGTCAGCCTTATTATGATGAATCAAGTTAATTTATACATGTAGCTTACTTCTGTGTCTGAATTAATCTTGCATTTCCACTGGCTTTTACTGGAGGAAATTGCAGGGCAGATCTGTGAGATTGCAGTTTCTGCCCAGCAGAAGATGGTGAAACTGTGAACTGCCAACAGCCTTCATCCAGGTGGGTGTGGGGCAGAGTGGGAAGCAGTCACGGATGGCAAGCAGAGCCTGAAGTATGCATGGTGGGTCAGAACATCAAAAAAATTGCTTTTCATGACTGCTTTCTGCACAATATAAGTTTGTTGTGTGTCATATGGAGGACAGCAATAGAGACAGTGCCTCACTTCTGTCTCATTTCCCTATGTGAGCTTTTTTTTTTGGTCACCAGGGCTTTTCTAGGTAAGACAAGGTAGGCTGAAACTGTCTTCTCTGCTTTAGTCATTCAAAATCACAGATTATAGTTCTGAGCCCAATCTGTCAAACTTGGATACACTGTTGTATACTCTTCTGCAGAAAAAGTGTATTCCTGTAATGGCCCCATTAAAGCCACTCATAACCATTCCTGTGAGTAAAATTAAGCGTATGTGTAAGTATCTGTGGCATCGGGATCTATATCCGAGGTAGCTGGCGAATATAGCCATGAGAAGTGATTTAAGAATGTAAATTTTCTTTGCTAATGAATAATTCTCCTGACAAAAGAGAAAGATAAGAGTCACTTAGTACGCATACCTGCACGTTTTTGCATGAGTCGTTCTGCATTCTGTTGTACCCAATACTATTTTTTCTCTGTACTACCTGAAAACAGAGCAATTAATTTATGGTGATTTCAATTACCATTTCCCACACTGACTTAAAATACAGTATCAGGTCAGTAAATCAGGGAAATCGCAATTTTCTTTGAGCCTCTGTAGTATTCAGACAGCTGGTGTAGGTTCATTAGGAAAATCAGAAAGAAAAAACCAAACACAAACAGAAAACAAACTGGCAAAATGAAACCACACAATATTTCTCCTTCTCTTTTTGAACGAGATAGCTACCCTCCATTTTCTGGTCTACTAACTCTTTCAATTCCTTTGCAGTAACTGCAATTTTGTAAGTTTTAACAATAACTGTCTGAATTACTATAGGATAAAACCACTAGGAGAGACTGGGGCTATATAACCTCTAACAGTTTCTCCAGTATATAAACAGCAGGTCAAAGAGTCAAAGTCTAGGTCTCAAGCAGCAACTGCTTACCGCAAATATAATGCAATTCTGAGGAGACAAAAAAATCCTATTGAAATAAACTAAATTGAGTAATTCACTGACTTCATTACCTCTCTGCAAAGAGGTAGAAAGCCCTGAAAGAAAGAACAATTATATGGACATTCATGGTCCCCACACTGAGAAAATGGATGACTTTATGGTGACAGATCAAGCATAACTTGCATTGAGGACACAGCATAGAGATTCTGTTTGGCTGCAGAGCCTCCCGAAGTAACCAGAAGGTCTGAAGAAGTTTGATGCAGAGAGAGAGCACCATCCTTTCAAGGCAGGTGATGAAGGGAGAGATAGGCTCATCCTTATCATGGTCCAGTGGACAGGTCCAGTGTGTGGATGCAGTGATGATGACCTGACAGGTACCTGAATAGGCAGAGCATGGAGGAATGCAAACACCTTTTCTTTCCTTTTGACCTTTACTTACAGTCCCAGGCCTGGGCTGAAGCTCGGTGTATAGCTACAAAGCCTACAGTCACAGTGAGGACCTCACAATTATGAGCTGGATTGCTAGCTGAAATTAAAGGAGTTAAGATCCGTGGGTGCACCACAGCAAACAGCCAGAACTTTACCTCTGGCTGTATGGATGTAGAATTAAGATGTTATGTCAGAGCTGACCCTAATATTGATAATAATTCTACTGAGGCGCAAATATAACAAACCCAGAAAGGACTATTATTTTTTGTTTGCAAGAATGCCTTTGGCATTAAGATGCTAAAATTCAGTGGAATTTAAAAAGTAATGAGTTTAAAGCAGTGTCCTTTTGAAAAATGATTAATCTCATTCCATAGCAACCCCTGCAGTTTCCCTTCTCTTTTCCTGTAATGGCAACACCGCTATCCACCCTTAACCTCCCTGTTATTTACAAAGTTTCATAACATGGCTATAGACATTTGCTCTGAGGCTGAATTTATGTTAGATAGTTCTGAGCCCAGAAACAATTTGGGCTTTGACTTGTGAAATAGAGGTACCCCAGGGTCTTTAATCTTTCTGTGAAAAAGCTTTCATAAGTTTTCTGAAATGTCATGTAGGAAACCCATGTGTATAGGGACCAGATTATGACCCAATTATCACCTATGCAAATCCAGTGCAATTATGCTGAGTTCAGTGGAAATGTTGTGGATTTAAAATTATGTCAGCTGGGATCAGGATTTAGCTTGTTGTCTCCTGTGCTAACTTCAAATCGAAACAGTCCAGTAGAAACATTACAAGTTTAATTATATGGCTTCCTCCCCTCCCCCACCTCAAAAACTAAGGCATTAGGGAAGTAAATTTTCCTTTTTTATGCATTGCTATTTCATAGTGTCTTTTTTTTCCCCTAAGATATGTGATAGTGGGGAATACAATTTTCTCTTGGCAATTTGGTCTTTAATAAGCTCTTTAACATTCCAGCTATTCAAAACTCCATGAAGCAAACTTACTGCTGGTTGCATTTTACTCTAAAAGGTAATGATGATTATCAGCTATGTAGAGCGCTGTAAGATAATTCAGGTAAACTAAAATGGCTAATGTAGATTACAGTGAATTAATTATTTAGAGATGTTCAGCAAAGAATTGTTAAAACTGTACTATAAACTCTCTGGGGTAAGGACCAAGCTTTTATTCTGTGCACAGATACCAGAGCAACAGGACCTTTGGCTGTGACAGGTAGACATAGGTAATGCAAAGTACAAAAATATAATATCACCCAAGAAAATTAACAGTGTATGATTCTGATCTCAGTGCATTGAAACTGCGTTGTCTTTAACTTTGTTATTCCCTATTTACTGCAGTATAACTGTGGCCTACTATACTTATTCCCCTACCCAACATTTTAATTTTATAACAGCAATAATGAGTACAGCACAGAGCATTTTCAGTGGGTCTTTATTGTGCTCTGTCACAGCTTCAGTGCTGCTGTGGGAGATGCAGCAGCATTTCTTTAAAGTACCAACCCCACTTCTTTGTTGACTCAGAACCATTTATCTGGTACAGAGGGAAGGATCCGATAACGTGTCCTACCCCATGAACACCATATGCTCAGCAGCATGCAAGTGGTTAAATGATCAATTATATTTAATAGCCTCTGCCTGTGCCTCAGGCCATCAGATTCTTCCCAGATGGCCACTAATCCCCAGAAAATGCCCTACAGATACATTGTTATTACTTACATGCACAATTAGGGATTTATGGTATGCTGCTGTCTGCTGAAAAATAACAGGGGAGGAGGTAAGTGTTGAGAGACATTTGAGTTAAAATGTAAGTTAGCTGTAGTAGTGACTTGGGATCCCATGTACAAAGGCATATAACTGTCTGCCCAGCACTTTGTGAATGTGCCACAGCAGCCTCATACACGCTCTCTTTTGTTTCTGCTTTTTTCCCTTTTGCTTCATAGTCTTTCTCATCATTTTCCAGATGTCATTTGTGATGGAGATGGCTAGAAAAGCCACAGCTCCTTTCTCCCCAGGAGCTTGCGAGTCACCAGTGCCTTGAACTAGACTTGTCCACAAGTTTCCCGTTGCTAATACTGGCACAGACTCATCAATCTGCTGAAGGTGGAGGTGCATTGCTAGCACCTCAGCACAAGCTGCACTCTTTGGTCCTAGGACATCTCTCTCCCATATTTTTTTTTTCTCTACACAGGAGAAATAACTTCCCTCCCTGAGAGGTCTGGCACCATGTTTTTCCACCTGCAAGTTATGAATTAAAAGCTTTAATGCAGACTGTCTTCTGTCTCTTTTGAGACACTGTCTTGGTACAGAAATGTACTATGACACTTTCTCCATGGAATGAGGTGAGATGAATGAGTGATAAGGGACAGGAGGCAGATTTTTGGCATAGAAAGCTATAAGGATGTGCTGGGGACTGGCTTGATGGGTCCATCTTCTGGTTGTTCTCATCCAAACTCCATAATTTTTTTTCCTAAACAATGTTCAAAGTTTAGGGTTTTGGCTCTCATGATGGAGCTTTGGATCACCCGGTGAAAAGAAGGTGCTGAGCCCCACATGTCAGTCACATTATGCCTGGAGGTGATGTGCTTGGGTCCAGTAGAAGGCCAGGCCCCTGCCATAGGCAAATGATGCCTTGCCGGCTGCTTGGTCAAAATGCAGGGCAAAGTGCAGTATTTCATTCACATGTGCCTAAACTTCTGGAGCTGTAATAGCAGAGCCCCACTCTGGAACATATCTCAGCCATGGGTGGGAAATCAGATGATCTCTGGGAAGTTTTTCAGTGCATGATCCTTCATTTGTTTCTCTGGACAAGAGAGGATTCCAGGTGTCCTCTTCCATATCTGCATTATACAAGAGGGAATTCAGTCCCAGGTTGGAAAAGCTTAAAAAATACCATACAAAAAAAAAAAGCTTCTCAGCGATAGGCAACTTTATTTTGTGCAGTTACCATTCTGTTCATCCTTGAGGTTGATTTGACCCCAGTAGGGGCTATTCGTATGGGAGCACATCCAGGGAGCAACATTCCCAGACTTCAAACTATTTGGAGCAGGTACTGTTTCCTTAGCCTCTGTAAAATGCTGTGCATATTTAAGTTGTCATAACAAATGCTTCGATAATACTGCTTTGCCATTTGACCAAAATGAGTTATATTTAACAGGAAGATCTAAAAAACCACTTCACCTCTCTCACATTTAAAAGAGATAAAAGGGCTAAGGATTTTTTTTTTCCAGTTCAATGTGTTTAAAAGTCTTTAGACAGAAGGAAAGAATGTCTAAATTATTTGCAAATACTGCAGCATCTATCAGTCTCAAACAAGTGGATTAAATTCTCAATGAAAGGAGTGAATATGGTCATAGTTATTTATACTATTTTTTTCTTATGTAGACTTTTCTCTGAGAGCAAAGACAGATCGAAGTCTTTGAACAAGATTATAGAAGATTTAGATCCCTCTAAAACTGCAATTTGAAGGCTTCTGCTTGAATTTTGCTTTATCATGAAGACACTTGGATAACTTGGATACTTTAGGTTTTGACATGAAGGTTCTAATGGACTTTCACCTGGTGGCTGGTAGGACATTGAGGTCTCCTGTGCATGGAGGACTCAGCTTGTGTTTTCCAGATATACTTCCTAGATTCAGACCTATGTAAAATGCAGCTACTGATTTCCTTCAAAATACAGCCTTTTCATAAAGAACGAGTGCATTTTATACAATATTAAGAGCATTCCCTAACATCAAAGAGGCTCTGGGAGAGATGGAGTAAGGCCTTCTCCTCCTAAAGGGACATGGCCTTTGCCAGGGAGTAGGCTAATCAGCATCTTTGAATGTTGCTGACTGCTTAGAGATGGCCACTTTCTTCTAACCTCTCTGCTTTGCAGGGGATAGGAATTACCTGGATCACTGAACCATAAGGTGAAACTCTTGAAGTACCCTAAGGAATTGGAATCTCATGTGGAAGCTGGGAGACCTAACTTTGGTCCCTAATCCAAGAACATTTTATGCAATTTACAACAAATAATCCATAGATAAAATCATTAGAGTAGAGGCACAAGTCCTTCCAAAAGAGACCAGTTACCATGGCTTACCCAGTGAATCTCTGAGGTCAGCACAAGATGAAAGAGTTGCTGGAGAATTTTCAAGACAGCAGTGCTCTCCCTTAGAAAGGATCAGCAAGGTGTTTAAGATGTTCTCCTCAGAGATTTTGAAATTCTTCAGGCAGAAAAGGGAACAACCAGGTACAGGGCTGTCATGTTCTGAGTGAAAGCACTGACAACTGCTTAATGCAAAGTGAGCTTTGCTTCCTTCTGCACTGCGCTTTGCAGTTATGTTAAATTTTTGAAAGGAAGAGCTTTGTCTTTCAGTCTCAAGTGAGGGGTCAGGACAGTGTGTATAGGTTCAGGGAGATGCCCCTGAGTATGGCTGAGTAACAGTCATGCATTTCATGGACAGAAGGAGTGGTTTGTGTTTTATGGGTTAGGTAGCTCTCAAAATGCTGTTCAGCCTGCTATCTTTACAGACCCAGTTCTAAGGTAACTAAATCTTCACATTCTTGAAGCTAGACGGAGGAGGTCTTATTCATTAAGATGGAGTCTAAAATGAGGATCATGTATGCAAAAATTAGGAAATATTCATAGTCAGGGGGGTGGTTGCACCTATTTGTGGACTTAAGGCTGAGAGAAAAAAATACAGTCTAGCCGTTTTGCTGTTGCTTCAGTAAACAGTGTTTTGTACATTGATAAGTAAATTAGTGTTGTACTAACAAAACTGCAAGCAATAGCTAATATTTATGTTTCATTAAAGAGGGAACACATGCAAAACCAGAACAAAACAAATTTGAATTTTCCCATGAAATAAGATTGCAAAAAATTTTGTCTTGACACAATAAACTACAGAAATACTGAAACTGTTTCATTCAGAAGCTGATCATGCACTACTTCTATGTTTCTAATGTTCTTTTACATAAAACCAGTTTGATTTCCCAAAAGTCCTTCTGAAGCTAAAAGTAAAACATTTCACTTAACAAGTGTAGACATTATTGAAAGGTTTTACTTTGATTTTTCCTTAAACAAAAAGCTGTCAGAATTGACATTTTTCTAAAACGTGTGAATTTCAGGAAAGGTTCTGTGTTTTTTTTCCACTGAAAATCCATATTGACAAGGGAATTCAAATGGAACCTAATGCTCTGGGCTTTTGCGTGAAATTCTGAGTCTTTCTGAAACTGGCATTGAATTTGGATATGTAAGAAATAATTCATAAAGAACTGATTTGAGGACTGCTGCTGAAATTACTTGACTCCCATAACATTCACTTGAAGAAAATTTGGACCAAAAAAAGTCCTGAAAGCACCAGAAACAAAAAGACATAATGCTTCCAATCCGTCTAATAACACCTATTCCTTAAGTACCCTTTTCAGACAAGTCTCCTTTTTTTAACTTTCTGCACCAAAACCTGTACTTTGGGTGAATGGCTTTGCAAGTACTGGCCCAGCCGAGCCAGCTGTGGGGATAAACAACCAAGGAAGCTTTCACAGTGGAGTCCACATGGGGCCCTAAGGGTTAAATCCTACCTAAGCCTCCCTGCTGGGGGAACATGACTGTAGGTTTGAATGCTTGCTGTTAGACTATGTCTGTAGATAACTGTCACATTATTTCCTACTGTTATTAGGTCCATTGTACTTTTTTTTTTTTTTTTTTTTTGTCTGTGAGTCAACCCAGTCATTAGTATGGAAAGGAAAACTGGTAGTGTGTGGTTCCCTGTGATCTTATCTGAGCTATTTTTAGTGTGCTGAGCTCCACCAAACACTTGTATGTGACACTGCATTACAAACACTGAGAGAACACAAATCTTGGGTAGGCAGGAGTTGTCCTCTACTTGAGATTTCCACTGAAAAATTGAAACATGAGACCTAAATGAGAATCTCTCAGTGTGCATTCAAGGCAGCTGTTCTCACAGAAGAGGCTGTGATCTCCAGAGGTATTACAGTGATGTCTCTAGTTGTCAATAATTAATGTTTTAAAGTTTTCCTAAGAATAATTCACAGATACATAGTGCAGACATACAGGTCAATAGTGTATATTTGAAAGAGTTCATAAGCATGCAAGATCTATTAGAGTTTAAAGGATCAATAATTCCCTTAGGAGCCCATACATATGCATTGACAAGGCAGGGAGGGCTGTTATTATAGTCTATCAAATCAATAGTCCACATTTAAGAACTGTATGAAAGGTAGTTTTAAATGCATATCATATCAGGCACTACCATGTTGTTAGAGATCCATGGATCAATAGGTGAATTGTAGCCAACTCCAAGATGATAATAAATAAGGAAAGTTCTCACAGCTGGTCTTTTGGGTTCTTCCAAACATTTTGGGACCAACTGTTAGATGACACAACTAGCTTTATGGCAGCAGCACTATTTTACACTGTACTGATGATATTTTTGTTTAACAGTCCCAAGTGGGTTCTGAGCACTACTGTTTCCTCATTCACATCAGCATTGCATGTTTTCTAAGCTCTCAAATAACAGGCAATGTTTACTGTGCGATTAATAAATGGATTCAGAACTGGCAACTTTTTCTTGTCAACAAGATATGTTTTATCTTCAAAACAAACAAACAAGCAATGCAAAACAAAGCAGTCTTCCAGCAAAACTCTAGACAAATGAAATATTTTTTAAAATGGATTGATGTAGCCGAGAAACTTACTGAATTATCCCAATTCCAATGGATTTCAGCTACAGAACTAGTATCTGTGAATGTCAGATAGAGGTCCAGCCCTGATAGATTTAATTATCAGTATCTTCCCATGAGAAATCTGATTATTCTAGGCAATGCTCCCCAAGAAAGTTATTATCTTGATTTGATCTGTTTATGAAAGGATTTAATCTATTTAAGAAAGAGGTTGTGATGAGGCAAGTAGAGGAGGGTATTGCTCCTTTTGTTGAACCCTGATGTGTTTCTAAGTAATTTGCAGAATACCAGATACCGTGGAAATGCACATAATGATGCAATTACTGAAAATTCAATCATAATGATGCCAACTGACACTCCCACTAGGTCTCCTCTCGGGGGAGTGAACCCAGGGGAAGAAAAACTCCGTGTTCCTTCTGTTCAGCTTGACATTAACAGGGCACATGATTAGAGGGCTTGAAATGGGTTCCCTGGGCTGTCTCAAAATGTGAGTTAAGCATGTAGGAGACTGAAGAGTGGATGTTATCCAAGGAACAAACAGTGGGGAAATAGGAAAGGGGAATCTGTAGCTGGGTAATGGCTAACCCACAGACATAATCCCTTTCTAGTTCCTGCTTTGAAGACAGTAATAGACATTATTTCAAATCTTCCCAAGATGATGGTATCTAACTTGTGTCCTCAGGTGCCAGGCATACACACATATTTAAAAAACCACATAGTAATATATCATGTCCTCAGAAAGATAGCTAATGTATAAACTCTATTATCTGTGTTGACAGGTCCAGACTGGCCACATTAAACCTGCTTGGCTTTTGATCTATCATCTAGAATGGAAGCCATGGACTCCATACTGGTCAAGAGGACTTTCCATTTTACCTTCTGCTTTCATGAAGAAACTGCTTAATTTTTTATAGTACTGATAAATATTTCACTTATAAAGAGTCAGGTCCATCCTCATCTCAGTAAATACTTCCTAGGGTTATGGATGTCTATCTCAGACTACCAGAATAATGCCACAGTGATGATTTTTTCTGTGTAGGAAGGTTTACAGTCTGACTGTGATCAGAATCAAGTTCTGGATGACTCAGTATTGGGATTTGCTAACTGTAATTTCCAAAATACAAAGGAAATCAGAACAGAACCTGACTTTTGAAAACAGCAGTAGGTCCCCACAAAAGCATATAAAATGAAACACACTAAAAGGACATTCTGTATCTTAAAATTCAAGCACTCTTCAGATGATAAAAATGAATACATTAAGTATAAAACAATAGGAACTTTTCTAAAATATTTTCCTTTTTCCTCTTTTGGAGTCTCCTTTTAATTCATTTAGAACTGATGTTTACACTGTATGTTCTGATATCTTAAAACAACAGTGGAAACAAATATAATTCAATATTGCAGTCTCACGTGCCATTTTATTCACCTGAAATAAACAGGAATCTTCATCCCTTAATGACAATTCACTGGAAAAGGTACATAAATTTTTTCCAGCTAGTAAACTGAACAGATCATAAAAGAATATTAGTATCATAAAACTTTAAAAAGCGTAAATGAGGAGGTAATATGAGGGGTGGGATTTACTAGTTGAAAGGTGGGGGCAGAATCTAATAAGGGTCATCTACTTTGCTTCTTATTAAGTTACGGGTAAAAATGCAAAGATGATAATTTTAATAAAGGAGGTGTTGGCTGCAGTCAACCTTTTTTGTCTCAGAGGTGAAATCTTAAATAGTCAAATGAGCATGAGAATAATATGGCCCCCATTAAAGTGATTTTAAATTTAAGCATAATTTTTGCTAATACTACTGAGCAATGGGAATAATTAGAATGGTTTCAGTAATGCTGAAGATTTGAATAATTAAAGGCACAAGATTAATTTGAGAAGAGGCATCATTAACCTAAATCAAATATTAGATTTCTTGTAAAGAAGAGGGGGTTTAGCCATAACCACATTTTTCAGATAGGGAATCTCATTAAATACCATGGTTTGTGTTTTACTCTACACCCACAGGATTTACTTGCATGAATATTAAATTGGTGTGTATGGAATATAAGCTTTTAAATCCCATGATATGGTCCAACATTTTTGCACTATGTAAAGTATTAATTGAATAATCTTGTTTTCATTTTGGATGATAATAGTTACCTTAAGGTCACTTTAAATCATATTTTTTCCAGGAAAAGAGTAGTAAAAAATTCAAACCTGATCTGACCAAAGCCTTTTTTCTGCCTGGAAATATTCTCTCTAGGCTCCATTTATTAATGTCACAGCTGCTTTTTTTTGGATCAGCTAAAAAGCATTTTCATGAACACCAAAGCAAATAGTAAATACAGGACAGAATGTATATGTGCTGTACTGGGAACTGCAGTTACCCAACAAGGGAGTGAATTCCTCAAAGGAATAATGAGTAGAGCATTTTTGTTACTTGGTTGTTAACAAACATAGTGCATTTGTGTTAATTAAAATGCAGTAGTGGATAATTAAACAAAGAACTCATGACAAAAAAGCAAAGTTTTTCTCCATTTATAGGAAAACAGTCCTTCATAAATATTGATTTGGGCTATAATTTTTTCCCCACAATGTGGTGGTTTTCTATAAATATCAGTATCCGATAATGAGCACTTCCACTACTCATTATTTCTCTACTTGCAGAATTTAATGAATAGAAATGCATTCATTATATGGAAATCTATCTACCTGTTATGCCTTTGATGAAGGCAGCCCCTGATTTGAAATTTTGTCCAGCATTAATGATATGCAAAGAACTCTGCCTTATCTTTAATGATATGCCTGAAGTATTTATCAATGGAATTTATTAGATGCTAATTCATCTTCCATGCATTACTTAGGCAGCTGCATCTCATTCTTGTATGCCTTTTTGGAATATCATTTCTCTGAGTTTTTTTTCCTTTGCCCTTCCCCAGAAGTGTTTTCTATGATGGAAACATCTATTTCTAAAACAGGTTTGAGTTCATTGACTCAAAACAGACCCTTTGCTTGTCTTGGAAGCTCCTGCGAAGTATTGGCTGCTTATGATGAATTTCCCAAGCCTGTAGCTCAGCCAGCTGGAATTTTGATTGAATCAGCATGCATGGTTTATTCACTACTCCATTAGAAATTCAGCTTCTTCCAACCTTTGCTGCCATAAAGTGAGAGCTTATATTGAACCAGGGTTTTGAGCAAGTGTGAACTCTGTGTTAGGGCAGCCCTTACTGCTACACACAAAGTTGGGCATTTTTGGTTCCTAAGGGTCTCTGTCTCCACTGGGGCTGTTTTGATGGCTGCAGTTCTTTCATCTCTCAGCAGTCTGAAAACCAATCGCTTAGTGAAGCTGAAGGTCTACATCATTGCTGACTGACTTGTGGTAAACACATTTACAGCATTTTTGCCTTACTGCAAGCAAGACTTCACAGTTCTTTACATGGTGCTGTACACAGTACTGTTGGACTTGATAAATTGGCTCTGCTGTTCTAATACCTAGAGGATGAGCCTTCAACAGGTCCAGGAAGAAAGAGAAGATGTTTGTCCATTTATATACCATATGCATTCTTCCTGATGATATAATCCTTGTGCTTTCTATTTCTTCTCAAGTCTAGCTACATCAAAGTTTTTCTCTCTGGACTTTCACTATCGTCAGCCTGGCAAGCCATGTTAGAAGGGAAGCTTATTCCAAATATGAAAAGGACGCCTCAGAAGAACAGAAGAACCCATTTCATGGAACAAAACTGTTCAAAACTCTATTTCTTGTTCATGAGTGATCGGATGAAAAATACTGGCCTTAAACAGTTGCTACGATGTGCAGATTAGATATTAAAAAGGTCTAAACGTCTGGTCTGCTTCAAGAGTAGTGAAATATTGGAATGTGCACGTATATGAAATCTCCGTCTGTGGAGTTTTTACAAAAGGACTTAAAGATCTGTTGGAAATTGATCATGTCTTGTGAAAGGAGTGCCAGGCTTTTTTTCTATGAAAGTAGGAGGGCAAACGCACATTAAATTACTGTATTGTAGCAGTTACTTGATAAGGCAGCTAACATCCAGCACCTCTCATCGGGAAATGCCTCTTTGGATCTGGACCTTTTTCAAATTATCTGCCTGCATGGGTACCTCCATCCATGGAGTGACCCTGGGGAACACTGTGCCTTTTCGTTCTCCCCTAAGAAAATGAAATTCTCACCTTCCTAAGAAAGGGAAATAGCTATATGGGTCTCCCCTGCTCATACAACGTGGCTGGCAAGTTTCTGTCCCTTAGTCCCTGCAGGCTGTTTGTGTGGTTTAGCTGGTGAGGAACCATGTCCATAGCTGTCCCTCCACCTTTTCTCCCTCTTTCCTCGGCTCTTGTTTCCACTTCCATCATGACCCTTGCCCCTGATGCAAATCTATGTCTTACCCCCAAAACAAAGGCTCAGCTGTTTTTGGTAGGTTCCGACTGGTTGCTTTGTCTCACCCTGTCTATCTATCACTCTCATTCACTTTCAGCATGAGCGTTTGGATCAATTAGTCCTGATGTTAGCTTCCCTGGAGTGACAGGCAGAGCAAGTGCTTCATGTGTTCTCCTGGGCATTCATATTTTTAGCCCCTTCTCAGTCACCTTCACTGTCACCAGCAGCCACAGCCACAGCCCCAGCACCTGAAACAGCCACCACAGCAACTTTTCAGAAGAGACTGCATCAGCTAAGGCTGTCTGTTCTCTTCCTGATGCTTTTTGTCCCTGTCAATGACTGAAGAGCAGGCTGATCAAGCACTGCAGCAGGGTTGTTTTTTTTTTTTGCTGAGGCATTTTTCTTTTTTGTGTGGAAGCTGACACAGTCTCAGAGACTGTTTCTTCCAAAAATATTCAGGACAATTCTCAGCTTCAAAACAGAGCTGTAGAGTGAAGCCCTCTGTTGAATGGCCTATATGCATGTGTCTTCGCCTATTCTTCATGCAACCATCAGTCTTGTGAAAAATATGGCCTTATAGCCAACTTTGAAAATGTTACATTTGTAGAATCAGAAAGAGATTAATATGAATCAGCATTGCTCCATTGCCATTAAAACTGAGGGAGGATCTGGGTGATACTTCTGACTTTAAGGACTCACTTCCCCACAAACATCATCATGTTCCAGACCTGTGGAGAGATGGTTTCATTTGTGTCTTACTGTTCCTTCTCCAAAGGTGCAAAAGTTACATTTCTCCAGGAATGAGATTGCATCCTTTTCCAGTTAATTTCTCAGGCTGCTAATCATCTAGGGCACCTATATGATTTATAGTGGCCTGCCCCTAGACCCTACAGATTTCAGATTTATATTACAGCAGAGCCTCAGTGCTGGTTTTACATCTCTCACTTGAACGTGTGGATGGGAAGATTCACCATGTGATGAAGCCAGCCTTGGTGGTGGTGTTGGTGTCTGGCCTGCATGGCACCCAGCCTTAGGGCAGTCGCTCTGGCTCAGTCAGCGGGCTACATCAGCATGGGCTCACTCACCCTCTCCCCGGGGTTGCCCTGGTGCTCTCCGTGCCAGATGGGAGGACTCAGCACCCTGCTGTGCCTTGGGCTGGATGTGCCCTGTGGCCTCCCCAACAAGCTCAGAAGTCTGGGAAACTCTAGGGAGCAGAAAATCTCCACCAATACATTTTAGTCTACAACACGTTTTTGCTATAGTCTGTGAGACCAGCTGCGAGTAGAGAAATTGCTAACTAGTTATACCAGTGTTGGGTTTTCCTTACAGTAGCATAGCAGCATGAAACACTTTCACAGAGCAAAGACTCTGGTCCACGACCTAACAAGCTAACCTGTTAAAGGTCCCTTTCATTGAAAAATTTTTCATGTTCATCATATGTTTTAAAAAATTCACCTCACAAGCTTAAAAAATTCATTTCTTCCCACATAAATATAGTGGGTAAGTAGGTCCAAATGTACACTGCTATTTAGCTATGGGTTTATTTTCTGTATTTTTTAATTTATTGTGGAATCTACTGTAGAGTGTAAAAAGAGGACAGAAATCTAGATGTTAAGCAGCTATGGGTATAAATTACAAAACACCTCCCAGTATGCACCTTCCCAGTAAGCAATTTCTTTCTCATCAAAATCCAAACAACTCCGCCTGGCCAATGAATGTAGCAGACATTTCAGAAATTGTGACTGTTTCTGGTTGTGGGATGAAGTATGTTTCAGTGTTTAGTGTCACCAAGCCCTCTCATCAAGCTGCCTTGTCAAGCTTTCAGGTATACGTGTAATTTAGTGTCAAGTTTTTAATTATGTTTCAGGACCTACACATATATAGACATGTAGTGTCTGTTCTTCCCTACTCTGTTAACTGGGTGCTTCTGGAAGGATCTTCAAAAGTATATTGATAACTGTCTCAGGAGATAGGGTCTAGAATGACAAGTTATTTAGACCTCCAGGCTTAAATTAGGCTTGTAACTACCTCTGTGAGGCTTTGTTTAACATCTTTTGAGTACACAATTTAGGTACTTCAGTAAATTCTGCTCCACCTTTGTATCTGTTTATGCCTTCACACAAGTTTCCATTAGGGTTTTATGTATAGTGAAATCTGGAAGATGACAGACATTATTTCCCTTAGTTGAAGAGGCAGTCGACCTCTTAGATTATGACTATACCAATGGATTAAACAATATCTGGGACAGTTTCCAGGCATTGCAGTGTCTCTGCCCCCAGCCTGCTCTTGGCCCATGGCGGCTAACTCATTCCCAAATACTTCCTGAAAGCCTCTGGAACCATTTCTGGTAGGCTGCACCACCTTATTCTAAATCTAAATGAACCTGCAGGCATAAATACAACCCATTCTATGCAGGTTGGACTCAATGGCAGGGAAAATTTCATTTACTGGTGAAAAATTATAGTCCCATTTACCAATGCTCACCATTTCAGAGAAGACCTACACCAATATGTTGTGCATGTGTGTCACACACTTCTGGCAATATTAAAGCATAAACTGTATGTATTTTTTTCCACATGTATTAAAACTGACATAAAATTTCACAGTGCCACAGAGGCTTAAGTTTTCATGTCCAGTAAAGCTTAGTACTACTACACATGGTGAGATAATCTAACTTCCATGTCCTCTGTTGTTCTGGGTCACTAATACAGTAAAGTAAGTATCTTCATGCATTAAAATCATGCTTTGCACAGAACAAGAGCTCATTTTTCAGTAAGTTCAGATAGCAGGATATGTTCGTCACCAAATCAAAGCTCCAGAGATCAGTTCAAAGAAATTGTGCCTTCGGGATTTTTTTTTTTTTTTTTTTTTACCCAATAGGCAGGCTTGGCAGACAGTTCAAAGAGTTTAACAACAACCCAAACAATAATTATTATTAACAACAACAGCAACAAAAATAATAATGCTTTTTATAATACCCTAAATAACTGTCTGAGAAAGGCATATGCCTTAATTACAAAGCTACTGCTGGTGCAGAGGGGAAAAAACCCAGCTCATAGTAAATGGCACTTTGGAGATGACATTTTCTCTCTTTTTCAATCTATTTTACAGCATTTTGGTGACTTTGTTGCTATTTTGTTCGCTCAGCTTCCAATTTGCCAGATGCTAAAGGCAAATTGGCTGAGGCTGTATCTCTCTTAGTAAGTAATATAAATCCATAGACTAGATCTTTACTGCAAATCAGTTCGGTGCTGAGGGTATGAAGTCTACTTAATGCATGTTTTGAGGAAAGCAGGAAGGAAGAAGTAGGGTAACACTTTGGAGTAACCCTAGTCTGGTCCTGTGAAGTGGAAGGCCATTAACTCCAGGTACCTCCTGGAGTGTGTCTTCCAGTTCAGCAGCAGCCAGGCTGTGTGCTCGCAGACTGTTCAGCCATGCAAACTCACAGAGTAAGGGGAGATACTCAGGAGTTTTGCTTTACAGGACTCTCTGTTCTGAACTAAAGTGCTAAGGTAGGTGCACCCTCTTTTCCTGTTGCCGAGATTAATATAAAATGAGCACTTCCCAAATGCTACATACTATCATGTAGAAAAATGATGTAAGCAAACACTCTAAGTGCAAATTCCATTCGTGCTTCCTGATATCACTGTTGCTTTCAAAGCTACTTGTGATTGCTGCTGGCACACAAACGAAATGAGTCAAAACTGTCTAAAATAAAGCAAATCAAATATCCTTATTAGAAATGAAATTAGGAATGTCGAAGTTGAATGACTCTCTTGTTAGTGAACTAAGTGCTAACATTACAAATTTAGATTAATTTTTCTGTATGTTGACAGCTAGGCAGTAGCAACAAGAGGAGGAATAGTGTTTTTGTGCAAATCAGCTATGTCGATATGCACTTATCGTGGATAGTTGGGCTTATAAATGTACCACATTTTCAGGGTATGTGTTTTCTGTCCAAAATGGGTGAATCTCCATGAGTTAAGAGCACATGTCCCTTTTCAGTGGACAGATCATTATGTAGAATTATAGGTTAGGTGCTGGCTGGAGATGTACACAGCAGTAAACCGGGTTCCCAGAGGGCTGATTTTGGTCAGGTTACCTATTGTGATGGAAAAAAAACACCTTGGAGTTACAAGCAGCTTGTCTAGGGCTGGGATTTTGTCCCAGTATTAGTAAATGAGCCCAAATGGTGACTTTTACTTTATGTAAGTTGGTAGGCTGTGGGCTTTACAGGTGTCACAGCTATAACCTCAGGGATGTCTCTGCCTGCTGCTCTTTCCGGCACATCAATATTAGTGAGAAAGAGAAAATAGAGAAAGCTGCTCAGAGAGAAAAAATGAAACATAGGGTTAAATCCAACTCAAACTGGAATTACTTCCTCTATTTCATCTTCTTCTTTAACCCTCAGGAGAGGAAGTTGTGAGAATATTAATTTTTAGGAACAATTAAACAAGCGTTTCTGGCATGAAATAGCTCCCCAGAATCTGAAACTGCCCAGCAAAATTGAGCTTTGTCAAATTGGAGACTGCTAATGGCTGTTTTTTTTCTATAGTCAACCCTCCTAAAGCAGAAATTAGGTCCCTAGGGAAGTTTTATGTCAGAAATATAAGCTCCTTCAGAACTTTAGGTACCTCTAGACAGCAGCAGTATGCAGGATTTGAGATTAAAATTTTGACAGTAGGTACCTAAGTAGCATCTGCCTGTTGGTGAAGAAGAGCCAGCACAAGATAAATTTATTTTTAATGAAGAAAATATTCCTGTTCCTTGTGAACATAGGTCTCAGATCCAGACACAGAGAGATTCAGAAAAGATATGTCATTACCTGGATTTGAGCCACATCTTCGTTTCTCCCATAACCTTTCTAGTTAAAATCACAATCCGGATTACGGCACTTAAAGAAAACAGGAAATCATGGTAAAACCTAGCATTTCAAAAAGACAGAGAGCAAAAAACTTTCCAGACCTGAGATTAAACAGGTGTTGCATCTGACACTGCATCATCTAGTTGGAAAAGAAATAGAGACATCAGCTGTTTTCTCAGCGCTTCTCTTTCTGATGCAAGGTTTGACACTGAGAGATGAAGTGGCTGACAAAGCACTGCCAAAGCCAGCACTTCAGATGGTGTAAACTGGCATCAGTTCATTGCCAACTGCAGAGATGCTACCTCAGACAAATGCAGATAATGTTTTCCAATTTGCAAACAAAATTGAAGATTTTCCCTGTTTTAATGGCTTCCAATTCCCAGGTTGGGCACTGCCCTGAACAATGATTTGACTCATCTTTGGCTGCCTCTATAAACCCTGAGAAAGTAGCCAGAACTGAAAAATGACATGGAACTACCTTTCTATCAGCTGTGCGTAGTGTCACTTTGATTCATGCTTCCAGAGCAATCACAGCCAGGGACAAGTAAAAGGGAACTAACTGGATGTGTAGCAAAGCAGGGCAATCTCTACCCTGCTCAAAAGAGCTGCTTATCAAGGGACAAGGGATCCAAAGACACGAGTATTACCTAAGGTTCACTCTGGTGATGTGTTGTACCCCAGCCAGGATTTGGGGGTCTATTGTGGGGCTATTAGGAACAGCCTTGGAAATTCTGTTGCTGTCAGGTATGAGAGATCTACCTGCCCATGGAGAACTAAGCTATTTTCTGAGTACTTCAATTAACCCAGATCCCTAAAACACCAAAAGAAAGTTTTCAAACATGTTTAAAAGCCTCTATGACAAAAAGGGAGGTAATCTGTTGTGACCAAAAGGGAAAAAAGAAATAGGATCTAAATGACCTTTTTCTTAAATTCTATAAGCCCTGCTGGGTATATCCATTCCAACCTCCTGGTGATTTCATAAGAAAAATGAAGGTAAGCATAGAAATCTTATTTATGCTTTCTACATTTGGACACTAACAGCATTTTGTAAGCTGCTATAGTTGTACATAACTTATGCCTGTATGTACTATGATAACATGCAATTTCAATCTAAAACATGTGTGAGAGTGTGAATGCCAGGGAACAGTTTGAAAGAACCTTTTTAATGAAGGCTATCATCTTCCTTAGAAAGCCATTAATGCCCTAGGAAAATGAACCTTGTCGCAGAAAAATATAGGTATATGTAATCATGGGATTACAGGATAATTCAGGTTTGAAAGGATCTGAGGAGGTCTGTAGTCTGATCTCCTGTTCAAAGCAGGGTCAGCTACGAGGTCAGACCAGGATCCTCAAGCTTTATCTGGGTAGGTCTTGAAAAACACCCATGGATGAAGACTGCACGTTGAGCAACCTGATCCACTGTTTGGCTGTTCACATTGCCTCAAATTTCTTTAGTGTTGCTTCTTACTCTCATCAATGATCTTCAACCTCCACTTCAGAGGAGGATGGAGAGGTATCAGGCATAAAGCATCTTTTAAAAAATAAACAAAATTTTGCCTATTCTGCTTAGAATAGTTTGATTCAGTACTGCAGGAAAGACTTTTATTTCCCATTGGATGGGGAGCATTTTTAGGAGAAACATTTTATAATTTTCCTTATAGAGTAAACATCACTGTGTTGCATGTTTATAGTATATCTGGTTTAAAGCCAGTATGCATATATTTACACTGATCCCACCTACAGCATTTACAGAATCCTACCAGTGTTTGATTCACCTACTGCTCTAATTTAACAAACTTACTCTCACTAAATTGCATTTCTTTATAGAGAAGGCAAATGGGATGTGTAGTAATTTTAAAAAGGTTCTTACTGTGAAGTCAGGGACTGTTGCCTTGGTGAAATCACATATTTTAAAACCTGAAACATTGGAAAATTGTTTTATCAGGAAAGGTAATTGATTCAGCTTGTAGTGAATAAGGATGGAACCTGGTGGTAATACAAGGATAATTCAAATAAAATACTGAAGTCAAGGTAAGATTAACTTTATCTTTTAAGATTTCTCATGTTCTGGAAAACAACAACAACAGCCGTGCCTTGCTTTCATTCTGATGCCAAAACAACAATGATGTTACTAACATTTTCATATATTTGATCAAAACTGTTAGCTTTTTGAGTTTACAAAATTCAAGTGTTTTCCAAACCAGTCTTCTTCCTCTGAAATCATTCGCGACTCAGAACAATTTACAGAGAGTGGTGGGAGGAAACTGTGCTGGAGGCTGTCCTGCAGATGCCAAAGGATAGGCCAAAAAGCAATTTCTCTTTTTCTGAAGGTAAATTTTCAAAAAGTAAAGCAAAGAAGCAAAAAACCAACCAAGAACAGTCAGACCAATGAAACAACCAAACCTGTCCTGGAAAACACTCCAAGAAGACAAAGAAGTAAACAGAACTAAGTGCTGTGACACAGCTGGGAGGTCTTTTCATGATTTGCCAGCTTTTCAGCAGCATCCAAGTCATGTTTAGGCATATCTTGCCGGCAAACTGGAGCAGTGCAAGCTCTTTTTTGGGTCAGCTGCACTCCAGCCCCATTGAAAGAAACAGGACTCCTGCCAGCTGCTTCCTTTTGCCCTTAATTTTAACACGAGAAAACTTGTATGATTTTCCCTACCTCCATTCTCTTTTATGTGCAAAACAGCTGAATCCCTTTCTTTCCAGTACAAAGGGAGCTGCAAACAACAGGAAAGAATAACTACTGAGGACTAAACCAAAAACAAAGGATATCTGCTCAGTTAAATGTAACTGCCAGCACTTCCACTTTTGGCAGAAGACTTCGGATATCAGCATTATTCTTTCACACTGTGGATAAGCAGATGAAGTTTTGTTACCTATTTTCAGAAGTTTTGTAGCCCAAGGTGCTGAAGTCTCATAGAGATAGGCCCAGTTGATGCCACCAGTGAATTTAACAAAGTCTGCATCAGACCTTCTGCTGTGAATTTTCCTACCAATGTTGTCAGGCTGGAAATGTGGTGCAAATTGTATGTATGTAATTCAGACATATGCGTGCACTCATATCTACTGTACTGCAATAAATTTCCATCTTTTCAAATCACAGGAAAAATACGGAAGAAACTGCAGTGTCTAAGGGTTAGAGATTGAGTCAGGGGTGGGTGGGTAGGGAGGAGCTTTCATCATCCTTTAGTACAAACTCTGCTATAATACTCTAGAAGGCAGCACTGCCAGAGTAAATTAACTGCGAGAGTAAATTAACATAAAGTCTATAAAACTCACTTATTTACTTCCTGAACATGAATAATGAAGCCTGAAGAAATGTCAGTCAGTCAAATGGCATTTAGAGATAAGTACACCTCCATTGGTTCCAGTTTGTTCCTTGAAAACTAGCATTATTTGTGTACTACAAGGTAAGCAGTTTAACTGGCTCTGGTTTTTGTCCATCCTTTAGAATATTTGTTCTAAAAGGCAAACATTTTCATAAATTGTTCAATTAGGGGAGCTGAGATGCCAATCTCATTGTCTGAGAAATTTAACAATCAACAGAAGTCACAATACTCATCAAGTAATATTGTGACAAGACTGTATAGAAGAAAAAAAAATAATTATGGGTTGTATCAGTTTTATTTTCAGTGAATACCAAAATTTATTATCTCTTGAAGTACATAGTGGCCATGGTTTGTGGTAATTGATTCTGTCAAGCCTTTTAAGGTGAATAAAACTGTTTTATTTTAAAAAATAGTTTAATAATAAGCTTTTCATAATACATTGTTATCTTAATATCAGAATTTAAAGCAATTTTTCCTTTAAAGGTTGTCATAGTCTAACCCCAGCCAGCAGCTAGCATCACACAGCTGTTTGCTCAGTCTCCCAGGTTGGAATGGGGGAGAGAATCAGAAGAGTAAAAATGAGAAAACTCATGGGTTGACATAAAGACAATTTAATAAGTAAAGCAAAAGCTGTGCATGGAAGCAAAGCAAAACATGGAAATGATTCACTACTTCCCATCAGCAGGCAGGGTTCAGTCATCTCCATAAAAGCAGGGCTCCATCACACATAATGGTCACTTGGGAAGACAAAACACTGTAACTCCAAATATCCTCCCCTTCCTTCTTCTTCTCACAGGTTTATATGCTGAGCAAGACAACATATGGTATGGAATATCCCTTTGGTCAGTTGAGGTCAGCTGTCCCAGCTGCCGTCACAGCTTCTTGGGTGTCCCTGCTTTCTTGTTGGCAGGTCAGTATTAGAAGCTGAAAAGTTCTTGACTGATTGCAACAACTAAATCAGTATGTGTTATCAATCAACATTATTCACATATTTAATCTAAAACACAGCAGCTGAAATTTAACTGAAGAAAATTAACTGAAAGAAAGTTAACTCTATCATAGCTGAAAGCAGGACAAAGTCTACTCTAGTTTTGCATAATTCCAAAATGCACTTAATCTCATTTTTAGATTTTACAATATTTAAATGAGTGAAGCCTAGGCAAGTTCAATGCTTATCTCTAGGTTTACTGGGGAAAAAAAAATCATGGTTTCTTTGTTGTAGTACAACAGTGGTTGTAGAAATGTCTAGAATGTATTTCATAGCTCTTAATGAGAATAACCAAATTGTGCATAGTTATGCAGATGTTGAAATAATGTCATTCATGTTTGGGTTTTTCTTCTGGGGGGAGGAACACTTGAGAAATGGATATTCTTCCACTAATCAGGCATTTGCTTTCCTTGCCTCCAACTCTTATATAGGAAAGAACTTCCTGAGTTCTAATAAATTAAATGAAAATAACCCAATTTACACTAAAGGTGTGTTTCATAATACTCTTGAAAAATAAGCCATTTTTCCATGGCAAAATTCTTCATAATTCTGGTATAAAGATTCACTAGAGCCTTGTTTTTTTTATCACAGAAAAAGGAAGAGGAGGCAGGCACCAAATAAAAAAGTAGAATTAAATGTACTTCTTGCAACGTAGGATTTTTTTTTCAGATTGACTGATGATTCAGGATCCCATGTTATCATCCTCCTCAGTCAGAATGGAATAGGAGATGGAGGAAAAAGGGCTTGCTGCAGGTGTGGAGGAAATACTTGGAGAAGATTGTATATAAATTTCCCTTAAACTAGTCAAAAATCATTTACTGTAGTTCAGCTGTTCATTTACTTATTTTTCTTTTAAACTTGGCATGAAAATGAGTATATTATTTTTGCAGAGGGTTTTTCTTTTTTCTCTTTTGTTGTTGTTGAGAACTATCAGATGCAGCTGGGGGATTGCTGTACTAGGGAAGCTGAGAACAGCAAACTTGGGAAAGAAGGAAACAGGATATGGGATGCCAAGAAAAATACATTTCTGTGGCAGTAATATGTAGATTCTCAATATATTTTGTTCACTTCAGGAGAGAAAGAAAAGCAAATCAAAATGCTAAGCAAAGACAGCTGTTAAATTCTGTATCAGAAAACTATATTTTATTTACCTCAAATTGCTTCTGAGAATTTCATCTGAGTAAGAAGTTATGTACCTTCAACCATGAACTATTGGATAATGGTGCTGTATAACTGTCTCTTCCATTCCAGTGGTGGCTTAGTTTCAATAAAATGCAAAATGTCCCTCATAGTCAGGTCTCTTTACTGTGTAATTGTTAAGGCCATGATTCAGGAAAGCATTTCTTTCCAGGAAAGCATGCACGTACTTAGCCCCAAGCATTTGTAGACAGCAAGACACAGGCATAAAGACAGAACTTCTTGCAACAATTTTCTCTTTGGACAAAGTTAACCATTTAAAATTGTTGAAACTAAGCAGGGAAAGATTTTATTTTGGTACTGAAAAAAAAAATCAGCATTCGAATTACTTAGTCTTCATCTTACTCCTCTTCATGTATCTACAAAGCAGACCCTAAAATCTGAGATAAAATTCTTATCTCTCCATAATAACTGAAGGAAGATGGATTGAGGTGATTTGTCTGGTTTAGATATCTAGCTTAGGATAAGGTGAGCCTTGCTAAGCTAAAAGCAAAGATCAGATGTGATATGTGTCCAAAATGATGAATAAGAAAAAGAAGACATCCTACATTATGGCATATGAAATCAAGTTAATAACTGTGGAAATTACAAATAGAAAATATTTTTGACAAATGTGTTGTGAAATTCCTTCACACTTCCTAATGCTGGCGAAGTGCAAGGCAGGGGCTAAATTGTGTTACAGAGCAACAGTTTGGTTATGGCTCCTTCGGGATTGTGGCAGCTGGCAGGATTTGGTACATTTCTCCCTATTTGGTGTCAGTCTCCAGATCTTTGTCTATTCCTGACCTTCTTGCTTTTGGCCTCTACTCATCTCAATAGCTTTATTGCTAGGCGTGACAGAACCATTCTCCTACTACTTGCAGGAGTAGTAATCAACATGCCATTTTGCTTATAAGTTTTATACTTCTATTAATTATAAGCTTAAATATCTCTTATCTAGATATTTAGACAATTAACTTCAGCCATGGTAAACTGCGGCTCCTTGGTCACTTTCTGCATCATGGGAAATGTGAACCTAACTGAGCAGTAGACTGAGGGAACATGTTAAACATACCAAACCATGAGTTTTCTGTCTCCATAGGTGTCCAGAAGCCAACCTGTACCTTGGATCGAGGTATATACCCTGGATGGATTCATCTGACCAAATCATAGAATTGTAGAATCATAGAATGGTTTGAGTTGGAAGGTACCTTAAAGGTCATCTAGTTCCAACCGTTCCTGCCGTGGGCAGGGACACCTCCCACTAGACCAGGTTGCTCAACGCCCCATCCAGCCTGGTCTCGAACACTTCCAGGGATGGGGCATCCACCACTTCTCTGGGCGCAGTGCAGATGCAGATGCAAACACCAAAGCTAGCAGCTAAATGTTTCCCCTCTAACGCTACAGAGCAGCATGCTTCCAGCATACAATTAATTTGATCTTAAATTAGTCATGTAAACTAGGCCAGATAACTTCTGTCTGCAAAGCATCTGTTTCTTTCCATGAGCTAAGGGAATTAACTCACTTGGTGTCTACACTGAGCTAGGTGAGGTAAGTCACCTGAAAAATCAGCAAGAATTATATCTGAGCTCTCTGCTGGTGGAAGGTACTTAGCTCCAGCCTTGCTAGCCGGAGAAGCTGGGTTTGCAGTTACATGAGCTATATTGACTTATCCACTTAGGTTTGCACTGGAGAACAACATAAATCTGTGCCTGCGGGTGAGCAGTATAGAAAGCAGGTGGGACTGGGCTTGAGAGACCAGCAGTATCAATATGCCCATCTTGTTACTAATGCTTCCTGCCTCTGTATTGTTTCCTCTCCTTCTCCCTCTCATCTGCTTTCTTGCCTTGCTCTAATTTGACTTTCTTCATGTTCTAATAAATGTTATGAAGATGCTCCTAAGTTCCAGAGAAAGAAAAACTCTCTCGTCTGGCTATGTGTGCACTTTGAAGTGTCTGAGATACTGGGCTGGGCTGGAGTGTTTAATCATTTGGGGAGAAACCCTTCACGTAGGGGAGGTTTGTTTCTGTGCTTGTTTTGTAGGCCTGTTTCTTCTGCTTAAGAAGGTCTTAAATTAGTAGTAAATATAAGATTTGTTCCAAGGAGCTTAAGGACAGCTGATACATAGCAAACTCTAAAAAAGAAAAACAAATGTAATCATGATGTCATGTAGGATCTACAAACTTTATCGCTGCTTTGGTTCAAGGTCTTATGGGACCCATGAGTCCTCTGTCACCATAACTGAACTTACAGCAACTCTAGTTCATCAGTACACTAAAATAAAAAATAATCTTTTGAAGGATTAGATTACAACCAGCTAGCTGGCAGTATCTAAATAACACTTTAAATGTCACTTCTTACATCAATTATATGAGATTATTAAAGTAGATGAGGAGACCGTATGGTTTCTTCTATTATTATTATCATAGAGATTTTAAAACTGCCACGTTACAACAGTCTGCTAACAGGGGTGAATCCTCTCGCTTTTTTATGCTGTGTCCCTTAAGAATGATCTTGTTTTTCTCTTCTTGAGACTGGTTGTTGTCATTGGTATAATCCAAGATGAAAGAAGCAGAAGGAAAACAGTTTATTACTTACTCTCTCTTGAACTGCTGTGGTTTCCAAAAGTTGGGTTTTTTTGTAGGTGACACTAGGGCCCTGTTTGCCCAGTTGTCACTGTTACATGTCCACAGTACATTTCTGAATCAATGTTCCTCTTCTTTTGTTGAGATAAAAGGAGTTCTGCAGGTAAATCTTGTGTGAAATATCAGCATGCATATTGGACCACAGAGAGAAACTTTGTCTTTTCTCTTATGGATGCATAAATGATTTAAATTTTTACAATAAATAGAATTCAAACAAATGTCAGGAAAACAATTAACTACTATGATGAGGCCAAAACTGTTGCTGTGGTTTTAAAATGGTTTCACAAAGAACAAATTTATTGTTTATGTTCCACTAATGAAAAATATGGTCAGGTCTGAATGTGTATTTTTATACAGGGTCGTTTATGTGTGTGTAAAAGGACAGCAGGATGATTCCCTTCAGCTATTATCTGTGAAATGATGCTACAAATAATAAATATTTATGATTTGTTGCCTTTATAACAGGTCATGACTGATACAGTTAGAATAGGCATCAAGAAATGTAGTAGTGCTGGGTGGTAAACTAATGCAGGCAGAGATAATGTCAAAGATTTTTTTACCTAAATGAAGGCAGAAATAGTACACATTATTGCCCTCCTTCTGCCGATGAATAGATCTATACAACTTTAGCAGAGTATCTGCATTAGACCTTGTTCTTATGTTGCTCCCACAACACCCCCCTTCTTCCCTGCTGTCTGGACAGCCCTGTTATCGGGAGAAAACCTGGGACATGGTGTAGGAAGAGGGCTGGTGCTCTCTGAGCTGTTTCTTCTTGGTAATCTTAATGCCACATGCTGGGAGAAAAACCATCTGACTGCGCAGCCCACTGCCAGAGGTCCCATTGCACCGAGAGCTGAGCTCTGCAAGACTATACCATAGTGTCCTTTGGACACACAGGCTGTATCCCTCACCATCAAGGCCTAAAATGAGAGGAAGGAAGGGATACTAAATTATTGACTAAGGCCAATATGACTTTCAAAAACCAATCAACCAAGGATGCATAACAAACTCTCCTGTCTATGTGGGACCTAACTTCCACTCCACTTGTCCTCTGCTATTCAAGGTCCAGCAGGGGGAGAGTGAGCTATGTGGAAACACCTCTGAAATCTGTGCCAGCACTGGGAGTGCTGGTGCAAAAGCAAAAATATAAAGAAGTTGTGTTAATTTCAAGGTCCATTAGGCAGAGAGGACCTGCTCCTATTCCCAATGAAGTTAAACTGTCATTGATTGTAAAACTCTCATTGGTTGCAGAGCTGCAGGATCAGTCCATGAAGAAAGAATAATCAATGTTCTGTATGAAAAAAGAACATTATTGAGCCAGATATTTTTTACAATAGTTAAAGGGACTATTTTCCAAGTTCCCAGTGTGGCAGATACAAAACTTCAATAAGGCATTTTCCCTGAGTGTAGTTGCTATGTAATTACAAGTTTACCATGTTAAGGGCCTGAAGCTATCCAATATTTTAATGTGGATGTCTGCATAATAACAGGGAATCCTCCATCAAGTGTCTAGTCTAATGCATCTGCTTTCATAATGGCCTAAGGCAAGGATAAAAAATTAGAATTACATTGAGAAGATCTGACCAAACAAAACCTTGACAATATTTCAGCCAGGAGCTCCTGATTCACTTCCTCACACATGTTGTACATTTATTGCAGAGCTCATGTGCAGCATAAAGGCAGTAAAGTATCTATCTATCAATACTTTTCTACTTATTTGACATTTAGAGACTCTCCTGTTCCATTATCTTTGCTTTACTTTGTGACATTTTTATCAACTTCAACATTAATATGGCAGATTTTATAACTAATGCACTTAAAAGGTACAAAGATGTCAGCAACATCAATTATAAAAAAATTAGAGCTCCTGCTTTATCTCAGAGGTAATTAAATGAGCTGTAATTATTAGCCTAGATTCATTAGATTCATGTTCTCATGACCTCTTCAGATTGGATTATTGTAATTCTTGGTATGTCTGTCTGCCAAGGTAACGCATTGTTAGCCCTGAATGCAGTCAAAAAGGCAGAGGTAAGAGGACTGTTAAAAACCAAATTATTTAGGCCCTTTATAATTCACTGCAAATGAATTCTCTATTATCTGTTCATAACGATATTGCCATAATTCCTCAGCGTTTTGTGAGTAAGGACCCTTAAACGTCCAGATTGTTGTCACTTCTGGGGTTGTCATTTAACCAGTGCTATACGTGTGTTCAAAGCGCAGAGGCTTGGGGTGACAAATCTGATTTGTACAACAGCATGTGAGATATGCTTATGCATGATATGTAAGACATGCTTGTATCTTGGCTGCAATCATTTTGCTTAAACCATGAACCTATTACTTGGAGACCAGAGATAGAGCTGGTTTGAATTTAGTAACACAAGTAAGTCTGGGGGTTAAGTGTGTGGAAAGTGGGAGTTTTCCATTCAGACAGTAGGGAAAGGTTACCCAAGAAGCAAACCCATGTTTTGGGTTTGGGATTATATTTAAGTGAATGAAATGTAGTTTCTTAGGCATCATCTAATGTGGTTTTATTTAAATTTCTGTAACCTTTCAAGTTTCCTGATTACAGCACTATTGTCTCCCTGCCACCAGGGGTACAGTTTTGCAGAACTCCTCAGGCTTGTTCAGTCTTGTTCAGGCTTGAAGATGACTTGGCCTCCAAAAATCACATGTGAGACCTCTCTATTGGTAGTTTTTTGGATGAAGATAAATCATGGTCTGTTATTAGAATTGTCCAGACAGTGCTTATGGTCAGATAGCTATTGCCTGTGATACAAAGTGTGATGTCACAGAGAACTCTATGGGATCACACTCATTCTAGTCAGGTACCTGTGCTTTAGATCTTAGCAATTAAAGAACAATGTTAGTAGAATACAGAAATTACATTAGCTTTGATGTGTAGTTTCAAGATATTCCCCCTGGACAACAGCAAAGCTGTTTAATCTTGGAAATGGTCTCATCAGATGTCAATTAAAAAACCCCAAAACTCAGAACAAATTAATCTTTTATTTTTATCAACATATTTTTGTATTCTAGATGTACTTTGGAATCCTCTCAGAGATGAGAGCCAGATCTGTCTTTCACTGAGACAAAAAGAGTCATTGTCATGAATGGCATTAGGAGCAAGAGCAGGCTAAAGGAGATGAAATTAAAATATTGCATGTCCCAAATATTGTCTGTCCTAGGACTCAGTAAAATGCAAGCTTTACCTCTGTCTCACTAAGATTTGAAGAACTGAAAAGTGAATTCCTTTGAATCTATGGAGAAAGTAAAAATATTCCCTCTGATGTTATTGCATGTGAAAAGCTTCTAAAATAAAATAGTAACACAACCCCTCCCTCCCAAACCCCAAAGTTAGGAAATATGGAGAGACACAGTGGGGCAGCCTACAACATTATCGTTGGACCAGACATGGTCACCTTTATTCACATGGAATAGCATCTTGCTCAGAAACGACTCTCATTAAAATTAATGAGAGTGCTCCCACAGTATCACTCCATTTGTGTGCAAGCTGAAGCTGGCCATCTCTATTGAGAGAAAACAGAAAGCTACCTTTAGGAACTTGGAAGGATACCCAGTGAAATCACAGATGTTTTCTCAGCCCTTGCAAGGGCATGTTTGAACATGCGCATTTTTTTGGGCAACTGCTGTGCCTACAAAATGAATAAAAAGCATAAGCCTATGAGGTTTTGTCTGTTGTCTACTATTCTTAACTCAGGTCCAAATGCACAAATGTATGTGTAGATGGTGCTTCCCAAAACAGAGGACTGTTGGTTGAATTTTTGACCCTTTCTGTGTGTGTGGTCTGACTGGCTGTCATTAGCAGAAAAATGTCCATTAAAAAATGTTCTGTTTGGGGACCTTATGCTGAGGTAAACCGAACACCATTTAGTTAACTTGTGTTGATAAAAAAAGTCATTATATTAATTCCTGTAATAATTCACAATAATTAAGTGTATATTCTTAAATAGCTTCCTAATAGAGAGCCAGTGTTCCATTAATCTTGAATGTACCAACCTGAGAAACCTAGGGAGGTCACGTGGTAACTAAAATTTGAAGAATGGCATATACAGCCCACTGAAATTATTCAACACCATAATTTAGATGTAAATAGAATATATACCTTTTTCAGCAAGGTAGACATCTAAGCATGGGAAAGAGGTATTTATTAATGAGTAACATAATGAGAAGCAATCATAATTAACTACATTCTACATTTAAGCCAGTTTCCATATTTTCAGTAAGATGACTTTTTTTTTCAGGAAATTGGTCCTCATACATGACTATATACAATACAGCCCTACTCATTTAACTTTAAGTGTGCAACAGTAAAATAATATCCAGAAATGAATTTTCCTGGTGTAATGCTAATTTTAAATTTTTGTACATTTTCCACTGACCAACCTACATAGTACTGTATTACTCAGTGTCATAGTCAGCAATCCTGAAAGCTGTCTCTGTAAAATCCATGCCTGTGCAGATACAGGGTCTCTGTTCCACCAAGCAAATCCCATTTCCAAGAGTTAAAAGAACCCTATTTTTCTGTCCCAGCCATCAGGCTCACTGAAAACATTATGGCCAGTTTGCAGGGAGGTGTCCTTTGAAACCCAAGGAAAATTTCCCACTAAAGTCACTGGGCTTTGGTTCAAGGTCAAAATGAGAAAAATTTTCAGATGTTAAGGACAGAAAGGACCACAAGGGTCAGACATCCTGTCTTGTAACTTGTCAAGACTGCAATTTCTGATCAAGGCTCTGCACCTCTGAGAAAGACAGACAATTTCATTATAAAGAATCTGAATGATAGAGAACATATAATATACCCAATACAGGCATTAGTGAATTAACTTATAGCAAAAAATGAGTACTTTATTTCTAGCCTGATTTTTTCCACAATTTGCCAATCTCATGTTTCCTAAGATAGAATTTTTCAAAGGGATACCCAGTACCATAATCATGCCACTAGCCTGCTGCTTGCTTACACGGTAATGGATCTGGCATTGTGAATATAAGGAATAGTTTGAAAAAAAGTAAAATGTTGTTTCACTTCCCCAAAAATATTTTACTGGTGTACTTTGTGTAATGCAATCATTTCAGTCGTTTGAAGAAGATGACTCTTCAAGGGCACAGGTAAAGAGTTCTGTGAATAAACTGCGAATGAAAAATTGATGCAGAAGACAAGTAATACATAGAAACTCTGCCCTGCATTAATGAGAATGCTGCTAGGTAGCCACAAAGTCACTCTTGTCCAGAAGCAGAAGTAAGACCCGATCAGTCTTTACTAAGTCTCACATTTGAGAAGGCTAAGAAGAAAATGCAACTTAATTTTGCCTCAGATGCTGCCTGTTTGATCAGGCTTACTCTGGGCCATAAGCATACAGAGTGATTGATTCTTATAACTACTTAGTGTGAACTACTGTCAGAGTCTGACTCAACTTCCATTGAATGTGGGGAGGTTTTCCAGTGGGAACATAATGGGGTTGTGAGGACCTATTCCTTGATGGTATTTGGATGCCTAGCAGAGTATAGGCTAAGTGGAAGGTAAATTCTATGTGAACTTTGATTCACATAAAAGGTATGGGTTCAGCTCTGCTGAGTTTCAGTGTCACAGCTGTAGGTGCTTGCACCTCACTCTAGAGCAAACCTTTACATCCGATGCAGGAATCACACTGTAATCTTCCTTGAATTTGTTGGTTATTTTTATCCATTTGTTGTGATCAGAATTTGTATGCCCATCTGAGCTGTAGATACATTGGAGACGCCTGAAGTCAGATGGGTTGAATCCTACCCAATGTATCTGGCTGCTTTTGAAAGTCTCACTAGACACTGGCAGACCGACCAAGGTGCCCTTGTTAAATTTATTGCGATGGAACGTAGGGGCTTAAATGCCTGTTAGGTTATGGGCTTAAATGATTAAATATCTGTATAAAACTGCCCCACGGTGCAAGTTAGTCACCTGCAAAGGGTGACTTAGGCTGCCAAAGGCATGAATCTTTTATGAGTTGCTTCTCTCTCTGCATTTATGGTATAGAACAGTGCCTGCCTGAAGCTGGGGTCATGAATCCTGGCTATAACACTTGATCTTTTGTGTTCACACGTATGTCCTCACAGCAGTGCCTACTTTGTACTTTAAATAGAGCATTTGCATGGCCAAACTGTGCAATAAATGTACCAAGTAGGCAATATATATTCTTTCACACAGTTGTAAATGAAAAAAAAAAAAAATATTAACCAATGAAATGTGCTAAATTCAACTTAAATACTTCTTGGTTGCTAATATTTAATACATATAACTAATTATCACTAATTCTTTCTTCATTAATATATAAACTGAAATACTGTAATGGTATTATTTGTAATAATTATTACATCAGATGTTTTGAACATATTCCTCAGAGAAGAGATTTTTAAATGAAACTAATAGCAAACATATAATACAAATAGTAAAATTTTGGTTTATTAACAACTTGGATTTGCCTAGCCCTAAAAGGAAATTGTCCCTGCCACAGCAATACTGTACTCCATAAAGAGATTGCTAAAAATGAAAATTTTTCATTCTGCTCTGGAGTCTTCCTGTAGCAAAGAGGTTTCACAGTCTCCTGACTTCCGTGGTGCTGGTAGAAATATGGCTGTAGGCTAAATATGCCAGGAAAGTGTTCCAGTAGAGATTATGGGGTAGCTGGAGTGCTACTGTGATTTACTTAATTCAAAGCGGTGCTTGAAGGAGACTTTTAATCTGCAGTGGACAGAAGCTGCAATGCTGATACTGAAAATGACATTTAGCAACAATTTCTGATGGCTTTTTCTGAAAGTGGCTTGGGAAAAGCATCTCACTGATGCTGGTGGTGAAGTTAAGCTTCTGAATTTTACATATGAAGATGGTGAAGGGAGAGCTATATTTAGATGAAAGGGATTCACTTCTTTCTAATACCATGCAACCAGGAAATCTGAGGTTCTCTGTTTCAACCCTGACTCAAAATGGTTGATGTTAATTTTTTCATTAGTTTAACTGATGTCTCTGGAGGACAGTAAAAAGACCTTCAAAAGATCAAAGGTCCAGAATTAAACAGTATTTATGTGTGTAACAGCCATTCATTTCATGGAGCAATTTAGCTGATTTTAATTGAAAATTAGGATGCTAAATACTTTAAAGGATGTGAGCCTAAGTGATTTTTTAAAAAAATATTAAAAATTTCTGGTTTAGGACTGCAAGCATCCTTCCTTCTTAAACATTTGGGTGAATAGTCTTATTATACCTGCATTAATACAAACATCTCACACTCCCATCGTGCCATTTCACCAACTGTGCATTAAAAGCCAAGGTGGAAGCTCCTAGAAGTCAAAGAGAAAGTTTCCCTGGCTTAAAACCAAGCAATGGAGCTGTATTTCTGGCTTCAGATACAAACCCTGTCTCCACCTCCTGTACCCTAATCCTGCTCGTCCTGAAATCTAACTCATTACACCTTGTAAAATTCAGCAAAATTTATCTCCTGGTTACAAATGTCTGCCCAGAAATTCAAATGTGCCATTAATATAAGTTTAATTGTTAATTGTGATAGAGCAGGAGGGAAGGATTCAAATAGAAGCAGTAAATGAAAATTCATCTGTAGCTTTAGTGTAAACAGATTTTAGTGAATTCATACAGACTAAAGCAAACCTGAATTACTCTTGTTAGTAATCTTCTTTGGAGATAGGCATGAGATAGTAGGTATTGAATACATTTTGCTGAGATATATAGAGAACTTAACAAAAATAAGAAAAAAGGAAAAAAATGGAAAAAAAACCCAAGGAAAAAACCCCAAGAGAAGTGGAAATAAATCAGAGCTTGAAGCTTTGTAAGAGAAATCTGGTGAGGAGAAAATATTACTTCAAGGTGTATTTCTGAGAAGAATGCTGATTGCAAAAGGAAGCAATCCAGAAAAAAAAAAAGTTAGAAAATTATTGCAAACAAGTATTTTCAAAAGCTTGTCATGGCTTGAAAGACTGTATTTTGGCGGTTGAAGCCATTAATGGGATCCACAGATTATCTTGCCGAATAGCCTGAAGCTGAAAAGGTGAATATCATGCACTATCCACATTTCCACACTAGGGTAAAAAGTTACAGAAGACAGGAAAGAGGGTTCAAAGTCACTGTGACACACAGAGTATGTGCATTTGGTTTGCTTTTCAATGAGGCTTGCAAATAGAAAGGAAAGATTTCTACATGCACAGAAAGGAGGAAGGAAAGGGGACAGGAATAAATTTGAGTGAGTTAGATTTTCAAGAACCAAACCAATTTCTGTCCAGGCACAAAGAGACAGGAATGAAGATTGATAATGCAGCAATAGAAGCAGGAGCACAGTGCAGAAAGATAGTTATGGATGGTTAAATGTTTCTAACTAGTTACAGATGTCTGTTGCCAGGAGAGCCTATTTTAGGGCCTTAAGCACGTGCTTGATTTTTATGAGATTTATTCTCAGGCTAAATGTTAGGCGGTGGAAGGACTTTGCTGAACCAGGGTCAAAGAGAGAGAACTGTCATTTTATTTAAATACGGATGATTTTGTCATATTCTTTTGAACTTATGAGAACAAATTCCAAATTTTTGTCAGAGGTAACAGTTAGATTAGGAGGAAGATAAAAACCAGATTGACTACAACACTACAACCTTCCTGGTCTGGGTCTGTACATGTGGACGTGAGATCAGAATCAGGGTTTGGTTATTAAAGTTTAGAAATGAAGAAACAACAAAAGCAAACACTGTCACAAATTGGATGAGAACTCTGAAGAAATGGGGTTGAAGTGATGGGAAAAATAGGACAGAAGCTGTGTAAAGAGACTTTAAAACAGAGGAGCGTTAAAGATGGACATATTATAATTAGTCCAGACACAAATTTAGCTGGAAGTGAAGTCTGGGAAAGAGTCAGAGAAGAGATACAGAATGAGTCTCACCAACAGCGGAGGGAAGAAAAAATAAGCTGGTGGTGGACAACAGGGCTGACACGCTGCACAGTGTTAGCAACAGTTTTGGTACCTCCAGGGACATGTTTGCCTTATGTTGTCACGCTGCCGTGAAACCATGTGCTGCTGCTTGCCAAACAGTTTTTCAGCTAAGTACCACCCTTGTTCTCGAGTCTCTGCTCCTCACGCTTCCTGCTCTTTTTCTTCCTTCCTCCTTTCCCCCTCTCACTCCCCTAGTACTGTCCTACTTGCATGCATGCAAGAGTATTAACTCACACCCACGTTTTTCCATACCACATTCCGCTGCAGATAACTTGGCATGAAAATGAAAACTAGAAGGCAAATAGGAATTCAAAGACCAAGGCATTTCAGCTATATTCTGTCCTACATATATAGAGAACATGCTGTTGAAATGAAGCAGCACTATCTAACCAACAAGAAACATCTCTGCCTAACCTTTCCATATTCCACTTCCCTCGCTAGGTTGTAGGGTTCTTCTGGTGGTAGGGAGTGGCATGTTTATACTGCAGCTAGGGCTGGAGGGCTTTCTTATCATTATGGTGACTTTGAGTGCTGCTGGAACATGGGTAATATTTATAATACTGATAAACGAAAGCATATGTCAACTTCTGTTTTATCTGTCTAAATAAAAGAATAAAGAAAAGAAGCAAAGATTTATGTAAAGTTTTATCTAAATAAAATAATAAATCAGAGGAAACTTCCTACCTTCTACAATGCCAGATACATAAATAAACACAATATATACAGTCTCTTCATTGTTCCTAGGCAAAGCAGTGAGGCCAGCAGCTGTCATACATTTTGAAATCCCAAGCAATCAAGAGAAAATAAAAGAAGAGTTAGGAATAATCTAAAATTGGTGCTGCCTAAAGAATAAACAAGTTTGACCTGGTTTTCTGTGCACATAAACAGACACAATGTTCCCAAATTTAGTTAAGGTACAGGTATTTCTACTGGCTTCAGTGCTCATATATTACTCTTACCAAAAGCAGAGACAGTTTATTGCAAAACAACACTTCAACTGTAAACCAAAGTGAAATACATATGTAAAATGTTATATGTTTACCAACAACTGTGCAGTTGAAAAATAGCCCTTATGAAAAATAAACACAAAATGTAATTACACAGACTGTTTGTCTAAATACATGTTTGAGTCCTGTAAGCATCCAAGTTCTTACAGCTACTAACACTGCTCACCCTGCAGAGGTGCCCAGCACTTTCAGAAGCGTCTTACAGGTCTTATATGAATGTACTGAGCCAGACCTCACAGTGCTCGGATTATCACTTGCACAAGTGGTAACATTTTGAAGTTAATGAAACTTGTTCCAACGTTTATCTGAGAGGTAAAGGAGAGAGCTTGCAGCCAGCCACCCAGGTGCCCCATGGAAGGAGGGTTTTGGTGACCTGCCTGTGGCCAGGAGTCCTTGCACACAGTCGGAGCTATCAAGGTCAGTGAAGGTTCATCTCTTCAGCAGATCTGCTGGGGCAACTGTACAAAGGGCTTGGCTGGGAAGAGTTTGATTACAAGGTGAAATAGATGATCCCACTCTGGTTCACTCTGCAGGGCTTCCAACTCTTTTAATTTATTTCTGTAGACTATATTCTGAGTGTAGGCACAATAGGCAGGTAATTTAGGCAATCAGAGTCATCTCACTAGGACCAGGCAAGGGCATTTCAAGTATTGATTGTAGCATCTATGTGAGACAATTAAAGCCAGAAGGCAGAATCTGTCCATAAATCTTGGGTGAACTGGAACCATTCTTCTGCCCTTGCTTGAGGATATACACAGTTTCTTAATGTACCACAAGTATCTTACCATGGCATTTTGCTGTCAATAGATAATTAGCTGCTAGTGCTGTCCATGTAACAGTTTTTCTTTAAAGAAAATATTCTGCTACTGAAATCAAGATAACAAAAGCCCCATCTAATAATACCCACCTCTCTGTGGGTCAGTGGTAAGGTCACTGTATTGTAATGAAATATACATTTCATTACACTTGATGAGATATATGCATTAATTTATAAGGTAGCAGTGGACAGTTTGTGATGGCATCTATTAATTTCCTTGCTTTTAAGTGTTTGTGCTTTGTTAGTAGAGAGATAGCTAACGAAATTGGTTTTTGAAATCAGGTTTTAAATATATTGCAAATGCATTCTTTAATACATTCCCACTCGACACTGGAAGGCTGGGAAGACAAAAGCGCTGTCTAGATTGCTGTCTGAGGCACAGCACCTGCACAGTGCAAACCCAGACAGAAAGCCACAGGGTTCAAGGAGATCACATGGGGGAAAAAAAGTGGTGCATCTTTTCTTCAGAGACTTAAGTGTATAGCCTCCACTAGTCATGTGGGCTCACTTTGTTGGAACTGTGGAGCAGATTAGGCACTCCAGGGAGTCATGCATCCTACTTATCTCTGACAATGAGCCAGGCAGCTAGTTTATACTAGAGTGAGGGAGGGCCAGATGGGCCAAACTGTACACATTTCCTGCCCCTGGCAGGAACAAGGAACGTTCCCTACAGCCACTTAACTGACTGCACCCCATATAAAAAGTGTTGCTCTGTTAATAGGCTAAAAGATCTCTTTAGAGAGTAAGCCTGCATTCATTTTGCATACTGCTAGGCTCATAGCCTTCTTTTTCATTTCATAAAGCTCTGTACTTACGGCTATAGTTTAGCCTTTTTAGTATGATTTATATTTTCTTTGTGTATTCTGTCCCTGGTAAAGATCACAACTTCTGCATAAATTCACTGGTCTGGATCCAAAAAAAGATGGATTTCTGGGAGAGGAAAGTATAGAAGACTGAGCTAAGAAGGCCTTTTTGCTTTCATGACCATCATGCCATATGTTGCATATGCAGGGTAAATTGGCAGGACTGTTGGTGCTCGTATGAAGCTCTCTGCATTAACATCAGAGCTGCACTAAATACTGACTTAGGGTGCTCAGTTTCTCATAGGACATTTAACCTCCCACGGAAATATGTAACTGTTCTTGGGGATGTGGCCATCCAAGACAGATGATGAAAAAGTAGTTTATCTCTCTTGAATCTATGAGGAATTAAGGAAAAGTGGGAAGAAGGAATGTGCTTCAAGGTCATGCAAGAGCTCTTTGTAGGCAAACAGAAATTAAATCTGATCTCCAACCCAGGGCCCAGAGCAGACTCTGAAAGGAGGTGGGCACATCTGATATTCCCTCTGCACTTGAATCTGTTGTCCACATGTGTATGTGTAGTATTGTATAAGATATAGTAGCATCCTGCTCAACTCTTAGCTGGGGCTGCAGAGGGAATCTTGTAAGCCCTGTGTTATATTGCTCGTTTCTACGTGGAGACTTGATATCCTCAGGTGTCCTAGGTGACACTATAGATTTATGGGCAATCAACCAAATCAAGTTCTAAATGTTTAAAGACTAATCATAAAACAATTAAGCGGTGGAAATGAGCCACAGAATTAAATATTTGATTGGATATATGATTGGATTACTTGAAACAAATTTGAAGAGTAGAGTAAGATGAGCAAAACACAGCAAAACAGAATTGTTCCCAACTTATGTACCTAATGCATTTTTTTCCAGAGAAATCTGGAAGAAGGATTAAAATATAGCAGGCTTGGATAAATAGTACTTTTTAAACAACAAAGGGAACAAATTATGATATCTAACTTATGACATCTTATCTTTAAAAAAACCTTTTAGAATCCTTCAGAATCCTCTAAGGTACATTTACTGACAGCTTGAAGATGTTAACTTTACCATAAGTTACTTTTCTAGAAGCTATGATCTATGTCTCTAATATGGATTGTCTTCCCATGATGCTGCTGCCTTTTGCACAATTAGGAAATTCCTCTGAAATGTTTGCATGCAGTTACTAAACTTGAAAAAAGGAATCCAGCTCTGATTACATTTTGACAGTATAACTTTCTGAACCATCTTCCAAGAAAAATTTCCTTCTTAACTAGGATTATAGCAAGATAGATACTTTGTTATGCAAATATGTATTTCTGTGCAGATATTATAATCCATGTTGGAGGTTTCCTTGAACTCTAAAGCCGTTTTATTGTGGATTCACAGAGATATAGTTGCAAAACAAAATAAGCTCTAAGAATTTTTGAGACTGAATAGAGAGAATTAAGTGGATAGTAAAAGTCAGCAATGCCAATGTTTCCTAGTATGATTTTGTTTTGCCTGAGGATCAATCCTTCTCAAAGGATTTTTTTTCCTCTTGGATGAGTCAAAAAATGAGCATATGTGAATTCTGTTTGCCATTCTATATAAAAATCTCTTCCGTCATGGAAAATTTAGAATCTTGTTTGCCCAAAATCCAAATTCAAAAATAGTCTTGATGCCTTTGGTTCCCAGAATATTCCAGTTTTATGATGTGGTGGTTGCCGAGAATCTGCAGTAACTGTTTTGGTTACACAGCTGACTGCATGTTAAACGATCACACTGTTCATTATCTGACCCTAAGGTACTGGTGGCTTATTTGGGAGCTATGGCTCAGTTCGGACACGTGGGTAAGAGTTCTCTTCAGTAGTTTATTTCTTTCATAGAGTATTTTAAGGATGGTAATATGTAGTTTGTCTGTGTTTCCACAGGCTCTTCCCCTGGAGATCTCTAGACTCCCATCTGTTCAAAACAGCTGCCAAATACTTTTGTGAGTGTGTGTGTATCTGTGTGCCTCTGTATAAATAAAAAATATACTAGAAAGAAAGCCTGAGACTTTTCTGTGGTTGTGATATCACCTGCATAGTTATAATGCACAGTTTTATATATTTCTGTCTCTGAAGCTGAGATATTACCCTTTCTTTCTCAGCTGAGATAGTATGCTGAATGTCAGCTATCTGTCTTTGCCTGCTGGTAAATATGCAGAGATTATTTTTACTATTATTATAGGGATTACTTGATTGTACAGGAGGGATGGATGGGTGCTGTGATTGACATTATGATTATTAGAGGGAGACCATAAGCAGATGCCACTGCTTTGGGTGTCTTGACAGCTCAGAGTCCTTCGGATCTCTCAGCTCTGATCTTCAGGTGGCTGTGGTAAGTCAGTCTGCAGGGTGGTGTTTTCCTTTCTGAAGCACAGTGTTGCAGTTATCCATGGCATCACTAACTTTAGGTTAATCTGCTGTAACACAGCCTGTAATGGTCTCTCCTGCACAGGAAGGCAGTTCAGAGTCTTTTGATGATGTACAACACAGTGTTCTGCTTGTTCAACTGATACAGGCAGATGACCCTTGTCCTTCAATTTCTTCAGCAGCTTTCTGTTCCTTCAGAGAGAGACACCATTCACTATAGAGATTTTTGGCTTAATGCTGAAATCATTTTCATCTGATTTCTCCAAAATGAAACACATCTTTCTGAACTAGAAAACAGGTCTCAAACCACAGACTCGAGTTAATGAGCTCGTACAATCAGCTTGTCTTGTCAAGGATAATATGTATGGATAAAATAAGTCAAATTTGTTTTCTTGTTGGCTTTCACTTTGGTTGTGAAATTTTGTTCTACATGTTTTCCATACGCAATGCTTTTCTGCTTATTTGAAGAAGTGGAAGACAATACATAAATATAAAATTTTTACTATTTTCAAAAAATTGTAATACTACTTGACACTTAGAATTCTACATAATCAAAGTACTCTATAAATATTAACTATTGAATCCTTATACTATCCTCACTAAGGAAAGCAATTAAACATTGCTACCCTAATTTTACAAATAAAAATGTGAGCTAGAGAGATTAAACTGTGTATTTAAGGCATCAGAAATATTTGCTTTCGGTGGCAGGATTATTTCAGCATCCAACAGCTACTTTCAAACTACTGTAGCAGTTGTTTCTCCTTTCCTGAACTAATGACATTTAAGAAAACAGACTGGACATTTTATTTATATAATATACACTAGCTATTTCAATAAACCTTTTTTTCAGCAAAGTCTGCAAAGATACCTTCCAGTAAGCCAAAAGCTAAAATAGATGCAGGTATGTGTTTTTCTACCTTCTGTCTCACCACCTAAAGGATAAAACCAATCAGGACTTTGGTTTTCGGAGAGTATATCCATGCTTTCTTGAAATCTATGCTCTCATTTGTGATGAGCCAAATGAATTCCAGCAATATTGCTGTTTAGAAGTAACCCAAGCAAAAGCTCTCCTGTACAATTTTATTGTTTTTCAGGACACTAAATTTGCAGAGGAATTGTCTCATTAGCCCCTGCCAGAAGGTCAAGAACCTGGTAAACCTGGTTTTGGCATAATACAATGTACTGATTTAGTAACATTATATGAATGTTTTAGAATCATAGAGTCATTTAGGTTAGAAAGACCTTTAAGATCATTGACTCCAACCATTAACATAGCATTGCCAAGTCCATCACTAAACCATGAGAAGAAAAAAAAAAGGTAAACAGAGATTTGTTAATGAAGAAATACAGTAGCAACAAAATGTTTTATTAAAAGTAGGTATATACAATTAGGGCTCCGTAAACAGTCCTGAAGATTCATTTCCATAATAATCTAATGTTACTTAAGGATTAGAGTGGTGAAGAAATTTCAAATACTGATGCGAACATTTATGCTTTTTTGTAAGCTTTATGATTACAGCATGATAAGCCTGATGTATCTGTGACAGCAGCTGTGGTGTGTGGCTCAGGAAAGCTTTATGCATTTGAGTTTGGTGTTGCTTTCATTAAAGGATGACTAATCACTGTTTATCAATGGCAAATTCAGAACTCCCAAACTGGGAATGCGTCCTCATATTTGCCAACCTCAAAGTTACTGTGCGATGATGATCTCAAGTATTTGTATAAACCTGCAGAATTGTCAATACTTAGTTTAATATGGGCAAATATGTACCATCACTATTTAGGATTCTCCATAATTTAATTCAATTAAATCCTCCATGATTTCATTGCAGACTTGTAATGACATAATCTCAAAAGACAATAATATTGCTTGTTGTGGTAAGTCAGATATATATTCTACAGGCTGGCTTAGAACTCAAATCTATAGACTAACCAAAGACTCCTTAAAATTCTGTCAGGTTTAACCATACTTTTCTACTTGCTAATGATGAATTTTTCATTTTTATCCATAGGCATCTTCTTTCTTGGCCACAGATTTTCCTAGGTACATGTGATACGGATTTAATTCATTACACTGTAATGTTGAAGTCATTCTAATAAACATATTAGTAATTTAATTTGTTGATTTTTTTAGACTGAATCATGATGAGATATAATTGTTTTGTATCAATAGAAGCTGCAGAAGCATTTATACAGTGAGTTAATTTCTTAGCATATTTTATCTTTTATTTATTTCATCAATCTTAGAGGAATAAATATCCTGGGTGACCAGGTTCATCATCCATTTCTTGAATTAAGGGTAAGAATCAGGACTATACATTGCAATGAATGTTTAGTAAACCCATTATAGAATTAATCTACATTGTTATTTTTACTTTTTTTTTTCTTTTTTTTTTTTTCTGGAAAATCCAAGCTGATAGTTCAGCTAATTTGAATTTATAAAATTAGAAAAGACACTAAGATGAAGTCTTTCCTCTTGCACCCGATAAGATTATGTCTACTCACATATCAATTTACAGAATTAACAGGACATAGTTATATTAATTCTGTCTGTCAACCCCAGCCAGCAACTGTGAAAAGAATTGACCGATTTTCAAAGTTATTCCTGCCAGTGAATCTTGATAGTCATTCAAAACTCCTAGTATGAATTTCATTCACCTCAGATGAGGACAAGTTCCAAGACAGATCCATCATAACTTTGGGAATTGACATATTAGTCCCACAGTAACTGAACCATGGTTTACACAGATGAAAGGTAAAAGATTACGTGAAGACAAAATAATTCTCACCTGAAGGTGATACCTTATCCTAATCTATGAGACAAACTCTGATCCTGGATTCAGTCCATTTAATGTGAGGCATGCAACTGAAGTGCTTACATTTGTAGGCTACTTGCCCTAGGCAACCTTTATTTAAAATGGAGATAGGCACTTCCAAGGACTGATTCAGATCTTAGGTGATGAGATAACGGGAGCACAACATTAAAGTACCATATCACTAACCCCTTGAGATAATCAATTATATGTATTCATTTACAATTAAAATGTTTGCTTTGAAGTTGCTATCTCTATTTATTGCCCAAGTATTCATACACCAGGGAATTTATCTGAAAAATTATTTATGAAAAATCAACAACGCAGGATATCCATGCACAATATTAAGAAAATGCAAATAAATCCCAAAGCAGGCAGCAAACAAAATCAACACTAAAATACAAAGAAAATAAAAAGCTAGCTCAAGAAGCGTAATGCCACATGAGCTGCAACTGAACATCAGGATTCAGAAGGAAGGAATACATGACCTCTATATGGGCATGAATTATCACCTACCCAAAGCTGTGCAGTAGCTGTAAAAGGTAATACTTTGAAGCGGAGGCTACAGACAATGATGTACTGAGAGAGAAGTAAACCTACTTTCTGTGCTAGTTTTGTTATGGGTTTTTGTTTAGTTGTTTGGTTTTTTTTGTTTTGTTTGTTATTTTTTTTAAAATTGACTACCAGCTATTGTGTCTAGTGTTAGCTAGAACATTTCCCTTCATTCACTTTCTGTTCTGTGATTTACAGTTGGCTTTTTGTCCACACACATACACATTCAGTAACATAGATTAATTGCTCTTCAAAATCTAGAGTGCCTGTTAAATTCATGTGTGCACTAACTTTAACAGGTTTGTAGATGGGAGAGTCGAGAAAAATTCAGAGAAAGATGGTTAACAATGGCTTTCAGTTTAATCCAGGCTATAGTGCCATCTAAAAATGTTATCTCCCTGGAGACCTTTTCCAGAAAAAAAAAAAAAAAGTCATGCTTGTTGCATGCTTTTTAGTACCCTGATATCATTGATCTCATTCACTGTGTGGTAATGGGGGGCAAACTAATGACTGAAGTGGAATAGTGAGCTCACCCAGACTGCTTGTCTAGACAGTTTTTCCAAGATGTTCTAGTAATTCCAATAACCAGGATGCCTCCCAAATACTCAGTGATGGCCCCAGTGTGTTAAACATGCTCATACAACCCAAATACTTAAGACTGAACATATTATCTCTCTTAAATTAATAATTTGTAGTTGCAGTTGTGTACAAACAGGAGGGGGGAACATAATGAATTCTCCATATTTATTGGGCAATAAATTTTTTGAAATTGTTTGGTTTGCATGTGGTGATGCAGAAGTAGTAGAAAGGAGTAGCAAAAAAAAATACACTAGGTGAAAAGCTGGCACAGAACAGTCCCTTCCATAGAAAGAGTTTTAATCAGAAACAAGCACATTTGTTCTGTAATGAAAGTCATGAAGGACAGCAAAGGTGGACTTCATTTGTTATACAACTATTCCTCTTTTGCCTCTTCTCTGACCTCATCATTCTTCCGCTGAGCCTTTGTTTCACTCCTCTTCCAACCTAAAATTGCTTGAATGTCCACTCATGTATGGTCCCTCTTCTTTTGATCAAAAATAACTAGGTCAAAGGATGCTTATCCAGAGGCAAGCCTCAAGCAATATGGTATATAAATTATAAACCAGAATAAAAAGGCCATTTTAAGTGCAGAAGAACAGGGGAGATGGGTAGAGAGGCTCCCTGACACTGCATGGCTCAGTCAGAATAACATGTTTCCTATTCTGAGATTCCTGACATGTTTAGGCCTTAGCTTATCTAAAGCTGTATTTAACTTGTCACAGATGTTAAATGTGTCTATGCTCAAGTAAGAATGAATGTGTAGACAGGAAGCAGTCTAAAATTAAATACTGCTATCTTGACTCATTTTGCAACCCTGAATATCAACTAATTGTCACCTACAACTTCTCTTTCTACCTTTTAAAACTATTTTGCATATATTTAAGATTAAGCAATAAATTTAGAATACAAGTTCACTGTTTTGAAAACCCCTGGTTCTTTCAACATTTATAATATACAGGCTAAATTTAAGATTTCTGCAAATAAACACTGAGGATCTAGAATAATTCTGAAAAGTATTTATCTGGGTTCCCAAATGAGCATATTTTGACTTCCAGAATTCTTAGAACTAAAATGTTTGCCCAAATCCCAAATATGTAGTAAGAAAGAAGTCAGGAAGAAAGGAGGCATGTGTGTCACAAGTTTGAGAGACTTTACAAAGTTGGAATGCTGCAGTTGCAAGCAAAGCAGAGTTTTAAATAAATACTTTTGTTTCTGCTGAGTGATGCTCATTTTGATGAGAATTCATCGTTATCCCTAGAATTTGGAGCTTGTGGTAGTAGAGAAATATTCAGTTGAATTTCACCTGATTAAATTATGTGCTATTTGAAAATAACACATTTATTTGTAGCCATTATTCAATTGAAAAATATTTTATGTCAAACATCAAACAAGTAGTTAAACATGAACCACTGGAATCTACTTCTGAATGGCAGAGCTCAGCTTTATTATTTGGCATCACACTGGTTTATTTTGTTGTGCAAACTGTTGGTATTTCTTGAATTAATTTGTTCTTTGTGGGCACTGCCACTTCCTATCCTGAAAGCCTAGGTAGTAGTCAATATGCATATACCCCTGTCTCATGCTTACTAGTTTATAGTAGTTGTACAGTTTAGGAAGTTGGGAATTCGGTAGGGCTAACAGAGAGGTGGATGCTACTGCTTACTTCCAATAACAGGAAACAGTATGAGACATGGTCTGATGAAAAGCATTAAGTGTTTCAAGTTAAGTGGTTATAATTGCCACAAAAGATTGGAAGGCTCAGTTTTGGCTAAGAATAAAAGAGAAACAAAATTCTGTGCTGCTGACATGTCTATTCACAACTTGCTAAAAAGTAGAGTCTACCTCTCAAAGTTAATTTACATAAAAAGCAAATTCACATAATGGCAGCTTTTAATAGACCTTGTAAAAAAGACCTTCTTCTTGTTTTAGTTAATCTCCAAATCTTCACCTAAAGTGATGTGCAAGTATTCTTGGGCTAACTTTAATGAGCCTGAGTCAGACACACATATATCTGCATTTGAGCACCTAGTGCTGGGAACATCCAGACATCCTAAAGTTAATGTCATTGGAAAGGTACAAGAGAAAACTTCCAGAAGTCACTTATTACATCCAAAGCAGGGGGTTAGCTCTCTCATTTACCTGTGAAGGAAAATGCTAGACACCTACTTCTTTTCAACATCCAAGACACGAGTCTGCTTTTAAGGGACTATACATAGCTTTCGATTTTAAGCAAAAAAACCCTACCCAAACAAACAGAACACAAACCTTGTGGCAGCACATTGCTTTTAGCCTTTTCAAACTTAACTTGTAGTCTGACTACTCATCCAGACTGAGTACAAGGTTCTCTACCTCTTTGTCTTGAGCAGACATTTTCATACAGCACTAGCACAATTCTCTGACAGTTTTTGAAGAAATAATGGTACAGAAAGTCCTGGGAGAAGAGCCCAGAAGAGCAGGACATTACTCTAATCATTATACTGGAGTTAGGTTGTTTATTGGTAGCTCTGTTTGGTCCCATGAACTTTACTTTCTTGGCAGTAGTACAGCTACTACGTTAGTAGAAAATGTCAGAACTTCTCATTCCAAATTACTGTGATGCAGGGCTTTGGGCCAGCAATTTGGTTTGAAACAATCCTAGGTGGCTATGTCTAGAACACAGGTAAACCAATTCCTTCAGATCCACTGTGATTACAAGTATATCATGAGAGAGGCAGCCTCCATCATTACTGACATTGGTTGTGCTCAGGATCTTTGGTAGCTCTGTGGACTCATGCAGAACCTTGGTAGTTGTCCACCTAGAGTAAAATGACAACAGAGCTCTAAATCAGGATAATAACAGAGTGCATAACCCAGAACAGATATTCCCTGCCATGCATAGTGGCTCAGAATATTTCCATGGAAGCTGGAAGAAGATCTCTCCTAGAGTCAAGGTGGATCTCTGCATACGCAGACTTAGGTGCCAAAAGGGACAGTCCTGATTTTTAAAAGTTTTTCTGTTAGCGCAGTTGAGCCATCAACATGCTATCTGAGTCAATTCTCTACCTGATATGGGCTGCATTCACAAGGCAAAGTAGCTTTACTCAAGCATATACAACTATATTCTATAGCTTAAGTATTATTCTGTAGTTAGTTGGAATAGGAATACTCCTGGGTAGGTTTCAACTTGCTGTTGTTCCTGTAGCACCAAATCAGCAAGATCTTCACTCTCCACAGTTAGAATGCTGAGTGTATTCCCCCTTTTCTGCGTATCAGCTGGTGCAGTCATACAACTCAGCAAATCAGAGAGAAAGAGAAAACAATTTAAGCAGAATAATTGCTCCATTTTTGTCTAGTTTTAAGTGCAGGAAGGATTATATTTTAGAACAAACCCATTCTTCACATATTTTACTACATCAATTAGGTATCACACTACTTTTCATAACTTCATAAGTTAGCAGAGTCAGTTGAAACCTCATTTGATAAGAAAACTTGGGTTCAGAAATCATCATAATTTTGGTGTATCTTGATATGTATATAGACAACAAAATTGATTTAAACCAGCTTTCTTATTTCTTCCATTTAGGCTTCCTTCAGGCAATCTCCTGACTACAACATAAAGCAAAATGAATGATGAACTGGGTCATTGGGAGGAATAAGGATGTCATGAGAGCTGTTGCACTTGCATCGGATGGAAACTGGAAGTCTCCCTATCTCAAAAAAAGGTCAGTCGTGATCTGCCACCCAAAGCATTTCCAGATTCCAAGCCTGGCTCAAAGGAAATGCCACACAGTCAAGTGGCTATAGAAAAACAGAGTAAATTCCTATGGCTGCTTCCACTGATCAGCTGGCAATGAAGGAAAATATCTCAAAATATTCCCTAGACAGAATACAGTGATTTTCAGAAAAAGTCCAAGAGGGTTTAATTCAATCAGATGTACTTAAACTAATAAACAATAAAGCTAAAAAAAGAAGTTACACTCTGCAAAGAAATTCCCCAATAATTAAATTTAGCAAATGTCTTTTTTTTTTCTTTTTTCTTTTAGGTTATCTAATTATCAAGGTAGTTGGACAAATACAAAAGGAGTATTTTAAATACAGTCAAAAGCTCACAAAATTACCCATACTTAAGGGATGAATGAATATCAATCAAGAGATCAAAAAGATATGAGGACAAAAATTTCTGTAAAACAAATGTTAATGTCAACAGCAATTCCCGACTGAATATTTAATCACAACATTTTAAAGCAATTAGTGCTTTGTCACAGTAGCGTTAGGTTACCACAAATAAAGTAATGTGGATTCATAGAGATATTTTGTGAATAATGCGAGCAGCTAGGAAACAGAACAATCCATTGATTTAGATCTCATTCTGCTCTAATGTGGTTTTTATGTTGAAACCCCAGGCCTTGATGGATAACCATTAACACACGTTTCTTTACCTCTGCAGTGCTTGAGCTTCTTAGCACTTTATTTGTGTCTCTTGTTTAAAGCACCAGGAGTGAAAAAAGAGCCCTTATAACAGATGGTCCCTGACATATGTATTAAGTGTAACAGGTGTATGAAAGCCCTGCTAGTCAGAACAAGTTTTTCTCTCCATTTAAGCACGGGCTGCATATGCACGTGTTTGTTTACCCCCTTATGGAGCACAAGAAAGCCATCAGGATGTCAATTGCCTGTTGTTAGATTCATACAGAGATGCGCATGTTCTGAACACAGGACGTTATCACAGCTGGATGCAAAAGCCTGTTGTCAATGATGCGAGAAAAAGAAACAAAAGAGAATATGTTTAGTTCATCAAAAAGATGAAAGTTTCCATGAGGCTAATGTGTGTTCTGTGTGTTGCTACTAAAGCCAAACAAACTCTCAGAGTATAACAAAGCTGTAATAAAAATGAAATCTTTGGTGAAACCAGGTCAAAGAATATGATCGTTATTGAATTTTCTTTCTCATTTAAACTCTGTATCAAAAGATCTCTGGAGTAGAGCAATATGATTGCTTTTCCGTTTGCAATTTTTTTTTTAATTAAACACTTGGTCTGGTTGTAATTTATATTGCAGAAGACTAATAATTCCTCTGCTGTATAAGAAAACTGAAGTCAGCATATCTCTATTTTCCATAAATTTTCTGCTGCCCTTTTCTAAAGGAAGAACTTTGAAGGTAGAGTGCTATAAAAATTATTAAATTGACCAAAAAGTAAGATTTAATATAGGCAGCTGAGAAAATCAGAAGTTTGCACAATGCATCACCTCTGATTTTTTTTGCCTGGCTTCTAAAAGACGTAAAACACTTGTGAGTTTGCTGTGTGCCTTTATGGCAACTTCCTGCCCACATTATTTTTCAGTATATTGACTGATTCCAAATGCATTCGATAGTGAAATACAGAGTAATTTCCAAGAAGTTTCAGAAAACGCATATCTAGAGAGGGAGGAGGGAGGCTCACATTAGTGACCTGCCTGAGTAAAAGGCTTCAGTGTGAACTAGATGAATTAATAAATGGCAGCAGCAGCCCCCATAATGCTTATGGAACTACTTGTTTTTATCAAGTGCTTTTTTTTTTTCTTTCCCAAACTCTGTTAGAAGAAAAGAGAGATACATGGTAAATTCTGCACAATTGTATCTCATGGAAGCAGTAGTTTCCATGGAATAAATATGAAAGTTTATTTTGATGCATGAGTGTTGTGTGAATGAGAAGGAAAAGTATACATCTACTTTTTCTTCAGGATCAAAACTTGTGCAGTGGTTTAGAAGAAACTATTACATGTGAAGGCTTCGTATAGCAAAGCTAAGCTGAGTAGAATTTTCTAGTAGGTAAATATATTAGTTAGAATACATGCCCTTAAAATGTTCTTATTTCTTCTCCGTTTCTTTTTTTTTAACTCTTAAGAAAAATCCATCTCCAGCAACTGAGCCTCACACACATTTTCTAGTGACAAGATCAAGTGAAGACATCACCACAGAACGAGGTTACTATCACATGGATCTAGTGCTATTATTATGCAAGGCCATACTGAAATAATCTTAACATGCTTGTTTGTGAAAAATGGGAACCACTTTAGGGAACTGCTAATCCATCAGTGATGTGCCTGAGAACTGCTGCTACTTATTTACTTTTCTGTGCTTTATTTGTATGCATATGGATACACACAGGATGAAGCTGGAGGGGACGGCCGGTCACCAGTGGTGTCCCTCAGGGCTCAGTTTTGGGGCCGGTCTTGTTCAATATCTTTATTGATGATCTGGA
>JAOQGH010000001.1:39414589-39433290 GCA_025769975.1 Gallinago jamesoni
ATGTGGTTGGACTCGATGATCTCAAAGGTCCCTTCCAACCACTAAGATTCTGTGATTCTGTGATTCTGTGAAAAGGAAGTATCAGAGAACCTATCAATGTCCAGCTGGATTGAGCATGTCTCTGCATAGCAGTTATAGATACCTGTCCCTCTTTGTCTCAGCAGTTACCTGAGTGTTTCATCACAATGCACAAACGAAGGTGTTATAATTTTGTGTCTTAAAAAATTAATGTCCTTGTATATACTTTAAAAGTCTTTAAGGAGACAAAAAATCATGATTATAAAATATGCGTTATAAATATATGATATTGGAACTAGATGATCTTTAAGGTCCCTTCCATGATTCTATGATATTTTTTAGGATACCAAATACTTTATTTTTAGTGTATTGTTATTTCAAAGTGAAAGTTCAGAAGTTTTGGGAATCTGTTTAAAATCTTGCCATGTCTCAGACAGATACTGTATCAAAAAAATGCATAGCTCTGTAATGCCTGTATTCAATATATCGCTTCTTCTGAAAATTTCCTTGCAGCTGCTATTAGGCAAGCATTTCTAAAGTGCCTGTTCAGAAGAATGACCCGGAGTCTCCCACTGAAGCCCAGCCCTGAGGCAGGTTGAGCCAGGTTAATGCAGCCTCCTAGCATTTACAAAGACCATGATTTTGCTGGTGCTGCCTGCCTTTGTATAACGGTCAGGTGGGTGTTTAAGAAAGAAATAAGCCTACAGCTCGGATGCACCAAAAGAAGATGGGGCATGTATCTGTCACAGCCCCAGAGCTGGCCAGGGGGTTGATGAGCCCTTCCTCTTGGAACAGCCTGGATAGGACTCGGGCATTCACAACCAAAGAAGACAGCAAGAGCGCTAGTCCCTGCTGAGGTTAATTCTCACCTTATGGTTTTAGCACTTACCTAGGCAGAAGAATCATTGAGCTTTCATATCCAGCTCTCTGCAATTATGTATCTCCTAAATGACATTTTTGTTGGATAAGAAGTCCTGAGAGCAAAGTCCAGAACCTTGTTGCTGCCTTTCATTTTCCCTCCACAAGAAATACCTGTTTGAAATGCAAATTTAGCAGACTTGTTTAAAGTGACCCATTTGGTCCATTCTAAAGATCAGCAAGCTATGACCCTGCTGAAGTACTTGGCACATCCTGCTCAGTTTCAGCAGGATCACAGCTTGATTTGCTGTGCAGCTACAGCCAGAAAGATGCAGACAGCTATGGCTGCATGCATGAAGTTACATTCACAAATACAGCTTTCAGTTTATGCAGTCGTGAATACAATAGAAGGAGGGTAACCAGTCATGGTTTTGCTGTCCTTATTCTCACATATTTTATCTTTAACATGCATTCAAAACCCAGGAATACCATATTTTCATTTGGATCCATTTATTAATGTAATTCTACAGTTCACTGATTATTTTTTTTTTGTCATCTCGGACTCTTTATTGTGTGTCTGTTACAATTCTGGGCTGAATTTAAACCATGCTGTTATACCGACCGTTAGTTTATTTTGGATACATGATTGAATTCTTTTGTAAAAGAGTTATAATATGGCAAATACATCAGACCTGTGTGTTATCAACATATGCAGGCTATTTCTCTCCCACTGCATTTTCCCAAGTTTTAACTCTGTTATAGTCTTAAATAATATAAGAGGTGCAATGATTTCTATTATCACAGACAACAGAATGGTACTGATATGACATCTTGCTGTACAATGACATACTATATTAGAGAGGTGTCATGTTTTTATATTCAGATTCAGTTAACATCTGAAACTTCACATTTTTTCCTTTTCTTTCCAAATTCTTTTCAAACTAGATATTCTGCAATGTAAAATGTGCCTTGTGTTTAAATCTCACTGTTTGTACAGTATCTTGCAGCTAATTATATGAGCTTCACAGCGTGATAATTTCAAAGACAAGTGTGGAATGAGGTGAGATAATATTAAAATTTGTAAATTGTTTTGCAAGAGCAGAGGTCCAGAGTGGAGTATAGTGAGCTGGAAGTACTTGCCTTCAAAAGATGCAATATAGTTCACCTGCTAAATACAGATGGCAGCAAGAATAGTCTGATGCAAGCAGATAAGAATCTTTCTTAAAACTGACAATACTGACTGCCTTCAGCTTCCAGCTAGAATTCTAGAATTTATGGGACCTTCATACACTTTAACTACGAGATTCTGACTTCTTCTCTGCTCTCACTGAAATGCATAAAACAACCAGGATTTCAATAGGTAAAAAGATTAAATACTAACCAGGGTGATCATTTAAAATACACACAAAGTAAGTAGTCAGAATTGTCACTCTTTTGCCACAGAGCTCTGAGAATATTCAGTAAGAACATCTTGCGTTGTTCCAATCACTCTTTAAATCTGTGGTACAGGACATCTTAATGGCTGTCATGAATGTTTGCTTACAGAAATCTGCTCCTGCGATAAGCACAGGAAAGCCTTTTACATTCTCTTTTCTCATCCAGCACTGAGTGTATGCATAAATAATATTGTTAGAAAAACTTGTAGCAATTGTCCAAAGTTTGGATTTGTGTATAAATGTAAATTTATATGACTCTCTTAACTTTGGGGGAAGGCAAGATGGGAAAGAAAGTGATGGGACAGGATCCAGGAATAAGTGATTACCTCTAGGATGTTTCTAAAGGAGTGGTCTGATGACGACCCTTCAGACTACACTTCTGACCCTTCTGTTTTCCAGACTTCTGAATTCAGTGACAGGCATTGCCAGAGCACCTCTTGTGCAGGATCTTGCAGGCCCAGGACACTGTGGTGAATGAGGGCACTCATGTCAGCAGTGTGCTCAAGGCTGTCCAGGAGGCAGTCATTGTGACAGAAGAGGAATGAACAGTAGCACGTGCCCTGCTTACAGCTGCTGTATAAACAGAGCAAGTACAGCTCTAGGACCGAATTTTTAACCCCAGGCTGTGTGGGAGATGGTTTCCTTCCTCCCACTGTACATTGTCTCCCCTCTTCTCAGTCAGTGTGAGGGAATTAGGGCCCCCAAGGGCATATTGCATGCAGGTTTGGATGCCCCTTGAAGCTGGTGTGCAGCATAAGGAGCTCCAGGTTTTGCCCTCACCTCCATGGTTCTTCACAGGTGGAGTGGAATAGTGGCCTTCTGCTGCTTCCACTCAAACTGTGGGCTTCCAGGCAAAGGCCTCTACACCCCTGCCTGAACCTGGAATCTGTAAGCAGGATTCATCCCTTCCTCTTGTTGTGTGTTCTTCACTTCTGTCTTTTTTCAAGAGATCATGGTGACTGATGAAGGACTGTCTTTTAATTCCAATTGATGGCATGGGTTGTGCTCTGCCTCCTCCTCTTTAAACCACCTCTTTTCTCCTGACACAACGGGTAAAAAAGAGGTGATCCATAACTAGAAATCTCTTTTATAACAAGTTATAGCATTTATTATTTATCATATTGCAGAGAATATATTTTAAAAAACAGAAGTCAACTCATACAATGAAGTGCAGTAAATACTTATGAAATCTGCCTTAAATAATACCTTTTTGCTTGCATATTTCTCTATGAAGATTGGTCACACAGGTCTGTTACATACTGCTCTCCAGCAGTAATTTTTATTCTTATATTAAGAATAATATATTACTTCATTTCGAAGACCAAAAAATACTCTTAGCTGTTTAAGTAGCTGTTGATCATAACTGGGATGAACTGTCAACTGGTTTTAATCTGTATCTAACTCAATATGTCTTTTTTTCTGTCACAATGGAAAATAAGGTGTCAATCTTAGCTGTATTATTTTGTGTGAAGGGTATTTTGTTGCTTGTGTTTTTTTTGTCTTCATTTTAGCCAACTGTTTCAATACGAACAGAACAGACCTCCAGAACTTGTTAGAAAACAGTAAAGCAACAAGGGTAACAAGGATGCAATGAAGGGCTACCTTGTACACTTAATAATACCAACTGTATGAGACAATAAATACACTTCTTTCCTTCAGTGTTACCACAGTCAGAGGAACAGCATGCCTGAAATGGCCTTTCCCCCTTTGCTGTTTGTATTCCTGAGCAGCAAGCCAAGATAAACTGAGCCCAGGAGCTGCCCTAGGTAAGGAGGACTGCTGATGCTGAACCTCAGTAATCTCCTGTCACTCTCTGAGCAGGGAAGAGATTGAGACTGTGAGGGTGGTTTAATGGAAGGATATGGCTCACCTCAGATTCTGCTGTACAGACTCCTTTAGTACTTCATCACTTTCTTGACCTGTTTTGATGAATTTGACTTCAAAGTGTAGTTCCAGTCTGGAAAAGCAGTTTTGTAGAAATAACATCATAGTGTTCCGCATTTATTGTCTTTGAATTGGTTCCAAATTGAATTGTTTGTTTTAACTGGGAGAAAAACAGGACTTTTTTTCAGCTTTGAGTCCTGCAAACTAATTCTGATCTCAAAAGTTAAGTCAGATAACATTACATTACATTAAAAACCACAAAACCAATTATTTCTTTGTTCCAACTCTTCCTTTATCTTAATAAAATTGTATTTGCATAACTGCTTGGTCACTCAGTGAAAACTTGGCAAATAATAATTTGTTATTGCCCAAGTAATAAGAAGTCACATGTCAGCTGTTTCAGAAATGTTAATTTTTCCTAGGGCCAGTAGGAATAAAAGGTGTCAGACACTTATTTTCCTCACTAAAGAGAGCAGAGGTGACATTGTATGCACATGGGGAGAAGACGCTTTTTTTTTTTTTTACTGTTCTGAATAGAACTGCTCTTTAAAATACACACTGGGCAAAAACAGCTTTTGAGAAGTCCTGTGGTTATTTTGCACACGGAACAGGGTTTCTTTAACAGGAGTTTTGAGTCCTGAACAGTTGGAATCAGAATTAGAGAGCTGATAATGCTTGTAATTTGATTTTAAGTGGAAGTTTCTTAGAGATCTAGCTGCTGAAACAAAAAAAATGTAAGCCAGTGATGACTGATGAGTGTGTTAAAAAAAGCATAAAACTAACTAACACAGAAAAACCTAAAGATGTAACACAAGTCCACCCCATGGGACTAGAGACTGGAGGCAGAGAATGAGACAAAATTTTCTTTATAAACTGCATGATTCCTGAGGTATCCTGTTAAATTGGGGACCTGCCTTATGACTTTTAATATTTAGGACTTACACTATTCCTTCTAAGCATAGGAGAGGTGGACAGGTTTTGCTGAGGCAATGAGGGTCCCCAGGAAAGCCAAGCTGTGGCTGAAACAGCTGTTGGCACAGAACCCTGGGCTGCAGCCGTGCCTGTTTTTTGATGTGAGTTGCCAAGAGACACCAAAGAAAGTTCTAATGCTCTGTTTTGATAGAGTACAATGAATAACCCAGAAAAAGTAATGCTATGAACAGAGAAAAGTCAGATCCATTAAGTCACTTGTTAAAACATTAAAATCCTATGTGTCTCCCACAATTGCTACGTTCTCTGTGCACCGGTCCTTTTCTAACACTTCCTTATGCAAAAGCTTACAGTAACTTTCTGAACTGCAGTAAATCTTCACTGTTCTTTCCAGGCTCCAGAACAGTCTTCTCCTTTTCTTTTCCTTGGTTCGTGTTTGCCAGAAGGCTCCCCCATGCTTCTCCCACACTTGCTGGGGCGGCTTTTCTGGGTTCAAGCTCCTTGCTTTTGTCCAGGAGCTTTTGCACAATGAGAACAATATAAACAATAGTCCTGCTTCCCAGCTTGTTGGTCATACCCTTTTTAATAGTATTTTTCTTGCACTGTAGACCATTATTAACTTAAATATATCATACAGTACATGGTAGCAATGGATACAGTTGAGACATTTATTCCCCTGATAAAAAGTTAAAATGTCACCTGAAGGAGTGTTCTATTTCTGAGATGAATACTAAATTCAGAAGCAGTCCCATGTTAACACTGGCTACATTTGTATATCTGTAAAACTGTCCCTTCCTTTTTAAACTTCATGCTTAAATTATTTACTATTTCATTAGTAAATCAAATCAATTATTAAGTAAAAAGGAATATGTATCAATGTCTTATTCTTCAAGTTACCTATCATTACTGAAAAAAAATACACATATTTATGCTTTTTGACATCAATTATTCTAATGTGAATTATTATACCAATGATTATGTAAATTATATGCAATTTGTAATGATTGCTATCAAAATGAAAGGTAAGAGCACATTAGCATCCTATTAGTAATAAGTTAGGTGATAATGTGTGTTAATCCTGAGATATATGGAATTCTTTGCATTAAAAAGTATAAAGAAAGAATGCCAAGCTAGAAACTTTAGAAAAATATCTGAATTAATATTTAATTTGTTTTTATTATGGTTGCCCATGTGATTTACTTTAAAATTAATTCCACAAGAGATAGTCAATGGGAATACATACTATCTACTGCAGAATAACCTGTATCTTTTATGCAGTGGTTGTCAATATTTGATGAGGCTCAGCTGTGAAGTTCAAATCTTCAGCTGCTTCCAAACTTTTTAAAACTTGAAATTCACATTTTTGTCGAGGGAAATGACAATGGTGTTTCAAACTGAAAGAGTGTTCTTTTCTTTAATGTTCAAAGACTTCAAATCTGGTGTTTCAAACTCCACTTTGGAAGCTAAAATTAAATGTATTAAGTGGCTTGTGAGATTTACATTTGTGATAGACATATTTGCAAGAGCTATATAAAATATTTGGGGTTCTGCAAGAAAATGTTTGTGCCACAAGAATGCAAAATATCTTCTAACTTGCAAACCATCACAATCATTAGTCAATACTGATTTTTTTTTTAATATTTAGACAATTTGAGTTTGCTTGCAAAAACAGACTTTAAAAATGAGAGGAGATCCCTTTTGAGGTGCTGTTTAAAAAGCATGTAAGTGGATAGGTCTTACAGATTTATTTTTTTCGATGCAAAGAGAAGATGACATTGTCTCCCCATTTCTAGTTCAACAAACCTTTTGTTTGTGGGGAGAATAATATTGTAAATGTGGTGTAGAATGAAATACTTACTTAGTGACTGCATTTTGGATGTCATACTGTAGACACAATACAAAATACTAAACACAGAATCCTAATTACTATTGCACTGCACCACCCCATACTAATCCCTATTATTGCCTCTGGCTCTATTCTTCACTAATAATTTATTCAGGGACAGTAATAGGGAGATAATTGAGTCATTGCTCACCCAACATAAACAAAATTGCTAATCATGGTTTTTTCTAATCCATCAGCTGCACTATTATTACTACCTGATTTTGATTTTACCTTACTTCTGTCAAACTTAGGTCTGGTTAGCACCTGAGCATTTTACTTTGTGCAAATGCTTTCTTAAATCTGTTTTGCTGGAGTATGACATCAACCTGTACCTTTTTCACCAATACTATTTCTTCAAGGTTTACAGAATTGTGATAAAATATGATAAAAAAAGTGAAACAAAGTAATGCTCTTACAAAGTAAAAGGAATGGAACATGAGAGGTTCTTCCAAGTTACCTCTACTTCTGTCACACTGGACAGATGCCTGTCTAACATGAGCACTCAAAACCTGCCAGCAATGGAAAGTTCACAGAATTGATTCCTTGGTGAATCAATCTTCTGAGTAGAAAATCTTTCTAAAAAATAACCTAAATCTCTTGTGTCACCAATTACTTCTTGTCCTTTTCCTACAGATATGGAGACCAGACTGCTACTTGGTTTCCACAGCTTCTCACAAATTTGATGAATGTTATTCTACACCAGCTCACTTTTCTCTTACGGAATGAATAGAAAAAGGTTTTTCAAAATTTCCTTAGAAGTTTTATTTTTAGACCACCGCTCATTCCTCTTGATCTGCCCTGGAATACCTCAGAAATCAGTGGTGCCCAAAATTGGACATAAGACTTCAGCTGCAGTTCTACCAATGCTGAATGAAACATAAATTTTACCTTCTGTATCATCTGTATGAAGTATACTCTTGTGTGCATGCTCCAGGATGAATTTTGCCCTTTTTGCAACAGCACAATGTTGTTGATACAGATTTTCACAGAGTGCCCAGGTAACTTTCTGCAGAACAGTTACTTCATATACTTTGCAAAATCTTGCATTTAGAGGGTTGATTGCTCCTTCTAGGCATGGACCTTGGTGCCTGTCCTTACACTTGGCTTCCATATCCTACCTTCAGACCACATACACAGCTAATCCTGTTGTCCATCAGCATTATGATGAATTGTTAGCGTATGCTAGGTTGGCAAGCTATTGCACAAAAAGCAGGCAGACCCCCTCATTCCTTCAGTGAATGTTGCATTTCTCTTCCAGAAGCCAGGCCTGTACGCACAGAGAAGCCTAATCAAGACTAATGCTGGTACCAGGTGAAGTCGGGGAAAGTTTCTTTTCCATTAAAGACTGTGTATCCATTGACATAGTAAATCAGAATTAGCGATAAAAATTGTCTTTCCTGAGCAGGTCCTCTTTATCCCACAAGAGTATTCCTTTGTAAAGGAGGAAAAGGAGAAATTTATAAATATATGAAAACTACCTTCAGGAGTCTGTTATCCCTTAAATTACACCCAAAAGGGAAGTTAGAAATCATGTACAAGCAATTCCACCTCAGAATGCCCTGTAGCTCTCAGAGACTCTATCTGAAAAAAAAAATTTACCTTTAATTCATTTCCAGACTACAGTGAGTCAGATGTGCAGATAGCAGTGGGGTGACTCTGGCAGGACACTTTGTTTCCATTCTGTTCCCATTAACTCAAGAGCTGAAGTCCCAGCCTGCTGGAAGCCAAGGGAGATTTGCAACAGATTTCAACAGATCTAAATAGCCTGAGCTGTGTTGCAGGCAGCTTTGTGCCCCGCTCACCCCCTCAGACTGCCCCTTCCCCACCCCGTATATGCATTGCAGACAACAGACACAATCAGTCCCATGGCACAAGCTCAACAAGAAAGGCCATTCTGAGTTTTTTTTAATCTTCGGCACCTAAAGTACAGGTCTCTAACATTTGATCTGACTGGTTATATTTTTAAATTATATAATATACGTTACCTATTACTCATTTTGGTTGGTTACAGCAATCCTTAGACTGAAGCATAGATGAATCTCCCGCCTCAGGCTGTGTAAGTTTATAGTCTCAGGCTTGTGAAGATCAAAAATGTATTTCACTTCTGGAAGCAGAGAGCCACTGAGGTGATTGAGACTCCTGCAAAAGTTTAACATTCAACATTTTATGAACTTCTGCAGAACTTGGGCATGGACTGGAACAAAAGGAAAGGGGTACAATGGACAAGAATAAAGACTGGGTGATTAAAGAATTTATGATTTTACTGGTAACAAATTAGGTACATGCCCTAAACTATAATGATGTGTTTTCAGCTTTTAAGAACAGCAGGTTGCTTTTCATCTTTGTGTGCCTTCCTCTGTAGATCAGCAGCCGCAGCTACTCACCTGAATATGTAGAGGTGTGTCCAATCAGAGGAGTTAGGGAAGGCTTTGGCTTCATCCGTTGTCCTTTGTACCTCTCCTCACGGACTACAAAGAACTGTCTCACTATACATTTTTGGCATTACTGCATCTAGATGTCCTGTGTGTATCTTTCGGTCCTTCGGTGACTACTGAAGATGACATCTGCAATGGTCCTTTTTTGAAAATGGGAAAAAAAACCAGGTGAGACATTTTGAACTGAAAAATTTCCTCTAATCTGGTTTTGTACATACTTAGAGGGTAGCTAGTACTTTAAGAGTTCATAGAAAATAAAACTTGAATGTAGGCTTCAGTGAACAAAATGCATCAAACACAAACACAGCTTGCAAGCAATTCAAAGTCTAAAATACATTTATATAAAGACTGATATATTCTGAATTCTTAACAGTACTTTTTGGACAACAGAAAAGGCAAAATTCTCCAAATAAATAGTAGCTCGTAATTTGTGCTGGTTTTGTATAAGCTTGGCACAAAAAAAATATCAAGAGTGCTTGCATTTTTCACTAAAATGTTTTAGTGTTTCTTTTCCTCACATTTAAGTTAAATGACTAAGAAAACACAGGGGTTAAAGTTTATATTTCTTTTTGTTATATTAAAACATCTACCTATCATTACACTCAACCTTTGCAGGCTTAGGAAGAAAATATGTGTGCAAAATTCAGATCTGTTTGGAAGGTAAATGTATTTGAAGTTTGTTTTCTTATAATTTATTTTACACAGTTTGATGGCTTCATGTCAAATTAAGCCTATGGAAGTCTCTAATGCTGTGTAACTTCTCACAAGTAATGAACTGTATCACAATTCCTAATGTGGTCCTGACTGATTCAGAATGTTGACTCCTTCCTGGCAATTTTGAAATGTCTATTTAGTAAAAGATTCATGGTGTGGTGCTATTTATCCTCAGAGAAACATGATATAGGTTAATAGAATTTATTGCATATAGTTGTTATGGGTTAGACTGCAAGGTATTTGCTTCAGCTTATGTATGATTTAAGATCTAGTGCTAGCAGACTTGCTAGATGGCAGGATAGGGTGATAGTATTAAAAGAATAACAAATGACATTCAGTACACCTTTTAATTTTGTTAGTCCTTTATTTTGTCACAGCAAGCATAGAAAACTGCCTTTATGGTAATGTTGCCCTGTATCAACTAAACTTCAATTGCTGCATTATTCAAAATAGAATTCTGTCAATTAATTTGACAAAGTAAAGAAAAGTAATTGGCTTATTAATGTTTTTAACACAGACTTTTTGTTATTGATTATATGGTAAAATAGCACTTAAGTTACTATTAAAACTGAGTTTAATACAGATGCTGATTTGTTCAATACCAACATGAAAATAAACAAACTATATTATCTTTCCACAAAGAAATATGCTTACTTAAAGGCCATATCTTGAACACAAATACATATGTAGTTACAGTGTGTGTACCAAGAAATTACATTTACAATCTGAAGATTCCCTCCCAAACATAATTACTTCCAAACCCTCCCCCAAATCAGGATTTTGTCTATATTGTGCTGCAAGATAGAATTCGCTATGATTTCTCTCTGTTCTTCACTAGATTTTACTTGTTCTCAATTCACAACTCTCTCACCACATTTTTTCCAGGACCGTGACCAGACTACTGTGACATTCTTACGTTATTTCAGTGCAGAACAGTATGCCACTTACACTGCTCTTGGACTGTATTCTGTGTTTCCTAGAGCACAGACAAATTGCATACTTTTCAGAAGTACTTTGTTTCAGGTTTTATTGCGTTTACAAGCCCATTCAGCAAAGTGCTGGACTTTATCATCGTGCTGGGCTGTTTTTTCCCTCCTCTCTGTGTTTAGAGTCCTGCAAGCTCTCTAGTGAGACTTGCTGGAATGAATTGATAAATTAAATTGTAAATTCCCAAGAATGAATGCTTTGCAGGGTTTTGAAAAAAATAGGGGCTAAATACTGACATAATAAAGAAAATGCCTTAAAAGTCCATTAAAATCAGCTACCATCCTATGAGACCGGAAAGTGGCAAATGTCTCTCCATCTTGAAACCATGTGGGTACCATCCCAGACAGAGCAGATCACTGAACCGTACTTTGGAATCAGTTAAATTGGCTGAAATAAATAGAAAGACTAATTATCATCCCCCTGCTGGAAAAAAAATCCCCACATGGTACAGGTGAAGAAAATAGCAGTTGATGCCTTTCCCTGTATACTAGAATCAGAGCATTTCCTTATAGAAACTGAATAATTTGAGGAGCTCTTTCTTTGAGATTGTCAATACAGATATTGGAAATTAGCTGTGCATTTAAAAATCTATCAACACTTTAAGTAAATTAAGAAAAGTTTAGGTAATCTAACCTGCAACTAGAAAGTGTCATGATGCATACTACCATAAAGCTGTTCCAGCATCTTTTGTCTTCCCATCAGTTGTTTTATACTAAAAAAATCCAAAAGCAAAAAAAAAAAAGGTATGGTGGCTTGGTAACATAGCCAAGTTATGGCTCGACCACACCCGAAGAGCAGTCAAATTGTTGACCCTCTATGAATGTCAAATCGTTTTCCATGTTGTGGCAGATGTGGTAGGGTAGAAAAGAGATATAAGAATTCACACTTCAGTATATAATTGAACCCCTCAAATGAAAGAACTTATGGTAGAAATTGTCTGGTAAAACAACTTACAGGATCATCGAGTCCTCAGACTTTCTTTGGAAACACCTGTCATTAACTGCTAATAAAGACAGGATACTGAGCTGAATAGACCACTGAGCTGATCAAGCATGAACTTTTCTATATTAATATATTCCACTGTATTTTTTGGTAATTGCCACATGCTGGAGCGCAAGAAATAAATATAATAGAGTGACAGTGATAATAAGAGGTTTCAGTTGTATGTCTGGTATTTTATGCATATTCTCAAGCCTAGTAGTAATATTAGTCTGATTTTAAAATTTAGTTTAAGTTACAGGTCTCATTTCCTCATTTGGACGCTCGTATCAAGAGAGAAAAGTAACTTGGAAACATGAATGCTTCAGGTAATTCATATGCCAAATGTAATAGAAAGAATAAATTATTTTAATGCTTCTATTTGCTGGACAACCCAAGCATTGTAGGACATTCTTCTGATGCTAACACAATTTTTCCTATTTATGGTAGGCAGCCCGAGACAGAGACTGAAGTGTACCTGTGTGTCATCTTCATAAGACATAATTTTGTGATATTATAATGAATACTGCTGGAATGGAGAATAAAAAAAAAATGAATTCAGAAGTCCCTTGTCATTATTTTTCATTAGCTGTTTTTCTACATAAAATCATTAAAATGGTTCATCACTGGGAAATGGGCACTCTTTTGTTGAAACAGAATATTGTAATCATAAAAGGCATATCAATTGTGTTAGAAGTTAACAACTAATTTGCCAGATGTCTGCAATGATAACACTTCATGAGCGGGGAGTTCATCTCAGTGGTGTGATACCAATATTAGTATTAATATCAGGTTTAGAATGATGGGTAATTTGTATCTATTAGTCAAAAGAAGCTGTGCATATTCTGAATTATTATTTTCAGGCAGAACTTTACTTCTAAATTACATTGCTTGATTTAAAACTATAGATAGTTTTGAGAAATATAATTGAGTAGATATTTAGTTTCATTATAGGAGGCTCCTATACTCCTAAAACTTACAGGTTTCCCTCAGATGTTATTAGCATTTCCGCACAAGGCTCCAGAAAGGATATATCAGCAACATATCTAGTGAGAGCTCAGGGATATGATCTGTAAAACACACAACTGAATTTAAAAAAAAAAGGTAAAATAAATGTTTCCCATAACATTCCCCAAAGAGCCTGCATCCTATATTGTAACATATGTAGTATAAGAGAGGAAAAGAAAGATATGCACAATGACTGTAACAAAGAGAATTATTATTCAATGTGACAAATACTGTCAGTGTTTTGGAAACAATGCAAGGTATCAGTCAAAGCCAGTGAAGAATAAAGCAAAGTCACAGTGAGATGGCAGAAGTGGTTAATGGTTGAGGTGCCCAGAACAAAGCAGTTTGGATGTGATGTTTTCCAGAAGCCTGGAAATTTGCATACTCAAACATGCTACAGAGTCTCAGAGGAACAATATTTAGTTTATTAGAAGGTAGATAGAGACAGAATGGAAATGAAAAAGTTTTATGCCACCCTAGAGCAATCCCTTTCTTCGGGAGTATTAAGATGCATCATGGGACATTTCATTTGGTCCTCTTCAGTGAAATGAGACATAGAGAATATAAAGACTTTTGAAAGGTGGTGTGGAGAATGAGTGGAAACGATTAGGAGCCTCTTAAACAGAAACATTACCTGTAACCTTCCCCTTCTCATTATAGGTTCCCATGCACCATTCTGTGAGGGAGTGATTTAACTCCAAAGTGTGCTTTCCATGATTCCTCTTCATGTTGAGACCAGTTTGCTTAGTATGAAGCTCTCAATGGCTCTCTCACTGTAGATATGTTCAGCCTTTGATGCCAGTATGAGACAAGATATGCCAGTAAAACAAGGAAAAATGCAGTTATGCACTTTATATTTTGTAATGTATATGTCTGAGGACAGCCAGGGCAAGTGAAATTAAATTGAAAATTCCTGCTCTGCTGGATGGATGACAGGATATAGATGGATAATGGGTACTTCCTTTGCAAAAAGGTGCCAAGTGATGTGTCAAAGCAGATCACATGCCATAGGTGATGTTCCTCTTCTTCCATTTAATGTGGGATAAAATATATTTAATTGGTTCATCCCTGAAGCAACATGTGATGCATTATAAATAAATCATGTTATACAGAAATAACTGCAAAACAGTATTTGGGGACTTTCAACCAGAGAAATTAGAGTGGTTAACATCTGAAGAGGAAGGTTTGGAAGCATACCTGTAGAGTTATGCTGGTGACAGAACTGCTAAATACTAGTCAAGATTTCTGCAATGGACTGTATAAAATACCGATATATCATCACTAGCCATAGGATTGTAACCCAGGACAAATATAAATTCACAGCAGTTCTCCCAATGATTTTCATCCTTCCTATTATTTTTCCCTTGGCAGTTCTCAGAGCACCTTCCTTTCTATGTGGTATTTAGCACAGAACTACTGAAGCTTGAAGCTATCTACCTCTCTGCTCTTCTTCTAGGCTGAAGAAGCCTGAAGCTTTTCTTCCCCTCAAGAGGATCGTGAAGGCCTAAAGTATTTCTGCAGATGTCTGCTTATTGCACAGGCCAATGCCTTTTCCCTCCAGGTAGCCTAGAGGGAGCCTGCATGCACCTTGACATCCTGCAAATAAAGGAGGAGTGTTGACGCTTTTCAGCCATTGCTGGAAATCAATTTAGCGAGCACACTGGGGCAAAGAAACAAGAGCACTTCAGGGGAAAAAAAAACAACAACAAAAAAACCCCAAACCCACCAGAAATAAAAATGGGTGCTTTTCTCAGAGACAGAGAAAGAAAAGCTTTTCTTGTGTGATGTTTGTGTCTTTAATCTTTAGCTCCTAGGTTGCTGTCTTTTTTTTTTTTATTCTCTCTCTCCCATGCCAAATAGATTTAGCCTGTTAGTTGTAGATTAAATTGGCTGTATGTTTCTTGCTCTACCAAGCTGCCACTGTTGTTATAATGGTCCATAGGTGAATAAGATTTGTTCCAATTTGTTTGCTAGTTGCAGCAGCCTCTGAGGAAACAATTCTGAGATTGCATGCACTTTGTAAAGCCAGTGGATTGACTTCAGATGACAGCTCCTCGGTGAACGGATTGCCTATAAGTGAGATGAGCAAAAGGGTCTAGCTCCTTTCCCCTTGGCTCCTTTCCCCTTGGCTCTTAAATATTTCTCTGCTGATATTGCAGAGTTAGAAAGAACTGGTCAGCTAATTGAAAAAGTCTAAATAACAACCTGTCACTTAAAGGAAAGCATACACTCTTGATTCACAGTGAGTAATGCTCATTCATAAACTGAATCTCCAACAAAGAGTACAATTCTGAAGATTAGCAGGGAAAACACAAAAAACTCACATATTAAAAGAAAGAAGAAAATGACTCTATGAAAGAGGGCTTATTTTGCAGCCTTTACTTTTGTTGGGAGACATTCACACAGTAATGCACTTGACTTTGCATTTGATACACAACCTGGTTCATTTTATGGAATAATGCAATGGATGAGGCTGGATGGGAGCTCTGGACATCATCTCCTGGAGATCATCTTCTGGAGAACAGCTCCTGTTCTCCAAGATGAATCATTTAGAGCAGGCTGCTCAGGATGGCATCTGGTCAGTGTTTGAATATCTCCAAGGATGGAGAGTTCAAAACCTCTCTGTGAAACATGTGCTAGTGTTTAATCACCCTAGGAGTGAAAGAGTTTTGTCTTATGTTTAAATGTATTTCCCTGTATTTTAGTTATTGCCCATTGCCTCTTGTCCTGTCACTGGGCACCACTGTAAAGAGTCTGGTTGTGTCTTATTTACTTGCCTCCATCAGGAATTTATACGCATTGATAAGATCTCTCTGAGCCTTCTCTTCTCTAGGTTGAACAGTCCCAGCTCTGCCAACCTTTCCTCACAGGAGAGATGCTTCCATCCCTCTACCACCCTAGCGGCCCTTGACTGGACTCTCTCCAGTAGCTCCATGTCTCTCATGTATTAGGGAGCCGAGGAATGGACCCAGCACTCGAGGTGCATCTCACCATCTGAGGGGTGACCATAACAGGAGGAACACCTCCCTCAATCTGCTGGCAACGCCCCTAATGGAGTACAGGAGGCTGTTGGCCTTCTTTGCCACTAGGATATGCTGCTGGCTCATGGTCCACTTGCTGTTCACCAGCCCAAGTCCCAGGGCTTTTTCTTCAAAGTTGCTTTCAAGCCTCTGTCCCCACTGCCTGTTCTGGTACCTGGGTTTATTCCTGTCCAGCTGTCCAGCTTTGCACAGGAGATTCCTCTCAGTCCACTCCTCCAGCCTGTTGAGATCCCTCTGGATGAGTCTCTGGCATATCAGCCACTCCTCCCAGTTTTGTATCACTTGCAAACTTACTGAGGGTACATCTGTCCCAAGATCCAGGTGATTAATGAAGATGCTGAAAAGGATTGGCCTCAATTTTGACTTCAGGGTACATTTTGTGTGAAGAAAATAAAAGCTGTAGAATCCTCAGCTAAGCTGGTTTATACATAGTAATTTGTCTCATAAAATAGTGTAAGATCATTCAAAATAATTATTGTCCCGTTCAATATTAAAACTTCCATGTTCAATACTCAGCTTTTTATTGGAATGAAACAATTCACCCAAAGATTCTGGCCAGCCCTATTCTTCAGCAGAATGTTTGAACTGTTTCTTGGCGACAGGGTAGAGGAGGAGGATGGGAAAAGATTAACAATATGAGGTTTTACAGCCACACAGTTATTTTAAATAGGATTTTATCTGAAGGTTTTATGAAATTTTTGTGTCAGTTCAAAGTAAAAATCTACAGATAAAGAAACAGAGAACTTTCAAGCACTGAATCAAGGTGACAGTCTGAATAACTCTTTTTTTTTTTTTCTAAAAATTATTTCAGAATTGATTTTTATTAGAGTCAGGAAGGAAAACAGGTGTTAAAATCCTAAAATTTTTTTGTGAAATGGATTTTCGTTCTGGGGTCAGTTCTATACTGAGAAAAGAAATCGTGAAAAAGCTCCTTGATTGCAAATCACCAAGAAGTAATTGTAGGTGTTGCTTTATTCAAAAGAGTTTTCTTCATATAGACTAGCAATAAAGTACTAAGATTTAGAGAGAAAAGTAGTGATGCAAACAAAACTATCTTTATCTGAAGTGTCAGTCTATTGAAAGGGTCATTTTAATTTCAGGTTACTCCTTTTTTCATGACAATCACCATCTCTTTAATCAAAATTGAATACTGAAGCAAGCCAAGTTTCATTTTTATTGCTGCATGTAAATATATTGAAAAAATGCCAGTAAAAACAATTGTAAGACAGAACCACCCATACAAACCGGGTTTTGTTTCTATTCTAAAGACAGGCTATCATTAAGTCAGAATTCGTAGTAATCATCTTTTACATTTAGTGCCAATCTTCACAAGATACTTGAAATAACTTGTAGAAGCTAATGCTCAGCAGTTTCCACAGGCAATCATTTTAACATAAATCAGTAGGTTAAAAGAAATTGTCAGAATCAGGGGGGTGATTATTGTGGCATTTTTTAAAGCTGGTGATTGATGAGAATTGTCATATCTAAGCTATGTAGATACTTCCAGATATTTTGGATATGCCAAGTACACATTAGATGTCTGGCAAGAACAAATTTTGGTATCACTGAATCCAATTTTATCATCACAGCCCTAGTCAGGAAGCAGTAGCCAAAAGTATAATTTCACCTTGCAACTACTTTTGACTGATACATTTAAAAACTAAGAAATGAATTAATTTACTACCATCCGATATAATTTCCATGAAATGTGTTTAACTGCTGGCTATGGACTTTTTTACTTAGCCATACAACTGTTACAATACATCCAAATGTAGTTTCTTTGTCATTGCACTGACAATTGGTTTTCTCCAGTGTTTAGCAAATGACCTGTAAGTTTGTCTGCTCTGACCCTTATGCACCTTGATGGTAAAACAGTGCAATCTTTCCAAACATGTAAGCTTTTACGCCCAGTTTTGTGACCATTTTGTAGCGCGTATTATGCACAAGTGTAAAACTTCTAATTTCAGTAAAGATTTGTGGCATTGCTGTTTTAGCTTTCTCTATCAGAAATATTAATTTAGTTCAGCTGCATGTTTGTCGAAAGCATAATATTTTGAAATACTTTTTTGGCCCCTTACCAGCACCTCCAGGTGCTGGAGCAGGTCCAGAGAAGAGCAACAAAGATGGTGAGAAGTCTAGAGAGTAAGTCTTATGAGGAGAGGCTGAGGGAGCTGGGGTTGTTCAGTCTGGAGAAGAGACTGAGGGGAGACCTTATAGTGCTCTATAATTACCTGAAGGGGGGGTGTAGAGAGGTGGGGGTTGGTCTCCTCTCCAAAGTCACAGGAGATAGGACAAGGGGAAATGGCCTCAAGTTGCACCACGGGAGGTTTAGACTGGATATTAGGAAACATTTTTTCACCGAAAGGGTTATCAAGCATTGGAATGGGCTGCCCAGGGAAGTGGTTGACGCACCATCCCTGGAGGTGTTCAAAAGATGGGTAGACATGGTTCTCAGGAATATGGTTTAGTGATTTTTATTTCTTATTTATTTTTTTTGTCAGAGTTAGGTTGATGGTTGGACTAGATG
>JAOQGH010000001.1:39436833-39457340 GCA_025769975.1 Gallinago jamesoni
TGAGCACCCTGGGGGTAGCTGGTCTGACTATTAAAGACAGAGGCAAAGAAGGCATTAAGTATCTCAGCCTTTTCCTTTTTCCTGTCCTGTGGGTTCAAAGAACGGAAGAGTTCAGCATGGCCTTCTTTTGATTTGCAATTTACTTGGGAAAACTACAAAGACCAGAGCAAAAAAATGAAATTAGAAATAAGGTAACACCAACTGGAGATTGAAATGAAACACAAATATAGACACATGCACTGGTAAAAGACAAAAAGGACAGAGAATGGAATACTTCAAAAATGTGCGTATCACAGCAACTTTGTTTATTGTTCCTAGCTCTCCTTTCACCTATTTGAAAATTTCTTTTTCCCACTGCTGTGGAACCTCTGTAATATACAGTGGAACCTATTACAGACACTTCTCATTGCTAATATGGTTTGATTAATAGATGGATGCCAAGCTGGTACCAAAATCCATCAGTATGTCAAAGCATCAGGCTTAAGGTAAATGATATGGTTTGTGGTGGACTGAATCTCTGTGATGGGAGACAAACATTTTCCATGCAATGTACCTTCCCAGCAGTATCACTTTACAGCAGTTAATGCATAATATGGCCATATGTTGTGTCTTACCGAATCAAGGTAAATTGGAATGCAGCATGCAGCAATCACATTTTGCATTATACAGTGACAATATAGATAAAATTAGTACCAGCTTGCACTCAAGCATGAAGTGTAGATATGCCAAGTTGAGTCTAACTGTGAGAGACAAGACAGGCACTCACCAGTTTCAGAGATTTTAATGCCTTGTCTATTTCTTATACTGAGAACATAAAAAAGGTACTAGAGGAGATTTCTAAGCTTCTCAAATTTTATGGGATCAAAATATGCTCTGTGTTACTAATTCCTCCAAAACCATTTTCCAGCTCTGTTCAGTCAACTCTGCTTTCAAATGCATTTAAGATTTTAAGTATGAAAGCAATTGTTCAAGTGTATCCCATAAAACCATGAAAAAATTAAATGGTTGTGATCCAGTAGGTTGCTCCTTTGTTGCTTAATCAGCACAGTTTGACTGAATCTGGTTCATATTTCCCTGCCATCATAAGGTTGTTTCTGTAATTATGATTAAGTAATGTCAGTGATTCTTCCTTATCTTTAGAATTGCTTCCCTGCACTGGTTCGATTGGTATTGACTTTACACAGATCTAAGTCTTCTTAGAAATCCTTGTATTATATGATGGACACAGAAGAGGCCTTACTATGGACTTTTCTGACTTCTTTATCTTCTCCTATTTTTTTGCTGCAAAAGAAGAAAATCAACAATGGAACATTTGACTGGATTTGACTGGATCATCATAATAATCATGTCCCTCAGCTGAACAACTGAATTTACCTTCTTACTGTTGTCTTTATGTATTTTATTTAACATTTTCTCCACCTGGACCTTCCCATCTGTCACCACTGGGGTAGAATTCAATGTTCCCAACCCTTTATTTGATTTTAAGAGGTCAACATTTCACTTTTGACATTAAATACAAAATTTAACTTCGCAAAGACCTTTACATTTGGGTTAAATTGCTCACATAAGTGATCCAATTGAGTTCAAAAGAACTGATTTTAGTCATCTGAATTTATTCCCATCCTTGAGCATTTGCAGATACTATGCCTGAGATTGTATGCCGTTTCTGAACAGGGCTAGAATTTCTGTAAAGTGTGTAATGCATTGTTAGACACTATGCACTAATTATAAATGATATATTACAATTATATATAATAATTGTAAATTATATATTATAATTATAAAACATGGAGATTTAAGGAGTACAGGGTGGAGAAAAATTGCTTGGATAGTTGATACTTAGTTTTTCCATCTCTGAGCAATGGTAACTCGCTTACAAAGTTTGAAAAACTGTATGTGTGTCTATGACTTAAAGTATCTTCTGCTCAGAAACGAAGTTAAACCAAGAGACCTCAAAAAATGCCAAAAGCTGGTGAAATTCACTGAACTTTCAATTTCATATTTGTATGTTTCTTTTTCCCTGTCCTTTATTAAGCACCTGTGCAATAAGAAATACTTATTGAAGCTAAAGAAAAAAAAAAAAAACGAAGAAAAAAGTAAAAATGGAACCTCATGCTCCAGAAGGCAAAATCCATATGCAGCACTCACTCTGAAGTTAAGCAGAGTGAGAGATGCATGATGAGGGATTGCCATAGGGCAGGTTTACTTCTGTACTACCCATTCTGTCACTGCTCTGAAATACTTGTGCTGTGTTGCTGGGTACAAACACATACGAACTGCAGCCACATAGCATGCAGCATCTGAACTACTGTGCCTCTGGGTTAGTAGCATACCAATCAACAACCTGGTTACTGTTTTTCAATGTTTTAAACAAACCAAGGGGGAATTCTAGCATACTTATTTCAATGAAAGGTCAGATCCTCAGTCGATGTACAAATTTGATGGAGCTGTTCTGGCATACATTATCTGAGGCTTTAGACCATTATTTCTAAAATATTAGAGCAGGGCTTGAGCTAGTGCAAATTAGTACAACTCCATTGACTTCAGCAGAACCACTCCAGTTTTCGTTGGCTGAGGATGTTGGTCTTTATGTAAATACAGAGCACTTGAATTATTTCTGTATTGCACTGGTTTTCCACGTGGAATTAAATTGTTTTAAATTAAAGCTGCTCTGTTACAAAGGTAGAGCAGCATAGTGATGAATCAGACCCAAATCACCCAAGGGGGGTATGACCAGCTTGTCAGAGAAAGTCTTTTCCTATATGAGTGCTCATTATGGCATGCTCCCTATGGCTATGCTGAGAGTGAAATGTTCTGTGACACCAGCACACTCTGATCACAAAGTGCCTTAATCTGCCAGAGCATGGCTTCCATGCAGGTGGGACTCGCCACGGGTCCACGCCATTCCCTGAGGCCTCCCCTCTGAGAGCGCTGGGTGTCGGACTGCACTGCAGGCTGTCAGCATGCTTGTGCAAAACTTGTCATGCTTACATCCAGGAGTGCTCTTAAGGATGCCTCTTATCCCCAAGCCTTGCCATAGAACTTACCTTTCACCCTCCTCGCCTGTTCCATGTGCAATATTTCTATATACCTACCATACAACTCCATAGAAAACAAGTGCTAGCTGTCTCTGTTGCTCTTATAACTTACTCCAAAGCTAAAGCAAGGTGAAAGTCCCAGCTGGATGAGCTCTCCACCAGCCACAGTCTGGGGTGAGATGTTCTCTGAAGTTCCCTAGGCTTGGCTGGATGGCACTGCAGATGCATCCACACCTCTACACTATGATATGGATGCACATCACTTGCTTCCCTGGTGTGTTCATGGGGTTATTCCACACATGGTAACTCTTTACGAGAAGTGAAAGGCTACTTCAAGTGTACTGTCAGGACTTTGTAACAGACTGGCAGGGAGACTTCATTTTGGTCCAAATGTTGGTAGTGTTATACCTCTGGAGCTTGGAAAAAGTAGTTACTACAGATCATGGCATAGAAGCCCGGAATCCACAAGTCAACAGCTGCTGAAATTAGAGCTTTTTGTGCAGCTGAGTAACATTTGTACGACCTCATACAACTTTGGAAAATAGTGTAGAGATGTAATGTACCCAGGCATGGTACACTTTCTTGTCCACTCTGAACACCCATGATAGCTATACATGAGAGGTAATCCTCATCGATCTCATTGTTTTATTAATAAAAAGATCAAAGCAAATAGGCTGCTGTTTGCAAAATTGGCATCTTCCCACTTGTAAAAAACAAGCTGCACTTCAGTGATCACCCAGCGGTATGATCTCCATTCCCATTCTGGTGGTACAGGAATTCCCAGCTGGATGGTTGCAAGGTGGTCTATTTTACATTTTTCAATATGTGTAAGAGCATGAATAGTTTTGCAAGCTGGGAGACTGCAGAAGGATGGTAACTCCAGAGGACCGTTGGTTAGGGTCTGATGAGTTTGAGTATGACCCTAATAGTCTGACATAGTATGTATGAGTGGGTCGCTGGGGCATGACATTCCCCATGGCATTGCGGAGTATTGCTCAGCTGCCCCAAGCAGGGCTGGTCTTCCACATTACTGGAGGTAGCCTGCCAGTGAGAGCATTTCTGTTGCATGCCTGAGGGACTGCACTCAGGACGCCAAGGAGGCCACTCCAAAGGAAGGACAGTGTTGCTGGGACATCATTTGGCATTAGGGTATTTGCAGAGGCACTGTGACAACCAGGTGCAGATAAAACCAGTCTTCTCTCAGTGCAGAACTTTCTTCTCCCCTGCTGAGCCATTTCCCTCCTTATCTACTGCTCTCATCACAAGACAGGCTGGGGGAAAGACAGATGCATCTTCCCCCAGCCTTGCTGATCCTGATCTGCCATTTGAAGCTGTGCTGTCACTGGTGACCAGCATCACAGAAGCTTTTGGGAGGCTTAAATTGATAACAATCAGAAACCAGCTCATGACAAGGAGTTACAAGGTGAGGCTTGTGTCAGCACCGTGACCCATCCGTGTTTGTACAATGTGAGCTGAACTGCAGTTCAGTTCAGTCAAACGAGAGACATGGCTTAGGAAGTAAATGCAGCTGTTGCTTATTTATAGAAGGCATGTTTTTTCCTTTTAATTTTTTTTTTAGGTACATTTGATAGAAGAAAAAAATTATGCCTGATACAGAGTATTTAATACTGTGCATTTTGTCCCCTATGATGTTTGTTCCTTTAATCTGTATTCAGAATTTACCCTCTCTATTGATTAGGGGCCCCATCTGTCAGTCACTCTGCTTTGAAAATCCTATTGATATCAAAGGGATTTGGCCAAGCAGAATGATAGCTCTAAAAACCAATTTTCAGTGGTTGGCAAAAGTTAGATAAAGTTGGATATTGTGTGATTTCCAGTACAAATGATGTGATTCTTACGGTCCTGACTAGATAAAATAAAGGGTGAAATTAAACTGACAATGAAAATAAGGGAGATAATATCTACCTGTGACCCTATAAATAAAAGAAAGAGTCCTCTTTAGTCACCTGGTATGGTATATGTACTTGGTCAAGGAATGTACTTTTTCTGTGCCATTGGATCCTTAGGCTGCATACTTGATAACTAACTCAGAGGGACAGTTCAGGAAACTTGTGAGTGTGCAAAGGCCTCCGAGTTCAATGTTTCTGTGCACTGGCTTGGTTCTTCTCTTTCCTCGAATTTAAGGTTTTAATACCTGAACATTTTATAGTAGCTGCATTATTATTTTTTTTTAAAGTTAACACAACCCACTAAAAAACACAGTTGTCATGGAACAATCTCAAAGTTTTATTAACAGAAAGATCAGCACAGACGGACACCTCACAGGTACAATTTCAATATATATTACGATGGAGTAATATAAATTTTTCTAAGACAGCACCTTTTTTATTTGAGTGCTTTTTTTGTTATTATTATTTTCCCCAGTAAAATAAGCATGTTTTAAATGTCTGTTCATCCTGAGAGCTGCCCTCATATTTGTTATTGTGCCAATGGAAGAGAAAGTATCTTACAGAGAAATGCATCTGGCATTGATCTGCATTAGGTTAGGTTTTTAGCCAGTGGTAATGCAATGACAAGCCTTTTATAGAGATGATGAATGCAATGTAATGTCTTTGAACATGAATTTTTTGTGTGGAACCTAATTAACAAACCTAAACTACTTCTATTCAAACACTCTGGAAAGATAACAGCAGTCACAAATGTTAAATATCTGTTTTGCTTTTCTTTGCTTACTCATGCATTTATTCAACACTTGCTATAGCAGTTTATCTAAAATTAGGTCCAAAGTAATTTAGGCAGCCATACCTTATGTGAGAGATTCTGTAGAAGACTTTGAATCATAGTGACAGCCATTAGAAATTGCTTAAAGGAAAAACATTTCTGAACAATTTTAGACCTAACAATGGAACTTTTAAAAAGATATAAAAAATCCACCTTGCGTATGGATATTTGAATGGTCCTTGCTTTCAGGAAATTACAGTGTATAAAAGCTGAAGGCCCTGTATAGGTCCTGCTTGGTATATAGTACCCTTGCTTGCACTTTAAGTAAAACTGAACTTGTCAGCAGATAATTTACACTATTTGGAGTTTTCCTGAACCTTGACCTCTTCAACTTTGAGTTCAGTACTACTCAGAAATAATTCAGTAGTTAAGGACATGATGCACATCTTACTCTGTGCTTAGCTTTTAGTTTTAGAAACATCAGTCTTTTCAGCACCCGCGATGTGTGCTTGGGAAAGGCTGGCATCTCTAGGGTGACATTAAGTACCCCATTTAGCAAGTACAAGAGGGTTGAAGTCCACAAATTCTGAGGGACAAAATTACACTCTTCAGTCGCTGTTTCAGCATCAAAGTGCTCAGGGATAGAAGTGCGGGACTCTGGCCAGAGCAACTGAGCAAATAAAAAGTTTCACCTTTGCTCTTCTGGCAGCCTTTCTCTGCATTTTGTCCATCCATGTCACCTTTTCTCTGCCTACCCTCATCTGAAGAATGTGGTGTGCTGTAAAGACAAAATTCCTGGGGACGATGGTCACTGGATGCTGGCAGGGTTTGTACTCGTGGTGTGTGCCTCCACTTCCATTTTGGTGCAAACTCACGATTATGTCAGGGATCTGCATTTCTGCTTCATGTACTGTTTGCATATATTTTCAGTCTCTTGAATTCTTTTATTGCAGTAGCAATAAAATAATTATAGTTCATTTTTAATGTCTTTGATTTTATATTCATTGTTAAAAAATTACTATGTTGCAGACAATTACAAAAAACCCTACTACTTATTACATTTTTATGATGTTTTAATATTACAAATATAATTTCCATATAAACCTTATTAAGAGACAGGAATTTAAATTGAAAATTAAAAGCAATTCTGCTCTTTCTTCAGAAGAATTAATCTGGTTTCCTGATTCTGGTGCGGTGAACAAGGAAGACACAGACTAGAAGTTCTGCATGAGGCCAGGTCACCCCTTAGGGTACACATCAGTATAATCACCATCACACAAGAAGATGACACAGACAGAAAAAGATTATTTGGGAGTGATAACTGAGTTCTGCAAACCTAAGCTTGTTTTGATGAATAAACTAGCTTGTAAGTCAAGAGTGAAGAAGAGATATTGGTGTCCCAGCTTTCCAGGCTGCAGGACTTCTTCAAATCAAAATGCTCAGAGCTTCTTAAGGAGCACATACTCTCACAACTCCCCCTTCCAGATGAAAGACATGTTCACAAGTAATAATTATACAATCAAACAATATGCACCTGTATTTTCAGCCAGTCTCTGAGTCAGTAACTTATGTCTTTGAGATGTCTGAGACGCTGTATGTATTTAAGTCAGTAAGAAGCACTGTTCAGTCCCTGTAGTGCTCTGCTTAGACCTTTGCCTTGGTAATGCCTAGTCCACATGCTGCTCTTCTGCCTGAACTTCCTCACCTTAGCTTTGTTCTTCATGTTTTGCTCTTTGATGGGGCACTGGTGTCTAAACAAAAAGGTGTGGATTCATGGGAAAATATTCCACATCTTAGGTGTATGAATGTCATGAACATGTCATGACACAGCGCGTTGTCAGACGGCTGTGTCATGACGTGTTTAACCTATCACACCTTTCTGTTTGTTGTTTTCATTATAGTAAAAAGGAAATCAGACTACTCCTACTTTTAATAGCACTGGTTGTATGAGATAGTCTGGTCTAAATATTTCCTTGCCTTTTCTAAATAACACTGGGCTGGTGAGAATTTACATTTGAGAGGTACAGTTGTATAACTTACCAGGACCAAATGCAGATCTGAGTTAGTAGAGCAGGCGTTATAGAACCCTTCAAATTATTTTGATAGTTTTTTTTCGCATTTGACAGTACCTGTCTTGGACTGTGACTAAAATAATAAACCTTTGTAAATCAATAAAACTTGCTTCTTATATGTCATTACGGTGGCTCATGTGTCATATCTTGCAAATATTGATTTTTACATGAAATCAAATTTGTAATGGTTGTGTTTTTTAGTCTTTATCCTTCTGCTAAGTGGGAATCATAATCCAAAATCAATATGTATTTTCCAGCACATGAAAAAGTGTCTATGTGAACTGTGAACCATTTATAGTTTCCTTGTTCTTATATGCAATATGTATAGCAACTTTGAATCTCATGCTGATATGAATTCCATTTGTTAAAAGTGTCAGGACAATGTTAGCATTTTATTTCTATAACTTCCTGACTTGTTAAGAATATTTTTTTTCCTTTGTGTGATGTATTGAAGCCTACCTGAAAGCACGAATCACAAAAGTAAGACCTTGACTACACCTGCCCAGATCTTACTCATTAGATGATTGTGTTATGTGTGGGGAAAATAAACCAAGCACAAATTGTTATGCGGAAGCCTTATCCCGAACCTCTGCATTGCATCTACCCACCTTTAATGGTTTAAGCGTACATGGGGAAGAAACCAAGAAACACATAGTGGTTCTTAAGAACACTAGATTCTCATAACACATTTTGGGTGTGATATCAGAAGTTGAGAGAAAATCATGTACAAACAGCTAGCTGGCTTTAAATATGGAGAAAGTCAAAGGTGTCTGCCCTGGAGTAACAGACCTGCAAGACCTTTGGAAAGTTAGGCTGACTGTCTAGGTTAGAAAGCGATAAATAGGTAAACCAACAGCCACTCGATGGGAAGACCTCCCTGGGAGCCCAGCTCACTGCAGAAGGCTGAGCCCAAGGTGGAAGCACTGTGTGAAAGCCAGGACAGCAGCCAGGGTCAGGCACTTTGTCCAGCTGCAGGGAGTCCTGCTGCCCTGAGGCTGCCATGACACTCACAGCTGGCCCTGAGGACTTGGCTGGTTGGGATGTATCCCTGTATGGCATGTACACATGTGTTTGGTTGTAGAACAGAAATTGCTGCCCACCCACTATCCTCATCCTGGCTAGTAAATAAATTTTAAATTTTATGGGGCGGAGTGCAGTGGCTTCTTCCCTGTGGCTACCCCACCCTTAAATTCTTCTGTGACACCTTTGCTGTTCTGTAGTTTCACTTAGTCCTACTTTTTCTTTGTCATTTTTACTTTGTCTTCTCAGCCTCTTGCCTCTGAACTATAACCTTACTCACTGAGATTTAGAGTCTGAAACACTTTCAGCCCACCTCCTGCAACAGTTCAAACTCAGTCCTTTTGAGATTCTGGTTTGCCGCCTTCTTCCCTCAAAGAAAGAATTCTTCTTGTGTAAATAAAACTATGCTTCAACTTTAAAATCTTTTCTTGTATTTTTAGATATCACATTAACTTGGTTAGGAACAGTGGATGTATATGGAATGAGTACTTTAATTTTCAGAATAACCAAAGGGTGTTGAAACACCCACTATTCTCACAAATTCTTCTTTTTTCCTTTTATGTTAAATTTTAGCAGAACCACCATATTCAAGAGAAGCTAAAATTTAACATAAAAGGATTGAAATGACCTAAAAAAAAGACATTTAAAAAAGGTTGAGCACCGCTAAAGTCTGTATTTTCTTTCATTATGCTTCTTGCTCTCTTACTGTAATTAGATTTTGCATTGTCATCTTTTTTAGTTTTCAGATTTCTTCTGGTCATTTCTATGGTCTGAGACATACCCGCAAGAAAGTTTTTCCCCTCTAACATTGCAATCAAATCTGTTTGTTATGCAGTCTGACGTTACTATATTATTTTTCTAAATCTAATCCAAGATGTAAATCTAATGCTCTTTTTATTTTCTCCGGTTGTGCATTTTTTACAAGTTTTGACAGATTCATGATACCTGTTGCAGTCTATTCTCAGGTTAAGGATTTTTCAGAACAGTCTACTTGTCTTGACACTCTCAAATATGTACTACATGAATCCACTTCTTGGATTACAATGCTTGTTAAATTTCAGTAACATAATATGTTAACTAGCTTGCTCTTTCTTACTTAACTGTTGATTCTTAAATTAATCTTACACTCTGCAATACTGAAATGAGAAAAGCTGCCTTATTCCATTCTTCTTTTCAGGGTTTCCTCTTGGCTTCACGAAGATACAATTATCTTGCCTGAACCTTTTCAGTCATCTGCTGCACTCCTGGAGAGTTTCAGCCTCTTTAGATTTTTTAATTCATGCTCCACGTTGCCCAATTATTCCTCTTCTATTCCACTGTTTCTCAAATCACTCTTCTTTTTCAACCTTCACTCTCGCACTCCTGATACCATGCTGTAATTATAGACAGGGACTGGAGAGAACTCTGTGTCAGAGATTATACTCTGATGAGTTTCTAAAGTAATAATTCTACTTAATGGATCTGGGTCAAATATCAGGTGTCCCAAAACTACCAAAGATTTCTCCAGCATCTAGATCTGATTCAATAATTTGCATTAATTTTTAGTTTTCCTACAACCTTTTAAAATTATCTACACTGTTTACTAACCAAATCCAATAAATGTCTAATGTAGTTACAGTTAATTGGTAGGAGCTGATAACACGGACTCAGTGTTTTCTTTTAATGTCATACCTGTAGGCAGTGGTACAGCTTTCTCCCTTTAATCCTACTTGTTTAAGCCTACAGGGAAAAGCCACCCAGCTCCAGGGAGACTTTGTTTCAATCCCTTCGTTGTCTGAGGATTTTCAGACCTCCGTTTTCTGATGCTGAGGAGGATGCCAACAAGATCAACCCCATTATCTTGGCCTTAGCACCATGATAAGAGAGAAATCTGGAGCTTAGTATGGAAGACTGCAAATACATATTCACCTTTCTCAGCAGATGCACACTTCACATGAAGACATGTTGCTGGTGTAAGACATATTTGATATATCTAGAAACACTAGCAGATGAAGACATTAATGTAACAGAAAAAGTATGAACAAGTGTATTTTTCAGTGGTTTTTGTGCTAAGAGTTGTTGCTTAAATTGATCAGGTACTATGTCTTCCATTGGAATGGTTGCCCAAGTATTTGCTGTTCACTGGAGTGAATTTAGTTTGAAGAAAATAACTTAAATAAGCAGCTTTGTCCTACCTACTTTGTAGGTAGGATTATTTAAACGATGTGCTTAGAACCAGCCTAATTTACATTCTCAATTTAGATGTTGGAAACAATTTTCAGAAAAATGAATACTAGTGTGGGTTAAACAATTGTCATCTTTTGGAATTCAAAACTTCCAAACAGAGAGAATTCACATATAGTCAGAGTCATGGTGGTGAAAGTACCAAACCATTCTTCCATGCATCAGTTTTGCAAGAAACAGTGTAACATTTATGCTATAATTGCTAGATAACTAAGCCTTTATGTGTATGCAATTATATTGTAATTTTTAGCTAAATCTAGAGTGATATTATATACAATGAGATGATTTTTTCTACAATTACCTCTTAGATTTATATAGCCAGTGAAGTGCCAGTGTAGAAATTACTAAGGAATATGGATGTTTAAAAAAAAAAGAACAAACCTAGAAAATTATATAACAGTCAAGAAGATTAAAAATGACCTTTGAAAAATTAAGTGGAACTTTTCCTTTACTTTTGCAAACTATTTTCTCAAGAATTTATTTTCTGAAACTGTTAAAAATGAGTGGAAAGAACATAAAAGTAACAAGGGAGTCCATGTAAAGAAAGAAAAAAATATACACATATTGACTTGGCTATATAGAAAGGAGAATATGAGAACTAAATAAAGCAAGGTCTATCAGGCTGTGTAATTTTTCCCCAATGAGCACATAGTGCATTTAAAATTAAATTTGTCTGAGGAAGTTGGAATCTTTCTGTAGACAACAATTTTAAGTGTTATATGGAAGAACCAGAAAACTGAACAGATTTTTTTCCATCTTCATATTAAGTAGAATGATTTAATCCCTCCTACAGTCCTGTCTCAGTGAGCACATTAGGACTGTGATTTTGTGAACATCAGTTTGTGAAGTTTGAATTTTTTTATTACATTTGGTAAAATTATATCCTTCTGGAAGAAAAAATCCACACAAGAAACAGTTTTGCAATGCTACATACTTAATTACGAAGGGCAGTAATAGCAATATTAGCAGTTCTTTCCTTTCTTTTGAGAAGAAATGTGAGGGGGGAAGTACACACATTCGACAGTCTGGTCGTCCTCAGCTTAACTAGCTAGTTATCCTCTGAAGGGAAATGAAAATTCTCTACTGTTGCATTTTCTATGTGGTTTCTTACATTTCCTCCAGCTTGTCTGGTTTGCACCCCAACCAAGCTGCCTATGAAACCTAGGGGACTGGCCATAGGAGAAGCAGTCTTACTGCCTGGACTTAATTTCCTGCCAAGGGTAGTAAAGAATTGGAATTCACTGATGTTTTCCTTTTGTACACTGTTTTTACACTCTGTTCTACCTTCTTCCCTCTGGCTGCCGGCATTCTCCTCCTTATTGGGGTTTTCAAGGATCTTTTATTTCTTGAGGAAAATAGAGGGGAAAAAGACTCCCTCTTCTCAGTGTGGCAAAAAGACAAAAAATTCTTGCGAGTTAATCTCCAAAAAGGAAACAATTCCCACCTACTTGACTCTTCAACTCATGCTAATATCAGAGGTTCTGAAGCTTGAAGTATTATATTCAGTATAAACTGGGACTTTTCCTGCAGGGAAAGTCACAGTTGATTGAAAACAACAGCACAATTTCAAATGCCAAAGTAAAGGCTTTTTGCTTTCATTTTCAAATACACTTTTGAGGGAAGTGAATTTGATTTAGAAAAAGATTTTTCTAAACTTATTACAGTTTATATGCTTGCAGTCAGTTAACTTTGCATGGACAAAATGCATTGCAATGTTTCCCTTCAGCTTTCTAAATTCAGTTTGAATGTTAAAAAAAGTAACATGTGCTCTAGACTTAAAAATGTCTAATATGAAGTAGTTTCAAATAAAAGTACAAAGTCACCGGGGATAAACTAGATTTGTTTCTAACTCTGACAGCTGGAAAACAAAGTACAGCCAACATAAAATGTTTTCAAGAACTAAGTAAAAGAAAACAGACCTCTGGTTAAAATCCCTTGCTCAGCTCTCAATTTCAGACTTTTCTATTTTCTTTTCATTAATACCCATGTTCTTCAAGTTCAGTTTGATTTGTGGGAAGTTTCCATTGGTAGGTACTGTGTGTAATGGATGAGATGGTGAGCAGTGTTGTCACTTCAAAAAATGATGGATTAAGGGACAGAGAGTAGGGATCTGGAAGATAGTAAATGGATTAGTAGACAAGTTCTTCTCTCCTTAATCAGCAGTACTTCCACTGAAAACAAAGGGAGTTTTGTGACAATGTGGCTGAGGTTGGGTGACCTGGCCAGAGCCATACTCTAAGTGCATCCTTTAAGTCTCTTCATTACCTGGAGGAAGTTCAGAGCCTTTTCTCCACTGTTTCCTTCTATCAGCAAATATGAAACAATGACCCTTGATTTAAATAGATAGTAGATCTTAATTTAAAGAGATGACAATCTGCTAAAAGGCAAAATTTTGAAGTATAATTAAGCAACCAAGCAAGAAAATTCTCCGCAGAAGATGTATGTTTGAAGCAACTAAGATATTGTAAAGAGATAGCTGTTTATTTTCTCCTAGAAATCAATCTATGATTGGATTAGTGTCACAGTCATTCAGAGAGACAGACTATTATTCTATCACTCTTATTAATGAGCAGCATTCTTTATATTTTAATATCTTGCTCTAATTATTTTAAGAAATTAAAACCATGCATTGGCCAGTCAGATTACCTTATCTCTCATCAGGCTTTGCATCTCAGAAGATAAGGACAGAATAATGTGGTTACAGCGGATATTTCTGAGTTGGAGGAGGGGATGTAGTCAAAACGTAAGCATCTAATCTTCATAGCTAGAAAAGTTAAGATGGGTAAAATAACTTCTCTTCTTTTTTTCTATGTTCAAAGGTTCATTCTGCCTTTAAAACTTTCTGTACTAAGACTGAAATAATTCACTAGACTATGGTACTGTCTCGTCCTCAAAAAGCTGCACGTAGCTGCCTTTTGCTGCCTCAGTTGGTTCTAATCCACCATCACACTAGAGCTATGTAGGACTCTGTGCAGGAGACAAAAATATTCAGTATCAGACCAAAAGTTAAAGATTCTCTCTCTGAACAAAAAGACTTTAGATTTAAAGCTAGAGATAAATTCTGCCGTATAGAAGAGGAAGATCTGCACTGCTGCCTTGGAAAATCCCTAGTGACAATTCAGTCTTCAATTTCCAATAAATCAGAACTCCACTTTAGGGTTTTAAAGTGAGTTCTTCACATTAGGGGTCACTGGTACTTTCTCTTAGCTCCTCAAATTCAGATTTGGCTCTGATTAATATTTCAGTGACATAGATAAGACAGAATTTTCATGCCATACAAATATAGGCAGAGTGGCTGAAGGTGTAGGCAAAGCAGGGAGTTCTCCAGAGAAAGCAGCTTCCCGGGGGTGTCAGTGTAAACGCAGCCCGTTTCTTCACCATTTCTGACGAACCTCTGGAAATCACGCATACAGCAGATGCTGCCATTTGAAGAGGGTTTGTGCTGTTCGGAGTAGCTGTGTGGCTGCAAGGCATGGAAGGGACATCCCAGAAGCAATACATTTTGCTCCTGCTTCTCCCTTTGCACCTCTATAGCACGAGAGCAGTACCTGTTGCAGGAGGTTCCCTCTGCCTCTTCCTACCAGTACTTTAACCTTGAATCAACGAGACCGAGGAGCTCTCAGGAGTCTCTGAGCTCAGGTTTGAAAATAGTGTGAATACAAAGGGTAACCCTCTAGGGATAAAACCTAGTATTTCTTTTTGTCTACAGAGAGAGATCAACACCTCAAGAAATCTCTTCAGGCACAGCAAGGACAACAGTAATTTTTGAAATATCATGTAGACATCAGAGAAACCTGCAAACTGCAGCAACTGTCCGAGGCCTTTATGTGAAATTTTCTGAACTTCTGTGCTGTTTGGTGGTTGAATTTTGATATGGTTCACAATCAGGAGACAGAATAAAGAGCTGTGATGTTTGGATATAAAAACATAGACTTGATACAGACCAATCCAAAATGCATAAAATTTAATTTAAAAAGAAAATTCCCACAAGATTGTTTAAAATCCTATTTGCTTAAGATTTTGATAATGTCTTGAACTGAGTGTGGCTATGTAGCTGCCCAGAGCTTGTTGCCAAAATGGTTTGTTTCAGGCTGGAAGGCTACATTCCTGGGTAAAAAGAAAAAGCAATTTTATTACATACCGTTGAACTGTTACAGGCAGCCTGACTGTTGATTAATTGTCCAAAATATTTTTTTTTTCTCTCCCTCCAATAAAACTATTTTTTCGGCACATTACAGTTGGCAGAGAGATGGAGGATCAGCCTGCTGGACGGAGTGACCATAGACGTTGACAGGATCACATTTCTTCACTGGCACGACAAAATCAATATGCTATTTCCCATTCTTAAATATGACCCAGAAAAGGCAATGTATTATCAAGAAACTTCCAGATACTGAGGAAAGTAAATAAAACAATCCTACCATATTTCACTATCCATAACCGACAGTCATTTCAGGGAATGTCCACACAGCACCAGTGCACTGCCACACTCTGCTACCGCTGACTAATACTGCCAAGTACTGGAAACAGTGCGATGGGATACTGCAGCCTGGCTAATTAACTGCTTGGAGAAGCTGGGTATGTTTGCAGCAGTGTACTGTCACACTATTGTCTGTCTGCTGCCTTGGGTACCCAAGCTAGCTCATTCAGACACCCTTTAAAACCTTCACGCCCATTGAAGATAGTAAGTATTATCAGTGCTAATTACTTATGCTTGGGTGAAGCTCCCTGTAAGCATCTGTGAAAGCTACATCATTATCCTCCTTCAAATCCCTCATTAAAGCTCGCCTTTGCTGTGATGTCTACAAAAAACTTGTCAACAGTTAATCTCTGGGTGTGCTGAGGTAACTGCTTGTCATGCTGGCTGGGGCGTCCCAATGGCTCCTTGCACTTCCCCTCTGCCTCTACATCCCTCTCTTGGCTTTGTGGACTTAAGGACTGTGGGGCTGAGGACCATCTTTTGGTTTGATGTCTACTGCTTAGTTCACTGCATTAAACCCCCGCAGAAAAATACTCTTCTGAGTTTGCTGAAAAATTGGAGATATATAGGAGAGTGCCAGAAGAATGGTTCACAAATTAAGGATGCTTTAGAGAACTCACTCTGCTTAGTTAACTGAGAAAATGAGTGAGAGACAACATAACTAGTGTAAATAAGGTCCCTTCAGGGGAAGAATATACAAACGGCTATTTAATCTGGTAGAGAAAGACAGAAACAAGAAATGATGGCTAGCATTTAAAAAATAAACTATTAGGAATAAGCTACTCATTTTTACAGTCAGGGTGGTTAACCAGTGGAACAAAGTGGTGAAGCGATGAAGAGCTGCTGCCTCTTGATATCAGGAGAGAAACGCTGCTCAGAATTGTCTGCATTACCCACCACAGGTCACACATTTCCGGACTCCACAGCTACTGATATGTAGGTGGTCAATCCAGAAGATCTCTTCAGCTCCCTTCTGCCTTGATGCATCTGCAAAAAGTGGGTAATGATACTGTGAGGACTTCAAAGATGCTAGACTCACCTAATTGGCTTGTCCAGTCCACAAATGGAAAGACAAATGATATGACTATCTGCAGTTTTGCTTACCTATTTAAAATTGCTGGTTTTGCTTTCTTCCTGATTTCAGGTGAAATATTGACTGCATAATATAACTAACATATCTGCAATGAGGGGAGAGTAAGCTAAGAAAAACAGCTTATTAGTTTCCAAGGGGAAAACACACAAGTCTATATACCCAGTGCCGCTCTAAATTATTTATAGCATCTATTACTAGAGCAGAGGAAGCTTTGTAAAGTGCAAATGAGCCAATTGATATGATTTTTATATGTGAAAGAAAATACCTAGAAGAGTAGTCAAATCCTAAATTTAAACAGTTTGTACACAGGTTACTAGAATAGTTTGCACCAGCCTCCCTAAGCAAATTTTGTTATTGTTATGTTTAAACAAACTTGGAGTAAAAACCTTTCAGAAGGATTCTTTCTGTCCATTGCTTGTGTTGCATATAGATAGTGCCAGTTTATTGCTTTAAATGGTCAATACCACAGATATTTTAAACGCCCAATTTATGTGCAGAGGACATCTGTGTTCTTCATGCAGTTAGCCCTGGATTGTGTGGAAGCTTAGATCGCATCACTGAACTATTTAATAAAGCAGTGACCTTACCAGTGATCTACATGTACACCAGAAGTTCAGACTTAAAAGATCTACAACTGTAATGAGAAAATAGTTACTCCACCTTACACACTGATTCTCCAGGGACTTCTATGTGCAGTAGGGATATTGCAGATTGGGTAATTACCACATTTCTTTGGAGCTTCTAGTAAAGCTAAGGTTGAAAAACAGTACTTCAAGTGAATAAAATATTTGAGAAATATATTTGATTTTATTGAAGAGTCAACCACATCCCTTACATTCTTGAAAGCAGCTTGCTCAGACACAGACAAATTGTAGCAAAAATAATACAATGTACATTTAAGCCACGTGTACTTGGTGATAAACGCTGCTGTTATACTGTATTTCAGTGATTCTGAATACCTTTTCTCACCCATCCTTTACTGTGAAGGAAGAGAGAAAACATGTCCAGATCAACAGTACTCAAATTTTTCCTGTGGATGAGTGGTGCTTTCTCAGTGAACCACAGGCATGAAGAAGAATTTAAGAACAAAGCTGTGGGATGGAGACTAACAGGAATATGACTTTGATAAAATGAAGTCAGTCCTGACATTTGTTACTAGACTAAAAATGTCAAGTCCATTTTCTCTGAGTTATATCTGGCTTGAATTTCACTTAACTAGGCAGAGCTCTCCTCACCTCTGTTTCCAATCAGGCTAATGTATAGTAATTGCTACTGATATTCTGCTTATACACTAAAAAATGTATGACTTGAATCAGGCTCCAGTACATCTATAGATAAATGATAAAAATACTGGGCACACTTGTGCAAATTAATTGTAGAAAAGTAATGGATTATAGATTATAAAATAAAATGGGATTCTCAGCATGTAAAGTTTTTTTTTAATGCTTAATTTATTACTTCTTGCTGTTCAAGCAGAAGGCACAGTAATTTCCCCATAAACATGCTGATCAATATTTAGATAAAGTACCAAATACAGTTTTATCAAACTTTATAGGGCTATAACATGGGTTTGAAGAAAAAGTCGAGAAATGAAAATAATAAACAAGAACTGTCACAATAATAACTTAAAGGCTGGAGACTGCTTCCTTCCATGCTCCCCAAAGTAACAAAATACACTTTTGCATGGAATGCAGAGAAGGGTTTGTATTTATTCATCTACTGCTATTTTCATTTGTCATTACAATTAAGGCTTTTGGATAAGGCAGCTTTGGTTTAAATAACAGGAATGGTGATAGGCCCAAAAGATTGATTTCATGGAAGTGGTTTACCTAAGCCTTTACTTAATTGATCTGCCCACAGATCTGCCTGTTGCTCTCTGCTTTTCTTGCTGCCCAGGGCTCTTACAGATAAGCTGAGAATTACCCAATACATGGGTCCCTTCACATTCTGCTTATAGTGATTTCATCAGAAAGGAGGGACTATGGGAAGAAGCAAAGAAAGCAGAGGCACCCTGTAACTGGTGAAATAACTTATTTTCTGGATCCTCACAAACCAACACAGATTTAAGGCAATCTCTTGCACTGGAAAATCAAAGCTCCTTGTTTTCAGCAGGGACTGGGAATTGACTACGAAAGACACACCAAGAAGTAAATAGTGCAGACACTTCCTTTCTAGATTTTAATGCTATGAACTTCATCAATGGAAAACAATTTTTGCAATTCTTTGAAAGAGTTGCCTTTGTATTAAATATAATCCAAATATTTAAAGTTTTAGGAGACATCCCAAAGCTTGTCTAGTGCTGACTGCCACTTTAGGGACTTGACTTTCTCACTGTGCAACCGCATGTGTGATTAAATTATGTCCCCTTATGTTGACAGCTCTGTTCTCTGATAAAATTTATCTTCCTCCAAAAGATTTCTGTCAGGAATTTTCCTTCTTCCAAGTGATTCTCCTATAAAAGGAGGGAATAATATTTGGCACAGCTGACTGCAAGGAACTTTATTTGATATTTAGAAAGAGATTCAGAAAATGATCGTTAACCTTTGGAAGTTTTAAACCTTTGACATTTGAAAAGTCAGATTGTACTGGCCTAAAAAGCAAACCAAATCTTAAGGACAGATAGGTAATGCAGGGCAAATCACAGGCTGGGAATAAGACTGATAAAGGAGAAAGCACAGTTTTAAAAGCAGGCTACGTGCTGTTGATAAAGCAATTGCTGAATTATCAATTTGTCTCCAGCTGTTACTTTATAATCAAATCTTTTAAGTAAGATGGGGTCAAATTCTAATCCTTCCTCCTCCAAATCTGAGCAATTGCCATTGAAATGATCTCTTCGCATATATGGGAGAATTTGGCACTTTCTTTTCAAGGGAAGCTGAGAATCCTACTTCACTGAAGACAGGGATTCCTATTTAGAAAATAGGAATCTTTATCTTCCTTTCAACAAGTAATAGCAATAGGTGACTCTCCCTGATGTTCCACAGCACAGCATGAAATCCATTATGTCTGTTAATATTGCTGTTTTTGAGCTTACCAGCATCTCAGCAGCAAATTCTAAACCATCTAGACTCAGGAAGTATTTTTATTATATTTATTCTATGCGAAAATATAAATATTTGATTGTATTCTGGGAATACAATTCCTCTCTCTTTCAAATAACATATATACACACACACATGTACGTATAAAATGAGCATAAATTGAAATACACGCACATTCACACTTTTTTTTTCTATTTCAAATCTTATCTTTCATCATTGAAATAATTTCAAAAACTATTAGTCTTGACTCAAATTTGTCTTCAGTTCTTTGCGTATCATCTGCTTCATTTGTGTTCTTCATCAGTTGTCATTTTATATAGATAGATATTCAGTTTAAATGACTGACATCTATTTATGTCCTCACTGTAGTGCTTGACTGGCAGAGATTGTGCCACTGATAATATCTTCACTAGAATATTAAGTATGGGGAAACAAAGTAAACAGCAACTACATGAATCACAGAAAATATATCCACAATATGACAGCATCATAACGTGAGTTAAAAAGGAATCATAACATATATAACATATATATAACATATCATAACATACAACAAATGCAAAACTAATAGGGACGTTTTAAAATGAGGATGAGAGTGAAAAACAAATAAACAAACAAGCCACATAAAGTATCAGCCTGTCTGGAGAGGGAATTCACAGAATCACAGTATCATCATGGTTGGAAGGGACCTCTGAGATCCTTCCAGTCCAACCACAAAAAAACCCCAACAACATCAACAACAACAACAACAAACCAATTGGTTGGTTGGTCCGTGGTCATTGCCACGGAGACCAGCTTCAGGGCAGGTAAGACTGTGCTGGGGAAGGGATCTGTAGCGAAAAAGGCCGACGAGAAGCT